>OU618554.1:763714-1963714 GCA_914829495.1 Eilema sororculum | reverse complement strand
GTGTGCTTGTCTGCCACCTAAGTGGCGTAAAAAAAGTAAGAATACTTTATGTCAGTTCATAGGGTGCGTGTGGTAGTTGGGTCCATTAGGACTTGAGCAGGACTTCGATAGCTATCGCTTTCCTTGGAATGGATATGGAGTGGTATGAACCTAAATAAAAGTACCCAGTCAATGCGTGAAAACGAAGGCCTTTGATCAGTGCGCCCTACCTGTTATGACTTACGGTGGCGAAAAGTGGACATAGACGGTAGGGCTAGTCCATAACCTAAAAGTCACGCAGCGGGCTATGGAGCGAGCTATGCTTGGAGTTTCTTTGAAGGATAGAATTCGAAATGAGGTCATCTGACACAGAACCAAAGTTACCGACATAGCTCGCAGAATAAGCAAGCTCAAGTGGCAATAGGCTGGCCACGTCTGTCGAAGGACCGATGGCCGTTGGAGCAGGCGAGTACTAGATTGCAGACCACGAGAAGGCTAACGCAAGGTAGGACACCCTCAAGCCTGACGACCTGAAAAAGGTGGCTGGGACAGACGATACGGAAGTCGGGGGATCGGGTGAAATGGCGCACATTGGGAGAGGCCTATGTCCAGTAGTAGACTGCGGTGGGCTAATAGATTGATTGATTCATACATTAATGGGCTTTCAATGAGGGTTTACTGAATATTAACCTACCTTGCAAGATTGAACAACCATTGTGTATAAAAGAGAAAAATACTAAACCCATCCTGTATATAATGTACCGTCATCAACACATCCCGAGATCATCAGTCAGCGCCGGCGCACCTATCGAAGTGGAAAGTCCAGTGATTTACCTCCTAACACAGAAATACGCGGACGTGTGCGAGATATTCGTACGCACATTACACTATACCGGGGTTGTCGGAATATCCGCTAGTGTTGTACCTAAGTGTGATCAAAATCTGAATATCCGAAGTGAACTATCTGCCTCTCAGGGCAAGTGGCAATTCGGTTGTCGAATCAAATGGCTTATTATCGATTTCCCCCAAAAATTATTTGTTCTCGATTTCCTTCGAAATATTAATATCTTGTACAGTCAAGCACAAGTTACTTACTTACATAAATACATAAAATCACGCCTGTTTCCCATAGGGGTAGGCAGAGATCACGGATCTCCATTTGCTACGATCCTGACATAATAGTCTCGCTTCGTTCACCCTCATTATATTCTTCATGTATGCTTGTCAGTTTAGGGTACTCCTGACCTGACCCCCTTTCCCTCCCACAGCGCCGCAAGAGAACCGGGGCTCGGAGGAGGCGGTACCACCAACTCCTCCCCCCCTAACCGGGCCGGGCAGTAGACGCGGGGGCGTCTGCTGCCCTTACATAGGCCTCGAGGTTGAAGGCGCACGTCGTGTCGCGTGTGCCTTGCCTAGGCGGGTGGCAGAAGGACTCCTCTTCTGCCGCACCAGAGATGGGCCTGCCGTAGATCAGCGGCGGGCGACCCACACGACGATGGCGGAAGATGTTGTTCCCGCCATCGTCGATATGTGGTGACGACGGACACCGTGGTGGTTTAGTGGGTAGTCTGGCCTCCGTCGAGGCTAGGAGTCCCACACGAAGCGAGCCCCCTGCCCCCGCGGGGGGTGAGCGAAGTGCGTAAATGCATTCCACCACGAAAAAAAAAAAAAAAAAAAAAAAAAGGGTACTCCTGACCTGCCCCCTTTCTAACACTTACCCGATTTAGTCCAGGTATGTGCGCCTAGGTCTTCCCCTTAGTTACTTACCTAATAATATTTTAAGTAGAGCAGAACCTAGCTGCTCTATTACTCCACTCAAGTCGAGCACAAGTTACTTAGTTTGATCAATGAATGAGACTGACATATAAACGTCAATTCTATTGTACAATACGACGGCCAACGCATCAAGGCCATTACCTTGGGGTCCAGGGTGTACTTAGAGTATGATTAGGCTAGATTTTTGCGGCTATATTTTGAGCAACATGTGAGTGCCATCTGATCTCCTAGCCTGAGTTGTGTTTAGTGGCCAACCAATGTTTAGTAGGTGCACACTGGCTACTCTAGTTATTACTCTTCACGCACAATGACTCAAAAAGTGGCTAAGTGCAGATATAAGAGCTATCCTAGCTGGTGCACAAATTAGATTAGTGTATGAGGTTGGTGCGTGGCCCAGACTTAACATGTCGGGCCCTGTACACCCAACACCTAAACTTCTTTAGCTTATAGACCCTTCATATGGGCGACTGCCGTTTGATCTCAAAAGTAAAGCTCTGCCAGAACAAGTGCATCAGTACACATGAGGTTCGTTTGGCCCTAAGATTTTGGTAGGGCCCCAAGGCCTCAAGGCGCCAAGGCCCCAAAGCCCCAAGGCCCAAGGCTCCAAGGCCCCAACGCCACAAGGCCCCAAGGCCCAAAGGTTATGGAGTGACTTTAAACACTTCTTATTAGTTACTTTAACGTATGCATTAGTTAACTTTCCCGAAATTTTTCAATACTTAGCCCTTTGTTATTTTTATTTATTTATTTATTGAACTTTATGCACAAGTGTACACAGGCGGACTTAATGCCATAGGCATTCTCTACCAGTCGAACCAAAGGTGGTGCAGAGACAAATTAGTAGGTGCATTGTTGAGAGTGTGACATTGATTAAATGAACACTATACATCACTAGGTATAATGCTACTATACATAGATATATACGTAATGATAATGAGATACATGCATACAAATAAATATACCTACACATTTACATAAATACCTATACCTCCACATACATATATATATATATATATATATATATCTATATCTCTATATATATAAACAAATATCCTACCATAAATACTATACTTATACCTACACATATATTTAGAAGTATGATTTATTTGAGTTCATTGTCTCGATGATTCTGCCAGTTTGTCGAGAAATAATTGGCGAACCTTCGCCTTAAACACAAGACTGCTGGTGGCCTTCCTGATTTTGTTTGTGTGTTATTTGTTTGTTTTGAATAGTTATACTATTAGTTAATAGTTACTTAGTAGTCTATTGTTGCAGCAATTAGCAAGTACGAGCCTTGAATACTAAACTACAATGGCGAGTGAATTAGTATTGTCTATGTGTTGACTTGACCTCCCCTACAATGTCCCCATGATAATGTCATCATATTCATGATCAACATCTTAGCTAGAAACCTGATTGCATCCAAGTAATTCACTTCAGAGCCTGGGGTGCTCCTTTTGAATTGTACAGCTTCTATAGGAGCGACTGCCGGCAAACCTTCCAGCCAGAAGAGAAAAGCGTGTGCCCAAGCCTATTCGGTTAGTCAGCATATTACGTACTGCCTCGCAAATGAGATTGATGTGGCCTCAAAGCGGCCCCTACACCTGCGGGCCACCACTACTTCATATCCATATTACTAGTGAGTGTTTCCGTTCCTTACCCACGAAACTTTATCCACGAAAATTTTTTTCGGACTTTAGCTAGACGTCTTTCCTGAAACTACCCACGTCCCTATCATGCGTAAACCACCGAATATTTTATGAAGATTTTTTTTACTGATTAAAACCAGAGTCTACGAAAGTATGTTAGGTTATATTTGGTCAATATCTACATACGCGGTTGGAGCCGTGGGCAATAGTTAGTACTTAATATGGGAACTATTCATTCGTTATTCATTGATTTCATATAATTTTGAATACAATGTTATGATAAAGTTACTCCAACTAAAAAACATGAATGTACAAGTAGCCAAGAATTTCAATTGTTAGCTTGAGAAACTTTCACTAAGTGCTGTATCAAAGTTTTCATTCAGTGAGCTGTCAGTGTCGATACGAGCCATTTGTAAGCAGGTGGAGATACCCACAGCCATTATCGTGGGTGCAAGTACCTAGTTGACGTCAGAGTAGCTAGTTTAGTAGTATAGCCTCTGTAGCGTGGCGGTAGTGCACACGACTGCCACGCAGGAGGCGCGAGTTCGATCCCCGCTCTGTGCAAATATTTGTACGCATGAATATCGCTATTTGCATTGGTCTGGGTGTTTCTATGTATAATATGTATGTATTTACAAAAGAAAAGTATCTAAGTATGTTTATCCGCATTCTAGATTCCGTAACATAAGCTACTTAAGCTTACCATGGGTCTATAGCGTTGTGTAGAGTGTTAAAAAAAATAAAAATCAGATTTTTTTTAATGCATGCTTTTTGTTTAGTAGATCGTTCCAGCAGGTTGTCGTTCTAGGGGGCGAGAGAAATGCCTTATTTGGTCTTTTTATACACTGGCTTTCGAAACTGAGACGTCGTGCAGTATTGGTCAATTCGAGTGGCTGCTTGTTTGTGGAGGAGGAGGAGAGGGGGCAGATTACTGCTCAAAAACGGTAAGAACTGGGCATTCCGTCACCGTGAATCCCATTCCCGTAAAACATGGGATCGTATTGTGTTATTCCATACTCTATTTTGTTTTCCATCTAGTCCTAGCCCTACACTCCCGGGTCCTTTAAGCGGGGCGTGCAAAGGCATCTAATGAGGCCGTCAACTGAGTGCCACCACTGTTAACATGGTACATGTTTGCGATGGTGATCCTCTCTCCGAGACTTTGCCTTTAGCTTAAGCTCAGGCGAGGTGAAGTCAAATTGACGTGTCCTAGATAAAAAAAAAAACTCTGATCTAGTCTGGGACCAAGGAAGAAACGTCCAAACGTCTTTATAAACTTTCCCAAACACAGTTTTAAGTACAATAAGTACTACCTATAAAAATATTCTTGATACCAATTCTGATTAGCAAACAATTTCTTTTCAGACCGAATGAATTATTCGTTAAAAAACTAGAATTGTCATAATAATTTCTCCAAACACTGTTTATCATCATCATCATCAACATATTCATATTCGCGTTGTGATATTAAAATGTTATGAGTGAAGGTCGATTTATAAATATTGCAAAGTCAGTGAAATCAACTGACAATTCGTATTTTGTCCCTGTACATAAATACAGTGTGTTTTTTTTTTATTGAGAAAGTATGTGGAGAGCCGAAAACATAGAAGGTAATAATCATCCTTGCGTTAGTCCACGGTCGCATCTGAGGCGTTAGTAGGTAGATGCAAGTCAACTGTTTTAAACCAATTGTTTCGTAAGAATACATTTTACGTATATATTTTTTTAAACCAGCATGATTTATCAAAAAGTGTAATTTTTTTTATGTAGATTGAATCAAATGCTGTTTATGTATGGAACTATTATCAACAGGTCTAAAAATATCACATTGTTTATTTCATATTTTGATTTCTTATTAGAAAATCATCTTTTAACAATTCAAATTGCTGAAATAGTTCACCAATTTCACAACAATAATGATTCACAATATCAAATATGTGGACAATTTCACAGTATTTCATAGAAAATTACTGTTAATTATTACAAATATGAAATCAGAATATGAAACATGTAATATTAACATTTTTATTTATTTATTGTTCATTGTACACTTACATGGTATTCATAAAAATAAATGAAAAATATTATGTATAAAGGCGAGTTTAACTCAAAGTTGAGTTCCCTTCCAGCAAACCCGGGAGTGCACAGAGGAATAGCAATTCAAAATGACGCAGTCTTATGTACCTTAATATAAAGTTTTACTAATGTGAAGAGGTATACAAAGGTAAAACCTCTGACAAACGGCATTACAGACCTAGACCTGGCAATACAGTAGAAGTCAGATCTCCCCATACAGTCTCAGTTAAAAAACACACAATGTAGGTACGTGACGGGTACGTGAATCGTTGATTTTCTAACGTTTTTCGTCGGCTGATCACTTTCTCAATTGGATTAAAAGACGACAGCACAATAGACAATCTTAACGTATAATACTTTCGTAAAGTAATAATGAGATTTATTACTTAAGTTAATTGTGTTGATAATGTATGCTGAATCTCAAGCAATGTTGTCTTTTGTTTACCAATAGTCAATGAAGCTTTGCTATTATTTCAAATTAGCGAACCCGGCGAACTTCATACCGCAATTTTTTTACAGCCCGCGTGGCGTCCGTTTCCGTGCCCGCTGCACCCTCTACTATATTAACATAACATAAACTCACGCCTATATTCCCCGAATGGATAGGCAATGGTGCTAGCACCCACATTTCGCTAGTTTTATGTTTAGGTCCTAATGTAATAGGTGGCGAGCCTATTGCCATTAACCGGGCACTTATAAACCTGCGATAAATACACACATAACTTCGAAAAGCATCGAAAAGTCATTGGTGTGTGCCATGGTAAACCTGGGATCGAACCCGAGACCTTGTATATTAAGCATTTATTATACACTAGCTTTTGCCCGCGGCTCCACCCGCGTGTATGTCGGTCATCGCGACCAAACATAGCCTATGTCCTTTCTCATGATCTAATCTACCCCTATACAACATTTCATCAAAATCGGTTCAGTGGTTGAGGCGTGAAAGCGTAACATACAGACAGACAGACAGACCGACAGACAGAGTTACTTTCGCATTTATAATATTAGTATGGATATAAACCTTCCTCTTGAATTAACCGCATCATAATCTGTGGCGTAGTTTTGAAGATTTAAGCATACATAGGGACATAGGGACGCGAAAGCGACTTTGCTATAAACTATGTACCTAGTGATAGTGAAGGGCCATTAGTTCATGATCCAGTAACTCTGTCTGTCTATCCGTCTGTTATGGCTATGTTACAGTTTCGTGGGCCACAACAAAATATACTATTAAACTGTTGATTGATGGCCTTTGATGGAATTCATTGTTACACATATTGAGAATACTTTGTACTTTTTCCACCGTATTTATTCTATTACACCAGACTGGTTTCGCCTTGCGGCATTCTTAAAGGTTTACATTTAACAAAGGTTTTGGATGTTCTAATTCCTAATTTTTAGGAAATTCAATTTTTAGGAGTACAAGTTTAGTGTTCTCAATATGTTTAACAACGAAACATAGGGGAGGTTATGTCGGACTCGAACCGACTAAAACCGCACGCCGACTGTGGGTCGTGGTGCTAGGCCGGAGGTGAGGTTGTCATCGACATATCCCTCGCACCCCGGCTGACCCAGGGCCATCCCTTACGGTCTAGTCCTCCTCGGGAGGGGGGACAACGGTGTCCCCGACTCGCCCCCGGAATGGGGAAACGCTTCTGCTGGGGTGACAGGCGGCTTCACCCGTCACCCCCAGGCCCGCGCTCATGGGGGACGGAGGTCAGTCAGTGACAGACAGGGACCTTACTGATGAGACCAGGAGTAAATGCCGTAAATAACAAGCCCCAAGCCCCCAAAGGCGAAGGGTGATATTTTTCTGAAGAGATACCGGTGGGGAAAAACCTTTTCTGATGTTGGTGTACAATAAAGAGTAGTTTATCTATCTATTTATCTATATGATCTTTTATAAAACGATCTATATTGTATGTCATTGTAGGCGTTCTGATTTCAGATACTGAATTAATATAGGTCCAGACTGAATTTCAGTTAATAAGTTCATATTTTGAATTTTAGATCATCACTGTTGTTACAGGGTTGGCAATACGAATGTGGCTCCCCTGATGTTGAACACGTCCATGTGTCACGGTAACCACTTTCAATCAGGTGGGCCGTATATTTATCTTCCAGTATAAAAAAATAACATCTAGTTCATGACTTTATAAAGCAAGCTAGCAGGAATCGCTTCATAGAACACTCGACACTGTTAGCCCCTGAGTTTTCCGTCAACAAAGAATGTTATAACAAAAATGGTTGCTATAGAACTCAAGATGTCGTTAAGTCAGCCTCACCGGCTCGGTGTTTAAACCATTTAATGGGACACAAACATGTTATTGTGCTGTTTGAATACCTCACCCATTGTGACTTCGGGTGTTAATGAAGAGATATAACTGTTGTTGACGAATTTATAGCTGCTATAATGAGATGACATTAGATTTTGCTAGAACATTGAGACATTGAGACATTAAAATAAATAATTAGTAATGAGACCTACCGGTTGGCGGCATTCCGGGGGCGAGTCGGGGACACCGTTGTACCCCCTCCCGAGGAGGGCCAGACCGTAAAGGATGACCCTGGGTCAGCCGGGGTGACCCAGGGCCATCCTTTACGGTTTTCGGTTTTGGCGGGGGAAATATCCATGGGGATTTTCGCACGAAAAAAAAGAGGCATATTGAAAAAAGAAAAAAGCACTGGTGAAGCTGAAGTCCTCGTGGCCAGGTGCATTAATTGTCGAGCAAACTATCTTGGGTAAAGCTACCTAGATGTAGTTGCCATTTGGATGGGTCACCACTTATTAGTATTTCATGTGGAAGGTTTATATGCTTCACTGCGGAAGAAATCAATAAACATCATATTTAACCGGATCCTGAACTCTGAGTTGCAATATAGATAGATAAGTTGCGATACAATCCACTTCAAAGCTTAACATGGGTCTAGATGGCGTTGTGTAGAATGTTGTGGAAAATTTATTTATTTATTTTATAATATGGTACTTTGTATGTGAATCACGGTGACGCCATTAACGACACATAATAAGTATCATTTTATCTGAACATGTCCAATTCGGGGGTTTTTCTCAATAGAAGTAAAGACAATTTGAACTAGATGACACCAACGAATAAGTGTGAGAACCACGCAATAACACAAATATCAACCATAAAATATCAAAATTGCTCCTAGATCCGACCACGCCGAATTGACGTAATACACCTAATATCATAGAGTTTCATCTGCTACACACGAACAATAAAATTTGAAAAGTTCACTGTGAAATGATGAGAACAAAAACTTTCTACAAGCTCGCAATGTAATGTAATGTAATCACTTCGATCGATGGTCGAGGTGCGACTGTAAGATTATAGCGGGGAACTTTCCGCTTCCGCTTATATCAGGTTCTATGAACGATGTCTGCCAAGCACTAAGTTTAAGTATAGACAGCGTCAGAAATATCTTGAAGACGAAGTCTCAAAATGATCTTAGAACTCTCGTATTAAGAGCAAATGAAACTATTTTTAACCCCCGACGCAAAAACGACGGGGTGTTATAAGTTTGACGTGTCTGTGTGTGTGTGTGTGTGTGTGTGTGTGTGTCTGTCTGTGGCATCGTAGCACCCAAACGGATGAACCGATTTGGATTTAGTTTTTTTTGTTTGAAAGGTATATTAGTCGGGAGTGTTCTTAGCTATGTTTGAAAAAAATCGGTCCAAGATGGCCGCCGCCACAACATGTTGGAATACATATTTCTTTATAACTCCCTCAATATGGGTATCAAATGAAAGAGCTTGACTAGTAGATCAATTTAAAAAGTATAAAATAAAAATTAAATTAAAAATTTAAAAAACCCCCGTCACAAAAACACCTCCAAAAAGTTGAAAATAAATAAATAAATTTTAATTCAACGGTTGCCATGTCGGGGGACCTTACGATATAAAGGAGTACTTAACCAGTTAAGGTCCCCCGACATGGCAACCGTTGAATTAAAATTTATTTATTTATTTTCAACTTTTTGGAGGTGTTTTTGTGACGGGGGTTTTTTAAATTTTTAATATTGATAGAATTGTACAAGAAAATGTTGGCCTGGCATCGTAAAAGATGATAAACGTGGCATTGATCTGCCTGCTAGTAATGTACAAGAAGCAATGGATCCCGGACGTTTCGGAGGTTAAAATTATGATAAATGGAGGAGGACTTTACGGGGTCATTTCACACCATCAACAGTTCAGACAGCGGTATGAGTTGCCTAGAACTCTATTTGAATGGGCTGTTTTGCACTGTGTATGCAGTTTTGTGAATTCACCAGGTGCTTCATTCAGATGGTGTATGATAAGTAAATGTTGCTCAAAAAGATTAAAAATAGTCTTAAAACTTTATTGAGGATACTTATCAATTATTTTAAAGGTAGAAAAGCGATCTTAGATCAGTATTGACCCCTAGGCGTTAAAAATTTGTATAGATTGATGTATTGAGGAAGTGTAGAGAGTTTCCACATTCTGGTTGTAGTATATTTTTTGTGACTCAATGATTTAATAAAGCAATATCTTACAAACTAAATAACAGGCTTATTATATACCGACGTATCCACCATTGGTGGAGTGGGAGCGCTGCTTGTGGTCACGTCCTATCTTCTCACTGACTTGCATAATTTGTGTTATGGCAGAGGACGTGATTTCTTAGCTTACATCATAAATTATTTGTGCATTCTAATTTCCTTATAGAAATCACGTTCCTGTCTGCCAAAAATACATAGCTAATAAACTGAAAACATAGGCCTTAAGTTTATACGCTTACAGTGCGACCGAGCCTCATTGCACATGCTATGTCAATGACCCGGCACTGCTATCAATGCTGCGTCATCTAATCACGCAGCCTTTATGTATTTAAAAGAAAAACTCTTTCCCGTGGTATACGTATGTCATATCGCTTTCAATTTATAAGGTCACGTATATTGTATTATAGTGTACCTTACTTTCATGCTGGAAAACCGTGGTATTATACTCGTTTCGGATAAAAAGAATTAGGGCACAGTTTCGAAAGCAATATCATCTGGAAGTATTAATTTGGGGAAAGAATTTTTTTTAAACCCCCGTACATTTTACCTTTCACTAGAATACTCCTATCCGCCTATTCCCATACATTATTCCAAAAAAAAAATTCTTTCGCCAAATTAACACTCCCTTTTTTTTCCGTGCGGAAATCCCCTCGGATACCCCCCCTGCCGGAGCCGGAAGGGGAGGTTATGTCGGACTCGAACCGACTAAACCGCACGCCGACTGTGGGTCTTGGTGCTAGGCCGGAGGTGAGGTTGTCATAGACATATCCCTCGCACCCCGGCTGACCCAGGGCCATCCCTTACGGTCTGACCCTCCTCAGGAGGGGGGACAACGGTGTCCCCAACTCGCCCCCGGAATGGGAAGGCGCGCTATTCAGCGCGCCGCCGCCGTGGCCTAACCAAATTAATACTCCCAGATAATATTGTTATTGAAATTATGCCCAAATTATTTTTATTAAAAACGACTATAAAATCACCCAGTAAGCTATCATGGTCACTCACATTATTATTAGAGATATCGGGATATTTACCATGTTGTAACGTTTCGGTGTCCGATATTTCGGCACTGTTGCAAGCACCATGACCACGAAGGAACTTTTCCATCTAGCAACCCAACTAGAATATTGGCGGTAAACGGTGAAGTCATTAAAAACTTCTTAATTTATTGGTTGAGCGTACTTTTTTAAAACAAAACTTTGTTTATTTTTCTTGTGATCCCGAAATACTCCTTAAATTTTTTAAAAAGGAATCCATGGCCACGGTTCTGGTCCCAAAAGCCCCAAGAACCAATGGTACTTGCAACAGCGTCAAAATATCGGAAACTCAAAACAATACAACCTGATTAATATTCTGATACCTCTAGTAATAACCATGGTATTAATCAACTACGATATTTTTTTCGACTATATTAGGAGTGACTGCCATCTGACCTTCTGAGTTGTGGTCAGCGACCAACCTCAGGTATTTCAGGCTGTCCATGGCCTAACAACAATTTAATAATAGCCCAGAATCGAAGCACGAAAACGTTTAAACGTTCAGATGAAATACCATGAAGGTAGTTCTCAATATTCATAAATAATCAGAAATTCAGACCGAAGACTATGAAGATTAATTTAAGCGACGAGTATTCAAAGTACCACTACCCCAAGTCAACACAAGCTTTGCCAGGGAACAGTATAGTTCTAATTTATGTGTTAAGTTCAAAAACTCAGAAATCACCCGAGCAAAAAATGTTTTCATGTGAATTATAAACGTACTGACACCCACAGGACAGACTTCGCCTAGTGTGGGGTCATAGTATATTCAACATTGTAATTATTTTTGGCAATAAATGATTTTTATTTTTATTATTATTTGTATAATTACACCAAGGTAGCCTATCTTATTGAGCGTTTACCAAGGAATGACTTTACCTTCTAAATAACAGACGAGACTCCTTGAATAAATTTTACAGTATTAAGTATGCTAACTATACAAACCGAATACACAGGGAAAAATGACAATTCTCGGGAGGGACTCGAACCTGCGATCAGGGGGAATGTATTGACCAACTCGGCAACCGAGAGACGCAGTATGTGATTAAAATTTCCCTTCTATTTTTATTAGTCTGTATAGTCATCTACCGATATTCTTACGAACTATGGGAACCAATGAATGATGTTACAATCATTTTTAAACATTGATTTTTAATAACTCCGGCGAAGACTCCGGCGAAGTTCGCTTTCTGGGGTTCGGAGGCATGCCCGGCAGTTGCTCTCGACTCTCAACTGATAAAAAAGGTAAATTTTATAACGCAACTGCAAAATTGCTATTGCTATGATGAATATACATCAATAATACATTTTAAACTCGTTAATTTTATTTTCGAAAGCATAATATATTTGAACGACATAGCTCTAGTGTTTAAGACCATGTTAGTTTAAAGCACCGCAGCGCCACCACAAATGGCCCATAACCACAACTCGGCCATTTCTCTCAATGACTGGCACGAGACACGTTGCAAATTGTTGTAATGACCTTAATGGTGCAGCGGTTGAAAGTCTGCTTTCCATAGGTCGTAGGTTCAGGTATGATGCTGTATAGAGAAAATTGAGAGGATCGCAGCTAAGTGATATTTGTTGAGCCCTATAATGTGCTCAAAATGTACTTTAAACGCGCAGTTCTTTGGATGTCTTTTAAAGGATAGCACGGGGTGCCATGGCGTTGGAGGAACTCAAGTTCACCAACCATAGATTACATTATTATTAAACCAATGGGCACCAGGGCCTCATTATAAAAATAAAAAATCGTTTATTCTGCATAGACCATTAAATCGGAACTTACAGAACGGCAAATGGACCACCGCCGGTTCGAAACGCGGCCCAGACCTGAGAAGACTCCGGCAAGAAACTCAGTGGGAATTTTTTTTTTTGGTCTATTTACAAAACATTTACTTAGTCTAAAACTTATGGTCTAGATACAGTGATTTGCTTGAGTAACATAGCTGAGCGAACAGCTCATTTCCAAGCTGGTTTATCATCTAAATATTCTTGGACTTTTCACGGTATTTTAAAATTTATTTACTTTTATTTTACTATCTGATTTCATTAGGACGCTATATAACATATAAGCGTCAGTAGCTTAGTAGTTAAGGAACGGGCTTACGATCGTTAGGTCCCGGATTCGAATCCTGGCCATGACACCACCAACGTGAACCCACTCCTAGCACAAGCAATTTAGCTTAGTTGGAGGGGCTAGAGGGAATATTAGTAATTTCGATTCTAATATCCTTTACAAAAACGAGAGTTCTGTGTGTCGTGAAGATTTTACTTCATAAGTAGTGGTCTTTTACACAAGAAACGAGACAGTTGTTCTGGACACAGAATGGAAAAATGATGAGATACTAGGGTCTATCCGAGGGCTATAAGTCAAAAATAGTGTTTTTAGCATTTTTTTTAAATAATATAAATAATAATATTAACATAAATTAAATATTAAATTTATTAAAAATAAATTAAATATTAAATATTCCACAACATTCTACACAGCGCTATCTAGATCCATGGCAAGCTTTTTTTAATAGCTTGTGTTATGGAATCTAGAATGCGGATAAACATACTTAATTTTTTTTTTTTTGTAAATACATACATATTATACATAGAAACACCCAGACCAATGCAAATAGTCATATTCATGCATACAAATATTTGCACTGAGCAGGAATCGAACCCGCGCCTCCTGCGTGGCAGTCGCGTGCACTACCGCCACGCCACAGTGGCTGTCAGTTAGGGTATAATATTGAATAATGTTTATTAAGAGATTTAACATTGTTACACCCCCTTAAGTGATGATTTATAGTACAGTCACATCCTAAGGACAGGTGTTAGTCGAGTGTAAGCAGGTATTATATGCTTTCACCCACTTTCGCTCACACGACGCGGGTGGCTGGCTAAGTGTATGTTGAACTCAACACGGGATTGTAATAGAGCACCGGTATCCCTTCTCTGTTTACATTCAACGCCTAATAATGTAAGTACAGTCAGCATCAAAAAGTTATTAGCAAACAGAGTACTCAAAATGATCTTAATTTCGTTTTTTGGTCACCTTCCAGTTGACTGGTTGTTCTGATATTTGGTACACATCTCTAGTTCGGACAATAATACCATATAAATCAATAAAATAGTTTGATTTGCTCATAATACGAGAGTTTCAAGATCATTTTGAGACTTCGTTGTGAAGATATTTATGACGCTGACTGTACAAAAGGTTGCCAGCTGTCTGTCACCAAGCTGTATCTCATGAACCATGATAACTAACTTATCACGTACTGGCCTAAGAAGAGAGGGTAAGTGCGGATAAAACAGTCCCTATCCTATCCTAACTATAACTTAAAAAAATAACTAAGAACTATAACTTTGTTAATTTTTCTTGCGGTCCCAAAATACTCCTCAAAAATAATAGATGAATCTGGGACCTGGACCGGGTGTCAATTGGTCTATCGCAGTGCACTGCTGAACAAAAGCTTGTTGGGAGGTTTTGGTCTACTGCTGTCTGACCTCCGTCCCCCATGAGCGCGGGCCTGGGGGTGACGGGTGGAACCGCCTGTCACCCCAGCAGAAGCAGGCCAAGGTGGCGACGCGCTAAGGAGTGCGCCTCACCATTCCGGGGGCGAGCCGAGGACACCGTTGTCCCTCCTCCCGAAGAGGGCAAGACCGTAAGGGATGGCCCTAGGTCACCCGGGGTGCGAAGGATATGTCGAAGACAACCTCACCTTCAGCCTAGCACTACGCCGCTCAATTGGCGTACGGTTTTAGTCTGTTTAAGTCCGACATAACCTGCCCTTCCGGCTCCGGGGCTCTGAGGGGATTTCCGCACGAAAAAACAATAATAGGTCTACTGTTGTACGCTATGGGTACGGAAAATACTTCGGTGCCTCCATTGTTAACATGGTACATGTTTATAATGGTGACCCTCTTTCCGAGACATTGATTTTAGCTTGCCATCAGACGAGGTGAAGTCAAATTGACGTGTCCTGTTATAAAAAAAGCACAGTCATATCCACTGCGCTATAAAATACTTTAGGAATATAAGAAAGTTTTGATTAAAATGAAATGTATCACAAAATGATTCAACACGTCTCTACATAATGAATCGCACGTTTTCAAGTAAGTTCTCTATCAAATGTAGAGGCACCGTATCTCAAACCTCATTCGCTATAACTAGGTGTCCCCGTAAATGCTCTACTGACATAGAGTCACATAGAGTTCGTATAATTATCATCTGCGTATTGTTATCATGTGAACTCTACACTGGAGTAGCGCAATGTCAGGTCAACAGGGTAATTATAGAGCTTTTTTTGTAATTAACTGATGTAGAGTTTGATAGAGGCTAGGTCAAGTGACTTCTATAGAAAATAAAGAAAGATTTTCTCTTGGGAGTTGTTAAATCTGATTTAATTAGCTGACGGAGTCAAAAGGATCTCTGTCTGTGTGTTACGCTTTCACGCCTAAACCATTGAACGGATTTTGATGAAATTTAGTATACGGGTATATTAGGCCATAAGAAAGGACATAGGCTATGTTTGGTCGCGATAACCGATATCCACGTGGGTGGAGCCGCGGTCAAAAGCTAGTTTGTTATATCAGATGGCGTAGCGTGTTTTTTTTTTATCGTGCGTTAAATCCCCACGGATACCACCTCCATGGAGCCAGTGGAGGTGGTTATGTCGGACTCGAACCGACTAAAACGCACGCCGTCTGGGGTCCTTGGTTACCGGTGGTGTGATTGCCAAAAGCATATCTCTCGCACCCCGGCAGACCCAGGACCATCTCTTTCGAGATGGCCCCCTTTGGGTTGTGGGGACCACAGGGTCCCCATCTAGCCCCGGTTACGGGGAGGCGCATTTTCCGCCACCGCGGCCTGCTTCTGCTAGGATGACAGGCGGCTCCACCGGTCACCGCCAGCGAAGCGTGGTTGCCCTGCGTTTGACTGAGTAGAGGTAGAGTTTGATTCCCGTTTAATGCAATTTAATACAAAGACACACTTTAATCCTACTTATAATAAATGTGAAACTGTGTGAAGATATTTGGATGATTTTCAATCACGCTGAACTGATCTGGCTGAAATTCGGTGCAGGGATAGATTATAGCCTGGAAAAACATACAAGCTTTTTATCCTGGGAATAGGTTCTCAGGCATAGTGGATACGGGAAGAAAATTCCACGCGGACGAAGCTACAGGCTTCAGCTAGTTTTATCATCACTACATAGTTTAAAGGAAAGCTTTCCGCGTCTGTCCGTCCCTATGTATGCTTATATCTTCAAAACTACGCTACAGATTTTGATGCGGTTTCTTTTAATAGATAGAGTATTTCAAGAAGAAGGCTCATATGTATAATACTTGCTTAATATTGTAGAGGGTATGGGAACGGGATCGACTGCCACGCAGGCGGAAAAAAATTGGCAGTATGATTTATAAAGATGATTTTCAAATTACTACTATGGTGGCAGACCAGCACACCTCCCACCAAGTGATTATCTAGGCATATTTTTTTTATTGTGTGAAAAATCCCCACAGATACCACCCCAACCGGAGCCGTTGGAGGTGGTCGTGTCTTTGGGTCTTTGGTTGCCGGAGGTGAGAATGCACGGAACATATCTCTCGCACCCCGGCATTAGCGTGGCTTATGGACGTGTGCAACACCAGGGGAGTCACACTCGTGCTGCTTACCCTTTAGGAACCTTCTAATACCCTTCGGGAAGAATCCACTTCTTCTTCTCGTGTCAATGCTTCACTCTTGGCATTAAATGATTCGTGAATGAAATTTGCCATCCAAGAATTCGCTGAATTACTATCAGTCATTCTTATTTACACAGAACAGTCAGCATCAGAAAGATGTTGACCAACAAAGTACTCAAAATCATCTTGATTTCGTTTTTTGATCCCTTTCCAGTTGACAGATTGTTCTGATATCAGGCACACACCTTTATTTTGGTCAATAATATCATATAATTCAATAAAGCATTTCGATTTGCTCATAATATGAGAGTTTTAAGATCATTTTGAGACTTCGTCGTCAAGATATTTATGACGGTGACTGTACAAGGATTGCACTCTATGGATGTGAGACATGGATAATGACAAAGAGGGACAGAGACAGGCTGGAAGCATTCGAAATGTGGTGCTGGAGAAGGATGGAGGGAGTAAGCTGGACAGAAAGGATGACGGACGAAAGAGTACTAAATAGGGTGCAAGAGGGAAGGTCTTTATTGAGAATGATCGAGAACCGAAGAGAAAAGATGATTGGCCACCGATAAGACATAACTTGTTAAAAAGCATCATAGAGGGGAAGGTAAATGGAAAGAGAGGAAGAGGTAGGCCAAGAGGAACATTTATGGCACAGATAAAGGAAAAGATACAAGTCACATCGTATTAGGAGGTGAAAGGATTGGCGGAGCAGAGAAAAGAGTGGCGATTACTCCACTGACAAGAGCGTAGCTCTTAAGTTAGATAGAGAGAGAGACTGTACAAGAACTGAACAAACCCACGAGCTAAAGCAATGGTTTCAATATAAAGTGGTCCAGTACCTACCGATCAATTATCTCGCACCTGACCTCCGCGGACCACACCGCACGTTACGCCAAACACGTAATAACTACCTTGTTACACAAGTAATGACGTCGGAGAAACTGGTTTTGGAGATAAAAACCACTTTTTAAGGGATTCCTTCATCGTATTTTTTTTTTATATCAGAAATATCAATTTGCTTCATCCTGGTGGTATAGTTTAGTACATATATCTTGGACCTAAATCGCTAGATATAATAGGTCCCGACGCGTACTTGTTTTGTAATATAATATTATAGATACTTGATGAATTAGAGCTGGTCCATCGCAGTAGAACCCCATGCTCTCTTCAAAATACATCCAAGAAACGTTCACTGCGCGTATAGCACATTTTGAGCACATTTTAGATCGAATATATATGAATAGGTACAAAGAACTGCAGACACGTACTAACACGTCAGCCTCAAAAATATCTTGACTGCAAAGTTTTAAAATGATCTTAGGGCCGAAACACATAAGCGCGTTGCGGCGCCGTGCCGCTAAAATTGGCAGTGCTCACTGTCGATTAGTGCGGTGCGGCGCTGCAACGCACGACGTGAATTCCAGCGTTATGACGTCATACTTATTGACAATGATGCAGTTTGTTTCTAACACTCTAACAAACACCACGTTCTAACCCAGAAGCAGTTTAAAAATTAAAATGTCTGAGGTAATTTTAATAAAAAATAACTATTTTATTGTGTTGATTATTTACACTATTATTATAGGTAGCCACCATACATGGGACAATTTGCGAATGGGACGTTTTGAGAATGGGACATTGTGCGAATGGGACGTTTTTTTTACGTGGGACATTTTGTGAATGGGACATTATGCGACTAAGCCAGGTAGACGTCGATCTGTTTATATCTTCGATTCAGGAACATATTTTTTTGTGGGATACTAATCGTATTTTTAAGATAGAGTAATGTCTTCATAATAACAAATAAGCAATAAGTTTATTACGATTCATGGCAGAAAGACGTTTGTCCACATTAAAAAATCACGAGGAAATAGTTAACCTACGATAACGCTCTGATTCGCGACGCCGCAACACGGCAACGCAACTGCCGATTTTAGCGTTGCGGCGCCGCAAAAATTGGCAGTTAGCGTTATGTGTTCCGGCCCTTAAAACTTTTTTTATGGTGCGAATCTTCACGGATTCCCGATGGAGCCGGTGAAGGTTTTGGCGGACTTGAAATCGATAAGAGGGCAAGCCTATTGCCATCAAATGGGCACTTAGTCATGGACTGTACGTTTACTATTAGATTTTCCGTCTTCTTCTTCGTGTCAGTGGCAACTTTATTTAAATGCGCCCAAAACTCGGCGACTTTGGCCGCACTTTCCTTAGCTTCATTTAAGTCGGCAATCGTACAGGTGTAGGGGCACAGTGGGCACGACAAGAGGTGGTCCATCAACTGCAAAGATGCACCACAGTCACAGCCACCACCCTCTGCGTCCAAGTATCCCCATTTTACCTGGTTTGCCCTACAGCAACCGACCTGAGACTTCAACCTATTTAAGGATTTACGGGTGGCCCATTTTGTTACATGCCCGGGTGGTAGCCTCTCAGCGGACTGCATGTTATCTGGAGGAGGTCTATTATCCGTGAGCCACCTCTGGTACCGAGCGCTCTCGGGTTGGCCCATCTCAGCAGCAGTATATCGAAGGAAGCTCCGTCTGCTTTCAAGGCGGGAGCTGGGTATGGCATTATGGAAGAGTGGGTGCCGTTTATCTAGTGGATAAATGTTGACCATTTAATGCTGAAATGATTTTATTTTGATGATGGCGTTAAAGCAGGTAACTAATACAAATATAGGTACTTTCTGTACGGTAAAAACTGCATGTAACAGGACTTTTGTGATCGTGCACCGATCGAATTCACTGAGAATGCTATCCTGATTCGATATTAAGACATTATGAATAATAACTGTAGCACTTGTACAGACATGACGCAGGTACTTTTTAGGACTGCAACTGCTGCCAGAGATATTAGTACAGCTACCGGGTTCGATGGATTTTATTTTAAAGAAGGACCCGTCAGTTTGATTTCACCTCGCCTGATGGTAAACTAAAGGCAAAGTCTCGGAAAGAGGGTCCTTATGATAAACATGAACCATTGAAATTAAACCACTTTTTACGGATTCTATCTTTGCAGCAGCCATTTTCGCGGTGTGGCGTGGTTCACACCGCGAAAATGGCTGCTGCAAAGCAGCCGAAACGTCGGGTTAAAAAGTAACAATAACAAATATAATAATATGGAATCCGTAAAAAGTGGTTTTATTTCAATGAGTGACATTCGCGTAATCTTTATAAAATACAACATGTACCATGTTAACAATGGTGGCACTCAGCTTGACGGCCTCATCAGGTGCCTTTTCACGCCCCGTTTAAAGGACCCGGGACTGTAGCAAGAAGGGAATACGTGAGCTGGCAGGGAGTTCCAGGTTTTGATGGTGCGGCATAGGAATGACCCCGAACCGCTTGGTTCTAGATATTATAAAGGCATAACATGCTCTCCGAGGCACGGAAATACCCAGAAAATTATGAATGTATGCCCCGCATATCAGTCGAATGCACTACCATCACAGAGGAGTTTTTTCCTGCTGGAACCTATTATTAAAATCCATAACCATACTTCATATTATAAATTCGAAACTAACAACCGCCCGGGCGGAGCCGCGGGCAAAAGCTAATAATGAATAAAATTACTAACTTACAAACTTACCAGCTCTCTTATAAATTAGCGTATCTACGTGTAATTTGTATTTAGATGCCCCGCCAATTACACCTCGAATTAATTCAAAAATATGCGTGTTTTATCGCTGTAAACTATAGCCAGAAATTGCTTAATTTCATTATTACCTCGGCGCTGCATGTAGTGGAAACGTTTGTGATATCTGTGGCTCCGGTTTCGATTTCGGGTCGGGTAATATGTTACAGGATTCTTCTTTCAAGAAATTAGAAATAATATGTTGGTTCCCGGTGTAGTAGACACGTCAATTTGACTTCACCTCGCCTGAAGTTAAGCAAAGGCAAAGTCTCGGAAAGAGGGTCACCATCGCAAACATGTACCATGTTAACAGTGGTGGCACTCAGCTTCACAGCTTCATTGAATGCCTTTTCACGCCCCGCTTAAAGGACCCGGGACTGTAGGAAGAAGGAAACACCTGAGCTGGCAGGGTCTTAGGTCTTAGTGGTGTGGCATAGGAATGAGTCACTAAAACGCTTGGTTCTACCAGGTATACTCTGCAAGAGTATAGAGTATACCTGGTTTCAGTGACAGTGACAGTGACAGTGACCACATGCAGAGGCATATGACAACCGCATCCACATTAAAGAACCCATAACACAAGCTGATGTACATAGTAAATTTTACTAACTTTTGGTGTAGATAGCGTTGTGTTGAATGTTTTAAAATATTTGGAAGTTGGAAGTCACTGATTGGAAATGATAATAATAAAAATACATAATGACCCTAATTCACGACACAAAAAATAAATAAACTAACAAAAATACCTGAGGTACAAATATTACAAGTGATCACTAGTGTGTTAAATCAACAAAAGCACACTCGAGTTCATCAGAACTCAGTACTTATCCATAGGTAAGTATATTAAATATAAATAAATGAAAGTACCTTTTTACCTTTCTATACTCTTCTATCTATACATAATAAAATTACTTGTCCCGACTGACTGACTGACTGATCCCTCAATGCAGAGCCGAAACTGCTGACTTGAACCTGCAAACTTGAAATTTTGATAGTAGATGCATTTCGTGATGTAAGCATCCACTATGAAAGGATTTTTGGAAATTCTGGTACTAAAGGGGTAAAATAAGGGATGGAAGTTTCGGCAGGGGTTAGTCAAGTCGTGGGTCGGATACGGCGGCTGGGTCTCGAGGTCGCCCTTCACAAGTCCGAGGCTCTGTGCTTCCACGGACCTCGGATGGGGCCACCTGCGGGATCCAGCCTACAGGTGGGGGGCGTCAGCATCGGCATCGAGCCCTCGATGAAGTATCTGGGGCTCGTACTCGATGGCCGGTGGAACTTCGGACATCACTTCCGAAGTTTGGTCCCAAAACTGAGGGGGGCGTCAGCCGCACTCGCGCGGCTGATGCCCAACATCATGGGACCCAACCCTCCCTGCAGGAGACTGTACCTGGGGATCGTGCGAAGTATGGCCATATGGCTATACGGCTATACGGGGCCCCCGTATGGGCAGAGAACCTGACGGCCAGTAATGTGGCTAGATTGCTGAGCCCACAGAGAGCGATGGCCGTCAGGGTGGTAAGGGGATACCGCACGATCTCAGGTGTGGCGGCATGTCTCCTAGCCGGGACCCCTCCATGGGACCTGGAAGCGAGAGCCCTTGCGTCTCTATTTATATGGCGCAAGGAGGCGCTGGAGCGGGGCCAATGGCCTGCGTCTCGAAAAATCGAGGCCCAGCGGTCCCAGCTCTACCAGAAAACCGTGGAGACATGGAAGGTGCGACTTGAGCAACCAAAGGGGGGATTCGCCACAATCGCGGCCGTCAGACCGGTCATGGACGAGTGGCTGGAGAGGAGACATGGTGCTCTCTCCTACCGGTTGTCACAGATACTTACCGGGCATGGTAACTTCGGTAGGTATCTGTGGCGAAGACACCGGGAAACCACGGCCGAGTGTCAGCACTGCGAGGACCACAGCGATGACATAGCGCTCCACACGCTGGTGGAGTGCACGGCGTGGGCGCAACAGCACCAGGTCCTCGTGGTGGGTCTGAGCGCGGGCACTCTCTCGCTCGAGACCATGGTGCGAGCTATGGTCTCCAGCGGGAGTAAGTGGGACTGCGCCGCCTCTTTCTGTGAGCTGGTCATGCTCGTGAAAGAGGCGGCGGGGCGGGAGCGGGAGAAAAGTAAAACGCGAGTTCCGCCGCTGACGTGTCTTCGCCGAAGACCTTCGGCCTCCATGATAGGGGGCCTGAGGACGGTGAGTTGGCTGCTCACCGTCTTTACAGAAGCAGGCCCATGACGGCAGCGTGACGCCTCCCCCCCCCCCCCCCCCAAGAAGCGGGATGACACCCAAAAACCCCCCATAGACGCGGGATAGCACCCGAACCACCGCCTAGAAGAGGCCGCAACTGTAGCCGTAGGTCTGATGGGAGTCTTGGGACATCCTTCCGAGGGCTTACCCGGGGCTCCCAACCATAGGCTGCTACAGTCGTCTACCCAAGTGCGACCGGGCTCGGTCGGCGAGAGATGTCATGCAGTGTTCCGCAGGGATCGGTCCTGGGACCGCTACTGTGGAACATCGGTTACGACTAGGTGCTTCGCGGTGAGCTCGCGGACGGAGCTCCGTCACGTGTTATGCGGACGACACGCTGGTGACGGCGTGCGGGGCTACATACCGCGAAGCGACCCTGAAGCACGACCTTCGTCCTCCATGAGCGCTGGCCTGGGGGTGACCGGTGAAGCCGCCTGTCACCCTAGCAGAATCAGGCTGCGGCGGCGGCGCCAAATGCGCCTCCCCGTAACTGGGGCTAGATGGGGACACTGTGCTCCCCACAACCCGAAGGGGGCCATCTCGAAAGAGATGGTCCTGGGTCTGCCGGGGTGCGAGAGATATGCTTTTGGCAATCTCACCTCCGGCAACCAAGGACCCAAGACGGCGTGCGTTTTATTCGGTTCGACTCCGACATAACCGCCTCCACCGGCTCCGTGGGGGTGGTATCCGTGGGGATTTTTCGCACGATAAAAAAAAAATCCACAGGCTGCTAGGCGCTACCGTGGGGGTTTTTAGTCGGTAGGAGTCCGGCATAACATCCATGAAGGATTTTCCCCCACGGTTAAAAAAAAAAAAGGGATGGAAGTTTGTATAAAAGTCCGTCATTTTCAGAGCTACATGCACAAAATTTCATAAACCTGTGTCTTTTAAGAAATAAATGAACACGTGTATCAGCGTTTTTCAAAATTTAACTACTAAGAGGGTAATATAGGTTATAAACGTTTATATGATATGTTCATCATTTAGGTCACTATCTAATATGTAATACGAAATTTTCCCCGGCGAAGTCTTTAGAAACCAACTTAAGTTTTATTAAATTAACGATTCTGGAGCCAATAATATTTTTCTGGTATCCTTATTTTTTTTCATACTATTAAAATGGCAGACTATTACACAGTCTAACCTGAAGGTGTACGGTTACCGTGGCCTTTGGACGTATGCAACACCAGTAGCATCACACTCATGCTGCCAACTCTGTAGAAACCATCTAATGACGTTCTTGAAGAACCCAATATAGTGTTCGCGATGCATACAAAAACAACTGAATGGATTTTGTTATTGTTTTTAACACGCTTTATTAGTTTCACTTGTAACTATGTATGTAAGAAATTCTTAGAATCTTAATTTGACCCACTTCCCGGTCTTCGATTATAATGAAATTTTACATACGCTCTGAGTTCTGATGACAATACATAACTAGCTAAGAAACGTCATCACAAATCCAATATGGCGGCCTCCCCAAGATGGCGGACTGGCTGTTTGAAATCCACCCCCATGATATGGGTATCAAATGAAAGGGTTTGCTGTCAGAAATACGAAAAAAATAGTCCCGTGACTTAAATCCAATATGGTGAACGTCCAAGATAGCGAACAGGCTATTTGAAAGTCCGTGCTAAAAGTGTGCTTTCTAGTTATTTAAACTATTATTTCATTTGAAAGATCATAATCAGCCTTAAAATCTGCTATAATATTTCATCGCAATTGATTTTGTAGATCCTATGACCAAAAGCACAGAATAAATAATAGTACAATCACGCAGGTGGAGCCACGGGCATCATCTGGTATACTTTATAGGTACTCATAAGAGAAAAACATCCGCTATGAGAACTTACATACATACAATATAGGTACGTACGTTTGAACCGGTGTGACCCCAGCCATGCATAGTCACTTTTACCTTTATAATTGAGTCTATAATTATAATGTATGTATGTATGTATGTACTTACATCTTGCATATCATGTTAAACACTTTCTTCCATACAAATTAATTAGTTTAGCATTCGTATGGGGTATTATGTAGTTTATGATCTAAGATTGTTTTATTTGTTTGAATATTCATGTGTAAAAGTTAGTCTGTAATTTTCGAGATACCTGTTTTTTACTGTGTTCTCTAGAAACTGTTTTTTTTTTCTTCTTTGTTGCAAAAGAAAACTGAAATCTACTATATAAAAATAAGTCGGGGTTTCTTTCCTGACGATATAACTCCAGAACGCCTTTACCGATTTGGCTAATTTTGGTCTTGAATTATTTGTAGAAGTCCTGGGAAGGTTTTACGGCGAGAAAAATTCGAATAATTGCCGGGAACCGACATCCACGCCGGCACAGCCGCGGGCAAAAGCTAGTTTGCTATAAATATTTACATCCATACTAATATTATAAATGCGTAAGTAACTCTGTATGTCTGTATGTTACGCATTCACGCCTAAACCATTGAACTGATTTTGATGAAAATGAAATTTTTGAAAAACATTCCCGTGGGTGAAGCCGCGGGAAAAAGCTAGTTAGATTATAAGTTAAATTCATACTAATATAATACTGGAAAAATAACTCTGTTTGCCTGTCTGCTCTATTCAGAGCGTTATATCAGAGCGTGTCCGTAGCTTAGTGGTTAAGGAGTCAGCCTTTCGATCGGGAGGTACTGGGTTCGAATCCTGGGAATTACACTACCGACGTGAACCCACTCCTAGCAGAAGCAATTTAGCTTAGTTGAAGGGGTTATAGGTAATATTAGTAGTTTCGGTTGGTACACCCACATTTCGCCAATTATGATCTCCAGTCCCACGTAATAGGGGATTAACCTAATTGCCGTCAAGTGGACACTTAGTCATGGACTGTATGCTTACTGTCGGCCGTCTACGACTCCCTCGAGAAGAGATGGGGCTGCCCTATTAATTAACTACAGTTTTGGCCAAATTTAAAATCTTACTGATATTTTGATGTGCTATAAATATAATATTAGGTCCTTACATATGAAATTGGCGTTTTTCGTACTGGCCACTTTAATCACGATTTTCTCCTCTTTGGTAAGGAATTCCAAATTCAAATTTGTACAGCTATTTACTCATGTATTTGTGCTTCGATGACCGTCATTCATTTGTTTTTTTTCTTCTGTTTTTTTCTGTTTGCGTCACTCCTTTTACAAAATGGAAAACTTAAAATATCGCATTATTTACGAATACGAGTTCCACCGTGGCACTAGTGCTGCAGAAACGACTTGAAGGGTGAATGATGTTTATGGCGGTCATGTTGCAAAAGAAAACACAGTTCGTTTTTGGTTCCAACGTTTTCGTTCTGGAAATTTCGACCTGCAGAACAAGCCCCGTGGACGGCCTGAGACCCAAGTTGATAATGAAGTATTGAAGGCTATTGTGGAAGCGGATCCATCGCAAACCACGTCCGAGTTAGCTGCAGGCTGCGGTGTTAGTGATAAAACTGTTTTAATTCACTTGAAGCAAATTGGGAAGATTAAAAAGCTTGAAAGGTAGGTACCTCACGAATTGACTGAAGCAAACCGGCAAACGCGCGTCGACTGCTGCGTTACATTACTGAACCGGCACAATAATGAAGGTATTTTAAACCGAATCATTACCTGTGATGAAAAATGGATTCTTTACGATAATCGGAAGCGCTCAGCGCAATGGTTGGATCCTGGCCAGCCAGCCAAATCCTGCCTCAAGCGAAAATTAACCCCAAAAAAGTTACTTGTGAGCGTTTGGTGGACTAGTGCTGGTATTGTTCATTACAGTTTTCTCAAATCTGGCCAGACTATTACGGCTGATGTCTATTGTCAGCAATTGCAAACAATGATGGAAAAGCTAGCGGCTAAACAACCTAGGCTGGTCAATCGCTCCACGCCACTGCTGCTTCACGACAACGCTAGACCACACACCGCACAACAGACGGCTACCAAATTAGAGGAGCTTCAATTGGAATGTCTAAGACATCCTCCGTACTCCCCGGATCTTGCTCCAACAGATTACCATTTTTTTTCGAAATTTGGACAACTTCTTGCAAGGGAAAAAATTCAACTCTGATGGGGCAGTCCAAATCGCCTTCACAGATTTTATTGATTCCCGTCCGACTGGTTTTTTTAGTAAAGGGATCAATGACCATAGAAAACAATGGTTCATACTTTGATTAATTAAATATATTATATTTAAAAATATTCGACTTTTTGTTCCTCCCACACAAAACACAAATTTCATATGTAAGGACCTAATATATGCATTCCATTTCCCAAAAACGCATTAAAAATCTCAAACAAATTATTATACGGTTGAAACCACGCGGCACGACTAGTTTAACCAAATCACAAAATAATATGTTCACACGTATTAATCCCGAAACATAGCGTACATCAAGTGAACATCACGCATTATCCAATCCCTTTCACTTTCCACCGTGTATACGACAAGTGCGGTCACGACCGTGCCGAGTCGACACTTGTCCAAATTTATGAGTACACTTGTAAGAACACTTGTGTATGCACTTGTATGAGTACGGTTGTTTTTGTTGTGATAGGTGTGGGTTTAGAGGTGTGATTAGTTAGTAGGACGGCTTGATGTGGTGGTAGTGCTTTCGACTGTTATGCAGAGGGTGTGGTTTCGATTCCCGGTTAGAGTAAACATTTGTATTTTTTTTTGTATAGGACACGTCAATTTGACTTCATCTCGCCTGATGTTAAGCAAAGGCAAAGTCTCGGAAATAAGGTCACCATCGGAAACATGTACCATGTCAACAGTGGAGCACTGAGCTTGACGGCCTCATTAGATGCCTTTTCACGCCCCGCTTAAGGGACCCGGGACTGTAGGAAGAAGGAAACACGTGAGCTGGCAGGGAGTTCCAGGTCTTAATGGTGCGGCATAGAAATGAGTCACTGAAACGCTTGGTTCTAGCTGGTATACTCTGCACCGTATAAGGATGGCATCTTAGCCCTGCTACTGAATACAAAAATATTTTTATTTCTGAATTCTTATTTGTTTGTCCCCGCTACTGTTGTAGAGGTGTTGATATAGTTTTTATGTAACAAGACCTTTACTCAGACCGCAAAGTACAATTGGCGGTACGACCAAAGCTCACTATAACCAATTTCCACGCCGGCAGAGTCGAGGGTATAAGCTAGAGTTCAAATAAAATTTCAAGCAGGATAGCAATATCAACAAAATACTCGATATGAAAAGAAAGCGTACAGACATGATGGTATTCTAATAATTTTAGAAAATGCTATTCAATAAGAACTCGTGACTAATATAATAGGAATCCACATCCTGACAGACAAGTTCGTTTGACGTACGTTATAAAAACAAAATGATAAATGTAATAACTTATTAGATGTTTGACAGTGATTAATAAAAGCTTTATTTAATACTAGATGCACCCATGAGAGAGGTAGGCCAAGACGAACATTTAAGTATAGCACAGATAAAGGAAAAGATACAAGTCACATCGTATCAGGAGGTGAAAGGATTAGCGGAGCAGAGACAAGAGTGGCGATTACTCCACCGACAAGAGCGTAGCTCTTAAGTTAGAGAGAGCACCCATGTCTACATAATACTGGATTTACCAGGAAAAAGGAGACCCGGACTCGGATTAAATCGCGACTATCGCAAGGATGATGATGAGCAACAGATTTGAAATCAGGATGTAGAAAGCCTTATTAACAACTTTTAGGCCTAATTCATCCTTTCCTGCAAATACACACCTTCTAACCAATATGGAAGAAGCTGTAGTGCAGACCTACCTCTCGCAGACCTAACTCTTGGGGTTTAGTTGCGATGTCAGAAGGTAGTTACTACCGGAAAAGCTGACACACCAATTAAAACTAGTTCATGGTCTTTGGACGTGTGCAAACACCTCACTCGTTCTGCGAACCCTGTAAAAACTTTTTTATATTATCTTATCCTGAAGAACCCCACTTTGTCTACAGGGTTAATTACTTATCTACTATAATTAATCCATTGTTGGTAAATAATGTTATATCATGTTGAATAAACGAATCGAATACTTTAAAGAAAAGATTATCAAACTAAAACCACTTATTCAAATTAGTGCAACATGATTGCAACTTTTTGACATCAAATTCTGGTGAAAAAAACCTTTAAAAACCTTCTTATAACCCCCAAGAACCCCGCTTGGTCTATAGGCTTAATCTACTATAAAAAAAACTCGTGTTAGTTCCCGTTGGAGTAGAACAGGACCACCCCAGCACTTCCTGTGGGTGTCGTAAAAGGCGACTAAGGGATAGGGCTGTTCTCCATCCGACAGTAAACATACAGCCCAAGATAAAGGGCCTGCTAGATGGCAAATAGGCTCGCCACCTATTACGCCATGGGACCGAAAATCATAATTGGCTAAACTTAGGTGCGAATACACCTTTGCCTACCCCTTTGGGGACCGCCTCTTTCTGTGAGCAGGTCATGCTCGTGAAAGAGGCGGCGGGGCGAGAGCGGGAGAAAACTCTCCCACCCGAGTTCCGCAGTCGGCGGCTTGGGCGCCGACCATCGGCCTCCATGACCGGGGGCCTGAGGACGGTGAGTTGCTCACTGTCTTTACAGAAGCAGGCCCATGACGGCAGCGTGACGTGAGGGATTCACTAACGCCCCCGCCCCCCCCCCCCCTTAAGAAGCGGGATAACACCCGAAACCCCCCCCCCCATAGACGCGGGATAGCACCCGAACCACCCCCCAAGGCGAGGCCGCAATTGTAGCCGTAGGTCTGATGGGAGTCCTGGGACATCCTTCCGAGGGCTTACCCGGGGCTTCCATCCATAGGCTTCTGGGCGTTACCGTGGGGGTTTTTAGTCGGTAGGAGTCCGGCATAACATCCATGAAGGATTTTCCCCCACGGTTATAAAAAAAAAAAAACCCCTTTGGGGATTTACAAACGTGAGTATATAGATGGATGGAAAATATATCCAAAAGATATCTAGACATATACAATAATTATAACGGGATTAAAGCAATCATGGTATAGGTTGGCTTACAGAATAGGGACACTGTGAGTGTGGTATGTGACGGTACATGGCGAAAGCAATATATTAAGAACGTGCGGGTAGATGAAGAACCTACTATCTCACGGACTCGAAGACGGCGGGCGTGCACTACTGCGCCAGTCAGCCTGTGACCACGGCTGGTGTAACCTGGTCAAAACGTCAGGCAAATCAAAGGTTATAATAATTGTATATTATGGAACGCGATATTTTAAAAGTTATCTAGACATAGTATTTGCTTCAAGCGCTTGTTTGAGTTCATTTCAAGCACTCATTACGACTTAAAAATTAGCATGTCAAACATTAAGCTTTTCAACTCGCTGCATATTCACGACGTCACGAAACTTCCCTGAGAGTGAAAGTTCAACAATATTGAATGAGTATCTTCACAGTGACAAGTGACTCGTTAGGAGATAACTGTACTTATTATACATATTTGTTATGAGAGGTTCTAATGATGGCGGGCGAGAAAAGAAATCTGTGTGCCGTAATACTGTTTGTACCTTTATATCCTACTCTGTCTGGGTATAAGGCACTCTTATAAACGCTATAGTAATGAAACGTTCTGGGTAAAATTTATTTAAGAATAAAACACACACTTTCTGCTGAAAAGATCGAAAAAAGTTTGATAGCAGACGGTACTAATTTGACGGTTCTGTCTGCTTTTAAAATAGTTTCCGTCTTTTCAGCTTCAGTCAGGATTTTTATCTTATCATCAAAATCTGTTCCGATAACGGCTGTAGAAGGTAACGACCATAATATGCAAACATTATATTATGTTTGCATATTATGGTTGTTGTGGTATCCTTTTCTCTATTGAAGTTAAGAAGGTAGAAGAAGAAGGTAGGTTAAGAAGGTAAGAAGGTAGTCTTTTCAGTAAATCAAGGGAGAGCGTTGGAAGCTTAATGAATAAGGAGTTGAAAGATCAAAAGCTAATAGTTTGAATCCTACTTAAGACATTATCGATGTGAACCCAATTTAGCTTAGCTGTAGGTGTTAAGGGAAAATTCTCGTATTTTTTAAATACACTTACAAAATGTTCAAATACAAATATTCTTAAAAAAAAAAAGAAATTGTAGCATAAACCTCAGGCTCCAAATTGCAAACTTTGGATTCAACTGGGACTAATTGCCTCTGTGGCGTAGCGGTAGAATGTTTAACAGTTACGCAGGGGACGCTAGTACGATTCCTGCTCAGTGCTAATCTTTATTTATTTACAGGACTTTTATCTTAAGACATGCCAGTCCAATTGTAACAAAATTTCATTATTGACGACTAATTTTAACTTAAGCAACAACTATTTTACCAAGTACTTCCACACATTTTCATAAACACATTTTGCAGCATCCCGAATGGGGTGCGGACAAAATACTATAGAACGAGCCTGTATTTTCTACTCTGACATTAAAATACAAAAACAGTTGTAATCGTCAACATGTATATTTGCATTCGTATGCGTGTTTCTATGTATAATATGTATGGATTTTTAAAAACTTGCGTACTTTGTGTCTAAATAGTGCTGTGTAGAAAAGGGCAACAGTATCTCTCTGTGTTCCTTCTTCAGGATTAATACTTCTGGCTAAGGCTCTACTGAGGTGGCAATGGTACCCGTCTTAGCAGGTGCTAGTTGAGGTACAGGGTATTATTGGTTTAGTTCCTTATGAAGTCAGGAAAGAGGGTCACCATTGCCTAAACGTAGCATGTTACATAGGTGGTTTTCACGTCCCGCTTAAATGACTCGGGACTGTAGGGAGAAGACGCTGGCAAGGAGTTCCAGGTCTTAATGGTGCGGCTAAGAAAAGAGTCACCGAACCGTTTGGTTCTTGATGTAGTAAGTATACGCAACGAATACATTGATAGTGCTCCTTATTTCATACTAGCTTTTGCCCGTGACTCTGCCCGCGTGGATGTCGGTAATCGCGACCAAACATAGCCTGTCCTTTCTCAAAGTCTAATATACCCCTATACCAAATTTTATCAAAATCCGTTCAGTGGTTTAGGCGTGAAAGCGTAACATACAGACAGACAGACAGAGTTACTTTTGCATTTATAATATTAGTATGGATAGTATGGAAGTATGGATCTTACTAGAGTACTTTATATTTATAAAGATTTAAGATTTTTTCTGGTCAGTTCCGACCTTGTTTGCCAATTTAGTGTCTTAATAATGGCGGCTTGTATATAAGCCATAATTTTCGTTCCAAAAGAAAGAGTGAAAATGATTTCATTCCGGTTCCATAACTCGAGTGTCATGGTGTTAAACACTAAAATGTTTTGGTCATTTGTGTACGTAACACGTCCGTAGCTTACTGGTTAACGAGTCAGCCTTGCGATCGAGAGGTCCAGAGTTCAAAACCTGGTTATACTGCAGACGTGAACCCAATGCTAATATTTTATGCTAATTAAGCTTAGCTGGAAGGGATAGGGAGTCTAATAGTTATTTCAATATCCAATTTTTTACAACTAGAAACTACGTACTAAAATAAACTACAAAAAATAAAGAAATAAATGAAATATTTACATACATAATGGGTAGTGGAATTCCTCCGCATCGTCACAACGTACCCAGAAGGATGGCTGCATTGCCACGTTGAATGGCAATGCCTAACCTCTGTGCAAGGTACCTTCCAACCAACCAGCCTTGCTGGTCACGCGTGGCGTCGATCAGCCGTTTTGCTAGATCTTTGTAAAGAACACGGGCACTTGGGCCCCATGTCCCCAACGTTTCAACCCCAAACGGCTCAAAAACATAATCACCTGTTAAGTTACAGTATTTGCGCCGTTTGAGGTTTTCCGCAGATGTAGCAGCAGCGCTGGCACATCCTGCTGTGCTTGGAAGATGTGAAGGCGCAAGGGTTTCGACACAAAAAAAAACTAATTCGGGTACTATTCTTTAAGCTTTTTCCTTGCATGTACATTCGCACTCAATTGTTTCCAGACTTATTGTCATACTTCCGGTTCTTTAAACAAATTGTGCTGAAACTTACGCTAGGTATTAATTCTAACAACAATCAAATATGTAAAATATTGAGAGTAAATCGATCCGTGATCTCTGAATAGTCGGAAACTCTACCGCTATGCGCTAGAGCGATATCTTCATCTAAACTTCAATTAAAACTACGAAGATTAATTCAGCTTTAATACCGTTGAAGGCAGGAGGCCTCTCGTATCAGGCGATGAATCTCTGCTTCTTTATTGTAGTAATAACCACCAATACTAGTACCTAATGAAGCCATTGTGATGCTGTGTAACTTAAAAAATCTCATGAAGATAAAGCAGCAAAATGCTTTAGCTATCCTGATGAGAATATTTGTGTCTGGTAGTAACTAGAAAAAAATCTTTAAATCCTTACTACTATAAATGCGAAAGTAACTCTGTCTGTTTGTCTATCTGTCTGTCTATCTGTCTGTATGTTACGCTTTCACGCCTAAACCACTGAATCGATTTTGATGAAAATTGGTATAAGGGTAGATTAGACGTCGCGATAACCGACATCCACGCGGGCGGAGCCACGGGCAAAAGCTAGTGTTCAATTAGCTCTAAATCAAGAATGTGAGGAAGATCCCTAATGCCTCACGTATTTGAAGATTTAACTGTGAAAATATTAATATTAATTTTGAATCATATTGGTTCATAAGGTTTCTTAACTTCCAAAGATAACAGATTGACATGAAGAATGTCTATGTTTAGTTATTTCCTATAAGTAGTTATCATTTATTTTCTGTGAGATAGTAGGTGTGAGATATCAAAAACTCAATTTTTATTCTCAAAATACAATTTTACATTAAAGTAGGAACCACAAACTAATAGGAACGTACCTGACCCAGGAATCACAGTAGATTCCAACTCATTTCATAAGACTTACTCAATACGAATCATTAACCGGAACAAATATTTATAGCTACTTATCTACGTAAAGTCTTATTCACTTTTACATAGAAAAAAAAAACAAAAAAAACTTATAATCCCTCAAACTCGAATACAAACAATACAATAAAATAAACATAAAAACGTAAATACTGTATAAATAACAAATCAAATTTCGTAACCAATTATTATACGATCAAGATACAACGTATCGTTTTTATATAAAACAATTATATCTGATTGCAGTGAGCTTTCGCACGGAATGCACTGCTGACTAGCCTACAAACATACATGCCTGACCTAAATATACTAAAACATTGTTCTATCCTCAGCTCGCGACCTTTGTACTCAAGATCAAGGCTTTCGTTATGAAACCTGGAATTACTTTTACTTCCAGGCTGAGAAAGTCCAATTCGGTCGGTACACTTGCTCGAGGCTATATAGGTACGGCTGAGATGCCGGGCGCGTCAGACGTAGACCACATTCACGATGAAACGGACGATCGTTTTGTTACTCTTTGCGGCGTGCCATGCCCTCCCCGCGCAAGAATCATCGCACACAGACAACGACATAGACGGATTAACCGACTGTCTCCGTAAGGAATCCACTACATGTTTGAAGTACAAATTTTTCTCCTTCGTCGACAAAATGATAGGACAAAAGGAATCGTTCTCACTCACCGATGGAGTCACTGTAGTCAAATCTACAGATGTACCGACTGACACAGGAGCGCCGAGATCCCTGGATCCAGTTTCAAGGCTGAAGAACTATTTCGAAACACATTCTTTGAGAGTGGAAGTCAAAGGATCTGATGTGATTGATGCAGTTTCTAGTGCAGGACGAGCTTTGGAGGATACCGTGTCTTCGTTTACAGGAGATAATGAGGTAAGTGAAGGCAGAGGGAAAAAGAAGAAGGCGCAGAAGATTCTGGGACCTTTAATGGCGGCGTTGGCGTTGAAAATGATGGCGTTGATGCCGCTTGCGATTGGTGCGATTGCCTTAATTGCTGGTAAGGCACTGCTGATTGGAAAGCTGGCTCTAGTTTTGTCAGCGATTATTGGATTGAAGAAGCTATTGTCTCAGCAGAAGCATGTGACTTATGAGGTGGTTGCTCATCCTCACCATTCTTCAAGTCATGATTATAGCAGTGGTGGTACTAGTGGGTACGGAGGTGATTCCGGAGGGGGGTATAGTAGCAGTGGTAGCGGGGGCGGGCACGGAAGCGGAGGATGGGGTCGATCGCTTGAAGCGCAAAGCTTGGCATACCAAGCACAGAAACCTTAGAACGCGACCCGGTTCCGTGGCCCCTTTCGTTAGATTTCTCCGGTGTAAAATGTATAAGTATTATTTATCTTGTGTGGATGTGCAAGTGTAATGTTGAACGGTTTATTTATTTGCGTATTGCCATGACTGCAAATGTATGTTAGATAATAAAACGTAATTTTGATTTTTTATTCCCTTTCTTTAGTCATTCCAAGTCATAACGTTATTTATTTTCAGTTTTATCTATTTACTTGTGATCATGTTATTTGTTTTGTTTATGTTAGTATTAGATTTAATGTTTATTTATTATTAAATCAGTACCTGGCTTTAATATTTTTAAGTATTATGTAAGATAAATTATTATTTATGTTATTTTTTATGTATTTTCTGCCCCACGAGTATGTTAGGTTTCAAAGAGTATTGTAATATTTAATATTATAATTTATGTAAATGTGTTTAGTATATTTAGTTCAAGTTCTTCTGATATAAATACTCATAATAGTTACGTTATAGGTAACGGCATTCAAAGATATTTATTGTCGTAGGTGTTACAAAATAAAATAAATATGCAATTGTTACGTGTTTTATTTGTAACTGATCAAAAACCAAAATACTTATTGAAATAAAACCATTTTAACTGATCCTATCACGATTTCATTGACATTCCTTAGATATTTACACTCCAAGTCAGTTATATATAGTCATATTTCAATGTAAATATTTGGCCGTACCATAAAAAAGGGTAAATTAAGTTTGAAAACAAATCTTGACAAAATTAAAGTAAACTTATCTAAAGTTTGTATGCATTCTAATTAATATTACTTAATATTATTCGGCTCATAAAATACTGAGGTAGTTAGCGTCCCATTTATATCAGAGCCAGGAAATTAGCCAGATGAATTGTTTATATTAACCAATAGATATTCATCTTATTTCCTTTCTTTCCCAAGCTATAAGCAGTCGCAATATCTTCCTATATTTTTATTGAACCAATCAAAGTAAAGATAGTGTAGTATATCCCATACCCACCCATCACTGAGATATTCAGAGGTCAAGTAACACTCATGATGTGGATTAGGAGGAAGTTTTATCCTCGGGGTTGGGAGGTTAGACGATTGTGGGGCCCGTAAAAATCGAAATAAGCCAAATCAAAAGGAGTAATCATATAGATGATAGAGATAAATCATATAGTAATCATATGTATGAATATATCTGCGTATTACTTCATGCAGTTACATGGGCGTGAATAAGGTTACATAAGGGCAAGGTTAAGGTTTTATGAACCGGTATTTAGCGAAATAACACGCAACACTGGGAAATTTAACCGCAACGGTTATATCTCTCCAACCTCACCACGACCCACAGTCGGCTTGCGGTTTTAGTCGGTTTGAGTCCGACATAACCTCCCCTTCCGGCACCGGCAGGGGAGGTATCCGAGGGGATTTCCGCACGAAAAAAAGGGGTTCACTTCTCACTAAAACAACCTAAAATGTGCGTTCAAAGTTTATAAAGCTCGGTTATTTTTGTTGATAAACATTATCACCATGATTGAGCCTCAAGCCAGGGTTGGATCAAAAGGGGGTTGGCCGAGGTCCAGGCCCTAGGCAGCATCATCAAGGGAGCTGCAAATTCTAATTTTGACCAGTCGTGGTGAGGGACCTAATTTGGGCAATTTTACATTCTTCATATGACACGTTAATTTGACTTCACCTCGCCTGATGGTAAGCTAATAGGTTATACTTATTGTGATTATATACTTACAAATTAGCTCCCCCCCCCACGATATTGTATAAGTGGGTGGGGGACACAATGTTCCTCAAGGATCTTGGAGGGGGTCTATATGTTGTTGTTTTCTATTTTAACGGTAAAGAAAGCACGTGCCAGAGGGTACTAAGAGGTCAACACTCAATCAAATGTCATGATGATGAAATAAGCAAGCAGATACTCTCTAAAGCTTTTGTAATTACAAACTGCTAAGAGCCATAGATATAAAACGGGCTAGATCTCGCATAAACCGTCAACTAAGAAAGATGGAAACATGAGTAGTGTTAAATAATTCCAAGTTTTTTGGTGGGAATTGTCAGAGAATAGAGTGGGTGAACTGTAATAAGCGAGGGAGCGATCTTAAAACCAGGGATTCAAACCGCGATCATTAGTATTTTATTACCCACGACGGAAGGGAGACGGTATAAGCGTTTGGGGCGAGAGAATGTTTGTGTGTTTGTTTGTTTGTGCAAATCCATGTTGCCATTTTCTCCGAAACTACCAATCCAATTTTGATGCAGGTTTCAGTTATGGGTTCGGCTTTAATTGTAGCATGTTCTATAGGTGTTACAATGACAACTCAACAGGGGGCGCTACAGCAGGCATTTTTATTACAATTCAATGTTACCATGTTTCTCCAAAACTACAAGTCCGATTTTGATACATTTTTCAATTATTGGTTTGGGTTTGATTGGTGCATGTTCTTAGATAGGTGTTACGGTGACAACCCAATAGGGGCGCTGCAGAAAACAAATTTTTAGGGCAAAGTCGTGATTTTTTAAATTTTTAATTTACTTTTCTTGTATTCTTGTATTGACTATCAACTGCTAATTTGAAACGTAGATGTGATGTCTTGCGTTATCTAGCTTACTCTAAATCTGTGGTCACAACTGTTAATGAACACCATTGTAATATTGCCGATATGATAAATGAAAGTAATTTCTTACATTATAATAGGTGCTTATCTGTTAATAGATATATTATCTTAGTAGCTTATGCTCGCGACTTCACCTGCCTGAAATACTGTAAACGGATTGCGTCAGGAACTTTTATAAATTCCGAGTTCTGTCACCTAGTCACCCTTTATGATACTCACGGGAAGAGATGTCTCATGATAGCACTACATACGAAACCATTACGTAAAATATTATCCTACAAAATACTGACCCGTTCTTAGGTAGGTTTATATCTCTGTTTAGCCCGAAATTTAAAAGGCGTACCCATGAACTCCCTGCCAGCTCACGTGTTTCCTTCTTCTTACAGTCCCGGGTCCTTTAAGCGGGGCGTGAAAAGGCATCTGATGAGGCCGTCAAGCTGAGTGCCACCACTATTAACATGCCGAGACTTTACATTTAGCTTACCATCAATCGAGGTAAAGTCAAATTGACGTGTCCTTTTATGAAAAATAATGGATGTAGTATTAAAATGACACGCTACGTACGCTCTTAACTGTACCGAAAAAATATTAATGTGAATCCGATGTGGTCAAGTTTTTAATATTTAATGATACTTATAAACGGTACATTTATTTATTTTTTGTACGCTTGTAATACTTTTTTTGTAGCCTTTAAACGGATAGATAACTAATTACTTTGGCTGACAAGAAAATAGTTAAGTTGATAGGTAAAAAACTTAATCGTAGGCAGTTTGTTCTCAGTAGAAATGAAGTCGGGTAGACGCTCAGGCTGTGGAATGTACTCCCTGCCGTGGTTTTTTCAAGCGATTATAATGAGATTCTCCAGGGCAGTGGAGTTCCCACAGGGCAAGCTTTTGGGCACTTTCTATCAGGTGGGATGTGTGCTTGTCTGCCAACTACTTAAGGGTTCGAATACATAGGGAAAAATAATCTTCTCGGGTGGGACTCGAACCCGCAGTCTTTCCCTTACAGGGGGAATGCCTTGACCAATTCGGCTACCAAGACACACCCGATGAGATTCAAATTTCCCACCGTATACGTCTTTAAGGCGATGGTGGAGTTATCTACCGATTTTATTACGAACTATCGGAATCAGTGAATGTTGTTACACTACTTAAGGGTTATAAAAAAAATTGAGCCACTAAAATTTCCTGTCCAAATATCATCATTATTTGTTGTTCCCCCGCATCCATTCCAGGCCTTCTGCTTCTGCTTGGATTCCAGGATAATCTTGCTCCTTCTTGTCTTTTTGGTTTGGATTATACGGTTTTTTTATCGTGTGAAAAATCCCCGCGGATACCACCCCCAACCGAAGCCGGTGAAGGTGGTTATGTCGGACTCGAACCGGCTAAAACGCACGCCGACTTTGGGTCTTTGGTTGTCAGAGATGAGAATGCAGGGAACATATCTCTCGCATCCCGGCATACGGTTATTATGGAAATGATTGCTGTCTTCCGTATATGACAGTTTTCTTTCTTCCTTTTTTTTTACTTCTTTCTCTTTTTCTTTTCTTTTTTCTTTGTATCGTTCTTTCTTTCTTTGTTTCTTTCGTTTTTCCTCTCTTAATATCTTTCCTTCCTTCATTTCTTTCGTAGTTAGGAAACTACGATAGTAAACCCAATAAGCAGGAATAGAACCCATAACCTCTAACTTATCAGTCGTTAATGTACATAAATCAAAGAACTTTTAAACTAATAGTAACGGGAATTAACGCGATCATGGTATTGGTACATACGTACCTTTGATTCGCCTGACGTTTCGACCAGGTTACACCGGCCGTGGTCACAGGTATGTACCTATACCATGATCGCGTTAGTTCCCGTGATTATTATTGTACATCAAAGAAGTTGCCCACTTGATTGGCTAACATCTTTTGGCGTCAAAATAGGACCTACTTATAGTTAACTATAGTTATCTATTCATATACAAAAGAACCGTGAGAAGCCCAACTTTCAGTCAGTATTCTCGGGTTGAATCATTGTGGTATTTTAAAGCATATCATTTCTTTATTTTTCTTCATATACTTTTACTTAAGTCGAGTTCTCTCGAGCAAGCGCTGTGAATTTGGCTAAGTACCTAACAGTTTTATTTCATCCATACTAATATAATAAATGCGAAACTAACTCAGTCTGTCATCTGTCTGTATGTTACGCTTTCACACCTAAACCACTGAACCGATTTTGATGAAATTTGGTATAGGGGTAGATAAGACCTTGAGAAAGGACCATAAGCTATGTTTGGTCGCGATAACCGACATCTACGCGGGCAGAGCCGCGGGCAAAAGCTAGTTTATTATATACTAGCTGATGCCTGTGATTCTGTCTGTTATCGCAACTTTTTGTCATATCTTCTCATTTTTTATTGAAGTTGAAGCTTTAGGTGTGGCTCAATAGTTCAGTTGGATGAGCATTGCCCCTGTAAGGGAAAGGTCGTGGGTTCAAGTCCCTCATGAGCATTTTATTTTTCCAGATGTATAAACGTAAGATTTTAAGCCAGTTAAAGACCTTTCAAATAAAAACTGCAACAAAATCTATTCAGTATTTTTTACCCGACTACGGCGAAGCAAAGGAGGGTTATGATTTTGACAGGCTATGTATGTATGTATGTATGTATGTATGTTCATTTGTTCCCTCATAGCACTTCAACTACTGATAAGAACTAGACATATGAGGTATCGTTACAAGCGGCTTGGTCGTCCGATGGTTATAGGCTATATGACGTGTCACTCAATCTTGTGTGGCGCCCTCTAGCGCTCATAAGGTACTATGTTAAAAAATAAATTTGAGATAAATATGCCGTGTTTGGTATCAAATGAAAGGGCTTAATAAGCAAATTTCAAATATGTATAAATTATTAGCTTTACCTTGCCCCAAAATAATATAAATAAAAAATAAAGTTTAAAACTAAAACCCGACTACCGAAAAATCACGCTGTAAAAGTAACAAACAAGAAAATAGCCGTGGTCGTATGCCACTTACTCTGACAAAACAATATATTCTAGGGAAAAGTGGCATACGACCACGGCTATTTTCTTGTTTGTTACTTTTACAGCGTGATTTTTCGGTAGTCGGGTTTTAGTTTTATTGCCTGTATTGTAGACAAACAGACAAAATGATAAGAATAAAAAACTTTAAGATAACCCCAATGCCTATTTTTTTATTTCCAATCAATGTACAATTTTATTATATAATGATAGTATAGATTAATAGAATTGCATAAATTTTCTTAATATTTTCCGCTTATTAAATAAATCTATGATGCATGCGTTCAGACGTACGTAGCATAAATAATATAATAATAAATATTCCACAACATACTACACCACGCTATCTAGACCCATGGTAAGCTTCTATAGCTTGTGTTATGGAATCTAGAATGCAGATAAACATACTTATATACTTTTTTTTGTAAATACATACATATTATAAAATATAGAACACCCAGACCAATGCAAATAGCCATATTTATGCATACAAATATTTGCACTGAGCTGGGATTGAACCCGCGCCCCGCTTCCTGCGTGGCATTAACGTGCACTACCGCCACTGCACAGAGGCCGCATATAATATGCTTTTAAAGCTTTTAGCATAACAAGTCTATTAAGATAAATAATGAAAAGGATAAATAGAAATGTACATAATACACAATCCCACGTGCGCACGCGCCGGACATCGAGCAGTTGTTTACTTGCTTAAATAATAAGTGTTAACTTTAATTGGATGGTGCAAGTGAAAAGAGTTGCTTTTTACCTGACTGCCGATGGAAGGAGGGTAACGATTTTCGAGCCTATGTATGTATGTATATATGTATGTCCTTTTCTTTGGCACGGCCTACAGCCTGAACGGCTGGACGGATTTGGACATGTGAGGTATCATTTGATTTGCCGTGATTGTGTGAGTGACACCAGATATATTATAATTTCGATAAAATCAAAATGGCGGATTTTTGGCGCCAAAACGTATGTTGTCATAAATATATTTGACTCAAACTTATCGAGTAGGGAATCAAAATGAAGGAAATTAGAAGGAGATTACAAAAAGATATACATGTCATATCATAACTAAAAAGTATAAAATAAAACAAATGAATAAAAAATTAAAAAACCAGACTGACACTGAAAAGATCGAAATTAGTTTGATAGTACCATTAATTTTCTTTCGATTTGTGACATCTACTACACTGTGGAAAAGTACAAGAAAGTCAATCCATACTAATATCACAGTCTAACGATTCATAATACATACAGTCGGTCAACGAAGCCGTCTAGACAGAGCAATCGTGCGGGGGGAGAGGGGTGGTGGGGGACGGGGTATTACTCGGTACGCCCATACATTTTACTCGGTACTAAGGATTCAGGGCTGTCTCATTTTTGTAATCACACTAATCACGTGTTTTTTTTTTCAAGGCTCGTTTTGTTTGTTAAAATTGTTTTTTTTTTTCGTTTTCTATATTTAGCTATCCAAGATGGCGGACACGAAATTGTCACAAAAATCGATATGGTATCGTTTTCAGGGTTTTTGAGGTCGCTGATTGCTAATATAACATCCATTTCGCGATCCAAGATGGCGGACTCGAAATTTTTACCAAAATCGATATGGGTATCGTTTTCAGGGTTTTTGGGGTCGCTGATTGCGAACATAACATCCATTTGGTGATCCAAGATGGCGGACTCGAAATTTTCACTAAAATCGATATGGGTATCGTTTTCAGGGTTTTTGGGGTCGCTGATTGCGAATATAACATACATTTCGCGATCCAAGATGGCGGACTCGAAATTTTTACCAAAATCGATATGGGTATCGTTTTCAGGGTTTTTGGGGTCGCTGATTGCGAATATAACATCCATTTCGCGATCCAAGATGGCGGACTCGAAATCTTTACCAAAATCGATATGGGAATCGTTTTCAGGGTTTTTGGGGTCGCCGATTGCGAATATAACATCTATTTCGCGATCCAAGATGGCGGACTCGAAATTTTCACTAAAATCGATATGGGTATCGTTTTCAGGGTTTTTGGGGTCGCTGATTGCGAATATAACATCCATTTGGTGATCCAAGATGGCGGACTCGAAATTTTGACTAAAATCGATATGGGTATCGTTTTCAGGGTTTTTGGGGTCACTGATTGCGAATATAATATCCATTTGGTGATCCAAGATGGCGGACTCGAAATTTTTACTAAAATCGATACGGGTATCGTTTTCAAGGTTTTCGGGGTTGCTGATTACGAATATGTTATTCATGTAGCAATCCTAGATGACTGGATGGATGATATATTCGTAATTAGCAACTCTGAAAACTGGGCGCAATGTGGGTGCTAGCACCTCTGCCTACCCCTTCGGGGAACACAGGCGTGAGTTCATGTTATGTTATGTTATGAAAACCTCCAAAACGATGCTCATGTTGACTTTGTGGGAAATTTCAAGTCCGCCATCTTGGATCGCTAAATGTATTTTATTATACGTAATTAGTCACCCCGAAAACCTCGATTTGTTTTTTTTTTAAATTTCAAGTCCGCCATCTTTGATCTTCGGTAACATGGTCGTCAAGCACGATAGCAGACAATTGCAGGCAGGCAATCATACGATGGGAAACTGTCGACTCCCAACTGATCGTGTGTAGCCGCAAAACTGACAGCAGGGCATGGCCACCAGGCCAAAATCGCTTTCGTGTGTGGGCGCTGTCGACTTAGGACTGCAGGCCGCCCGATACGATTTGAAACTGCAGGCGAACTGATCGTGGATAGGCTCCTTAAGAATATATCATCAATTTAGCGATCCCGGCGATTAGCGAAATTCGAATTCGAATCCGAATCCAACCCCGAACCCGAACCCGAACCCGAACCCGAATCAATATCCAAATTCAAGTCGAGAAATTCGAAATCGAAAACGAAATCGAATTTGAAACCGAAATCGAAACCAGAATCCAAAAACTCAGACTTAAAATATTACGTTTGCTTGATCATAATTGGTTGAGTAGAACCGGAGATATAACCAAAAGTCGCAATAGCCGACATCCATGCGAGCGGAGCCGCGGGCGTCACCTAGTAATATAAATTAGCGTGAGTTGATGTGCCTTGACAGAACAAAGAGAACGAATAGGAGTTATATATAGAATATTACAGAAAAAAAATATATAAAAACTGAAGTGACAACCCTGACAAAACTGCAAAAGGCGGCATTTCCGCAAACATCAAACGCGATGAACTACTGTAAGATCTCTCGTTATACTGTGCTAATATTATAAATGCGAAAGTAACTCTGTCTGTCTGTCTGTATGTTACGCTTTCACGCCGAAACTACAGAACCGATTTTGATGAAATTTGGTATAGGGGTAGATTAGACCTTGAGAAAGGACATAGGCTATGTTTGGTCGCGATAACCAACATCCACGCGGGCGGAGCCGCGGGCAAAAGCTTCCTATATTAGTATTTTCTCATAATCGCTACATCTTATTACTTCAACAGACTTTCCTTTCCAGCTATCCAGGTCGGACAGTCGCCCCTAACGCTAGAGAAAGGTGATCTCTTGTAGTGAATTCATTTATCTCTCACATTCTGTTCGAATAAAAGTAAAAACTGTTAAGATTCCAGCAGTATTAGTCATACTACATAAGAATATCCTTACTCCAAACTAACATTAATAAATGTGAAAATAATTGTTTGTCTGTCTGATGCCTAAGCCACTGAACCGATCTCGATGGAATCCTACTAATCCATACTAATCCATACTTCCATATCCATACTAATACTAATATTATAAATGCGAAAGTAACTCTGTCTGTCTGTCTGTCTGTCTGTCTTTCTGTCTGTCTGTCTGTATGTTACGCTTTCACGCCTAAACCACAGAACCGATTTTGATAAGATTTGGTATAGGGATAGGTTAGACCTTGAGAAGGGACATAGGCTATGTTTGGTCGCGATAACCGACATCCACGCGGGCGGAGCCGCGGGCAAACGCTAGTACCTATTATAAACGCGAAAGTTTGTGAGTATGGATGGATGTATTTATGAATGTAACTCTGTCTGTCTGTCTGTATGTTACGCTTTCACGCCTGAACCATTGAACCGATTTTGATGAAATTTGGTATAAGGGTAGATTAGACCATGAGAAAGGACATAGGCTATGTTTGGTCGCGATAACCGACATCCACGCGGGCGGAGTCGCGGGCAAAAGCTAGTAGGCTGTATATCATCACGCTACTCAAGGGAACGGAACTTGAGATCTTTTTCATCCTAGCGTTAATCCCAGTCTCGTCCAAAGCTTTCACCTTGGAGACTGGGCCTGCTTTTTCCAGTCTAACTGAGGATTTGACTGATCTCCCATATATTTTCCGTGAAACGACGACCTTCATAACCGATTGGTGCTATCGATGTTTGCAATTAGATAAATAAAAAATAATAATTTTTCCACAACATTCTACACATCGCTATATAGACCCATGGTAAGCATAGTTAAACTAGCTTGTGTTATGGAATCCAGAATGCGGATAAACATGCTTAGATTTTTTTTTGTATATGTTACCGGAAATGTATGAAATCAAGGAATTGTATACAAATCCTAGGAAATGTGTGTTAATACATAGAATTCCTGCCGTTCCAACGGAAATGTGTGAAATAAATGGGTTATTGTCTATATTTGTGGATGATTTTGTGGAAAATTTATATTTTTGAATGAATAAAAAAAAATAACCACGAAGATTAATGCGGGAGCTTCGCTCCGCTCCGCTCCCGCATTAATCTTCTAACCTAATCTATCCAAGTTAAATTGCGTGGTGTGGACACTGCGCCCCGACCTGGATATATTATAGGTTAGAAGACTGAAGCGAAAGCGAGGCTCCAGCATTAGCCTATGTGGTTGTATTTTTTATAACCACCATCAATATTCTTTGATACCATTTCATACATTACCTGCTGCGCACTCGGCATTGTATAGAATGCCTAGGCATTGTATAGAATTCCGGATTATACACATTTCCGGTAACATATATACATACAATTATTATGCATAGAAACACCCAGCCTAATAAAAATAGCCATATTTATGCATACTACCGCCACGACACAGAAGCTGTCAACTGTGGACTTTAAGGGTTCAACTATCCGTGACGACTGTCATAGATGATTGTATAATAACCGAGGCACACAAATTATTACATAAATAAATACATATTACATATATATTTATGTACATGCAAACAAATAGTTTCGCAGAGCATGAATCGAACCTGTGCCCCTGCGTAGCAGTCGCGTCCACTATCGGTATGCCATAGAGGCACAAGTATAATATACCACGAGGAAAAGAAAATAATGTAGATACACCTAATTAATTTCTATAAGATATTAAGTCCAATCTCTAGAAACACGTGTTTTCACGCTTTCATTGCAAGATAAGTGGCAATGGTGCTGAATTATTTAATTTAATGTTAATTTGGTGATTATACAATAACGATATATAATAAAACATTTTTGTTAGGTATCTTGTAATAAAAAAATAATAATTGGGTATTAGGATAATACCCAATTATTATTTTTTCGTGACAGTGATTCGGATCTAACGTTTTATACTCCATTTGTTTAGGTACTTAAAAAAAGGTAAACAAATCGTAAAAAGGGTTCTTCTATAGGGGCATCTTTCGTTCCAAAATAAAAAGAAACCAAAACAAAATCATTTTAGAACTTAAAATCCATTTCTATCGTATATTTTTCTATATTTAACAACTTTGTTTAATATTAAGTTGCAATTATTATTTCCTAAGCTGAAAAACTATAATACCTATATTATTTAGACTGATTTTAAAAACTATTGCACCGTGCCTACCATAAAGAAACTAAAAAGACAGATATTCAAAACAGTTTTTTCCAGATCGCGCCATACGGGCGTGACTGTCAAAGTCAATTCGCAGTTTGTAGTTTGTATTTATTGTTATTATTCGGTACCATAAAGAGCTGGCAAAGAAGTGGAGAAGATGTCATCCCTAGATAAGATAATAGACGAAACCTATGATCACTTTGTAATAAAATTAGAGTTGGTGATAGTTCTTCGGACTCAGACTAAAATTTTATTTAGTGATTGATATTGATATCACTTTAATTGTTATTATAATTTTGTGAATATGTTGAACGTGTGAGTTTAATATTATAAATTTTAAAATTATTTAATAAGGTAAATGTAGTCTTTATGTTGCCCATAATCATGCACAAAAATACTATTGTCATTGACGGTTGACTATCTCTGAAATCCACCATTTTTCTTGTTTACCTTTTTTTAAGTACCCAAACAAATACAGTATAGTATTGTGAATAAGGAAAGATGAAAATTTATTTCCAAGAATTAGTTTTAAAACGACTCGTCCGTGTCTCCGCGACATAAACGCTTCAAAATATTTCGTTTGAAACGATATTAAAAAAAAATAATCACTTTTATATTTTTAACTTTTTAGAGAGCATATATATTATGTTTGCTGCAGCGCCCCCTGGTGACTTGTCACCGTAACATTTATCTAAAAACATGCAACAATTGAACCAGTAGTTTTGGAGAAAATGGAAACATTGATAATGCACAAACAAACAAACACCCTCTCACCCCAAACGTATATATCTTCTCCGTGCCGTCGTGGGTAAAAACTACCCGTCCCGTCCTGTCCGTCACATATATAAGGACGTTAGCTGTTGCCCGTGGCTTCGTGTTTGAGTCTAAAACACGGACCAAAAATTAGATTATCTTTAAAAAATAATGAAGTTTCATTACCTATTTGAACCCCTTTAATTTTTTTATGAATAGGGAGGCACACGAGCAGACGGATTGCTTGGTGGTAAGCGATCACCGTCGCCTATGGATACCCACAACACCAGGGGAGTCATATGAATCACCATGTTTTTTTTTTTTTAAAGAATATTAGAACCGTAGTTACTAATATTCCCTCTAACACCTCCAGCTAAGCTAAATTGCTTGTGTTAGGAGTGGGTTCACGTCGGTAGTGTAATGGCCAGGATCGAGCCCGGGACCTCTCGATCGTAAGGTCGACTCCTTATCCACTAAGCTACCATGAAACATTCATGAAATAATTTATAATATCTAATTTTCTTAAATTGTAATTATAAATATTGTGTGAGAATGATTATTTAGTCTAGAAACATGATGAATTGTAAAACAAATTGGGCTTGCCTATAATGGCAGAGTATGTATGAAATAAATAAATAAATAAATAAAAACAAGTGCGTTGCCTTTCTTTCAAAAGAGAGTACGCTACAATTTTTTTTCGCTTCGATTACCATTTTTGGCGATAAAACGTAGCCTTCTTAAGCTAGCTAGAGTAGAGTAGAGTAGAGCCTTTTGCCCGCAGCTCCACCCGCGTGGATGTCAGTTATCGCGACCAAACATAGCCTATGTCCTTTCTCAAGGTCTAATCTACCCCTATACCAAATTTCATCAAAATCGGTTCAGTGGTTTAGGCGTGAAAGCGTAACATACAGACAGACAGACAAAGTTACTTTCGCATTTATAATATTAGTATGGATTATAGTTAATATGAATATGGATTCCAATAAGTCTGCGTCGCTTAGCTCTTTGTGTGTTATGCACTTTAATGCACACTGGTCGTAAAATAGAAAATACCTCAATATCAGCAACTAGGTAAGATGGAAAGCAGGAACTAAGTATGGCTAGTCTGGTTGTGAACGAGTTCTGCGCGTGCGACGGTTCAGAGAAAACTATATGATCGTGAGCTTTTTATACACCTTAAAGTAAGATAGAAATAAAATTGTAAATATTCAGTATTGTGTAGTTAAGTTCCGAAATTATCGGTACGTACACCAACAGATGTATTGGGCTCGATACTTGAGTGTTTTTTTTTCGTGCGGAAATCCCCTCGGATACCTCCCCTACCGGAGCCGGAAGGGGAGGTTATGTCGGACTCGAACCGACTAAAACCGCACGCCGACTGTGGGTCGTGGTGCTAGGCCGGAGGTGAGGTTGTCATCGACATATCCTCGCACCCCAGCTGACCCAGGGCCATCCTTTACGGTCTGGCCCTCCACAGGAGGGGGACAACGGTGTCCCCGACTCGCCCCCGAAACGGGGAGGCGCGCTTTTGAGCGCGCCGCCGCATACTTGAGTGTAGCAAAGTATTATTGAGGTATTTTTTATTTCTGTTTACCCTTATGACAATGATATTATGTAAGTATTTATACTAAAGTTATCATTCTCTGAGCTTTAATCGCGAACTCAGTTGGGGTCGGCTTTCCAGTCAGCAGATATTTTCAGTGAAGCGACTGGCATCCGACCTCTACAACTAATTGGCGATATCGAAGTTCTGTAGCCTAGTCGGACTTTTTAGAACTAGCATTTATACATTACTATTGCAGAGAAAATTATTTTTTTTCTAAGTCATGAATGCTGTTATGTGTTTTGTTTGGATTATTCCAATCCGATCACCCAAACTGATCAACTGAAAGCTGAGCAACAATTTTTTCTAATGGCTCAACTATTTATTTGGTCGGTTCGTAAATAATCGGAACAACTATGTCATTATCGATTCCCATGACCAAAGTTGCTGAAAAATATCTCAAACATTGCAACAATAAAAAAAAAACATCTAAAAGATTGCGATATGATCATCAAAAAAGTACAATCATCGTTAATATAAGTCTAAAACAGTTCCTAACTATTGTATCAGTTCAAGCACTGATGGATTTACGACAAAACGTAAAAAACGTAACAAAATAAGAGGAAAGTGTTACGAAATTGCAAACTCACTCACAGCAAGTCGTTACACAAAAGACAAGGTAAAAGGCATAAAAAACCAAACGATTGAGTCGAGTTACTTCACATAAAATAAAGACAACTAAAACAAATAGTTACCCAGTAACCGACATTACGGCGACAATAAAAGCAAAAAGACAACGCCATCTAGTTACCGAGACGTGTAATAAAACAACCGTTTCAATGGATACTATGTGTAGTAAAGTTCACCTTGGCATTCTTGTTTGTTGAATGAAAAAGGTAAAACAAGCAAGTTGTGAATGAAAACGTGTTATTTGTAATAATTTGATATTGATGAGCGTTTTTATGGTTTGTTTTTTATTTGAGATATGAATTAGAGTTAGTTATATACGAATTTGAATGGTTAATTATTAGTAACAGTTCTTTTCATGCTAGGTGATTATGCTGTACATGTTTATTCATTATTCTTAAATCATTGAATAATGTGGTATTAAAAGTAAATTAAGTGATAGAATACAAATATTGCGCCTTTTACAAAGTTTATTGACCCATTATTGCAGTCGCTGACTCCACCGTCGCGCCGCGGCAGTACCTTGAACCTCTGTCTGCTTTGTAAACAAACTTGGCCTTGGAAATAGTTCTGCATAGCACAAAGAGATGGCGCTGTTAAATAACTTTGAAATCACGTTTTGTATTATTTTATTCACTATTTTGACCGCAATATAGTAAAATTTACCATTGTTTGAAGTGAAATGAAACTTTAGTTTTTGATAGGAATAATTTAATCCTTATCTAGGTAGATTATTGACTTTGAAATTATGATTATGTCAGATATAGATCTTCTTAAAAGAAAGCCTTTCTTCTAGTCTAACACTTTCACTGTAGATGGCTCTATTCATAATGTTGCTATAAAATCAAAAATAGCTGCTAAAGTAGTATAGTAGTAATACTGCCCTCCAATTAATTGTTACTCATGGGAAAGGTGACAAATCTAAAATTATGGATTTCAGTTTGACAACCTCGATAGATGCTCTTAGGGTCCGATTTGTAGAGTAATGATACCAGTAGGTACTTTGTGAAGGACTGCTTCGCTCTGTTAAGCACTCGCTGGTAAACAATATATTTTGAGAATTTGAATATCATGTTTAAATGGGTCGAGAACTGCGTTGAATGTTGTCAGTCAGGCTTAGATACAAGTATTTGGCAATATTTTTATATTAGTATCAATTATTTTAAGTTTGTCAAGGGCATATGATACAGAGACAACGAAATAACTTTCTTGAAAAGTGACTTTAATAAAGATTTTACAAACAGTTCGCTCTATATGTCTTTTTTTTATCGTGCGCAAAATCCCCATGGAGCCGGTGGAGGCGGTTATGTCGGACTCAAACCGACTAAAATGCACGCCGTCTTGGGTCTTTGGTTGCCGGAGGTGAGATTGCCGAAAGCATATCTCTCGCACCCCGGCAGACCCAGGATCTATTTTTATGTCTACTTCATTTGAGTGCCTCGATAAAAACAAAGTGGAAATCATCCTCTATATTTGGGTCTGTTGAGATTGCCAAACAGATGACATAGCCAAATATTTTGCTTACCACGTAGCCTGGTGGTTACAGCAAAGCGTGACCGCACTAGCAAAAGATACTCCTCTGCAATTTATCCACCATATTAGGGACATAAAGGCTCTTGGCTGGCGTTCCTCATCTGTGGCATCTCTCGGCGGATGTGCAGACTATATATTCATTTGCGTTGTCCACAGCTGCTATTTCGCTGTTCGTTTTACAGACGAGTAAAAATATATGTCTGGAGGTTTATAGACCTGGCTCGTCAAAATCTCGGTTACTTGTATTTCCTATACACCCACATAACTAGACCCTCACGTGAACTAGTTCATGCGTTCTCATGCATGCGTGATTTCCTTTTGATTATAAAAAGGAAATGTACAACAAAGTAATTGGACCAAATTGTAGTTGTTACGTTCGTACAATACACGCGATTGTGTATGCATGTCTCAAATTAGGAAGCTATATTTAAAATATTATATAGGTACTTATTATCAGCTGTTTCATGTAATTCGTTGCTTTTCAAGCTCCTTTCCATAATGTTTTGTATCACTTATAGATGTATGTTTATGATTTTAATCTTGGCAATTTATACAACTGTTATAAAATATTGAACATTTTAAATTACTTTTTGACTCTTATGGAAATCCTAATATTTTTTTAAACTAAATAACTTTAACTTTATTGATGCCACATTCCTTATACAAACATGTCTTAGATAGTATACACTATACAATGTATTTAAGGTAATACAAAAAATTATAAACCCTGGCTCCAAAACTAGGTAATCCTGTGACTTAGGAGTCAGTATTCTGGATGAACTATATCTATACAGGATCTCTAGGATGCATATTGTAACCCAGGAACTGATCTTCTAATTTTTTCTTGCTTGAAGGAATTCTTCAGCCAGTTCATGATATGGTTTTAGTTTTAAATTAACAAAATTACATAAAGAATGTCCGGTAAAAAAACGAAAGTCTTCTTTAAGATTAATATCGGTCGTAACTTTCGTTTATAAAACAAGATTGTCATCTTTTTGGTTTTTAATTTCATTTGGTACTTCATCTTCATCTCATCAGCTTGCAATATTTTTAAATATTGTTATACTGGCCCGTGACGCAATTATTACTTTGTTGTATTTTTTATTTATTTATCCAATAATGAGGTCAAAATGTGGCCCAGGGTATCCGTCATGCAAGGATAAGCTTACACCCTGGTTATTGAGACCCTTGACAAAATACGGGCTTAGTCAGTTTTATTGAATTCAGTCAGTTTCATTGATAAAGTCCAATATAAATAATCACGGTGGCCGGCGGGGGTGACATTAATGGTGATTTGCAAAGAAAAGAACTTCACTTTGAGACATCTATGATTCTGAGATCTACCCCAGAAACAGTGGGAGGTGGGGGACGTGGTAATTTTCGAAAATTATCAGCATTCTATTCTTATTTATCAAGTTGATAGTATCGCCATCTATTTCCCGTAACCAAAACTTTAGTTGATTAAATTTTGATATTCATGTTGATTATTTGGGCATACCTGTATACCCGTATGCCCATTCCTTTTAAGATAACTCTTAAGGTTTCAAAAGTGGGAGTGTTACATAGCTCAAATATTTTCAACATTTCCAAATCAGAAATCAGATAATCAATAACTTCTCAACAATCCACAACAAATGACTTCATTTTGTTATTCTATTGATTGTCCTATCCTCACACCTAATAATTTCTACAACCACGTTTCTCAAAATTATCTCATTACTATTATTCATCCTATCAACGGCTTGGGAGCCATTACTGAGATTAAGATAATGTGGTGTATTTCTGCTTTTAATCGTTGTGAAGACATGACGTGCGCTGCGACACCAACAATACCGATGGCTATCAGTAAAAAGATAATAAGAAATCTCACAATAACTACACGAGGTTGAGTGCTAACTATAGACGTGCCCGATTTTTAGTTACTGACGTATATTTTGAGCCCAAACGTGAGAGAAATGATGACCTGGTACGCGTGGATTATTTTGGTATACCTAATCTATGATTGGTGCATTTAGGGTCTTTCCACACATATTATGGCCGTGAAAGGGATGTGACTGTGCTGATTAGGCTAAGGCACTAAAGGTCCATCACCGGTCCGGGCACGGACGTGTATGAACGAGTTCGATGACTGTTGGAGCAAACGAGTCCTAGAGTGCAGACCGCGAGAAGGCAAAAAGAAGTTGGTACGCCCCCTAGCCAGATGGACTGACGATTTGAAAAAGGTGCCCGGGACAGATTGGATACGGAAGGTGGAGGATCGGAAGCAATGGTAAACATTGGCAGAGGCCTATGTCCAGTAGTGGACTGAAATTTTAGTCATTTAGGTAATTCGAGATGTCACTGTACGCGAGTTTTCTTTGTGTATATCAGTATGCTAGTCAGGCATGCATTTTTTTATCGGAGTCAATAGGACATTAACTTAGTACGTGTTGTTATTGTGTAAACAGATTTAAGGTTGATATTACCATCAATGGAAAAACATTTTAAAAGTTGTTGGCATTATATCTTTCTTACTTATAAATTCTTAATTTTCGTGGACTGTAAGATGTCTTCAAAGCTAATTTCTATCTTCTTGTAGTAGTCAGTAAGAAAAGAGTAATTCGAATTGAGGGCGCCACCTTCTTACATCTTAGATTCAATAACCGTTTGATGAATTTCTTTCTCTTTTCCTCTTTTCCTAAAGGCCTTTTTAAGATGGAAGCCGTGACCCAGTCTTGGCTGCTTAGACTAAGGCACTGAAGCTCCATCGCCGGACGTGTGTGAACAAGTTCATATAAAATGTACACACCGATATTTTGTGAGCCCCTCACGGGGTACGGTCCGCCCACGTTCCGGGCACGGCCCTGATGTGCGGGGATCGATCTTTTAGGTCGTCCAATGAAGTAGCACTCTGTACGCGTAGTGCGTAGGTACAGTCAGCTGGTAGATTAAAATACCTGCTTGAACCATGCGTTTCAGTGACTAATTCTTATGCCGCACCACTAAGATCTGGAACTCCCTGCCAGCTCACGTGTTTCCTTCTTCCTACAGTTCCGGGTCCTTTAAGCGGGGCGTGAAAAGGCATCTGATGAGGCCGTCAAGCTGAGTGCCACCACTGTTAAGATGGTACATGTTCACGATGGTGACCCTCTTTCCGAGATTTCGCCTTTAGCTTAACATCAGGCAAGGTGAAGTCAAATTGACGTGTCCTTTAAAAAAATAAATACGAATTCTCAAAATGATCTTGAAACACTCGTATTAAGGGCCCATCAAACTGTTTTATTGATTTTTATGGTATTATTATCCTAACTGGAAGGGGGTGAAACAACGAAATTAAGATCGCTTTCAGCAATTGGTTCATCAACATCTTTTTCATGCTGACTGTACCTACATTTTGTGTCACTGCAACAAAAATGACAAAAAACAGATTAAAATATATATTTAAAGGGACTATTGGTACGCAACTCCGGCGCGTGTTTGTCAGTAAAGACATTGATATTTGAAAAATAGTTGCATGTCATGCCCAGTCAAAGTCTGTCGTGTCTATAATTGATGCATAGCCTAAGACCACCGTATCTAAAGCCATCTAACAGGAGGTAGGCAGAAAGCGAGCTCCAGTGAACAATGGCGCGTAAAACAATAGCTTTCAATTTCAAGTGCACGAGTTACAAGTGAATACTTGATAGTGTGGTCACGACATGTCAGTGAATGTGTTACTATTTACATTTACGGCCAACGTTTGTTCCAATTCTTGGTGAAGGAAGTTAAGGTGGAATTCAGAAAGTTTTTAAATAAAATCGAAGAGCGAAAGTAAAAGCTTGTTAGAAGTTTTTAGATTTTTTAATCGCTGTTGCGCGAATTTACTTGACTTGTTCCCTTATTCTGATATCGACGTATATCAGTAGGTATTTTAGTAATATTCATGGAAAATAAGATGAGATATCTCAGAAAGATTTCAGTAAGGTGAAGTAAGATGTGATGAGGTGAGGATAGACGAGACGAAACAAGAGGAGATAATTATTTATTTGCACATAAATATCGATTATATACGTGCATTCCTTTTGACTACCGCATTTAATCCATACTTAATATTATAAATGCGAAAGTAACTCTGTCTGTCTGTCTGTCTGTCTGTCTGTCTGTCTGTATGTTACGCTTTCACGCCTAAACCACTGAACCGATTTTGATGACATTTGGTATAGGGGTAGATTAGACCATGAGAAAGGACATGGGCTATGTTTGGTCGCGATAACCGACATCCACGCGGGCGGAGCCGCGGGCGAAAGTTGGTTTGAAATAAACGACAATTTGTAGGAGTGTCGGTAGATGACTCCACCATCCCTTAAATACGGATATACATATAGAGAAAGGAAATTTGAATTGATTCTCAGTAGCTCAGTTAAAAGAGCATTCCCCCTGTAAGGGAAAGGTCGTGGGTTCATGCCCCATCTGAGTACCTAATTCATTTTTCCTGATGTAATTGAACTATACGACAGGTTCTGTCTTCATTATTAAGACATAGAATTACATTAACTACAAAAATAATATACAACTAGTGAATATCCATACTCATATTATAAATGCGAAAGTAACTCTGTCTGTCTGTCTGTATGTAACGCGTTCACGCCTAAACCACTGAACCGATGTTGATGAAATTTGGTATAGGGGTAGATTAGACCTTGGGAAAGGACATAGGCTATGTTTGGTTTCGATAACCGACATCCACGCGGGCGGAGCCGCGGGCAAAAGCTAGTAGAGAAATAAACGGAATACAAATAGAACTGTGAGTTCAATTCGTATAAGAAGTACAGTATAAGCACCATCAATATATTCTGGCATATTGATATTAATACTTGAAATCTTTATTGACCATTGAAAACTTTTTATTTATCTAACACTTATTGAACCGTAATTGAGATATTCGTTCATTCAAGATGGATATGATTGATTGGAGTGAATATGAATGTAAATAATCAGTTGTAAAGAAATGATACTTTTGTTGAGTACTTACGAGTATCAAACGTAATTTTATGTTTAGCAAACAAATAAGTACATGGCTACCTGATGTTATACAGTAACTTTAATTTTTAAATATATAAAGAGACCTTTAGGAACAGAAGGATGGGAGAAGGAAAGGAGAAAGAAATTCACCAAACGGTTATTGAATCGAAGAAGTAAGAAAGTAACGCCTTCAAATCGAATTACTCTTTTCTTACTGGCAAAAGGCTAACAAAAAAGATAAGAATTTATCTTTGAAGACATCTTATAGTCCACGAAAATCAATAATGATCTTATGAGTAAGAAAGATATAATGCTAACAAGCCGGGGTAGCGGCGCAAAGTGCGCCTCCCTGTACCCGGGGCTAGATGTCGACACCAAGGTACCCACAACCCGAAGGGGACCATCTCCAAAGATATGGTCCTGGGTCTGCCGGGGTGCGAGAGGGGAGTTTCGGCAATCTCACCAAGGACCCAAGACGGCTTGCGTTTTGGTCGGTTCAAGTCTGACATAACCGCCTCCGCCGGCTCCGTGGGGGTGGTATCCGTGAGGATTTTTCGCACGATAATAAAAATGCCAAGAAACCTTTTAAATGTTTATCCATTGACGGCAATATCAACCTTAAATCTGTTTACCCAATAACAACACGTAGTAAATGTCCTATTGACTCCGATAAAAATGCATGCCTGACTAGCATACTGATAAACACAAAGAAAACTCGTGTATATCAGTGACATCTCGAATTACCTATATGATTACAATTTCAGCCCACTACTGGATATAGGCCTATGCCAATGTTCAGGTACACCATTGCTTCTGATTTTCAACCTTCCGCATTCATACTGTCCCAGCCACCTTTTTCAAATCGTCAGTCCATCTGGCTAGGGGGCTTCTCACCTTCCTTTTGCCTTCTCGCGGTCTCCACTCTAGAACTCGTTTGCTCCGACGACAGTCATGGGTCCTTCCTTACATACGTAAACGGTCATTGTTTATCAAAGTGATTAAAGCTAATAAAGATTTAAAGCTATTGAAATAATTTATATTTCTTCTCTGTCAATTCTATAGAATTGTGAAATTAGAAATTGTTTCATGCTTTAGTAATTTTAATATTTACTTCACGTGCTTTAATACTAAGTATATTTACTTTTGCATTTAAGATATGAAAAAATTACCATATTATACCCGGAAGTTTCTACTCATCCAAAAAAAAAGTAGTCAATTTATTTGTCGCTGTGATCTTCTTCTTCTGTCGAATCGAAGGCGCCTCAACTCTCAAATTCTGTGTTCCCAGTGTGCCGCCACCTGGATTGCATTTTTGGAGGCGGTCATAAGTTCCTCCGCTGTACAAGTGGACGCTGTGATGATAATGACTAATGTCATTATGTTAAAACAATACAGATTTAAGCCTATAAATCTGTATCTAACATAATTTCTTTTTGCGTACGGAAATCCCCGCGAACTTCACCTCATCGGAGCTAAGGATGAGGGGGATATGTCGAACTCAAACCAATTAAAACTGCAAGATGTTTCATCAACTCAGCATGTGTGGACAGGCAGTTAATATTTTGAACCCACGAAAAAATATAACACAAATATCTAGTCATAAGAAAAAAAAATCTACACTTTCCGAAGCAGCCTAAAACTTGGTTAGGTGTAGTACATAGCCAAAGTCGCTACCTTACCTAGCCTACCCTAGGGCGATAGGTAAAGAAAAAATATCATTTCAATAAAAATGTTTTTTGCTAGTGAATCCAAATATTTGTGATCTCATTTAAAGGTGTTATTTGTAACAAATTTGACAGTAAATGGCATTCAAGACAATAACATTACCTCTTCTTCAAAGCTATGAGACCGCAACGAGTTGGTTAAACTAAATAATAATGTGGAATGCATACATACTAAAGCAGCTCTTAATTTTGTGTAGAAAGCAAAGATTATAATTAATAGCCAATTAATTAGTGAATGCATTTTTAGCAGACTTTTAAGAAATATATTCTTCAAATTAATGAGAGAGAAACTTGCTTGAAAGTTAATAGATAGGACTGTGTGGAATTATATAACGATAGATGCAAAGAGGTCATGATGTGGTAATGATAGGGCGGGTCAAGAAATCAGTGCAATTATTAAACCTTACCATTGGAAGGTGGATAGGTAGCTAACCAAAACTCATGAATTTATGTACCTCAGAGAAAACAGTGAATGGATTGCAGCTGTTGCGGATGTCTATATAAGTGGGTACCATTATGTCTGCTTATCTAATGGCGTAATAGCTATATCACTTTAGTTTGAAGAAATATAATATTATGATACGGTATTTTGATGAAAAATTATATCCGTAGTGTATACCGATGCCCTATTCGTTGAATATTGTCTGATTGGAAACCAGTTCTCATTCTAGGCTAGGAGAAAATATGTTTTTGTGTTGAAGGAACTATAAGTAGTTTGTCAATGGTGTGTATAGTTTGTTCGGAACTAATATAGGTTACCGAAAAGTTACTTGTTCTGATTTTGCATAATACCTGCTAGTATGTATCTTATTCTCTTCATGTTATCGTATGTTACATCATTTGTAACTATGTAGGTATGTCAATATAGCTTGGATGTTGAAGTTCAGCGTCTTCTACTGTTGTATCGCTTTGAACCTTTGTAAGCATGGGTGACCTAATGATGACTCGTGATTCATCATCAAGTGTTATAGTTAAATTATATTTGGTAACAAGCATAATGTTATTTATTTGTCTGCAATGGGTATGGGTATGGGTATGGGTATGGTAAGGGTAAAATAATAAGTCCTGTATAAAAACAACTGTTATATTTAGTGTTTTTGGGTGGTTCATAATAAATTATAACAGCTAAGGGAGAAGAAAGATTTGTACACACAAAGGCATCACCTAAGAGATACATATTTACATCAATAATATTTATATATGAATATTACACATATGAATAATATAATATACATAGATATATAAAATATAACAACAAACGAAGAAGCAAAAAACAATATGTTACTTATATACATCAATACGAAACATATTTACAAAAGCTATATAAAGATTAGGTACATATAAAGTGAAGATATATAAAGATCGACTAGTAGAACATGAACACATTAAAATTGATACTAAAATAAAAACAATATCACTCCACATAATCCTCACAGTCGGGCAAATATAAACAAAAAAAATATAATTAAAGCTATTGATATCGTAGGTACCGTTGTACTAAAAAACAATACTTATAATAAACAGGTACATTGTAGTGAAATATAAAGACATAATGTTCATAGAAGCACGGCGATGCTCATGGAAAAATCTAGACAAGAATCACTCGTCACACATCAATTAACAATAAAATAATTTAAATAAATTATTAAATAATAAATTAAAATCGTTACTTTGAGGTCCAAACCAGACTACATAAGGGTTAACCACGGTCCTCGGACTTAGATTATCTTAGGTATTAGTTGGAATAGGCGTTGTAGGCCAGATTTTGCGCGTCTTGCGCGGATCTGCCCCAACCGCCATGGCCACCACCGCTGCTGTGGCTGAAGTGTTCCTCATGGTGTGGGTGGGCAACGACTTCGTAGCTTTCATGGTGCTCGCCCTTGGAGAGAAGTTTCTTGAGGAGGACCAGAGCCGATGCCAATAGGGCGGCCTTGGCTAGCATCAAGCCCTTGATAGCGGCGAAGGCGATGATTCCGAGGAACAGAGGGATGAGCGATTGGATCTTCAGCTGGAGGAGAGCGAGGATGGGCAACAGCTGCTTCAGCTTCTTCTTCTTGCCACGGCCTGGAAGAGAACGAAGAAATATTATAAGTTAGTAATACGACAAACAATGTTAAAAGTTTGAGAGCTACAATATGTATATACGTGCTTAGAATAATAAGTAAATCCAATGTTGAAATGATAAAAAAGTTTGTAAATATTTTGGGTAAAATTTGGAAAAAAAAGTAGCAGATATTTTATTAAAATAAAATATTAAAAGGGCCGACAATATCAGCAATGTTCAACGTTTGCTTAATTGGAAAATTATTATTTATTGCATTGAAGTCTATAGTACCATAAACTACCAATTAATTCCAAAACTGTCTGTAATAGACTAAAACTATCTTTCAAACTGTTTAATATCAATGTCAGTTATCATTAGTAAAAGTCCATAAAATTTTATGATTTTATTGCACTTTCTAGTCTCTGCTTACTTTAAACTATCTACGCTTACAAACGAGTAACTAGGAAAGGGTGTTTCTAGGCAAACTAAATGTATTGAATTTAAAGTAGCACCGTGCTCAGTTTAGATAATTTCCTATTTAAGTTCAAACGTTGGTCGTCCATAGAAACTTCATTGACATTCAATGTCCTTAACACTTGACTGAAATTGAAATTCTCCATGTTTCGTCCAGTTTGCATAACCTGATTCACCTAGAAAGTGTTTCGGCTAGTACCAATTCGAAAGCTTCAAGCCTACATCCATATTTCGTTACCAAGATTACGCCTGGAGCGTTACTTTTACTCGTTTCTTGATAGAGATTTCGATCGCGGACCGTCTTAGCGGAACTACAGAACTAGTTGAGCCTACATACTGAGCGTGTACTATGGCCATCTAGCAAAAACCAGAAACAGTTCGTCCGCTTTCCACGATAATCAACCTTGTTAATAGGTTAGAGAAACCCTCTTGAGACTCGTTTGGACAACGTTTTCTAACTTCTCATGGTTCATTCCGGATTTCCGTTAAAAATTTTCTTTATTTCGTAGCTTAATACTTTTAATAGTTTGCGTATTAATTTTTATCTGGTCATGTGTAACACCTGATTAATTATTTGATCGTACTTTCTATTTCAAAATTCTCAAACAAGAAGAACTGGTTTTAGTTTGTTTTAATTTATTTGGCGAGAGTTATGCGGAGAATTAAATATGAACATGACTGCAAGGTTTTATATAACGACTTTTTACTTTTATGATGCTATCACGCGAGTCTATTTCGTGACTTGTTTATATTTAACACAATTGAGAGCTTTGTGCCTTATTTTCTCTACATGAACGACTTTGTTATTGTGAGAGTTTATTTTTCTAAACAATCGAATTCACTAAACATCGAATCGAATCTACTACAGTCGTAGTAAGAATTAGTTACATAATGTATTCAGTTTTATAATATGCATAACCAATTGGCAGAACAAACTGCTTTGAGCAACTCACAATAGACCGTGAAATTGTTTGGTCATACTTTTGATAATATGTGAGCATATTAAAGCTTCTTGTTTTACAATGATGATGAGTTTTTGATTAACCTCGAGAGAAAATCTGTTGCCCTTTTAACAAGATAAAATTGTACATCTTTTGGGTAACATCCATGATTATATTTCTCACATTATACTTTCACTTGTTAAAATAATTTGATCGTTTACAAGAAATTCAATTTGATGATATGGTAGATACATAAATACTAGTTTCGCGATGTTAAACCTGGCTATTTTTGAGCAAGCATCACTGTTAGACGCGATATATGTAATTATATTTGTACGTGGGAACGTTTATGTATGTATAATGCTAGAGATGGGAAGTGTGTGAAGAAGTTTAGAAAAGTTTTGCAGTAAAATTCTCAGACTAATTGCTCGTTTTAGTGAGTTCCCATGTTATTCAAATAATTCTCAGGCTTTTACATTAGTTGTAAAAGTTTATTTACATTGTACAATGTGTGATGAAATCTGATACTATTTTTTTACCTCACTCAAAGAATTGCTATCGCTATTCAGCGGGGCCTTTTGGGCACGAATTCTACGATGCCTGAAGTTACACCCCTGTTTTTTTTTCTCATTTTTGTATATATTGTACATTTAGTTATAATACTGTAATTAATTAGTCAGGTGATTTCAATACAGATTTAGGAAATATTTTTATAAGAAAGATGGAAATATTGCTGTTAAGTGTGTTGAAAATATGTGACGAATGTGTGGAAATTCAAAATATTGAGTAACTGTAGAAGAAATTTAACTAAATAAATAGTAGAACTAACCCTCTTCAAGGGACCGCTTCATATCATCGACGGTGCTCTTGGGCATACGGAGCTGGATCACATGATTTTCCATGAAGTCAGCAGCTGCATCCACGAGCCTGGATTCAACCTGGTTCTCCCTAGCTTGAGGATCTTCGGGAAGGGGTTCATAGGACCTCGCAGAGCGTGTGCTTCCTGTGTTGTAGACGGTGAGGCCATCAGCCAATTTCAATTCACGAGCTGATGAAGCGTTTTCAACGAATCGGAGTGATTTTTCCTGAGAAAATAAAAAGAAAATATTATTTTTCGTATGAGACTAATTTAAGTTTAATAGTGGGTAATTAAGTTTCTGTTTCAAAGAGAAGCTACAGCAGTAAGGGGATAGATAATACGTTATTTATATTTGTCAATTACTTTAACTGAAGGAAAGCTAATTGAATATTAGAATTGACAATTAATTAGGTGAAGCCTATGATTCTCAATTTAAAAATTGAAATGAATAATATCGATAACTATTATGTTGAAATAAAGAATTAAAATCTATTGTTAATAGATGAAATTGAATTTGAAGTTCTTGATATTAATTGTTTTACCACCTTCTATAAAAGGACTATATCGAAGGTTAATATTTTGATGTCATTAATTAGATTAAAAAATTGAAATTTTATAACCGTACAGTAATTTTTTTAATTTGCCTTATTACGTGTGAAATGGGATATTTTTTTAAATCATTGAAGGAATTTAGAAGCTTTAACCGGAGTTTAAACACTAAACACAACACAACACACCTTGATACACATCCAGATATCTTCCTCCGCACAACTCTTGACGACTCCAACAACGGAACTGATGACGTCATCATCGGAATTTGTAGGTTTGCAGGCAACTGCTGCCACACACACTATTAATACTATGAAGGTCTTCATCTTTGAGGTCCTATACTCCTTGACGATGTTAAGTGAAATGCTGTGAGGGAACTGCCAGAAAGCGGTTTTATTCAGCAGACCCCCACCTCGGGGTGGCGGCCGAAATGCGCCGTAGCAGCACGTGTTACGAATGTTTTAGAGCCGGCAGGTGGAATACTTTTTAGCGTGTAGGGTTAGGTTTTTAATTGGTTGTAAGGAATTTAGTCTAGTACTTGAATTTTCTAGTACAAGGTTCTGAATGTCTGTTAATTTTTTTATAAAATTATGTTAATTTCACATTGATTTGTTTTACGGAAGTCGTGTTATTCGCTTTTGAATCTTGTATCAGTACAAAATCTAGTACTTACAAAAAATGTTATGAAATATTAAGAAATTTGAATGATAAGAAGTACAAGTATTGTATTGTAGAAATTAAGTTCATTCATGTAGTAGTTTGCTTTACTATAGTTAACGTTTTCACGGCATTTATATTACGTAACGTAATTTACGTACTTTAAGTGTCTGAGTAGTATAATCAACACTCTTAATTTCTACTTCCTCTCCTGTATTTAGAAATTTGATATCCGGTTAAAATCTTTCGAAAGTTAGTTGATTTTTTAAAATATTTTCAATGTTAATTTATTAAAAAGTATATAACACGATAATTTGAATTTTAGAACAAATTTTGCGTAAAATTTTGCTCAAATTTTTGGTCAGGTCAAATTTGTGATTATTAAAGGAAGTCTTCCTATTAGTACTAGTTACGTGTTAGTGATAACTTACATTGAAACTTGACCTACTTTTGTTTTTCTTCATAGAAAGGACTAATTTCGTATGAATCTACAAGGAATTCTAAACTAAATAGTATATTAGTTTAAGACTCATTTATTCCATCCTCATCCAACTCTAGTTGTAGATTCTGATCGGTAAAATTTAACATCATCCAAGACTGGATATGAACTTGTGACTAGTCTCTTACAGGGGGGAATTGCTCTGATCACCGTCACCTCAAAATGATGTTTAGGAGTATTTTGAATACCCTGACATGTTTCAGTAATTTTGTTGGTCAGAAAATTCCCCCTGTAAGTGACTTTTGCCGATCTAAATCTATACCTCCTAACAGGTGGTTTAGTTATATTTTTGGGATAACTCATATACTCATACTTAAGTTCGGTTATAGTTTAAGTTTACATTTTGTAGGTATAGAAATCAAGACTAGAAAGAGTTTTTGACTCAGTTCCTCTCAGGGTCAGACGGCAGTTGCTGCTGTAAAGTATAAGCGTAAATAGCAAACCAAAATGTGGTGATGCATTAAGTGTAACCTGAGGCCCAAAGCCTCTGATACATCCGGGAAACACTGAGATGATGGTGATTATAATAGTACTACTTGACTTAAGTGTGGCAAGTCTTAAAATTCCTAGTGTCTTTTGGGTTATTTTGATCCCTTTTTGTTATGAGTTCAAACTACATGACAGCCTCTGTGGCGCGGTGGTAGTGAATGAAAAGCTTTGCGGGTTCGATTCCCGCTCAGTGTACCTAAATATTTGTATGCATGAATATGGCTATTTGGTTTGGGGGTCTCTATGTATAATATGTAGGTATTTACAAAAAAAAAGTATAAAAGAAGGTTTATCCGCATTCTAGATTCATAACACAAGCTAGTTAAGCCTACCATGGGTCTAGGTAGCGTTGAGTAGATGTTGTGGAATATTTACATCAACCTGATAACAAACAATTAATAGGTCTCTATCAATATGCGCCATTTCTTCCGATCCTCAACCTTCCGCATCCAGTCTATCCCAGCCACCTCTTTTTAGTCGTCAGTCCATCTGGCTAGGAGGCATCCCACTTTCGGTGTGCCTTCTCGCGGTCACAAATCTAGGTCTCGCTTGCTCCAACGGCAATTTACTGACAAACTAGTATAATATATACTATCGTCACCTGTACTACGGTATTTTAATATCTATAACGCCATTAGAATCTGGTGTTATAAATGATCTAATTCCATCAAAACCATGTCCGTCCTCCTTATTGATATAAAAAGTCTATTGTCATGGTTCACTGCTATTAATATTCTATAAGTGTTCTATTACATAACGCGATTCACGCAAATTAAATGCCCAACTAGCATTTTAATCACTCTTAATTTCAACTTCCTTTACTTTATTAAAAATTTTGATATCTGACTAAGATCTATTGAAAGTAAAATTTATAATTAATTTGTTAGATAATGATGATTTAGAGACATTAAAAGTTGTAATATCTAGCAAGCAATTTAATTATAATCTTTTGAAATGATGCAGAAGATAGTTTTATATGGATTGTCAAAATTACAATTTTTTTTTGTGCCGAATTTCTCTCGAATACCTCCTCCGCCGGAGCCGGAAGGGGAGGCTATGTCGCACTCGAACCGACTAAAACCGCACTCCGACTGAATGTCGTGGTGCTAGGCCGGAGGTGAGGTTGTCTGCGACATATCCCTCGCGCCCTGGCTGACCCAGGGCCATACGGTCTTACGTTCTGGCCCTCCTCGGGGTCAAGATGGAATGAGTGACTTATGTAATCAACCCACACCCACAGCCCAGTCGAATTAGGATTTAACCTGGAAAAAAATCCGAGAAGCAATTTTCTTCCAGATTTCGTTGAGGAAGGTCATTGCCACAAGTTTCGTTCCGCGTGGTATTCGGTTCGTTGCGTTATCCACCTTTTTGAATTGAAGGGTGAATTTATGTTAACTGCACAGGTAGTTAATTTAAATTTTACACACAAAAATGGTAAATGCAAAAATAGTTTAGACTTATATTTTAGTTTTTGTATTTCTTTGCAAAGACCAATATTTTCTTATTTATACCCCATAAGTTGTATAGTAAAATTAACAAGTCATTTATTTTTAATTGTATATGAAAAATATTCATGAAAAAATTCATTTGAAATGATATTGCAAAAAGCTTTGGTTTCCTAATTTTTACGCAAATAACTAAATTTATTAGTATTCTTTCAACCCTGTATTGACGCTTTTCAAAACAGTATCTATATATTTCGTTTAAGAATATTTTTTTATTCATGTATATAATTTGCTATTATACCATATTTATATAATTTGAATAGTTTAATTAATTAATTCCAAAGCTACAAACCCATGACTAGAAACTCTAAATGAATTCACTTTATGATAATATTACAAAAACCGTCTTAAAAAATAACAATTAAAAAGCAAATAAATAATGTTTTGTACAAAGAAAGTCTGTATTTTTATAATAAATAACCTTTTCCTTTTTGTTTTTCATTTAATTTTATTTTTATTTCATTTATTGCCCGTAGCATTGCTTCGGTTCACTGGCTTAAGCAATTTCTCCGAAACAGACAGACAGAGTTACATTCAAACATACATACGCGTGATAACCCCAAAGGGGTAAGCAGAGGTGTATTAACACCCATATTTCACCAACTATCATCCTCGGACTATTGTCGTCAAGTGGACACTTAATCAATGACTGTAGGTTTACTGTCGGATAGAGAACAGCCCTATCTCTTAGTCGCCTTCTACGACAACCACGGGCTGAGATGAAACATGTCCTTATTCTACACCAACGGAAAGCAACACGGCCATTTCACTTTTTAACCCCCGACGCAAAAACGTCGGGGTGTTATAAGTTTGACGTGTCTGTGTGTGTGTGTGTGGTGTGTGTGTGTGTGTGTGTGTGTGTGTGTGTGTGTGTGTGTGTGTGTGTGTGTGTGTGTGTGTGTGTGTGTGTGTGTGTGTGTGTGTGTCTGTGGCATCGTAGCACCCAAACGGATGAACCGATTTGGATTTAGTTTTTTTGTTTGAAAGGTATATTAGTCAGGAGTGTTCTTAGCTATGTTTGAAAAAAATCGGTCCAAGATGGCCGCCGCCACAACATATTGGAATACATATTTCTTTATAATTCCCTCAATATGGGTATCTTATTTCGGGTGAGTGGCGTTTCCACCCGTTCCCGTTTCCACCCGTTGCGATTCAACCCGTTACCGTCTCTACCTAAATCGTTTTTGCCAGTAGGTTTTTTTTTTTTCTTTTTTTTTTTTTTTAAAGAATATTAGAACCGAAGTTACTAATATTCCCTCTAACCCCTCCAACTAAGCTAAATCGCTTGTTCTAGGAGTGGGTTCACGTTGGTAGTGTAATGGCCAGGATCGAACCCGGGACCTCTCGATCGTAGGGCCGACTCCTTAACCACTAAGCTACCGACGCTTACATATACAGGTACAGTAAGGAACAGAAATAATAAATCATTTATTGGTTAATAATTTTTTATTTGAATAAAAAAAACATCTATAAAAAGGTAAATCACAATACTTTAGAAAGAGCTTGACTAGTAGATCAATTTAAAAAAGTATAAAATAAAAATTACATTTAAATTTAAAAAACCCCCGTCACAAAAAACACCAAAAAGTTGAAAATAAATGAATAAATTTTAATTCAACGGTTGCCATGTCGGGGGACCTTACGATATAAAGGAGTACTTAACCAGTTACGGTCCCCCGACATGGCGACCGTTGAATTGAAATTTATTCATTTATTTTCAACTTTTTGGTGATTTTTTATAATAATAGCACAAAAAAATCACTGAGGTTTGTACTTGTACTAATACAATACAGTCGCTAACATATTAGGATATAAAAAAAATATGTTACAATCATATTCAAACAGGGTTCACTTACACTTCAAACTAGAAGATGAGCTTGGCTACTAAAAAGTAATCAAAACCTCGGGAAAATATTTAAACAAATACAATAGCAATAATACGCTTAAAATTATTTAATTTCAATGTGTAATATTAGACTTCAAATTATATCATGTAATGGTCTGGCAATATTTTCAACAAATGGCCAAAGACTAAAAAAGAAGTGATGTAATTATGCTATTGAGTGCTCATTACAATGACTTATAACATTTTAATACATTAAGCAGACGGATAATACATATTATATAATAGTTATAATAAGTTTAAACAGTGATCATTATCTTAAGATTTAGTCGACATAGCATTTATTTCAAACTAGATTTTTTAAAGAATATTAGAACCGAAATTACTATTATTCCCTCTAACCTCTCTAACTAAACTAAATGGCTTGTGATAGGACTCGGTTTACGTCGATAGTGTAATGGCCAGGATTCGAACACAGGACCTCTCGCAGCAGGCACTTTCTTATAACAGCTATTACCCCTTCGTGGCCTTTTATGACACCTACGGGAAAGATGGGATGGCGTTTTGCACCTACTGTTTGTCTGACTCCATACATCTGACAGGACCCCAGGACTAACGGGTGGAGCCGCCTGATACCCCAGCAGAAACAGACCTCGGAGTTGGCGTGCCTAGGCGCGCCTCCCCATTCCGGGGGCGAATTGGGGACACCGTAGTCCCAATGAGCGCCAGACCGTAAGGGATGGCCCTGGGTCAACCGGGGTGCGAGTGATTATGTCAAAGACAACCTCACCTCCGGCCTAGCACGATGAACCGGAGACGGGGCGTACGGTTTTAGTTCGTTCGAGTCCGACATGACCTCCTCCTTCAGCTCCAGTGAGGGAGGTATCCGAGGTTATTTCCGCACGAAAAGTAAAGGACCCCAATGATAGGATAAAACTCACATAGGGACATAAAATACCATAAAAAATACTGGAATTTTATCATTTATATTGTTTTGAGTTGTTGATATAACCGTACTGTTGCAAAAACCATGATTGCGGATGAGTAACCATGATAGTTCAAACACTCACATACTTAATAAAAACATTACGCTCCTTTTTTGGACAATCGCGTATCAGCCACACTCACTTGCAATTTTACGAAGTATGACTGTATAATAAACTAGCTGACCCGTCCCGGCTTCACCCGGCAAAATTTCGTATTCCATATTTGATAGTGACCTAAATGATGAACTTTCCATATAGACCTTTATCACCAATTTTACCCTATTAGTAGTAAATTTAAAAAACGCTGTTACATGTGTTCATTTATTTCGTAAAAGACACAGGTTTATGAAATTAGTGCATCTAACTCTGAAAATGACGAACTTTCATACAAACTTCCATCTCTTATTTTACTCCTTTAGTAGTAGAATTTCCAAAAATCCTTTCTTAGTGGATGCTTCCATCATAAAATGCATCTACTGTCAAAATTTCGGGACAAGTAATTTTATATGTATAATATATATTGCTGTACGGTCTCATAAAAAGCTATTACATGTTAACACACTAATAATTTCTCTACTTGGCTCAATAAGTGCGCGATTTTTGATGAAAATGAGCGTATTTGATAAGAAAATAAATGAAAAATATTGCAATTTTTTTTATCGTTTGTGTCTCAGAAATTCTGAGGTTTGTGTATAATATACGAACAGTCACACACATTTAAAGAAAGGTAGAATCAATAGGTATTATAAAAATAAACAACCGACTTTTCATAAGGAATGTCAAAATTAATTTAAATACTATAATTAAAAATATCGATGTTATCACTGGCCAGCATTAAAAATTCTGTTATTTTGTAGGTAACCTAATACCTACAGCTAATACTGTACAGTTTTCTTACTTTCTTTTTTATTATATATTTAATTTGATGTTTTTAAATGAATTTTATTGCTCATATTTTATCGTAAGTTAAAAAATAAAAAAGACCCCGCCGACACTCCCCGTCCCGACTCTAACCCGCATTACTTCTAAACAGTTCAACCGATTTTTATTAAACTTGTCTAAGAACACTCTCACATAAGTCATCTTTAATACCAAAAAAACTTAATTGAAATCGCTTCATCTGTTCGGGAGCTATGATGCCACAGAGAGACAGACACGTCAAACTTATAACAGCCCACTCTTTGCGTCGGGGGTTAATTATATTAATGACTCATTCCACCTTCCGAGTTATTCCATGAAGCGCACCCAGATGCAGCGCACCTAAAGTATTCCACTTAGTGCACCCATAGGTTGGCTTCAAATATAAATTTAAAATAGAAAGAAAGCAGTTAAAAATAACTTTTCAGACCTAATAGGATAAGATGTATGGATAAGTGTGTAAAACAAACAATTGTCCAATAGAAAATAATACCTACCGACCCATAAGATGTGGTACCTGGCAGAATACAATTTGGGCCATCCCATCTCTTCCCATGCGGTGTCGTACAAGGCGACCAAGGGATAGGGCTGTTTAACATCGGACAGATACCTATATACTGGGTGACTTTACAGTAGTTTCGGATAACAAGAATTTGGGCACAGTTTCAATAACAAACTCATCTGGAAGTAGCAAACTCATCTGGAAGTATTAAGTCAAATTGACGTGTCCTATATAAAAAAAAAAATTGGTGAAAGAAAAAAAAAATTACAACCCCAATACATTATTCCTTTCACCTGAACATTATTCCCATTTTTATTTTTCTTGCGCTAAATTAATACTTCCAGATGATTTTGCTATCGAAACTGAGCCCAATTTTTTTTTTCCAAAACGACTTTGAAATCACCCAGTATACAGCCCAGACTCAGTCTCCGATGTAGGCTCGAGTCAACAATAGTGCCTGGAATATAGCAATAGGCTCCACCCCTATTATATGGGACCGAATACAATGATTAGTGAGTTGTGGATGTTAATTCACCTTATTTTTTTTATATATTTTTTTTAAGAATATTAGAACCGTAGTTACTAATATTCCCTCTAACCCCTCCAGCTAAGCTAAATTGCTTGTGTTAGGAGTGGGTTCACGTCGGTAGTGTAATGGCCTTTGCGGCCTCTGCCTAACTCTCCGGGGATGAAGACCTAATTATATGTATGTATGTTTGTATGTATATCGTCCTAGTAATTTCGTGATAGTTCTTACTAGTCTCGTATCATCCATACCAATATTATAAATGCAAAAGTAACTCTGTCTGTCTGTCTGTATGTTACGCTTTCACGCCTAAACCACTGAACCAATTTTGATGAAATTTGGTACAGGGGTAGATTAGACCATAAAAAAGGACATTGTCTATGTTTGGTCGCGATAACCGACATCCACCCTGGCGGAGCCGCGGGCAAAAGCTAGTTGAACATAATTTTGTTATTGTGATCTGTATAAGTTAGAACGAAACGTCAATTACATTTTGTAAATGGCTATGGCAAGTTGTTAATTGATACTTGTGGAACGGAACGAAGTTCCGAATCCAATAGTGGCGTCAATTCTGTTGTACATTATACACTAAGCTAAATTCTCTAAATTTAGATTCTGATTATATGTCCTTTGTTGGTTTTATAACTTGTTAACATGTCTGTAAGTTTTAATGTGTGTAAGTTTTAATCCACACTTGTACCGGAGGAACTTCTGAGCGCCTCCGAGAACGCAATCCAGGCAGCAGTAGTAGACTAAGTTAATGGTTATTAAAATACCAAAAAATATGCCCACTGAGTTTCTTAATGGAGTCTTCTCAGGTTTAGGCCACGATTCAAACAAGTGGTCCATTTGCTTAAACTAGTCTTTAATATTCATTTTTATATTGACGTTTTGTAAGCTCCGATTTAATGGTCTATGCAGAATAAATGATTTTGAATTTTAACACACTGAGAACATACAACCTGATCGATTCGGCAGAAGAAAAATAATTTAAAAATTGCATTTACGACCGATCAAATCGATTTTTCTCAATTTTAAAAACATAACAAGTACAAACATACGTATGAGCACACCTTTTTATTCGGGGTAAGCAGAGACAATAGCCCGCCATCAGCTTCTATCCCTACACGCTCCACAAAAGCTTTTTGTTTTGGAATAAAAATCCATACAATGATTGTTAGTATCACAACAAAGTATGTTAGTACATCTTATCCACTATTTGACCAGAATACCTATATTAAAATAAATTAAAATAAATTAAAAAAAAATCAGTTCATGTATCTTCCTGTAGCGTCAGGTCCGCAATTATGTACACGGCACCAGTGCTCCAGAAAGACACCATCAGCACTATCAACTATAATTATCAGCTACTAGCTTTTGCACGAGGCTCCGCCCGCGTGGATGTCGGTTATGTCCTTTCTCAAGGTCTAACCTATCCCTATACCAAATTTCATTACAATCGGTTCAGTCGTTTAGGCGTGAAAGCGTAACATACAGACAGACAGACAGAGTTACTTTCGCATTTATAATATTAGTATGGATACTTCCAGGCCAGCCCACCGGTATCGTTGAATTTAAAATCAACATTTCACGGCTGTAACTCCCGCAGAAAACATCCACATTTCTCCTATTATGATTTTCAGTCCCAATTAATAAGAGGCGAGCCCTTTCTTGTCTCGCCAGCACTCTGTCATAGGCCGTATGCATATTTTTACTTTTTTTTTTATATAGGTCACGTCAATTTGACTTCACCTCGCTTGATGTTAAGCTAAAGGCAAAGTCTCGCAAAGAGGGTCACCATCGTAAACAAGTACAATGTTAACAGTGGTGGTACTCAGCTTGACGGCCTCATCAGATGCCTTTTCAGGCCCCGCTTAATGGACCCGGGACCGTACAACATAAACTTTGGAAATACCACTTTAGTTCAATGAAACTATTCAACAGAATCAACGCCATCACGATATCACCGAAACTACTTATTACAAGAGCAATGATACGTTTATTCGTCTGTTTTCTAATATTGCATAACGGACAGGTGTTCAAGTATATATTCTAAATCTCAAAATTTGCGTGACTACATTTATTTTATACTGTACATTATGTAATATCCGGTATCGTACTTTAGATCCTATTTTAAGTTAGATAGAAATGTTTATTGCAAAGCAATTTTACGGGTAGTTAAGTTAAAATTATATTTCTGAAAAAATCGTTCCTAACAAGGTCAGCTACACCTATCTCTCTATTTGAGGGTCTTGTAAGGGCCGGTTCGACCAAACGCGAGTAAAGGTTATTCTTAGAATAAACAACTTATATGTGGGTGATATTGCCTGTTTATTCTAGGAATAAAATTTAATGTACCGTACCATAAGTAGAGTAAGGAGTAAGGTTATTCTCCATCTCCGACAAGTGTCCGATATCCGATGGTTAGCAACAGGTTTCTGCTTGTGATTTTTACGTAGATCTTTTTAAAAAGTCCGATATAACCACCCTCGCCGATTAATATGGGGTATACAATCCCTTGTAACCAACCCTTATTTCGGAAAATAAGGGTTGGTAGAGATAATAATCCGTTCTTTTGTCCTTATATATTTCATAAACTTCCGTTACTGTCGTAAAAGGTTCAGAATCAAACCTTTCATACCACCCCGTCGGATAGGACATATGTGGATAAACATAATTGGGCAAAACTGCTATTTGTATTTACATACATACATTTAATCACGCCTTTATCGCCGGAGAGTTAGGTAGAGGTTAATTAACGCCCACATTTCACTTATAATGGTAGTTGTTCCCATGTTATAGTGGGGAAGGCCAATTGCCGTATTCCTGGCACTATCGTTGAGTTAAGCTTGTATCTAAGGCTGAGTCTGGGCTGTATATATCTCTCTGATGTTAAACAGCCCTATCCATTAGACGCCTAGTAAGACACCGCATGGGAGGCTCAAATTCTTCTCTGCCGGGACCCACGCGGCATTTATGAATTCATAATGCTATAATTGCTATAAGAGATATATTATAGTAATGAATAACTGCGATCATTAATTGAGCAACAATTTTAATTACACCTTTTATTACATACAATTTAATTTACATAATATGCAGTGCAGTAGGTATGCGGACCGCGCCGCCCGCGCGCGCAGGCAACTCGGGCGTCGGAGGGCACTGACTGACCTCCGTCCCCCATGAGCGCGGGCCTGGGGGTGACGGGTGGAGCCTCCTGTCACCCCAGCAGAAGCAGGCCACGGCGGCGGCGCGCTGAATAGTGCGCCTCCCCGTTCCGGGGGCGAGTTGCGGACACCGTTGTCCCCCCTCCTGAGGAGGGCCAGACCGTAAGGGATGGCCCTGGGTCAGCCGGGGTGCGAGGGATATGTTGATGACAACCTCACCTCCGACCTAGCACCAAGACCCACAGTCGGCGTGCGGTTTTAGTCGGTTCGAGTCCGACATAATCTCCCCTACCGGGTCCGGCAGGGGGTGTATCCGGGGGACTTACGCACGAAAAAAAAAATGGGTACATTTGCAACCAAAGCGTTTTTTCAACTTCGAGTCTGGAATTAACCAGTCTAATTAATTGCAGATTTGGCTGAACTTCGATATTTTCCGTAAAGCGACTGCCATTGACCTCCATAACCCAAAGGTGATATCGAAGCAATGCAGCTAGACCAGTTGGACTTTTGAGGGCTCCAATTACCCATAACGACTGTTATAGATGTTCGTATGGCAACCGAGACCAACAGTTTAACGTGCTCTCTGAGGCACGACCAGATCATTGACCGACATTATCAGTGTCCTTGGCTAAGATGTAGGATCGATGTAGGACAATTTTGAAATTTCCTGTTGTGAATGTTGAACATTCTTGATTTGAATTTTTAACAATTTCTATAATTTCAGTTTTATAAAATATCGCCAGTTTAATTTGGATAGGTAGAGGGGGGAACACGACTGACGGTATAGGTGAGCGCTGATGCATCACAAAGTGGCCACCCTAAACCTACACCTGGGTCGCAAGTCCCAGGCGCCGTCACAGTGTTCCTCTCTGTACCACGCCATGGACCCGGCGACTGCACGATGAATCCATGGAATGCTGAGAACCGGATCTCTATACTGTTTGATGGCACTTGGTGGAATTTATTTTTACGCATATTGAGAACACTTGCACTTTTTCACAGTTCTTATTTATTATATTGAACCTGACCGGTTTCCATTTAGTCTTGTATGTAAACCTTGGAGAATGCCGTAAGGCGAAACCGGTCAGGTTCAATATAATAAATACTGAGGAAAAGTACAAGTGCTCTCAATATGTGTTAATACTTTAACTTTATTGTTACTTTTATAAGAGATACTAGCTTTTGCCCGCGGCTCCACCCGCATGGATGTCGGTTATCGCGACCACATACCAAATTTCATCAAAATCGGTTCAGTGGTTTAGGCGCGAAAGCGTAACATACAGACAGACAGACAGACAGACAGAGTTACTTTCGCATTTATAATATTAGTATGGATATGGATACTAAGGCTCGTAATAATATAAATAGTTCTGAATGCTGAGATCGATTTTGAGTCCAAAAACTGCGAAATTTGAAGTTAGCCGATAAAATGACACTGCGAACTGAAAGTTGACTCAAACATCCCTTCAATAGTGTTAATACCTAAAAATACCTTTTTTGTGTAATATAACAGTTCGCATTTGAGTTTTGATTTTAGTGTCAAAAGTATCTTAACTACATAATCTCAAAAATGATCTTAAAACTATCTTATTATGAGCAAATATAATTGTTTTATTGATTTAAATTGTATTATTGGCCGAACTAAAGGTCAAGTCAACAGGAAGGAGAGAAAATTAAGGAATTAAGATCGCTTTGGATATTTTGTTCATCAAAATAGATCTGATGCTGAATGTGACTAATTGACAGCCTCTGTGGCGTGGTAGTAGTGAACGCGACTGCTACGCAGGAGGCGCGAGTTCTATCTCCGCTCAGTGCAAATATTTGTATGCATGAATATCGCTATTTGCATTGGTCTGGGTGTTTCTATGATAATATGTATGTATGTACAAAAAAGTATTTTAGTATGTTTATCCGCATTCTAGATTCCATAACACAAGCTAGTTACGCTATGCTTACCATGGATCTACTTAATGTTGTGTAGAATGTTGTCAAATAAAAAAAAACAAAAACACATCCAATTCAAATTTGTTAGTTCTCGAACTCAATTTAAACTGTTTACCAATACAGGTATACCGAGAAGCCCTCAAAATTCAAATCACCCACTTAATTTCCATAGCAGTAGGTAGGCAGTGTACTTAAATATTGATGAAGTGGCGCACAAGTGCGTCCGGTATGCGCTTTTCAAATTGCATTTTTTATGTAATCACGCTTTTTTATGACGGTCACGTCAATATGACTTCAACTTACCTGATAGTTTCTATAGGGTTATATCCCCGCCGAACCACCTGTACCATTCAGTGCCATTGATGGTACAATTGGCACTGATTTATCCCACTAGTACCCGGGAAATAAATACACTTGACGTACCATTTTCATATGGTACAAGTGATCCAGCGGGATATGTTGGTATCATTGGTACAATCAATTGTACTAGTGGGATAAATCAGTACCAATTGTACCATCAATGGTACTGAATAATGGTACATGTGGTTCAGCGGGAATATGTCGTACTAGCTTTTGCTCGTGGCTCCGCCCGCGTGGATGTCGTTTATTGCGACAAAACATAGCCTATGTCCTTTCTCAAGGTCTAATCTACCCCTATGCCAATTTCATTAAAATCGGTTCAGTGGTTTAGGCGTGAAAGCGTAACATACAGACAGACAGAGAGACAGAGTTACTTTCGCATTTATAATATTAACATACATTAACATAACATAAACTCACGCCTGTATCCCCCGAAGGGGTAGGCAGAGGTGCTAGCACCCACATTTCGCCAGTATTATATTAAGTATTTATATACAGATAAGTAATTATATACAGATATAATATTAAGTATGGATGAATATTTATGTGAAGATTAATATTCTACCCTATCTCAAAGATATTATTGCATTTCTTGTATTTGCTGGCCGCGTGGTTCCCAGCAGAGTAGAATTTGGGCCACCCCGTCTCTTCCCATGCGGGGTCAAGCAAGGCAAGTCAGGGAGAGGGCTGTTTAACATCAGACAGATATATACAGCCTCAGCCTCAGATGCATAGGTTGAGCCAATAATAATGCCCGGAAAATGGCAATGGGTCACCCCTGTATTACGTAGCACCGAATATAATGACTGGTGAAATGTGGGTGTTAATTCACCTCTGCCTAACCCTCCAGGGATAAAGGCGTGACTGTATGTTGTATTTATAACTAAACCATTTTTGTTATGTTATAGATCAGGCTTCAATCCGTGGTTATTCATATATCATCATAATCATCTGAACGTTGGTCCCGGCTGCATTCGAACTTTTCACGTAGTTTTATTGGGCTTATCTTAGCTTTTATAGGAGCGAAGGCTGTCAGACCTGACCTGCGGCCCCCGAAGTTATTCGCTAGTAAAAAGGAAGTGTGGAGTATAAAAAAGTGAATAAATTAATTGTAGTAAAAATTATACAAAATAAAATTAACAAAACATTTCATCACTACTTTCATTTAAAAGAAATTATTAAACGAGCAATAAAAAATGATAACCATCCGGTAGTTAATGCTATTTTGTAATCTTTAATTGTACAGATATATAATATAATAGCAAACTGTCTCGGTTTCGCTGCATCCATATTTGCATGCAAATTTTGGAAAAATAATAAAATTCTAAATTAGAAAATATAATAAGGCGTTGGATGTTAAATAATTGATGATATTTGGATGCAAGAATCCCCTTGGAAACCCCCCACCGCCCTGTGGCTTAGGGTCTTCAGATGCCGAAGGCCTCGATGCGAGAAACCTTTACACGATTCGTCATACCCCGGCAGGATGTAACAGGGCCTTGGGTTTCCTCAAGAACATCTTTGAAACTTAAGGCAACCTCACCTAATCGCACTTGCTAAAGAACGACTTCTTCTAGCGCAGCAGCTTCTTATAAAGTGTTTTATCTGCTTGTTGTGATGTATTGTTTATCCAGACGCGAAATGTACGTTCGTCCACATTTAACTTTAAGAAAATATTGTAAATTGACATCTAGAAAATGTCGCAGTGGAGTTTGTTGCGCCGTTTCTTCTCCACCAGCGCCTTGGAAGCGGTGGTAAACTTAGATTAAGTACCTAGAATAAATATTGATGTAAATAAGAAACAATTTTATTGTTCAACATTGAAAATATATGACTATGGCTATGACTATGACAGCCTTTCCTTTTAGAGTTGGTCAGTCAAAATCAGTACAAACATACATACACTTTCACGCCTGTTAACCCTGGATGCAGAGACATATTAACACCGACATTCCACCAACTAGGCTGTCGGACCCATGTAGTAGGGCCTATTGCCACTGGTGCCTCTATAAAGAGATAGGGCTTATCCCTTAACAGCCCTTTTCTCTTCTCTTCATGTTAGCGTTAATCCCAGTCTCATCCGATGCTTCCAGCTTGGAGCGGGGGTTCCACTTTTACCAGTGTAACTGCGGATTTGGCTAAACTTCGACATTTTCTGTGAAGCGATTGCCATCTGACCTCCACAACCCAAAGACCGAAGTATTGCAGCTAGACCAGTTGTTGGACTTTTGAGTGCTCCAACTACCCGTAACGACTGCCATAGATGTTTATATGGCAACCAGGACCAACGGCTTAACGTGCTCTCCGAGGCACAACCAGACCAATGCAAATACCTATATGCATGCATACACATGTTCTGAGTGGGGATCGAATCCGCGCCTTCTGCGTAGCGGCCGCGTTCTCTACCGCTACGCCACGGAAGCTGTCTATTTTTTTGTTAACACTTGTATGTAGTACAATGTAGTTGGAATGATAATAGCCCTATTTAGTTGCTTAATCATCTTTTACAACACCCATAGCAACAGATGGTAGACTCTTAATTTCTTCTTTGTCTTTAATTCACTCAATACTACATTGACTCTCAGATTATGTTTTCCAAGTGTCTGCTACTTAGATTAACACGGTGGTGGCGTGCTGAAAAGCGCGCCTCCCCATTCCGGGGGCGAGTCGAGGACACCGCTGTCCACTCTCCCGAGGTGGGCCAGACAGTAAGGGATGGCCCTGGGTCAGCAGGGGTGCGAGGGATATGTCGAAGACAACCTCACCTCCGGTCTAGCACCACGACCCACAGTCGGCGTGCGGTTTTAGTCGGTTCGAGTCCGACATAACCCCTCCCGGCTCCGGCAGGGGAAGTATCCGAGGGGATTTCCGCACGAAAAAGAAAACAGCTACTTAGATTGAGATGTCGGAGCCGCTCATTAGTTCCCCTGGATTTAGTTAGTAGATCATACTTTATGGAATAACCCCACATTCATATCGAAGGTCCAACATACATAGCCATTGACAGAAGAATACTGCGTCATCGGTATTACACTCAATTATCACCCAAATTCATTAATGTACCTCATACATAATCACCCTTACGTGAATCATCATTAAACTTGTCTAACTCAATCTTCTCTTTACAACAATTATACTAAGTCGACGCAACTTTATTTATAGTCCCAAATGATACCTTTACACTTCACCTAAAACTTCACACGCGATGATTCTAATTGAATGTGACGTAACAATAATTATGTTCATTCAGTAGTAATCATGTAAAATAAGAAAGTAAGTATAGCTACGCAATTGTATGAGAATATACTTGTGTTGTGTGGCCGTTTAAGCTCTTTTTGTTAATAATAGTTTATGTACGTGTATATAATCTTTTTTGTTGTTTGTGAACTCATTCTTAAAGTGAATGAGATGGATTTTATTCAGATGAACTTGCATTTTTTTTTTGAATAGGGAGGCGAACGAGCAGGCGGATCGCCTGATGGTAAGTGATCACCGCCACGAGAGGAGGCACAAGTGCGTTGCCTTCCTTTTAAAAGAGAGTACGCTCTTTTCTTGAAGGTTTGTAGGTCGTATTGGTTCGGAAATACCGCTGGTGACAATTCATTCCACAGTTTAGTTGTGCGAAGCAGAAAGTTTCTTGAAAAACGCTCAGTTGTGGACCGCCAGCTGTCCAGATGGTGAGTCTGGAACATTTATTTCCACTACTAGTACCGACTCCCACAGATGTTTATACGGGTGTATTTTTGAAACGGGGCAGTAAGGGCAAGTACCTTAACCGTTGCAGTTACAGCAAAACGTTCTTAAAAGACCTTCCCTAACTTTTTGGGACATTTTGAACTGCATTCACAGATTTTGTAAGAAACTTACAGTTAGCAAAAAAAATGCAAAAAGTTCAAATTTTTTTTTATGCCAATCGATTCTATTTCATGTGGGGATTTCATTTTAGCTTTCAGTACTAGAAAAGACAGAAATCGCCAAAAACGTTTCCCATACATTTCGTACGGAAATATGATAAATCAACTCGAAACTCATAGGTCAGGTAAAATTTTGAACATTTTAAATAAAAAAAATCATTTAAACATTTAAGAAATTGGTTTATGAAATAAATTGCTCAAAATGATTTCCATTTTCACAAATACATAAGTCTATCCTTTTTTGCACTGAACGAATGGCGGCTAATAATATGGGAATAATGAAATGTATGGGAAACGTTTTTGGTGATTTCTGTCTTTTCTAGTACTGAAAGCTAAAATGGTCCCATAGAGTTTTTTGATCCCTACATGAAATAGAATCGAATGGCATAATAAAAAAAATTTGAACTTTTTGCATTTTTTTTGCTAACTGTAAGTTTTTTACAAAATCTGTGAATGCAGTTCAAAATGTCCCAAAAAGTTAGGAAAGGTCTTTTAAGAACGTTTTGCTGTAACTGCAACGGTTAAGGTACTTGCCCTTACTGCCCCGTTTCAAAAATACACCCGTATAGTAACCTGGAAAAACGATCTCACATGCTTTCAATGTCATTTTTATCATTATAGAGTGGTATTGCCCTTTGGAGATGTATTTTAGTCGAGGCCGAGGTGTACTCAAAGCTCAAGCTTTAAGGTTTTCCTCCTCCACTTCGCTATCTTGGGCATCCATGGCAGGTTTGACACGCGACAGAATTTTCACCAACGTCAAGCCAAGACTTTTTGGTTCTACCCCTACTAGCATTGCCTGGTGCAGCGTTATTGCCATATACTATTTATACGTATTTAGGTTTTACTTATGTGCCTGGCGCTTTCCACAAAACATGATTGCTCGAGCATAGGCGACTATCTTACATTTTGTCTTCGATGCCATAGACCTGACGTCTTCGGCGAAGAGTTCCTCAAGCAATCTCTACGCCTGAATCCGTTCATCCACCACAGCGTTTTTATCTCCATGACTAGGCTTCCACTTATGTTGCTCCTAGAACGGCCACGCTGCCGTACCGTGCATAGGGACTGGCCTAATGATCATCTTATAGAACTGACCTTTCACGCACAATGGCTCAAAAAAGCTAAGTTCGGGCAGAAGAATCCCCTATCCTAGACCTGGCCTTTCAACCTGGTCGGCATTTTGGGGATCCCAATATTGTACAAATAATTACCCATCCCAAGACACGCACCCAAGAAGACATGAGTAGTACTGCTTAACTTACCATTTGTTAACTTACTCGAGTTTTTTTCCTGTCAGTGGGAAGACCATTTGATATGCTTTGTCTTCTGCCAAAATGGCACAGAAACTATCTGTTCTTACAGAGTCGGCAGTCAGTAATCACTTTCCATCTAAATGGTATGAAAAATATTATACTTTTTAATATGTTCACTTTGCTTATAATAATTCTATCATCGCAACGCTCGTCATAGGCAGGGAATTTATCCCCACACATTGCATTTGAAAACGGTGCGCACCGTGCGGTATGAAAGGAACTTCATCCCACGCACGCTCAGGCTGTGGAATGAACTCCCTGCCGTGGTTTACCCAAGCGACTACAATATCGGGTTCTTCAAGAAGGGCATTAGAAAGTTTCTTCAGGGCAGGCAGCACGTAACGCCCCTGGTGTTACATACTTCCATAGGCCGCCGTCCATAGTCCATATTAAATAAATAAATATTCCACAACATTCTACACAACGCTATCTAGACCCATGGTAAGCTTTTATAGCTTGTGTTATGGAATCTAGAATGCGGATAAACATACTTATATACTTTTTTTTTTGTAAATACATACATATTACACATAGAAACACCCAGACCAATGCAAATAGCCATATTCATGCATACAAATATTTGCACTGAGCGGGAATCGAACCCGCACCTCCTGCGTGGCAGTCGCTATTGATACCATGTAAAGTAAACCCAGTGAACCAATGAAAAAAACGTTAGCCAGAACGGAAGTACGATTACTGATTACTAAGTCAACGTAATAGGTACGTAATCATGTTTCCGTACTGATGTACGGCCGCCTGAATGGGTCTAGTCCACGCAAAAGGTGCAATATTATGTATCGATACAAAAACGATATTTGATTGACTGATCGTGCAGTTCATTGAATTAGTCTTGAGATAGTCTAGCAGTAGTTACTATCTTAAGTGGCCTATAGATTATACAAACATATTTATAATCCATATTAATATTATAACTTTGTCTTTTCAAAATTGTGAAGAAAAATGACTGCGGCTTCCTTAATATAAGTCAAATTATAAACCTCCGTTAAAAATGATTCCTCCATGTAAACACCAATTTAAAGCAATTATACAGGAAATGCAAGAGGATTAAGGTATAACGCACAAATAAAACGAAATGGTACAGTCAGCGTCATAAATATCTTGACGACGAAGTCTCAAAATGATCTTAAAACTCTCTTATTAAGAGCAAATAAAGCTGTTTAATTGATATATATGGTATTATTGTCCAAATCAAAGGTGTGTACAAATTATCAGAACAATCGGTCACCTAGAGAGGGGTCAAAAAACGGGTGCATCCTCGTGCTCCTACTAAATTGTCCTACTGGTAGGAGCACCGGGACACCTATATCCTGGTGCTCCTACTACAAAGGCAACCGTGAAGCGTCCAGTAGGAGCACCAAGACATTACAAAAATAGAAGTACTCATACACATACTCTGATTCAAGTACAGACGAATGCAGATATCTACAAGTGTCACTTTGTTGCATATTTTGTCACTTTTTGTCTAAATAATAAATTATATTAAAATTTAAAATGAATAGGTACAGAAGAAATTATTCCCGTTTTAATTAAAAGGAAACGCGGAACTGTACCTATTGCTCTTCAAAGGAAAGCAATAATATAAACAAGGAGTTTACAAAAGTGTAGTGAAATATGACAGTGCAGCTATATGAAACTCGACCTGGATCATTATTTGAAAATAGGTTTCTGTATGAAATTCAAGTCATAGACTGTGTAAAGTAATATGCAAAAAAAAAGACTCAGAGGATAACAAAAATTGAAGCTCTAAAATGTGTATTATTTTTGTAACGAAAAAGAAAACTAATCTCCTCTATCGAATACATAGAAAAAAATGGGGCGGGACTCGAACCCGCGATCTTTCCCTTACAGGGGAATGCCTTGACAAACTTATCTACCGAGACATGCCCGATGTGATTCGAATTTCCCTTCTATTTTTATCCGTCTATATTCAAATCCTCGTCTAAACCAAAGTATGGTTTACCACTAGAACCTTCCAGGCCCTCGATTCTATTAAAGCTAAACCACTGTGGTGCCGCGGTCACTGCAAAAAATGACAATAAATTTTAGACTTTATGGTGGTGGCAGATTTATGTTTTCAAAATTAATTAAAAAAGGTACTGTTTGACATATAGATTTAATACAAGTTTTTAAATGTAAAGTACATATGCGGATTTTTTTTAAAGATGATGTCATCCAAATGTCTTCCACCTAGACATTGTTTAAAACGGAGCATCGTATTCCGCACCACACGCTGCAGTAAGCTCGGTTCAATTCGATTCTTGCCGAATGTTGTCTTTTAGGTCCACAGTACTTCACGGATTGCTGGCGTACTCTCTCTATGATGTAGCCACACAAAAAAAATAGTCCATTAAATTGGCCACGGGACTCCGACTTCCGTCGAATTTTGAAGTGTGAAGAGATCCGGTTCTTAGCATTCCATGGATTCACCGTGCGGTCGCCGGGTCCATGGCGTGGTACAGAGAGGAACACTGTGACGGCGCCTGGGACTTGCGATCCAGGTGTAGGTTTAGGGTGGCCACCTTGTGATGCATCAGCGCTCACCTCCACCGTCAGTCGTGTTCCCCCCTCTACCTATCCAAATTTGGTAAGATCCTATCAACGCCGTTTTAGATATTCGTTTGAGTAAAGAGCTTACTGAAGCTCTTGGCAATCCAAGGTCTTTAAATAAGTTATACAGGGATTTAGCTTGAATTCCCCTTGCTCCTACTTCCACGGCGTAGAGTTTAACCACATAGCCATTTTTGGTTAACTCGTTGGTCAGGTCAAAGTATTTGTTTATTTTTATAGCGTGGTCTTTAGGTATGTTAGTTTCCCACGGTACTGTGAGTTCTACTAGTACTGCACGCTTTTGCTGTTTTGAAAATAGGAATATATCGGGTCTGGATGACGAGGCACAAACATCCTCCGGTATTTTATAGTGTTTCTCATACGAATCTGCGAGTAATGTCCAGTCAGCGGCTGCTATCAAAATTGAGTACGGCTTTTGATTTGTCTTTTTTGAGCAGCCTTCCTTTACAAACGCGACGTCATTTCTTTGGTTTGTGGTTAAACCCTTTTTCGCTCTAGCTACCGCCAAACTTACCGCCTCACGTACGATTTCTAATACCTTATCATGTCGGCGCGAGTAATGACCCCGGTCTAATAGCGTCCTACAACCCACCAGTAGGTGCCTAGCAGTACCAATTGCTTCATCACATGAGTTACATGTTTTATCTGTGGCTTTTCCCCATCTGACAAGATTGCTTTGGTCGGGGAGGGTTAACTGGAATGCATTGAGATAGAATTTAAGGAGAGCCGGTGACCAGTCGTATATTAATAAATTGTCGACGAACGAGTACGTAGGAATCGTTGCTTTTGGAAATTGCATCGATAGCGTACGCGCGATGGTCACCCGTCCACTACGACATCGTGACTGGGAAATCAGCACGATCAGTGATTCGAGTGATTCGAAAGACACTACCCTCTCCCCGCTCCGCTTATAACTTTTTGAGATATTCGTTTTTTTTTTAATGTAAATCTGCCTCCAGTCTCCCTGTACCTACTGCTAAAGTCCAAAATGAAATGAAAACGGTTTCATTATACTTCTTCAATTACTCTGCAAAAAGTCATTGAATTTTGGACTTTTTGACCTCATCGCTCAGGAGCGGTGGCACCATTATGTTGTTTGGCTTTAGCAGAATCGAGGCCCAGATCATCTGCCAGTGAGATCCCCCAGCGAATTCTGATTGAAAATTACTACTAGGAATTTTTCCTATGTCAAAAAGATTCACCACCTTTTGGGGTATAAATCGAAAAATATCGTTCCTTGGAAAAAAATACTACCACTAAATTAAACTACTACTTTAAATTTCTTAGCTTGGCGGGACCTCTTTTAATTTCCTCTTAAGTATTTTTCGGTTGACTGTACAATATGTAATGCAATAGGAGCAAAAAGAATTAAATTTAGAAAATTATTTTATTCCTCTTGGTTTTTATGTTCAGTAGGAGCACCAGGACATGGGTGTCCTGGTGCTCCTACCAGTAGGACTATTTAGTAGGAGCACGAGGACGCACCCCAAAAAACTAAATTAGGATCATTTTGAGCACTCTGTTTGTCAATATCTTTCTGATGCTGATTGTACGTATCGACTCGATTTTGCCCTACCGCTGCGCTCACCTTATTTTTTACATGCGGAAATCTCCTCAGATACCTCCCCTGCCGAAGCCAGAGAGGAACCGACTAAAACCGCATGCCGTCTGTGGTTTCGTCATGCTAGGCGGGATGGTCAGCCGGGATGTGAGGGACATGTCGAAGTCGAAAGGTGAGCGCGGCGCGCGACCTTCAGTTCTCCTTATCTTTAAAATTAACTTGAAACTATAAACCTCAACTCTCATACAAATATATTGATTTTTTGTTGAAAACCGGTTCAGTATTAACATTTTGTTCGAAACCTTATGTCATTAAGTTGTAATGTATTATGTAATAGCTGCAGAAGCTTACTTTAGTCCACTTTATGATATAATCATCTCATGAGGCTGTTTTCTATGGATGTACGAGTATTTTATGTGTGTTGTGTACTCTGACTGACTAACAGTAGTTTATTGGTTTACTAATGTAAGCTCCCGGGTTCGAATCCAGGCTTACATTATCGATGGGACCCACTAATAACACGAGTATTTTAGTTTAAGAAAAAGAAAGAAAAGAAAATTAGTTTTTATTGCGGATGAACACATGCACATATTACAAAAGGAAATAACAAAAAATCTGAATAACAAAAACGTAACCACAACACCAGTGAGTAGACCTACAGCTACTTAGGCGGCGAACGTTTTGACCGAACAATAACCGACCAAGTTATTTATTTAGCTTGGGGTGTTAGGGGTATACTAATAATTTTAGGATTCTGAAATATACTATAGTCCGTCCGAAAACGATATACATCACTACGTAGAATAAAGCAAAGTCGTATTCCGCGTCCCTATGTCCCTATGTATGCTTCAAAACTACGCTACAGATTTCGAAGCGGTTTGTTTTAATAGATAGAGTAATTCAAGAAGAAGGTTTATATGTATAATACATGCTTACTATAGTAGAGGGTGCAGCGGGAACGGAATCGGACGCCACGCGGGTGGAAAAAATTGGCGGTACGAAGTTTGCCGGGTCAGGTAGTAAAAAATACATGTCACGAGACGTGAACGCCTAAAACAATTAATATATCTGAGCTAGATGGGAACTAGTAAATAAAATATGATCCATATTACTGACTTATAAAAAAAAGTCTGTTTCTAGCCAACCGCCCCGGTTTCACCTATGGCATATTTTGAAACCCCATTTTATCAAATAATGCATGGAAATCTGCTGGATTTGTTGATATTTATGATTACAGCTCCGCTCCTGTTAGCAGTAGCGTGATGATATGTAGCTTATAACCTTCCTCGATAAACAGACTATTAAACACAGTCAGAATTTTTCAATTTGAACCATTAGTTCCCGAGAAAAACGTGTTCAAGAAAACAAAAAATCTTCAGCTTTATAGTAGTTTGATGTCATAATAATACCTTTTCGTACCCACTGACGGGTAGATACATGTGACGGCGCGCTGAAAAGCACGCCTCCCCATTCCAGGGGCGAGTCGGTGACACTGTTGTACCACCTCCTGAGGAGGGCCAAACCGTAAGGGATGGCCCTGGGTCAGCCGGGGTGCGAGGAATATTATGTCGATGACAACCTCACCTCCAATCTGGCACCACGACCCACAGTCGGCGTGCGGTTTTACTCGGTTCGAGTCCGACATAGCCTCCCCTTCCGCCTCCGGCAAGGGAAGTATCCGAGGGGATTTCCGCACGAAAAAAAAGACGGGTATATACATAGATATTATATTAAAAAATACGTTATTTATGAGATAGTGATACCGCGGTCTATTCCTACCTACCTCATCAAAACCACTTTTACTTTTTCGATTATAATTTGCACAACCCGTTTACAACACAAGCGTAATGAAAGTTAAATAATTCTATATGTCGGAATTTAGGTAAAAATTAAAAGAGAATCTAGGCGTACAGTTTTAATTTGTGTGTGTGTGTTTTCTCTTTCAGATTCTACCATCAGTCTGTGGACGCAGAGTAAATACAACTGTTCGTGCGGTATTTGCCGCTCTTTAAGGCTGGGTTGCAGTCATTTTTAAACATTTAATTATATCAAACTAGCTTTTGCACGCGGCTCCGCCCGCGTGGATGTTGGTTATCGCGTACAAACAGCCCAATACCACATTTCATCAAAATCGGTTCAGTAGTTTAGGCGTGAAAGCATAACATATAAACAGACAGACAGGCAGATAGAGTTACTTTCGCATTTATAATATAAGTATGGATTTTATAGCAAATTATGACAAATAAAAGAATACTCGTTCCGTTCCGAGACTTTGCCTTTAGCTTACCATCAGGCGGGGTAAAGTCAAATTGACGTGTCCTTTTATAAAAAAATACCCGAAGAGTAGGTTAAACCGTCAAGGGACGTGTGAAAACAGAAACACGATTCATAATATATGGCTCCTTAGAAAATGGCGCCAAGCGTGGCTCTAAAATGCTCCAAATCGTTATTTTAAACATATTTAACATTTAGATGGCATTATTGAATAATCTCGAAGTTTGTATTAAAAAATAGAACATAATATTTAGGGTATACTTAACTAGTAACTACCGTAACAAGAACGACTCTCTTTTCGGGGCCCTCTCAAAACAGAAGATTACCTGGGGTAAGCCATAGCTCATATTAGGGGCATATCAATATTAGTAAAAAAGATCACCGCCTCGGGACCCGATGGCATTCCAGGCCGTGCGTGGGTCCTTGCTCTAGAGGAAGACGCTCTCGAACCCCGACTGAGAGGGTTCCTTAGCGCATGTCTGAAGCGGGGTCGGTTTACGAAGATGTGGGAGACGGGGAAACTGGTCCTCATCCGCAAAAAAGGCGGGGACTTATCCACTGGCATTCATATGAAATAAAGGAACTCAAAACAATAAGAACAATATGTAAAAAAATTGAAGTAGATTTACAAATTCGACTTTTATCATAAGTAGCAATTGCATAGTTTCGTCCAGATTTGTTGTCTTTTGCTTTGAACATTGTGATATGTTGTCTTTTGCTTTGAACTTTGTACCAATATTCACACTACTATTAAAATGTAGAATCTGCCACATCATGCTTTGGTTCATATTATTATCTAAATGCGATTTAAACATTTCTCATTTCGATCAATGCATAAATCAGTAAAGAATCTGCAGTTATTTAACTTTTATTAACACGTTTCGCTTCGTCATTGCTTCTTATTACATGGTTTAGTTTATTTTCTACTTGTAACTTTATATAATTAATGATTAATATGACATAATGATAATTTTCATTTGTGAATAATTATGCTTGTTCCGGAATTTAAAATAGTCGGTATTGTATTATATTACTGTTGGATAGAGAACAGACTTATCCCTTAGTCACCTTCCACGATACTCACGCGAAGATAGGGTAGCCCTATTGTACTGAACCTGGAATCAACTGGGCTAACTTGGTTACATCTTAAGATACAAGGGCACAGTGGGTCCTACGGCAACGATGCTGCGGACGAACTCGCCAGCAGGGGCTCCGATATGACCACTGCTGGCCCACTACCACTACTGCCGATCTCTTTTTCACAGATCCGTACCTGGATACGCCAGAGCTCCGTGGAACTACATAACCAAAGATGGGTACAAACCATCGACTGCTGGCAATCAAAACAGGCTGTGCCGTCGATAAATAAACGGCTAACGAAACGTCTCCTAAGACTAGACAGAACAAGTCTAAGGACAATTATGGGGACAATAACGGGCCACTGCCCCCTCAACAAGCACCTACATAACATGGGTGTCACGGATAGTCCCCTTTGCAGGGGCCGAGGAAACGGCCGCCCACGTAATACTGGAATGCGAGGCAGCGGCCGCCCAACGATCCCAAATCCACGGCACAATGAGGTCGCACCGCGAAGCCTGTGAAGCCCCCAGTAAGCTTCTGCGTTTCTGGGCGGAGCTAGGCTGGCTGCTCCAGCCAGCACTCTCTACGCACAATGGCCCAAGAGAGAGGCTAAGTGCGAACAAAAAGAGTCCCCTATCCTACCCTATCATGGGGTGTAAGGGTAAAAAGCATTTCCCCTACACCCCAGTAGACTTTGGGCCAATTCCAGTTTCAAGATGTGCCATTTGGATGGAGGAATAATGATGCCACCGTTCAGCCCCCACAAACAGCATACAAAAGGGTGTCTAAATACCTACCATTTATTCAATTTAGTTCGAGTATTAGTTTTCCTATACACTGAGTAGAAAGCTTTCCATGTCATCGGTAAGGTTAATAATATTTTCACAATAAATAATTGATCCTCGGACAGCGCCATGACGGTAAGTAAGTGTACGACAGTATCTTTAACACTATATTTATTAACAAGCCGACCCTCTCTGGCTTCTCTCATCGCACACTTCGAAGCCCCATATAAATCTTTGAAGTCATTATGCGCTTTTGCACGTGACTCCGCCCGCGTGGATGTCGGTTAACACGATCAAACATTTTTTTTTTTTTTTATATAGGACACGTCAATTTGACTTCACCTCGCCTGATGTTAAGCTAAAGGCAAAGTCTCGGAAAGAGGGTCACCATCGTAAACATTTACCATGTTAACAGTGGTGGCACTCAGCTTGACGGCCTCATTAGATGCCTTTTCACGCCCCGCTTAAAGGACCCGGGACTGTAGGAAGAAGGAAACACGTGAGCTGGCAGGGAATTCCAGGTCTTAGTGGTGCGGCATAGGAATGAATCACTGAAACGCTTGGTTCTAGCAGGTATACTCTGCACCGTAAATGGATGACATCTTAGCCCTGCACGTGTCGTCCTGTGAAGGAAAGGGGAGGGTGGGACTAGTTGGAAGAGCTCGTCAGAACATTCACCATGGTAGAGACGGTAGAAAACTGCCAAAGACGCAACATCTCTACGCATCTGCAAAGGCTCGAGGGTGTTCGTGACCTCAGGATCCCCAATAATGCGGACCGCACGTCGCTGCAACCTGTCGAGAGCATCTAATAAGTACTTTGCGGAGCCGTCCCAGAGATGTGAGCAGTATTCCACGCAGGAACGAATTTGGGTCTTGTATAGAAGACACCGCTGCTCCGGCGTGAAAAAACGTCTCACTCTGTTCAGGACTCCGAGTTTACGCGAGGCTGATTTGATGATACTCTCGATATTTCTCATGTTATAATCTACCCCTATACCAAATTTCATCAAAAGCGGTTCTGTGGTTTATGTGTTAAAACGTAACATACAGACAGACAGAGTTAAATTCGCATTTATAATATTAGTATGGATTACAGTTCAAATATTCTTTAAAAAAATCGTAATGTTTGATCGCAATTGGTTCTGTACATATTCTGTGCATATATGTGGATATGACCAAAAACACAACATCCACGCGGGTGAAGCCGCAGACACAAACAAGTAAGTCAATAAAGTCATCATTCATGTATTTTGTGATGTATTGTTAGAGAATGAGACGGCGAGTTGCTAGACGTACAAGGTCAATGAACTCACTATTTGTGATGTAAAGATTATTATGATTGTTTCATTATTTTGAATGGATTTTTTATACAGGAGGTAGACAAATATATAGATTACTAGCTGTCCCGGAGAACTTCGTACCGCCAATTTTTTGCTGCCCTCGTGGCGTCAGATCCCGTTCCAGCTGCACCATTTAGGGGGATGAAAAATAGATAATAATTAAATGACGATTGATCATTTTTCTACCGGAAAGAAAAAATGATTATATTACTAAAATGGCTATTAAAAAATAAGGGTTGATCGTAGAAGGGTGAAAATTGAGGATTGATGTATTTTTGTATGTTGTATCATAAAAAAAGTAGAAATTAAAAATTTTGTCTAAAAACTTTAAAAAAAATTTAACGGTAGACTACCCCTAATATTTAGGGGGATGAAAAATAGACGTTGGCCGATTCTCAGACCTACTCAATATGCTCACAAAATTTCATCAAAATCGGTCAAGCCGTTTCGGAGGAGTATGGCAACAAAAACTGTGACACGAGAATTTTATATATTAGATAGTGTGAAATAACACTTAGCTATATTTTATTCCGGGAACAGGTGTTCACATGGGTTGTGGGTTGTGGGAATAGGATCAAAATTCCACGTGGGTGAAGCAGTGGGTAATGATAGTAGTTTTATAAGTAAGAGATGTTAACGGGGATATTATCTAGTAATTTGAATTATTAATGTTCGGGGGTTATATCTTTGGCTGGCTCAGCTGGGGTGAGAGGGATATGTCGAAGACAACCTCACCTCAGGCCTAGCACCACGACCCTCAGTCGGCGTGCGGCTTTAGTCGGTTCGAGTCCGACATAACCTCTTCTTCCGGCTCCGGCGGGGGAGTATCCGAAGGGATTTCCGCACGAAAAAAAGGGGTTAATCTTTGGATTGATCGCGATTGTCCCATTTCTCGATTACCTCCGAAAAAAATCGGTTTTATAATTTTATATTGAGGCAAAAATCGTTTACCGTCTAGAACTAGGAGAATTGTGAGTTTTTTAACAAATAGTATCCAGTAGAATATGTTGTAATCCATACTAATATTATAAATGCGAAAGTAACTCTGTCTGTCTGTCTGTCTGTCTGTCTGTCTGTCTGTCTGTATGTTACGCTTTCACGCCTTAACCACTGAACCGATTTTGATGAAATTTGGTATAGGGGTAGATAAGACCATGAGAAAGGACATAGGCTATGTTTGGTCGCGATAACCGACTTCCACGCGGGCGGAGCCGCGGGCAAAAGCTAGTTCATAATAAAGTATAAGCAACCAGTCTAATTAAATATTTCTTACTAGTAACCAAGAACTAAATATTCACACTTCACTTCAAGCTCTCGTTACTATCATTAGCGAAAGTGTTTTGTTTACCCGAGGCACCGCACATTAGTCGAGACGCATAATACTTCGCATAATTAACTTTTATGAATTGTCACTTTTTGTTTGTGTATTTCATACATTTTATTTCACTTACTTGGTTTTACAGTATTTTCATCTTTCTAGAAGTAGATATTTTAAGTTAGGTTTTCGCATAGAAAATAATTATGAAATTTTAACTTAACTGGAAAATGTTGTTTGCCAGAAGCGATTGGTCTGGGTATTTTATTGGATCCTAAAAGTCGAACCACTGTGAGTAAATATATATGTTACCGGCAATGTATATAATGCAGGCATTGTATACAATGCCTAGGCTGTGTATGGTAATATAAAGAATGCCTGCTGTTCCATCGGTAATCTACTATATAAAAATAAGTCGGGTATTCCTTCCTGACGCTATAACTCCAGAACGCACGAACCGATTTGGCTAATTTTGGTCTTGAATTATTTGTGGAAGTCCAGGGAAGGTTTGTACGTTGAGAAAAATTCGAATAATTGCCGGGAATCCGACATCCACGCGAGCGGAGCCGCGGGCAAAAGCTAGTATTTGAAATAAATAGGTTAGGGTCACTCCACTCCGCTATCCAAGTCAAATTGCGTGGTGGTCACTGGCGCCCTGACTTGGATATATATAGGTTAGAAGGCTAAGGCGGAAGCAAAGATCCCGCATTGGCCTACTTGGAGTTCTTGGTTGTCTTTTTTATAACGACTTTTTTCTGTTACCATTTCACACATTGCCTGCTGCGCACTCGGCATTCTATACATTGCCTAGGCATTGTATAGAATACCGGATTATACACATTGCCGGTAATATATACATGAAAAGTTTGAAGTAAATTAACTTCCAAAAGCTTTTGGGGCCCTAATAATATTAACGATTCAAAGAAACAAAGAAAAACCAAAGAAGAACCAAATAATTTTAGTTTATTCAGTTTAGGTATATAAAGAACAATTAATAAATGTCAAAGTTATATAATTCTGTTAAGTTGGTAAATAGTTTAGTATTGTAGTCCCTGGGAACAAAATCATGGACCGGGCGGGAATAAGCTGTCAAAACTGCTATTCTATTTTCAAAAAATATTCATAAAAGAAATCGAAAGCCCCACAAAAGTCTAATTACATCACTAAAGGCATTTTCTCTCACGTATTGACATCCGTAGAACGAATACATATCATGCGATTATTCGATACGACTTTCGTGCGACATCGATATTACTTTAAATGAATCGATTTGAATTGCAATTCGATAGAAGTGTTACGCGTCTAGTACCGTTTTGTTGATAGGCAGACGGTTGATAGTGTTGATACACTACTCATAGGTAGAACTATGTAGTATACCAAAGATAATACATACATGTATTAACGGCTGTAACTCCTCAAAGTGGTAGGTAGAAGTGTTTAAACACCCACATTTGGCTAATAATAATTCCCAGCAGAGAAGGATTTGGGCTACCCCATCTCTTCCCATGTGGTGTCGTACAAGGCGACTAAGGGATAGGGCTGATTAACATCAGACAGACATATACGGCCCAGACTCAGCCTCAGATGTACGGCTTGAGTTTTAGATTTGTTTTAGATTTTGTAGATTTATTTTTCCCTATGAATAAATATATTTTTATTGATGAACTATTAATAAATCTTATATATAGTATACCGTATTTTAAAACTACCCACACATGAAAAAATGCAAATATTGTAGTGTTTCGGAATTAAAATACTTGAAACATCAATGTAAACCTTTGAGAATGCCGTAAGGCGAAACTGGTCAGGTTTAGAAGTATAATAAACTCAGTGGAAAAGTACAAGTGTGTTATTCAATATGTGTAGCAGATTCCACCAAGCGCCATCAATCTACAGTATAAACAGTCTATAAATAAATCATTATTCAGTAGATTGGGAGAGCGGGTACCAAACTTTGAATGAAGTTGGACTTGGGAGTCAACAATTTGACTTAGCTTCAGTCAAGCGACTTTGTAGTCAAGCATACTATAGGAGAGATGATTACCTTGGAGATAAACATATCTGGCTTGAGCATGGTGCAGGCTCCTCCTAAATTGCTGTAATTACGGTATAATATTGTAATAACAACGCGAACTTTCTTTTTTTATTATTTTATTTTAACTTAGGTTACTTTAATCAATTTTACAAAATTAAGTATGCTAACTATACAAATCGAATACATAGGGGAAAAAAGAAGGCTACCGAGACACGCCTGATGTGACTCAAATTTCTTCGATTAACTTATGTTAATTATTTTATTAGGTATGAGGTTTTTTTATACTCTTTACTTACACGAGACAAATGTACATTCGTCCATATTTAGTCTTAAGAAATTACATTTTGTAAATTGACGTCTGTAAAATGCTACAGTGGAGTTTGTTGCGCCGTTTCTTCTCCACTGGTGCCTAGGAAGCGGTGGTAAACTTAGTAATAAGCAGGATTTGACATCAAAAAGTAGTAGTAGTGCAACATTACTTTGAATAAATACTGTGAGTTTGAGTTTGAGTCATTAACATTCTGATGTTGATTGTATTGTACACTGCGGTCTAAACCCAAACAATACTAATAAAATATTCATAAATCGAGTCACACTTTCATTCATAATTACGATATTTCATAACAACACTAGAAAGATTTATTCGATATCGATGAAAGTTTTATTATAGTGGAACCGATCGGCGGTCTATCGATATTTCGCGTGACGTAGGCCATTCGTACAACATGGCCGTCGATAAAGGTTGTAGAGGATGTTTTTGGATGTGGCATTTTGAAAAAAAAAATATTCTGAAAAAAATTATTTATGTGGCTACACGGCTTAGTCCCACAAGTCTCTCCATTCATCATCATCCACATAAAGACATTAATTCTGATTGCATCTGAGGCCACGATGCCCTCGGAGCTCAGGGTCCGCCTTCCGGCTCTTCCTCCTCCCCTGTGCACGATTTGGGGCGTCCAAGGTAGTGAGACCGTTTGCATGCATGTTACCCCCTACGACGCTAAGCCAGCACTTCTTGAGCCTACCCCCTCTACCAGAACCCAGTAGGGCCGCCATTGCCACTACAAGAGCCTCCATTAATCCCTCATTTTTAAAGAAGTGTACTCAACAAAAGAGCATATATTATATATTAAAGTGCGACTGTATATCTTTTATCGACAGTACCTAAATAACTCCGTAGATACATACTATAATATTATGTAGCTACATACCTATTAAAAATATTTTATAATGAGTTTTTCAGTTTTTTTATAGGACACGTTAATATAACATCAGCTGGGCTGCTGATATACTGAAGGCAAATTCTGGTAAGAGGTTCACTATTATAATCACCAACTATGTAAAAATATTGGCCCTCAGCTTGACGTCAGAAGTTTTTTAAAAGATGTGGGAATATAGAAAGAAGCAAACACGTATCCAACCAACAATTGCAAACTTGTTGAATCCAAAATGTCAATTTTTATACTCGGCCTACCACAGACGACCACATAAACCACATCAATTTTAAGGCAACTGTGCTCACTACATTCCAACATCTATGAATGTACATGAATGTAATAACACCATCAATGTTGTGATTTCCTCTGCGCGTCTTATATTCATTCACTACTCTATTATTTAGTTCAATTGATGGGGTATTCATTGCCGGAAGTTTTTTTAATAGGTAGTTGTGGTTAAACCATTATTAAGCATCGTAAAGTAATCGATATCCGTTTTTTTATATTTATTACGTTTTTATTTCGTGCCAGAATCCCTACGGATATTCCACATGCTGAGGGGGGAGGGGGTAGGTTGCTTATATCGTACTTGATCTGACGAAAACCGCTCGCCGTCTTGTTCAAAAAGAGAGGTACTTAAATGAATTTTACAGCATTAAGTATGTTAACTATACAAATCGAATACCGAGACTCGAACCTGCAATCTTTCCGCTACAGGGGGAATGCCTTGACCAACTTGGTTACTGAGACACGCCCGATGTGATTCAAATTTCCCTTCTATTATTACCCATCTTTAAGGCGATAGTGGAGTCATCTACCGATATTTTTACGAATTATCGGAACCAATAAATGAAGTTACAGTCATTTTTAAACTGATTTTTGATAACTCTACCCAAATACTTGAATGAATTTTACAGTATTAAGTATGCTAACTATACAAATTGAATTCATAAGGACAAAGGAATCTTATCGGCCGGACTTGAACCCGCGATCTTTTCCTTACAGGGGGAATGCCTTGACCAACTCGGCTGTAAGGAAGAGAACGTGGGTTGGAGTCCCACCCGAGAAGATTAATTTTTCCCTATGCATTCAAAAATAATCTGCGTAGCCTAGTGGTATGGGTAATGAACAGCTGAGACGAGGTCTTGGGTTCAATCCCAGGTTTACCATAGCACACACCAATGACTTTTCGATGCTTTTCGAAGCTATGTGTGTATTTATCGCAGGTTTATAAGTGCCCGGTTAATGGCAATAGGCTCGCGAACTATTACATTGGGACTTAAACATAAACTGGCGAATTGTGGGTGCTAGCACCTCTGCCTACCCCTTCGGGGAATACAGGCGTGAGTTTATGTTATGTTCAAAAAGAGAGGTAATACTTGTAAACATATTTGTTTCAAAATTAAGCCTCTACAATATTAAAACATAATAATTACCATTATTTAGGCTTTAACAGATTGCATAGACTAAAAAAAACTTACATAATCTTACCTTAGTAATGATTAAAAATTCGCAGTTATAAGTAGAAAACTCATAATTAATAAATTATGTTAGTGTATTTTATTGCGTAAAGGCAAACTTGCCTACAATGGGCAAGCCCACTTCCTGTCTACTGTGATATAATATCCGATTGTATGTTCGTTGATTTATAGTCTCTTCGGTAACGACACGCAGGCGTAGACACGGTATTAGCATAGTTACGGGTTAACAACCCAGCCGTCTCTGAAAACCAGCGCTGTCCGCCTGCACTACAACGCGGAGACCATTAAGCTGAGAGGCAGCCGTTTATTTCTACTTGGCTGTGTGTGGCCTTAAAGTTAAAGTAGGTATTGCTGCTAATTCTGTTGTTACATCTCTAAACTTAAAATTCTCTAAAATTTTCTAATTGCATCTGTTTCTTTCATTATCAGATAGAAAAGGACAGATGATTTAGTTTAGTGAACACCTGTCAAATTAAGTCGGCGCCATGACGGTACGCTTCAATTTTAGTCGACATCTACGAACATGCGACTTAACTTACTACGCACCAACAAGGCGCTGTCTTAATTTGACAGGTCTTAACTTGAATAAAATCATCTGTCCTTTTTTATCTGATCATGAAAGAAAGAGATGCAATTAGATTTTTTTAGAGAAATTTAAGTTTAGAGATGTAACAACAGAATTGGGAGCAGTGTATAATATGTTATATTGATATGTCTAAATATTGCCAAGTGAAATAAAAAAAAATCTTTCTTTCTTTTTCTTTCTTTCTTTCTTTCTTTCAAACAAACTACTATAACAAGTACAAAGCTTTGTTTGTTCCCGGTGGAGTAGAATAGTGTTAGAATTAACTACGTACTTTCTACATTTAATATTACGATTTTATTTCCATCTCTATTGAAATAATAAAATTACAAGTTTCATTAAAAATGTACTGAGGTTTCAAAAATATAAAAATTTAAAAAAATAAAATAAACAGGCGGTATTCTGTCACCGGCGGCCATCGCGGTTGGATGTGTACGGCGCGCGTCTATGAGACTGATTTAGTTTTTAACATAATAATTTTGTAGTTTTGGTCAAGAATATTAAAAGAATCTACTAGACTGGTGTGTATTTCTTACGGCAGTATCCTGAATTCCCAATAATTCAGAAGTGGTAAGAACGTTGGAGAAAAAATTCTGGTATGTACCTACCTACATTTTTATTACTTATATTGCATTGTGGACTGCAGGTTTAAATATGAATTGCAATCACACAAATCACCTACTGGTAAGCAATGACAAACTACAACACAGGTAGGTGATTCGTTTTTGTAGGTGATAAAATATTTTTCTTTTGAAATCAGAAAATGTTATCGGATTCCAGATTTAAATATAAACAAATACATAATGTCATCCATCATCGAGCACGACACTAAAACGACGTATTTTGTTCAAACTTGTGGTTTAAGTAACATGTTGTCCTTGACCCAATTCTTAAGAATACACACAATAACCGTACATAATTACTAGACCTACTAGAATCGTAAAGACATTATTGTAGGTTCGTATGAAAATGATATTTCTTCGATTTATTATAGTACTGTCATTAATTATTAATAATACAATTAAATCGATACATGACATGATAATCAATTATGTACATCTTTATTTTTAATAAATATTTTGTAATTAAAATATTCGCATGCTTCATATTTTGAAGCAAGTTTCAGTCCATTTATGTACCTGTGTTATACCTAAGATTATGAAAAGGAGATTTTTCAAATCCGGCCAGCACGTTGTACCTACATACCTTTTAGGTGTCTAAACATTAAGTAATGCCTGGGATTACCTCGTTATGTATTTATTAAAGTTCGGATAATTAATTAGACAAAAATAATAATAATAATAATAATAATTGAACGTCAACCTTTTGACAACGCAAACGCATCAATGGCCTTGACTGCCGGGCCGTTGTGTCGGGCGTCTGGGTTCGATTCCTGGGTCGGTTGGATTTTCGGACACGGGTCGGCTTTTAGGTTTCCGATCTGAATTTGGCAGGATCGGTGGTTGGTTTACAATATCGAAAATGATGATTACTACATTTACATTATTTTGGTAGATGTTTTTATTTTTCACTCACTTTTAAAACGGTAGTATGTAGTTACCCACTATAAATTGTTTATTTTAAAATAACAATTTAGTGCATCACAGATTCACTGAGACTTTCAGAACCCTTATCTACTTGGTTCTTTATTGTGTAGATATCACTCTAATTTCTTTGAATTAATTTAAAAGAAAAATAAAATAAATATGGTATGAAATAAAATATATTTATTGTAATGAAGTGCGATATTTATGAAATAATGTTATTTATATCAAATTCGTATATTTTTAAGTTATTATTATTTACGCTAAATACATATTTCCTCAAGGTCATGTTATTAACAATTGTTTTTTTTGTGATTTGTCTCTTCCTTACTAACTCCTTTTATAATAAATAATAATACTTTGTATTACAAACGGATTCTGTGAAGTAGTCTCCACTATTAAACCAGCTTCAATATGTCCTCGTCTGACGATACATCCCGTTATACGCCGCCCTTGGATAATCACGAAAAAAATAGACAATCTCGCTCCAGGGATCGACGAAGTCACTCTATACGACGGTTACGCCCTGAAATCAGTTCCAAAGCTAGTCGCCAACGGAAACGTCATACTTACCGCAGCAGGTCACGTCGGCAGCGCCACATGGACGACTCTGACAGTTCTTCTTCGCATCCAAAGTTACGTAGACGTCGACGATGCTCTGCCGACTCGACAGAAAGTTCTGACGGTTCTAGTAATTATAGACAACTTCGGGTTAAGGAAAGGAAACGGCATCGGTACAATTCAAACCATACAACTGGATCTGAATCAGTGAGTTCTTCTCAAGGCTGGTTAAATAAATATGGAAAAAGGCGAAGACACTCCAGTTCAAAATATTCCCGAGATTATGACGTTTTCAAGAAATTAGCAAAGCTATTTGGTAGAACTGAACATCATTTTGAGGGAGCGCAAAATGTCATTCCTGAATTTAATCCAGATGCCAACGACCAATCAGCTGCAAGCTGGATACGAAAAGTAAATGAAACCGCAAGGATCTACAAATGGAGTGATAGACAAATCATATTTTACGCTATCCCTAAATTATCTGGCCATGCAAAAAAATGGTATCAAGGACTAAGTACCATTAACTTGACCTGGCGAGAGTGGCAGAAGAAGATAGTAAAAGCGTTTCCTGACGATCGCAATTATGCCGATAGACTATATGAAATGTTAGAAAGAAGAAGTAGAAAGGAAGAATCTTTAGAAGATTACTATCATGATAAAGCTAGACTTGTTAAGATGTGCGGCATAGAGGGACGTAACGCTGTTGATTGCATTATTAATGGAATATTTGACTTCAATATAAGACTTAATGCTCAAGGCTCAAGTTTCAAAAGACCATCACAATTACTTAAGTATCTTCGTCGTATATCCAAGAAAAGCCATTTAGTTTCACGCAAAAACTATCCTGGAAATAAGCTTGAGCATAATCTGAAGATTGGAGAAAAATTACCAAATTCCCAACGAGGAGTTAATTCACGAAGAGACAATTTAAGGCAGCTACAATGCTTTAACTGTACGGAGTTTGGCCACACATCACGGACATGTACGAAACCTAGAAAACGATGTGAAAAATGCTCTCGACTTGGACACGACAGTTCAAAATGTGAATTAGTCAGTAATTATCGAGGGAAAAATAGCACTTTTGTTAACAATAAGGATAATGCAGATAATAAAATTGAATCAAGTCAAACAGTTTTAAAAATCTCTCCTGGCGAACAGATAGATGGCAAGTATTTTAAATCTGTAACTGTTAATGATATTAAATGCTCCGCATATATTGATTTCGGTAGTCAATGTACACTTATCCGAAAAAGCTTAGCTGAGAGAATTTTTTTACCATTAATTACATCAGGGCTACCTATCATTAAGGGTTTTGCTTTAGGTAGTATAGTGCCTCTTGGCAAAACTGTTGTTAGCATTGTAGTCGATACTGTGGAGGCTGATATCGAAACTTATGTAGTAGAAGACCATTTATTAGATACAGAAGTCTTGATAGGACAATCTTTAACTGAACTACCTACAGTAGTAGCTCATAAGACTAACACCACTTTAACTTTATATTGTGACGAGACGGAATCGGAAAAGGTAAATCTTTATTGCAGCCAAGATGTAGATATACAATTAGGAGTGAATTTTGTACCTGTAAGAGTAGAGGGTGACTATTCGGGATCTTTATTTATACCAGGCAGTATTTGTATGAAACCGGACACTCCATACGTTTTATTACAAGGAGTGTATCAAATACATCAGAGTAGAGGTCAACTGATAGTAATTAATTTGTCATGTAAACCCTTTCACTTTAAACATGACAAACTTATTGCGAGAGCTGTAAAGCTTCCCCAAAACAGCGTAAGTGCAGCCGATGTTCTTCCATTTGATGTAAACAATATCAATCTAGTCGATGAGACTGTTTCATCAAATGGGAAAACTAAATGTCCCATAACGGTGGATATGGTTAACATAGGGCCAGGTATCGACAATGCACAGAAAGATCGACTTATTAGTTTAATGAATAAATTTCGTGATTGTTTCGCCTTGTCTACTCATGAGCTAGGTTTGACCAATATAACAGAAATGACCATTAGACTGAACGATACTACACCCATAATTTATAAACCATATCGACTACCATTTAGTGAACGAGCCAAGGTCAGAGAAATAGTTGGTGATTTGTTATCAAATGGCATTATACGGGAATCACAGTCGGCATACTCCAGTCCAATTGTCCTTGTCCGTAAAAAGAATGGTGAACACCGTTTATGCGTTGACTTTAGAGCTCTTAATAAGAAGACCATTAAAGACAGCTACCCTATGCCAGTCATAGAAGATCAATTAGATCGCTTAAGCGGAAAATCGCTCTTCACTAGCCTAGATCTCGCGTCTGGTTACCATCAAATTCCGATGGCCGAGGAGTCAAAACATATTACGGGTTTCGTAACACCAGATGAGCATTACGAGTATACTCGGATGCCTTTTGGACTTGTTAACGCTCCGGCGGTCTTTCAAAGTATGATAAATAAGGCGCTTGGTGCTAGACGTTTTGACTTAGCTATACCTTATTTGGATGATCTTTTATGCACGGCTAGCAGTATTGACGAGATGTATAATAAGCTTGAATCAATTTTTGAACTCCTAAAGAACGCAAATCTGACCCTCAATCTAAAAAAATGCTATTTCTATCAATCTAAAATCGACTATTTAGGATTCGAGTTATCAGATGAAGGTATTAAGCCTGGTAGTAAAAAAACTCAAGCGGTACAAGAGTTTCCTCGTCCAAGCAATGTTCATCAAGTCAGGCAATTTGTCGGCTTGGCGAGTTTCTTTCGACGGTTTGTTTACAATTTTGCTTGTATTGCTAAGCCTTTAACAAAATTGACTAAAGCAGATGTACCCTGGACATGGGGCGAAGCTCAGGAAGCAGCATTTCTTGACATAAAGACAAAGCTCGTTACAAGACCTGTGTTAGCATTATACAACTCCGAATTCATTACGGAAGTCCACTGTGACGCTAGTAAAATAGGCTTTGGGGGAATTCTTCTACAAAAACCCAACGAAGAGACACCACTGCGGCCGGTTGCTTATTTCAGTCGCCAAACCACCCGAGAAGAAGAGTTTTGGCACTCTTATGAACTAGAAACTATGGCTGTTGTGATGTCACTGCAAAGGTTTCGTGTATACTTAATTGGTATTGAATTTAAGGTGATTACTGACTGCAGTGCACTACGGTCCACTCTTACAAAGCGTGATTTGCTACCAAAAGTTGCACGATGGTGGCTTATACTCCAAGAGTATAACTTTTCCATCGAATATAGACCAGGACTCAACATGCGACATGCGGATGCACTCAGTCGTAATCCGGTACTTTCTTTAGAACAAAAATAAATAGAAGTTTTAAATATCACTACTAATGACTGGCTGCAGACCATCCAAATGACGGATCCACATTTAAGGAATATCAAAACTATTTTAGAAACAAATGAAGGTGATCTCAAGGACATAAGAATGAATTACACATTTCGTGACAATAAAATTTACAGAAAAGTTGGTAACAAAGTTAAGTGGGTGGTACCACACTCAGCTCGCTGGAAAATATGCCAAATAAATCGTGATGACGCGGGCCACTTTTCTTTTGAAAAGACTTTGGAAAAAATTGCCTCTGATTACTGGTTCCCAAAAATGAATCGATTCGTTAAAAAATATGTAAAATCATGTATAAACTGCGCATACAATAAGGAACTATCTGGAAAGAAAAGTGGCTCTCTACATCCGATTCCGAAGATTGTGGCGGTTTTCCATACCATACACATGGACCATCTAGGACCATTTGTTAAAAGTAAACGTGGCAATTGCTACATCCTTGGCATAATTGATGCATTTAGTAAATTTATATTCATAAAAGGTGTCAGGAACACCAAGTCTAGAACTACGATCAAAGCTTTAGAGGAAATATTCTCGGTGTTTGGACAACCGAAAGTTATAATCTCTGATCAGGGTACCAGTTTCACATCTAGCGAGTTCAAAAACTTCACTGGTGCGATTGGCTCTAAACATGTGTGCAACGCCGTAGCAACACCGCGAGCGAATGGGCAGATTGAAAGATACAATCGCACAATTTTGAACTCGTTAGCAGCGATGAATCATGGTCACGACGAGAAAGATTGGGATGTGCATCTAGGTAAGTTACAGTGGAGTTTAAACAACACTGTGAATAAAGCTACGGGAAAGTCCCCAGCTGAAATTGTATTTGGACAAAAGACGATAGGACAGTCAGAAGGAATAATTAAAGGGGCATTGGAACAATCAGAACAAATTTCGGATAAGGAAAGGGAAGACCTAAGACAAACCGTGCACCACAACATAGAAGACAATCAGGCAAAGATGAAAAGGTTATTTGATAAGGGCCGAGCACCAACAAAGACGTTCCAGGAAGGAGACCTGGTAATGATACCTAATCACAACCCTGATAAAGGTAAAAGTAAGAAGCTTGCCCCTAGATTCAAGGGCCCTTTTCGAGTTTCTGGTGTTTTGGATAACGATAGATACGAAGTGTCAAACATTGAAGGGCATTCGAGTCGTAAATATAAAAACATATATCCTGCTGATCATATTAAGCCATGGGTCACTATTAATGCGTCTAACATAAGCGGTGGTGATACAAGTTTAAGCAGTGACGGATCCTCTTCAAGTTAAGTGGATTTCATGTCGATAAATTAACTACCAATTTTAATAAACAGTCAGTAACTGATCAGTTAAATAAGGTAAAATAAAATAATAACATAATTATTTTTTTTTATTTATTTATAATATGAGTTAATTTGCAGCCTAATAAATTTATTACGAATATACTTAACCCCTGTTATCCTATCCTGTCATTTACAGCACAGGTACCGTCTGGGACAGTTTAAGATCAAAGCAAAGCAGTGCTTGACCAATACACGTGTCGCAATCGATGCTTCCAAGTGCTGATGCATTAGTAAGAAATATGTAAATATATATCTGAATATGGAGTTCAATGAGATTTGTCGGATATGGCCAGTCTCTTGTGTGGAAATCAGTGAAATACCTACCCCCAGTGTGGAAATCAATTAAAAACCCCTAGTGTGGAGAAGAATCTTATTTATTTGTGCCCCTAGTGTGGAGAAGAACTTTGTTTAGTTATACCCCTAGTGTGGAGATCATTATTTAATTCCCCTAGTGTGGAAGTTTACTAAATACATCAAGTGTTTAAAAGCAAAATATACCCCTAGTGTGGTCTGATCATTATACCCCCAGTGTGGAAGTTTACTAAATACATCAAGTGTTTAAAAGCAAAATATACCCCTAGTGTGGTCTGATCATTATACCCCCAGTGTGGAAGTTTACTAAATACATCAAGTGTTTAAAAGCAAAATATACCCCTAGTGTGGTCTGATCATTATACCCCCAGTGTGGAAGTTTACTAAATACATCAAGTGTTTAAAAGCAAAATATACCCCTAGTGTGGTCTGATCATTATACCCCCAGTGTGGAAGTTTACTAAATACATCAAGTGTTTAAAAGCAAAATATACCCCTAGTGTGGTCTAATCATTATTATAACTGAAATCCGTAGTGTGAATCTTACAAAATATGCGTAAATTGTGTGGTTATATATCTGTGTAAGCGAAATGAACTTTTATTTGTATTATATCTGAAGTAGATTTAATTTTGAAACATAATAGTTATGTTAAATTAAAATCACTGGTTAATTTAAGGTAAAATTAAAATGAAATCATTTGTATAAATACTTACAATCATTACCTATATAAACGGAATATGGACGAACTGTGTTATCGACAAATATATTATAAGTTATAATATATAAATATTTAAATAATGTTTTGAATTTTATTTTATTTTTGTCTCAAATATAAAAAAAAAAAAAAAAAAAATATATCATAATGAAAAATTTTAATTGTATGTTGCTGGCTAAGTTCGTATTGTATTGTACCATTATTTTATTAGATTTCTTTTGATATTCAATTAATAATTTTGCCCAAGTATACATGATGTATTGCAATCAAAATTTATGTGTCTGACTGTGTACGCAGTCTATTGACCTGAGAATGTCTATTGGTAGAATAATAGGTATACAAAATATGTAACTACATTTGGTGACATGATTATCCTTAAGCATTTTATGATTTTGTATAAAAGTTGTAATGTGTATGAGGACATACCCACCTGGCGAATGGCCGAGCTTAATTCGGGTATGGGGACATACCCACGGCAGAATGGCCGTCTGTTAGAATTAACTACGTACTTTCTACATTTAATATTACGATTTTATTTCCATCTCTATTGAAATAATAAAATTACAAGTTTCATTAAAAATGTACTGAGGTTTCAAAAATATAAAAATTTAAAAAAATAAAATAAACAGGCGGTATTCTGTCACCGGCGGCCATCGCGGTTGGATGTGTACGGCGCGCGTCTATGAGACTGATTTAGTTTTTAACATAATAATTTTGTAGTTTTGGTCAAGAATATTAAAAGAATCTACTAGACTGGTGTGTATTTCTTACGGCAGTATCCTGAATTCCCAATAATAGGGCCACCCCAATCTCTTCCTTCGTAGAAAGCGACTAAGGGATAGGGATATTTTAATCCGACAGTAAATCTATAATATAAAAATGAATCGCTAAATGTGTTGGTAAGCGCATAACTCAACAACGCCTGGACCAATTTGGCCAATTCTTTTTTTTAAATGTTCGTTGAAGTTCAAGGATGGTTTTTACGGCGAGAAAAATTCGAATAATTGCCAAGAACCGACATCCACGCGGGCGGAGCCGCGGGTAAAAGCTAGTAAATAAATAAATATGTTACAACATTCTACACAACGCTATCTAGACCCATGGTAAGCATAGCTAGTAGCTTGTGTTATGGAATCTAGAATGCGGATAAATATACTTAAATACTTTTTTTTGTAAATATATACATATTATACATGGAAACACCCAGACCAATGCAAATAGCCATATTCATGCATACAAATATTTTCACTGAGCGGGAATCGAACCCGCGACTCCTGCGTAGCAGTGGCGTTCACTACCGCCACGCCACAGAGGCTGACAGTAAACATACACTCCGTTAAATTGACGACAACAGGCTCACTCCATATTAGGTGAGACCGATAATATCAATATTGGCGCAATGTGAATGTTAGTACATTTCTGCCTACCCCCTCGAGGATTTATTGGCGTTTTAGGATTGACAGCATCTAGAATAAGGGTCACAAACATTAACTTTTATTAGCTTAGTGCGTGTGTGAGTGCACGTGTGCGTGTCTACGCGTGTGCGCGTGTGTGTGTGAATGTGTTTATTTCATGAAGGCGAGCAGGGATTCTGATGAATACCTGAATAATACACTCATATTTTATTTTGTTTTCTGGAAACACATCCGTTTAGATAAACTTAGAAAGCAAAATTTTATCTAAATACTAATTACGTGCAAATCGAGAAAGTGGTTTTTGAGATAAGAGGATAAGTACGGAATAAAGCGAACTTCAGCTGCAAGTCGATGCACTTGCAAGTACAACTGCCCGGAGTGTGGCCAAATCTTTTAAATACAAAATCTTTTAAAACATAACATAACATAAACTCACGCCTGTTTTCCCCGAAGGGGTAGGCAGAGATGCTAGCACCCACATTTCACCAGTTTATGTTTAGGTCCCAATGTAATAGGAGGCGAGCCTATTGCCATTAACCGGGCACTTATAAACCTGCGATAAATACACACATATTTTTTTATATGTATTTTTATGCTATATTTTAGTTTAATAATTTATTATAACTGATTTGGACAATTCGATTGATTTTATTAGTGACCTAGATTTTGATTTCATTTTTCCCTTGATGCTTCCCAAATATCCAATCCATGAAAAAGGGAATTGATTGATTAATATTGAAAAAAAAAAACGAATGAACAATCTTAATACTCTTATATTAGTGACCTAGATTTTGATTTCATTTTTCCCTTGATGCTTCCCAAATATCCAATCCATGAAAAAGGGAATTGATTGATTAATATTGAAAAAAAAAAACGAATGAACAATCTTAATACTCTTATATTCAAGTTCAAGTGAAGACGAATACTTAATTTATATATAAAAACATGATATTTCACTGTGATACGATGTATACACGAATTATCAAAAAAAGCAGTTAATTCATATAAAAGACATCAACGCGCTGCGTGTTTTTAAACACGAGTTTGCATTTAATTGTTAATAAATCGTAGCCCTTCACAAAGGGCTCATTCATAATTGCAAGTTAGTACAGCAATTAATAAATCTGTTTGTTTTAAAGAAAGCGTAAACGTACAACTTTCTCTAATAATAGTTCTCATTAAAAACCCTTTTCAAACATTTCTTTAATTAAGTGGATTGTTTTAGTCGTATCTTGGAGATCTAACCTCCATGCTCATGCGGTGGTCGAGACTAAAATGTGTAAGATATGCTCGGCTCGTGAAAGCGAGCCGCATATGCTGGTACATACGGGAGAGTTTTGCAGCGAGCATGTTGGGGCCAACATGTTGGACGCTCGGCTCGTAGCTAAGCGGTAAATGTAACAACAACAATAAATTATTTTATGTATATTAATTTGAATATTGTAAGTTATCTGGCCGGTGTAACTGATATGGATCTTACCAAACTCCCTGATTTACATTCGATCCACTGGCGGAGCATATCAGGAGATGCAAGTATCACAGGATCCTCCGAGAGAATCAGTGGATCACAGTGAACTTCGGCGTGCTATTCAAACCACTGGTGGATCGAGATAGTGGATCCTACAGGACAGAGGGATACATACACACCTATAGATAATAATAAGTACATACATAATATCATAACTATATTTCTTTTCATTTTCGATAGCATTTAAACACGATTCATGATCGTTAGGTAGTAGGTTGCTTTTTTTCTTAAACAATGGTATATCGTATTGAACTATATTGAATCATTATCTAGCATAACCTACCTTAATTTTAATAATAAGTCGATAATGTTGTAAGTAGTATGATGAGTAACGGTATTCTAGATTCTTAATATGTAAAACTATGAATTTTTATCCCGAAGAAAATAAATAAATTAAATAGCCTTATTGTATCGAAGTTTAAGGCTGTCGAAACCAAAAAAAGTATGTGAATTTTACTATGTTTATAATGCTTAAGCTGCTAGTTGCATCATGTCATACTATGTAAAAAGGTATTGGCATGAAAACGAATGGCATTAATATAGAAGGGTAAGTTTTTTTGTGCTATCAGTGGGAGGACGAAAGGCTTGTCCTGCTTTGTCTTCTGCATTGATGGCACAGGGTCAAGTCTCTGTTGTTACAGGGTCGACAGCACGAGTGTGTCTCCCCTGGTGTTGCACATGTCTATGGGCCATGGTAACCACTTTCCATTAAGTAGGCCCTGTGCTTGTCTGCCGCTAAGTGGTATGAAAAAAATAAATAAATAAAGTAAACGTCTCTATTTGTAACTAATGTCTGCGTTTATACACAACTAGAGCAGGCGCGGGAGCGAGCGAAGTGAAATTGTGGGCCTATTTCTATCCGTGTGGGGGGCACACGGATAGAAATAGGTTAGAAGGGTAATTTTAGGCCTATTTTTCCAATAAAATAAGCTTATTGCAGATGCCTAATAAAATAAAGATCTGCATTAGATTGTACTTCAATCATCTTCCAGTCATTATTTTACACTAAATACACAAAATTATTTTGTTCCACTGTTCATACAACCATCTTATATACTAACACCAGCTGGAGTCAGTCAGTATCAGAAAAATGTTGACGAACAAAGTGCTCAAAAATTTCTTAATTCCATGATTTCCACCCTTCCTGTTGACGAATTGTTGTAATATTTAGTATACATATTTAGTTTGGACAATGATACAATTTAAATCAATAAAACAGTTTGCTTTCCTCTGATTATTTTGAGACTTTGTGGTCAACCTATTTCTGACGCTAACTGTATCTACCAGTTTACAGATGAGGTTGGGCTTACCCCTAGGATTTGGTGGACTCAGGAAATCAATAATCGTATCATACACTATCAATCACCATCTCCAACCCAACTTGCTAGCCAACAAGCTCGCCTAACTAATCACCTGTATAACACACCGACTCTGACAAAGCCAGACAGCGTTAAATAAAACACTTTTTATAACATAATGTCACATTTATATAATATTTTTATATTTTATGAAGTTTTTTTTTGTTTTAGTGTTCAAAAGTAAACGACTCTCTAAACTTTACATGTTTCTTGTATTTCTGGTGTCGTGGAATTTATTTATTTATTAACTTTCTTTTCGTATAAAAAATAAATATAAAAATGTAATAAATAGTAGAGTTATGGATATATGGACTCAAATAGACTGTTTTAACCGTGGAAGGCACACTATCATACTCTGTTATAGTTCCCGGGAAGTTCTGAGTGTGTTATGGTATTTGAAGGTACTCATAACCCAGGCTGCTATTATGGAAAGCGGCATTAGTCGGTTTGATTGTGATATAACCACTCCTGGGGGCTATAGGGCTATAAACTGGTCTTTGGGGCTCAAGCGATTTTCACCTACAAGTCGGTGATGAACGAGGCTCTAGTGGAGGCTTTCCTCGGGGTCCAGAGGTTAGATGTCAGTCGCTCTCATAAAATAAAAAAAACCACAATACTTGAGCGACTGCTATCGGACCTCAGCCTCGAGAAGAAAGTGACCACCAGAACCTAGCAGTTATGCAGGCCCCGAAGGGAAGATCTTAGTAATTTTAGTAGGAACCTAGAATACAATAATAATATTATATTGGGGCCCCAATATATTCATAATACACACTTCTATCATAGTACCGTAAATCCCAGTCGCTTGCGGACTTTTGAGGGCTCCAGCTACCCGTAATGACTGCCATAGATGTTCGCATGGCAACCAGTACCGACGCGACGACTTAACGTGCTTTCCAAAGCACGATCAGACCAATTCAAATGTTTACGCATACAAAAATTTGCAATTTGAATCTAACCCGAGCCTCCTATGTAAACGGTCGCTATCACTACCAACACGCCGCAGACACTTTTACGATTTTGTAAGAATGAAATTTAGCAAAGCGCCATCTGCTAAAAACCACTCGAACTAAGTAGTAGTCAATGATTCTCAAGATCAAGGTCAACAGATCGGTATATCACGCGCATCAAATCAAACAAATCCCAATACATGGAATACTTTCTTTTTATTTTTTACTACTTTTTATATCAATCATAGAAGATTGGATTAGTTGTTTTGTGAAAACCTATGATTTCCGATAGATGGCGGTTTTAGGTATATTTATAGTTTTTATACTACTTAGGTGGCAGACAAGTACACGGGCCATCTGATAAAAAGTAGCTGTGTGGAACTCCAGTCAATTGGAATGTCTTGGATTTATAATGAATGTAGCTACATTTGCAAAATAAAGGATGATTCTGTTTGCGATAAACGAATTTGGAAATAAGCCCTGTAACTCAAAGCCTCATCCATCAATTGACTGATCACTATAGGCTGGTACCAGACCACATTTGTGGATACCTTGGGCCTTTAAAAAAAAAAAAAATATTAGCAACTGTAATAACTAATATTCCCGCTAACCCCTCCAACTAAGCTAAATTGCTTGTGCTAGGAGTGGGTCACGTCAGTAGTGTAATGGCCAGGATCGAACCCGGGACCTCTCGATCGTGAGGCCGACTCCATAACCACTGAGCTACCGGCGCTTCAAATTTTTATACCACTTAGATGACAGGTTACCACACTGCCCTAAATGGAGAGTGGCGACCGTGGACTATGGACGCATGCAAACCAGGGGCGTTACAATCGCTCTACCTATCCTGTAAGAATCTTCAAATGTCCTTCTTGAAGAAACTCCTCATTGTAATAGTTAGGAAAAACCACAGCAGTGAGATCATTCCACAGACTGAACGTGGCCCCTAAACTTAGTACTACTGCATCCTGTTATGATATATATTATATTATTTACTACAATAAAATATAATGTAATCATTCAAATAGCTACAGTCGATTTTTAGAAGGTGCGTCTAAATTACCGTCAAGAATGAAAGTAAAATGAAGCGAATATTACATTATATAAAACAATAATAAATAATAATTATATCACAAGAAGAAACGGAAGCTTTTATTATTTTATTTAAATTCTAAGCAAAAAATAGTTATTGTTATTTTTAAACTATCGCGGCATATACTCCATCTGCTCGTTTGCCTCCCTATTCCATAAAAAGATACTCAAAACTCATAACGTATAATAATTCTGGACTTCAACTGATAAATTTTGGAAAACTTACTTTTGCCGAAGTTTCAGATGCGTTACAATATCCATGGTCACGACTTGACAAATAATTATTATGATAAAATATAGTCTAGTCTGCTATATGACCTTCCAACCCCAAGAGATAAGAGCCAGAGCCGCGTTCCTCAATCAACAAGTTCTGTTGACTAGGACCCCAAAAATTGCAACAAGATCGGTTAACTAGGGCCCCAAATATTGCTATAAGTTCAGTTGACTATGAACCCGAAAATCTTTAAGGGCCCCTTTGTAAAAAATATCAAATAATCTCTCTATAATTCGTTCGTATGATGTAAGAACCATTAAAAAATCTATGATGAGTTTACTAATCACTAATCGCGGTAAAAGTCAATCTCGAACTGAACAATGGCATCTTTGGGAAAACAACACAATGGCGATAATTATTTAATTTTACAAACAACATTTTCACCGAGATGTTCTTGTGAACAATTACGTGCACTTATAGGTAATGATGAGACAATCTCGGTGCCCAACGATAGTGAGAGTTCTGGACAGTTCTAGAAGGTATACGAGTTTCTTCTTAGAGTTGACGATTGAATAATTTTTGGTTTTTATTTGTATACCTGCATACTGATGAATAAGTGTAGTGTAGGGCAAGTTGTCGAAGCTACAGCCATGTGACCTCCTTGGTCTGAGTCAAAAACTTGGACAAGTCAATTAGCAGGTATACTGGTGTACAGGATAACAGGACGGTGAGATCCAAAGGTTTGTTGGGGGCCCTTGGAACCGCCCCGTCCGCAGAAATGCAAAAAATCCTTGAAGAATTTTTTTGAGGTAGTGACCTCAAGAATAAACTCTGACTGAAGTGATATCTCAAATTTCGACTCGAAATATTTTTATCTTTTATATTTAATGCAAATACTCCATTACTAATTGATAAATTGTTAAATTCTTATTATTACCCATAGACAAATCCCCACCAGTGGGGATTTTTTTCCCAATAATCTCCACTAGTTACATAAACTCAGACTAGCAGGGATTTTTGGAAAAATAAGTAACAATCCCCACCAGATGTTGTTGTTTTAAAATTACTTAACAAAATTGCGTTACTGTATTATTTAATTAAATATGTTTCATTATAAACAAAAATGAAAACTTTTTATGACAACGTAAAACGCGGGTGTATTTATTTTGATAAATTTTGAAATAAATTCTGGAATAATTCAATCGCAGTTTTTGTTAAATAATTTTAAAACAACATCTGGTTGGGATGGTACTTATTTTTCCAAAAATCCCCACTAGGCTGAGTCTATTTAACTAGTGGGGATTTCAGGAAAAAATTTAACAATCCCCACTGATGGGAATTTGTCGGTGGGGATTCCTGCAATAAATCGTTATTGGACATTGTTGTATGCCAATCTGGCTGATATATGGTGGAACCTAAATGTATTACCTATAACCTCTTTCTACCCATATATAGTAATAAAATATTTGAATTTGAATTTGAAACTCCGTGTTTGATGGAGAAAGAATGCAAGTTTCACCTCCCCATCTCATTTGACAGGCGGAAAAATATGCAGAGGAACACCACTGCTAGAGAAGGAAGACTCGAAATAAAACCCTGTACCTACCTGTCACTAAATAGTAGGCCAAAGCCTTCTAACAGAGGCCTATGTTCAGTATTAGACTGTGATAAGCTAATTTATTAACTACTAGCTTTTGCCCGCGGCTCCGCCCGCGTGGATGTCGGTTATCGTGACCAAATATAGCCTATGTCCTTTCTCAAGGTCTAATCTACCCCTATACCAAATTTCATCAAAATCGGTTCTGTGGTTGAGGCGTGAAAGCGTAACATATAGACAGACAGAAAGACAGACAGACAGACAGACAGAGTTACTTTCGCATTTATAATATTAGTATGGATAAGAAACTTTTCCTTGTTGGTCTCCGGTGGAGTATAATAGGACCACCCCATCTCTTCCTGTGGGTGTCCTAAAAGGCGACTAAAGTCTGTTTTTCATTCGATAGTAAACATGCAGCTCAAGACAAAAGGCCCGCTAGATGGCAATACGATCGCCCCCTATTACGTCGTTGAGCTAATACACCTCTGAGTGTATGTATGCATGTATAAGATACTGTTCTTCCTCTCTGATCTATGAGCTTCTCGCAAAGAACAAAGAAGAAAGAAATTTATTTCTGTGTTTGTTACTTAATTATGCAATATCTGGTTTGCTCGGTATTTTTTTAAATATTTTTTCTAAAAATGAATCCGATTGAGCCGATTCCGAGATTCCAATTATATATATACAAGAATTGCTCATTTAAAGGTATAAGATTATCGACTGTCTAGATCCATTGAGCTAGGGATGTAGTAACTTATTTGCTGTAAACCGATAATATAATTACTTACATTTTTTTACCCAACTACGACGAATCAAAAGAGGGTTATTGCTGAAATTTGAAGATTCACTCAAACTGCATCGGTCCTCAACACGGAAGGAGTTACATTCTAATGCTTGTATAATATTTATAATAAGTTTCAACACCAAATACATAATATTAAAATTAAATTATTACGCTCACACATTCAGATATCAATCTGTCTGTACGTCTGTAAAGGATATAAGTGTCATCATACATATTGATGCGTGTGACATCCGTGTACACAATATATTAATATTAATTATCCGATGTACTAAAGCAGTTTCCACTTTTACTAACTAATTTGCAATTTTATAAATATTCAGTGAGTTACGTCACACTCTCTGCAAGCGGACACGAATATCAACTAGAGAGTTCTGTTATAACTTATAAATCATAACTACTTGTATTATTTAGCTGTTTCAGTGGCGCAGTGGTAGTGATTGCGATTGATGTACGTGAGGTCACAGGTTCAACTTGTGCTTGTAACTACTTGCTGGCAAAAAGTTTTTTTTATACCACTTACGAGGCAGACAAGCACATGGTTCACCTGATGGGAAGTGGTTACTGTGGCCTATGGACGTATGCAACTCCAGAGGCATTACACTCAAGCTGGCGATCCTGAACAAAAAGCAGCCAAGTGCGAGTCGGACACGCGAACCGATGGTTCCGTGACTTGTGCTCCATAAACCATAATATATTTTGATTCCGTTGATTTAGAAGTTTGATTTTTGCACAGCTCCAAGAAGATATAGCTCTGAATATGTGGTATGAATTTCATCACTTCACTTGCTACTTCCACGGATTCCTGAGAAAAATGTCTTGACAGAAAGATAGACAAGCAGATAGACAGACAGACATACAGATATACAGAATTTATTAGGAAAAAAATTACTATATACCTATAAAGTTTTATGACACGTCACACCATAATGTCAGTTATGTCATGTCACTGTCAAGATTGGCCTTTGCAAACCTTTTTAGGTGATATCGCTAGTTTCCGCCCTTTATTACCCGTGTTACTACCAATCTTACTACTAGTAGTAACACCGGTAATTGAGCTACCGTTCTTACTACTAAAGTTGAAAGTTGTTAGAACAGTAAAAAGAAATTACTCATGTTACTACCGTAAAATTAAAATACAAAATCAGACAAAATTGACGAATTTATATTTTATTAACCCCCGACGCAAAAACGACGGGGTGTTATAAGTTTGACGTGTCTGTGTGTGTGTGTGTGTGTGTGTGTGTGTGTGTGTGTGTGTGTGTGTGTGTGTGTGTGTGTGTGTGTGTGTGTGTGTGTGTGTGTGTGTGTGTGTGTGTGTGTGTGTGTGTGTGTGTCTGTGGCATCGTAGCACCCAAACGGATGAACCGATTTGGATTTAGTTTTTTTTGTTTGAAAGGTATATTAGTCGGGAGTGTTCTTAGCTATGTTTGAAAAAAATCGGTCCAAGATAGCCGCCGCCACAACATGTTGGAATACAAATTTCTTTAGAATTCCCTCAATATGGGTATCAAATGAAAGAGCTTGACTAGTAGATCAATTTAAAAAGTATAAAATAAAAATTAAATTAAAAATTTAAAAAAACCCCCGTCACAAAAAACACCAAAAAGTTGAAAATAAATGAATAAATTTTAATTCAACGGTTGCCATGTCGGGGGACCTTACGATACTGTACTTAACCAGTTACGGTCCCCCGACATGGCAACCGTTGAATTAAAATTTATTCATTTATTTTCAACTTTTTGGTGTTTTTTGTGACGGGGGTTTTTTAAATTTTTAATTTAATTGATTCTTCAATCTTCAAATTCTAAATATATTCCTCTTGAGGTATCCATATATACCTACGTAGATACATATGATCACGCCCTTATCCCCGGAGGGTTAGACAGAGGTGAATTAACACCCACATTTCACCAATCATAGTATTCGGTCCCATGCAATAGGAGGTGAGCCTATTGCCATAATATTTCGGGCACTATTGTTAACTCGAACCTATATCTGTCGCTGAGTCTGGACAGTACTGTACTGTATGTATCTGTCTGAAGTTAAACAGCCCTATCTCTTAGTCGATTTGTCCTGCACCGCATGAGAAGAAATGCGGTAGCCCCAATTCTTCTCTGCCGAAACCATGCGTCTGCATGAGTTATGAAACCCTAAAAACCAAATTAGTTAAATAGTTAAACACAAAAAATACTCTACTGACATGAATATGCTAATTTTATCCAAATTTATAGCTCATAAATGTTATATACTGCGTAGAATTACATCACAAAACGTAGTACCTCACGATAAAGATCCCGAATCCAATCCAACCGAACAGCGTCACTCCGTGCGTAACTTCAGCTTACAAGAGTATTTATCAACTTAGATCAGTATTAGAAAGTATGTGCGCTACAGATCTGAATTAAGATAAAAAAGAATATGTTAGAAACATGTAAAAGTAGTTTTAATTATTAGAAGATAGTTATATAACCGTTAATGGGGTTTATGGAGGTTGGAACTTGTGTCTGTGTTCTAAAAATATAACCATAGATTAGAAAGAAAGAGCAGTTTATTGCAGGATATATATAAAAGCTGCGTCATTCCCAGCAGAGAAAAATTTGGGTCACCAACTCTTCCCGTGCAATGTCGTACAAAGTGATTAAGGGATAAGGTTGTTTAATATTAGTCTACATCTGACTAATATTAAACAACCCTATCCCTTAATCACTACAGCCCAGACTCAGCCTCAGATGCATGACTTGAGTCAACAATAATGCCCTGAAAACGGCAATAGGCTCACACCCTATTACGTGGGATCAAATATAATGACTCATGAAATGTGGGTTTTAATTCAACTGATCCTCCGGGGATAAAGGCGTGATTGTATTGTATGTATGTGTGTGTGTATATAAAAATTCTACTGGACAGTGATTTAGATATATGATGTGTATGAGGCAAACTCACCATCCTGCATGGCTGGCAGGACGGTAAGTTTGCCTCATACACATTGCCATTGTCAGACGAGAATCTGGTTAAGTTTTCGCCTTAGAGCTGGGAAGTCAGAAGCCAGTCGTACTTATAAAAGCCATATGAAATTCAAAAGTTGGAGAACAAAGCTAACAGACCTCGGGTCCCTTGGATGCAACCAGAATCAACGTTACGATAATAATAATGAGTGAATTGTTACTCGATAAATTTCACGCCCGTATAAATATATATCCTTGCGGAAAAGCCGAATAACACGACCTGGAAATGGAACTTGTAACCTCACAATTTCATACTCTTACTTACCAAAAATCCAACAATATTACCAACTCAAAAAAACTATTCTAAATGGCTCGTGCCCAATGAGAATGACTCACGCGCATATTAATTATTTTCTACAGCTCCGGAACTGAAGCCTTTTAACTGCAGGTAATAACCGGTAGAATATGATGTTACCGGCATGTTTAAGACACAAACCAGTCTGCTGACACTCCTTCCTAATACTAGTCATTAGGTTAAGCAATTTAGATGTTAAAAAATGTGTAGAAATCAGAATGTTTTATATTCGGTCACTAGCAAAATAGTAGCTGTGATAGTAGTAGCAAATATACTGTGGTTCCGGCCCACATTGTGAGGAGTAAGTTTAGTAGGAGTAGGTATTATAAAATATATACCATACTAAACATACTCCTCACAAGAAACAAGAAGACATAAGAATATCTAACCAATTCAATGGAAGAGGAATTCTTTGGAATGTAGGACGAACAAATGGGGCCAATGTGGAACATATCTTTCTTCTTCCTACAGTCCCGGATCCTTTAAGCGGTGCGTGTAAAGCATCTCATGAGTCAAACTGAGTGCCACTATCGTACCATGCTACGTGTCTGTAATAATGACCCTCTTTCCTGAGACCATGCTGATAGCTTGCCATCAAGCGACGTGAAGTAAAATTGACGAGTTCTATGTAAAAAAGTTTCATTGCGATATAATAGTGTTAGTGCACACTGATGAAAACATTATTGGCATCGGTATAAATAATAAAATTACGTTTGTACAAATCCACTAGTTGTCTAAAATTTTTACCCTATGCCCACTCATCCCCTGAAATATTTTCTGGCACTCGTATCTTAATCTGTTATTTGTCTTAAAATCAAATCACGATAGTATCCTCGCCAAGACAAGACAGCAGAAATAGAGGCACTACCTACACTGCATTAATTAAAAAAGCTACCTTTTTTAGGTTACACACAGACACTCCAATTATGTTGTGTAGATTGAATGATATTCTGAAACCATGCACGAAGGTAACCACTATTCTGGCACCTATATGTTCAAGTATCATCTATGTATATCAATGACGAAACAATATAAATACTTTAGATGAGATTTATGACCAAATAATAGCAGTACACATTGGTGAATGATTTCACAAGATGCCCTACCTTTGACCTGGTGCGAAAGCAATTTAAAGAATCAAATAGTTTGAAAGTGAGGTGTGGAGGAAAACGAAAGTTCGGACAACATGTCGTGTTAACGATGAGTTTCAAAAATTAGCCATATTGATCAAACGCCTTTTAGGTTAGACGACATGATTTGTCGTGAGGATGTCGTGTCGGTTTTCGTCGATCGTTAGTAGAATTCTTTTTTAGAAAGTTTTTAGAGTTATCTATGTGTGGTATTGAAATAAAATGTTTATGATGTCATAAATATACTCGTAATAACATAAGAAATTTGGAGTGCTTAACAGGGCGAAGCAGTACTTAATTGAGGGGCAACGACTCCATCTTTAAAAGGCACCAACATGAAGTACTGCTGTCACGTTTTTTCCGGGAGTACCAATATACCAGCTTGACCTCTTCGACCTGCTACAAGGACGAGCATTCAGGCTCATAGACAGACCCATATTCACAAGCGATGTGTAACCACTCAGCCCCAGGAGGGACTTCGCCACGCTGAGAGTATTCTACCGCCTATAAAATGGTTTGCATATATATCCATTGATACAATAAATATTCACAAACTACCAGACACTACCAGATAGCACCAGCAGTACCAGTAGAAACATGTTTTTTTTTTTAATTAAGACATGTCTTAGTATTTTTAATAATAAAAAAAAAAACATTTTATTTCTTTTTCTTATAAAAATACTATACTAATATCAATAGAGTACATGTTTCCCGCGAGTTTATTCGCGTTAAGTTAGGAATAGATCAGAGAATATTTTCCTCATTATTTAAATTATGAAGAAGAAATAAGACTTAAAAAAACTAAAAAGCTTTTGCTTATAACTTATTCAGAAGTTAAATTAATTATTGTGATGATTTTTCTATATTTTCTCAATAAAATTCAAGACAATAGAAATTCACGATAGGCAAAATTGCGTAGCGTTTATGCTAATCGAGCAATTAAAAGATACACTGTATGTAAAATTATAGGGGCCGGTTCATGTTGTGAAACGTTTCATTCACAAAATATTCAATTTAACAAAATGTAGTGTCGGTAAAGAGATAAGTATAGGTATTGTTTAGAGCGAGCAAGAACTTTGTTCCCGGTTAGGATAAAACTTTTATTACGATAAAATATATAGGTCAATTAATGAGACGTTTATTCAGAACGGTTACAATGGTGAAAGTTGTCAATTAATTAATCATTGTCTTGCTTGATGACGTTTGACAATGACTAAGTAATGACATCCTAGCGGATTGCTCCTCCAGTTATTTCAGGCAACAACAGGTACAGCTTCTCACATAAACGTGTACGAAAATGTATGTATATTTTTACTGTATCTATTTAAAATAATCCTCATAGTTTAACTTTTTTTTTATCATTCCACACAACGTTATCTAGACCCATGCTATGCTTAACTAGCATGGGTTATGGAATTTAGAATGCGGATAAACATACATAGATTTTTTTTGTAAATACATACATATTATACATAGAAACAACCCAGACCAATGAAAATATCCACATTCATGCATACAAATATTTGCACTGAGCGGGGATCAAACCCGCGCCTCCTGCGTGGCTGTTGCGATCACAACTGCCACGCTACAGAGGCCACTACAAAAATTAGTAATAATAATTCTGATATGCCATTTAATACCTCGGACACAATTCTTATTTTTAAACAAAATTTTAAAAAAAATCTACTACTACCTGCTATATCCGACTACTTTTCAATGTCTTTTGCTCTAATTGTAATCCAATCATTTTAAAATCACCTACCAACCCGACAAATCGTGTCATGTAAACGACACCATCTCTATCCATACGCCTTAACTTTCGATATCGATCTATAGGCGTCATCATCACTCTCATTCTAACACGACACATGTGCACCTTCTCTTTCATTCACACGAGATTTTATTGATCATCTAATTGTGTACGACATAATGGCTTTCTAATAGTCATTAGAGAAATAACAATGCTTTGTTTATATCGTTACGTTGAGTTATATCACGATCAAGCTTGTAATGTGTTAGAAATGGAGTGGACGTTGGCGCCGGTTGTGGTTTTTGAACGAGAAACTTCGATAGAATTTGACGGATTGACTACCAGGTCATGACTTCAGACATCTTACTAGCATACTAATAACATCAAGGTCTCTTGACGTATGCCGTCAAGCCAATGAATCATATGATTAGTTTTTTGAAAATTTGAGGTGCAAGGAATGCCGGGCCAGATGGGGGTTCTCGGACGGGGCGGACCTGCGATGTGAATGTGGAGTTAGTCCACAGACAATGGCCCATCTGGACCTTATGTGCGCCTCCAAGAACGCCATACAGGTGGCAGCACACTGGGAGAAGATAATTTGAGGGCCGAGGTGCCATCGCCACGATAGAAGAAGATTGAAAATTTAATTATTTAGGCCTAGCGTGCAATGTCGATGACAACCTCACCTCCGGCACCACGACCCACAGTCGGCGTGCGGTTTTATTCGGCATGAATCCGACATAACCTCCCCTTCCGACTCCGGCAGGGGAGGAATCCGAGGGGATTGCCGCACGAAAAAAAAGCGTGCAAATGGAATTTTATTTTTTAACCTCCGACGAAAAGAGAGGGGTGTTATAAGTTTGACGTGTCTGTCTGTGGCATCATAGCTTCTGAACGGATGAAGCGATTTTGATTTTTTTTTATTAAAGGTGACTTATGTGCGAGTGTTCTTAGACATGTTTGATGAAAATCGGTTAAGCCGTTTAAAAGTTATGGGGGTTAAAGAGGGGATGGCGAGTGTCGGGTTTTTTTTTTAATTTTTAATTTATCTTATTGGTTATTTAGTTAGTGTTCAATTAAATTAATGCTCCGCTAACTTATGATTTATAATATACGCTTATATTTGGCGTGAAATATGTTCGTACATTTCAGCGTGATTTATCTCCAACGGACAATAATATGCAAATATTAAGTTTAAATGACTTTACATGAAAATAAATTTATGAGGTGGTGCTTAAATATTTCATACCAAATCTTTAACTTAATAAATCAAATAAGAATTAACATTATAATAACTTTCTGCTCACAATAATACAATTATTAATTGTCTTATGTAAGTTAATAATGCATTTTCCCACTTGAGCATTTAATTTTTCCTGGTGTAGGTAGCTATTCGAAGCATCTTTATATAGTTATATTACTATAACTAGCTCACACAGCTCCGCCCGCGTGCATGTCAGTCATAGCGATATTTGGTCAAATTTCCGCAACTACTCAACCAATTACGAACAAACAAACACGCACAAATGCAAACTAAATCGCAATTGATTATAACAGTATCTTAATCTCACCAAAATCTACTCAGAAGTTTTGTGTGTATTGCGATCAAACAAGACGAATTTATTACTATTAGAACTTTCGGGATATTTAACATGTATTGTTATGTGTGATATTGACGTTTTGTAAGCTCCGATTACATTGACGTTTAGTAAGTACTGATTTAATGGCCAATGCACAATAAATAATTTTGAATTTTGTTACAAGATTCTGATAATTCGGCATTGTTGTACGCGCCTGGATCACGAATTACGAAGGGAGGAAAAGAAAACACGAATGCCAAGAAAATATCTTTTGGGTTCACTTTAGTCAATAATATAACATAACCCAATTAGAGGGTTTTTACTGGGTCGGCAGTGCATCATCCCTAATGTTGCATACATCCAAAGGCCACGGTAATCACTTCCCATCAGGTGGGTCTTGAACTTGTTTACCACCGTGCAGCAATCAGACTATTTAAGACTGCTAGTATATAGTCGCCGAAGGGTATTCCGTTTGGATCCCCTTTTCCGATCCCTAAGGGATCCAAAAGATTTAGTATTCCACTTCGATCCCCAGGGATTGAAGACTTTACTATTCCACTTGGATCCCCTAACCCTCGTTTAGCGACATATAACTTAACCTCAGTCACGCCCACGCCTTTTTTGAGAGTTTTTTGAGGGTTGCATGGGGTACTATAGCGGCAGAGGTACTGAGAGTTAAACTGTTTTTTTTTAGTTACAAATTTTTGTTAAGTTACTAATATTTGCTCTAACCCCTCCAGCTAAGCTAAATTGCTTGTGTTAGGAGTGGGTTCACGTCAGTAGTGTAACTCAACTAATACCAAGTATCATAGTGTCGTGGGAACTCCACAATCCGAATTACCATGGCAGTACAACCATGGCTAACGTCCATAAGACACTTTCCATGAGTTGCATGCCAAACTGCCTACCGTCATGCGCTGCGTGTGATCTTTAGCAACGACTTGACGATTAGCTATCACAGCCACAACTAAGAGCGTATAGTTATCAGAATATATCTTGATCCAAAGTCGTGGAAGAACCGAAGGCCTTGGAGCGAGCGGATGAAGCATCGGTAGCTTAGCTATGGTTAAGGAGTCGGCCTTACGATCGAGAGGTCTCGGATTCGAATCCTGGCCTTTGGTAATAGGCTTGTCCCCTATTACGTCATGGGTCGAAAATTATAATTGGCAAAATGTGGATGCTAGGACACCTCTGTCTACTCCGAAAGGGATTTACAAACGTGAGTATATGAATGGATGGATGTTTTTTTGTTAAGTAACGGTTAAGCCACGGTTTTCCCAAGCGACTACAATATGGGGTTCTTCAAGAGGGGCATTAGAAGGTTTCTTCAGGGTAGGCAGCGCGAGTGTAACGCCCCTGGTGTTGCACACGTCCATAGGCCGCGGTAACCACTTTCCATCAGGTGGACCGTGTGCTTGTCTGCCACCTAAGTGGTATAAAAAAAAAAAAAAAGTTCAAAGAATCTTCTCTAAGTAATTAATCTGTATCTTTACATTTTATGATTTTTACAAATGGTCGCGAATATGTGCATATATAATACGGCAATAAAAATTATATGCTTCTCCATATGCCTAGTTAATGTTAATATGATGCAAATACTATGGTGCCCCGATTCCCATGTAATGGTTATTCACATTAGTCTATACTGAAGAGCTTGGAGTAACTACCTTATAGTGGTCCTATTATCTAGCTTTCATATATTAAGGGATTGTATGATTTGAGATTGACATGGTCATCAACATTTATAGTATAACACTCACCGTTTTATTCACCATGTTTACTTGATAGTTGCCATCGTGGTTAGTCAGCTAGACTCTGCGTTACCGAGTACTAGGTGTCCAGGGTGCGCTGGACGTTGAGATTCTAGTTCGCTTTATTGACATCGCTCTAGGAGGCTCTTCTCGTGCACCCCAGAGAGCCTACAACCCGGACATGAAACAAAAAGGGCCACCTGGAAATCCTGAAACAGGTTGAGGTTTCAGGTCGGCTGCTGTAGGACGAACCGGGTAAAATGGGGTTACCTGGATGCTGGGGGTGGTCGCTGCGACTGTGGTGCACCTCTACAGCCGATGGACCACCTCTTGTCGTGTCCACTGTGCCCCTACACCTGCACGATTGCCGACCTGAATGAAGCTACGGAAGATGCGGTCAAAGTTGCCGAGTTTTGGGCTGGGCGTATCTAGATATTTAAATTGTTGCCACTGATACGAAAAAGAAGACCATATTTACTATTTTTATTGAGTAACCGCCATGATCACGGTGCACTGACGACCGTCGAGCTAGTTATTATTGGGTAGACCGTATCTGTCTACCCTCTTCGTACCGATTACTTAATAAAAAATAGTAGACATGGTAAATATCCCGTTGAGTGTAACACTATTGATATACCGAAATTAAGTCTATTTTCTCAGTTCATTTTTTACGCTAATAATATCACACACTTATCCCGAAGGACTTCATTCAGACATACACACAGCCTCCGTGGCATAGCGGTAGTGAACGCTGGTGCTACGCAGGAGGCGCACAGGTTATATCCCCACTCAGTGCAAATATTTGTATGCATGGATATGGGCATTGGTTTGGTCGTGCGTCAGAGAGCACGTTAAGCCGTCAGTCCCGGTTGCCATACGAACATGTATGGCAGTCGTTACAGGTAGTTGGAGCCCTCAAAAGTCCAACAACTGGTTAGAAAGCCGCTTTACAGAAAATATCGAAATTTCGTCAAATCCGCATTTAGACTGGTAAAGCAGACCCCAAACTCCAAGTTGAAAGCTTCAGATTAACGTAAAGATGAAGAAGATGATCCCAAAGGATTTTGGTGTCCAAAATTGAAAGTGTTATCCAAAGAAAAAAATACAATATTTGATAGATTTTTATTATGGTGATTAGACTGCTTATTATGGTGTCAAAGTTGAGACGCTAATTACGAATATGGCAAAAGTCTTCAGACCAAAATTATGTGTAAAAGCTAATAAACTGATGTGATTTCTATCGTTTAGTTATTGAACTTGGCGTGTTAAACCTTAGTTAACTAAGATTGTAGTATTAACGACCATTTCAAATCGTACATTGTATTGGAACGATAGTTCTTTCAAACGAGCAATATTGATCAGTTTTATTGGCAGAGTAAGGGAAATAAAATGGTGATTAAAACTAGTTATAGGATAAGTTGAACATGCAATTTACTGCGTATGATCGTAAAAATAGTTTTACATGGATACATAGGTACATATACTCACGTCTGTAAATCCTGGAAGGGGTAGACAGAGGTGTATTAGCAGCAACGTTTCGCCAATTATGATCTTTAGTGCCATGTAAAGACCCTTTGTCTTGGGCTATATGTTTTACTGTCAGACGAAGAACAGTCCCCCTTAGTCCCCTTTTACGACACCCACAGGAAGCTCTGGGGTGGTTCTACTCCACCGGGAATCAACACGGTCAACAATTTTTATAGTATATAGTAAAAAGTACATAGTACACATAGATAGGCGTTTGGCGATCAAGATATCTGCAAAGCCCGAAATGTTAGGTACCGCTTGCTTGCACTCTTCTTGTGTTAGTTCCAGTCGCATTAGAAGCCTATAGTTTCGATGCCGCGGTCCGTTTGTTCATGAGGTGTTTTTTTTATATAGGACACGTCAATTTGACTTCACCTCGCCTGATGTTAAGCAAAGGCAAAGTCTCGGAAAGAGGGTCACCATCGGAAACATGTACCATGTTAACAGTGGTGGCACTCAGCTTGACGGCCTCATTAGATGCCTTTTCACGCCCCGCTTAAAGGACCCGGGACTGTAGGAAGAAGGAAACACGTGAGCTGGCAGGGAGTTCCAGGTTGTGGTTGTGATTTAAGGCTATATTAGGAGCGACTGCCATTTGACCTATCAGCCAGAGACATGGTTAGTGACCAGCCACTAGAAGAGATGCCCAATCACTTATATAGGCTTCCATCTTTACCAAATCACTATTGACGGTCAGGTCATCTCTCGTTGACTTTAAACGTGTTCTCAAGAAGCATGCGCAGAAATACTACTAAGCGGCACCTATCCCAGTGAAAACCGCGCCTAGGGAGCTTAACACACTGATCATTGTTGGGAGAAAGCTAGCGGAAAATATAAAAAATACACACACCGAACCCAATTGTACACAGCGTCCCCCACTACACTCAATGGTTATGCTCACTACAGAGGAGGGCGAAGTGAGTAGGATAGTGGACTCCCTGCGAAGCGGCTCCACAGTTGGCTGGGATAACATCCCAATTGACATAATAAAACAAAATAAAAGTGCTATCGTTCCTCCATTAACATACGTCTGCAATCTGTCTCTAACCTCGGGGATATTTCCCAAAACATTTAAAAAAGCGCTCATACATCCTATTTACAAGGCCGGGGACAGAACGCAAGTTACCAATTACAGACCCATTGCAGTTCTACCCTCACTGTCAAAGGTTCTCGAGAAACTCATCAACTCCAGATTGACCAACTACCTCGAAAAGAACAAAATTATCTCGCCCTCGCAATATGGTTTTCGTGCTGGAAGATCTACAGGCGATGCAGTACACGATTTAACAGACCACATAGTGAAGAAACTGGATGAGGGTCAGAAAGTGCTGGGCATCTTTTTGGACCTGGCCAAAGTCTTCGATACTGTGTCTGTCTCCGTCCTTTTAAAGAAGATGGAACTTCTTGGAATAAGGGGCACCCAACTGAAACTCTTTAGAGATTATCTTAGTGGTCGTGTACAGAGCGTTAAAATAGATGGGCACATTAGTACTGAGGAAAATGTTACGTATGGAGTGCCGCAAGGCAGTGTTATATCTCCGACTTTATTCATTATCTATATTAACGATCTGTGCACGATAAATCTACCACAGGGCAACATATATACCTTTGCAGATGATACCGCCCTCATATTTCATGCCGACTCATGGGAAAATGTCTATAAACATGCTCAGACGGGGCTGGACACTACAATGAAATGGCTAAGGAACAACTATCTAACACTGAACGCCGACAAAACTAAATATATACCTTTCGCTATTCAGAACAGCGCCCTCTTCTCTACGATCGCTCTGACCCTTGTAGCGCACACGTGTATACCCCCCCACAATACAATCTGCTCATGTACACGCCTCCAGAGGACTTCCTCCATCAAATATCTTGGTGTTCTGCTGGATCCCTTCTTAAATTTTCAGCTGCACATTGAAACTCTCACAACTAGAATTCGAAAACTAATATATATATTTAAAAACCTCAGACATGTAGCAGATGAAAAATTAAGAAGAACAGTTTACTTCTCCCTATGCCAATCCCTAATAACCTATTGTATCACAACCTGGGGTGGTGCACAAAAGACCACCATGATCCAAGTAGAGAGGGCACAGCGAGCGATACTTAAGGTGTCAAACTTCCTGCCCTACCGATACCCAACATCGGAGCTTTACGAGAAGTGCAAGGTGATGTCTGTACGCCAACTATTCATCTTTCATACCATAAACAAACAACACTCACTTCTAAATTACGATGCCACTCTTCTCGCTAACAAGAGGCGATTCAATCCAGTGGATCGCACCGCGGACTCACTCAAACACAAATTCACAAATCAATTTTTCTGTTTCCTTGGAGGCTACCTCTATAACACGATCAATAAAAAGTTATCCCTCTACGCGCTCACGAAAACAAAATGCAAACAAAATATCAAAGAATGGCTCATGACCTTAGACTATGACAGCACAGAAGATCTCCTAAAAGTAATCACTTAAGCTCTTAACAAATTATGAAGGCACGCATTGATACATACACGAAAACACACACACGCACGCAAACACACACACACACACACACACACGAACACACACACACACACACACACACACACACACAAACACACACAAATCACACAACCGAGGACTAACCCTGACATTACCCAAAATGTTATTTATAATAATGTAGTTGCATTCAGCCGATCCAACTTTATAGATGTACTGACCTATTTACATAGAGGTTGCAGCGCATGGTTTGGTGGATGTTGCTTTTAGCAATATCTACTAAATCTTCCGCTATTGACCCTAGATGAGAATTGCACTGGTGACCTGAAATACAGGATTCTTCCTAGTTTGGGCACCAGTCTCCCACATGAAATGGTATATAATATTAAGTAAAAAAAAAAAAAAAAAATTTACCACTTTTTAGCACTTCAAAGTGCATGTATTCTTCAGGAGGTTGGTGTTGTGATCTGACAAGGCATGGAAATGAGAGGTAAGAGAGCGGCTCTAAGGTACAATCTTCGGATAAATCAGGATTCATAGTAGAATTTCGCCAAACGCCTTCAACTGCTGCCTCTTAGGATCAAAATGCTGTACCATTAAAATCTGGATTTCCTTACCAGCCCACGTGTTGTCTTCTTCTTATAGTCCTGGCTGGGCTCGGTCCTTGCGCCCCTGCTTTTCAACACCTACACCTGTGACCCCCCGAAACTGTATCGTCGAAATTCGCATATGCCGACGATCTTGCCCTTGCGTTTCAGTCGAGATCTTTCGGGGAGGGGGAGAAAATCCTAACCAAGGATCTTACGACTATGGGCGGCTACTACAGAAAATGGCGTCTGTGCCCCAATCCATCAAAGACCAAAGTCTCCGCATTCCATCTAACCAACTGCCTGGCTGGGACCAAACTACTTGTGAAATTCTGCGGTGAACGAGTCAAACACAACTTCACCCCGAAGTACCTGGGAGTAACATTAGACCGTTCACTGACTTACAGGCAACACCTGGAGGCAACCGCACAAAAGCTACCAGACTCAATATCTTGAAGTCTCTGGCTGGCACGAGTTGGGGGGCCAAAGCTTCCGTCCTTCGAACATCAGCAATAGCCCTCATGTACTCTGTGGCAGAATACTGTGTGGTACCGAAGCGTGCACACCCACAAAATTGACACCCAATTACACAAAGCCCTGCGTACCATAGCAGGGCTAATTAAATCAACTCCACTACCATGGCTTCCTGTTCTGGCGCACATCCCGCCTCCAGAACTACGAAGGTACCAAGCTGCGGCCAACGAGTGGAAGAAATGCTGGCAGGTGAGCAACGGAGAGCCGATGCCAGTCCGAAGGACAATTGACGACCTGCCGCGCGACCGCCTGATCTCAAGGTCCCCAATCTGGTCCGATAGGGCCCTTATGGAGGAATACGACCTTGGAGAGCAGTGGCGGGCGTCGTGGGAGGCATTTCAGCACCATCCCTGGAAGGACCTGGTACCTGACCCCACCACTAAGCAGCCCGGTTTTGACAGTTGTCGTACGGTGTGGTCAAGGGTCAACCGGTTCAGAACTGGCCACGGAAGATGCAACTACCATCTTCACAAGACAAGACACAGGGGACTTAAAGATGCGCCGGACTGTGATTGTGGAGCTCCAAAGCAGACAACGATGCATATAGCAGAGGAGTGTCCACTCCGTCGTTTCCCTGGAGGAATGCGTGAGCTTCATGACCTCACACCGGCAGCAATAGACTGGCTTCGCCAATTGGACGTCGACATATGAGGACTCGAGCAGAGGCCATACGAAATGATGATGAGTCCTGGAATCATTAATCGGGGCTTGAAAAAGCATCTGATGAGTTCATCAAGCTGAGTACTCTCTCAGTTCTCTTGCCTGCACTATCTCAGCTTGATGGAAAGGTTCGGTTTCGCTTAATGGTGACCCTCTTTCTTGAGAATTTACCTTCAACTTATCATCAGGAGAGCTGAAGCCAAAGTGACGTGTCTTATTAAAATTAAAACACATACACATTTTTACTGACGAATTTGCACATTCGTTGCCGAACTCTATCTACGGTTATAGTTCGCTCTGATTAAGAATGTTTCAAACCGTAAGGAATCGAAAATGAAGGTCCATTAATAATATAATGTGTCTTGAGTATTATACTATACCCACAGATGTCGTAGTTCTTGTATTTCATCTTTAAATTCGACTTTATCCCACGCACGCTTAAGCTGTGTGATGAACTCCCTGTTGTGGTTTTTCCAAACGACTACAATATGGGGTTCGTCAAGAAGGGCATTAGAAGGTTTTTTACAGGATCGGCTACAAGAGTGTAACTCCCCTGGTGTTGCACACGTCCATAACCACTTTCCATCAGGTGGGCCGTATGCTGGTCTGCCACCACATAGGTGGTATTATTATTTAAAAACAGTGTTTAGTACTTATCTTAATTATAATTATGCAAATACTAGCTACTTAGTGTACGCACGTTCGATAGATGGTGTTGTACCGAAATGCTAAATCAGGTTATGGTTTCGTCGCACCGAAAAGTATAAATAGCTCATAGTGTTTCAATAAAATTGTCTCAACTCAAGATTGTGTTTGATTCCTGCTTGCCTACGCAATATAGGTATTTCAGTACGAGTTCGTACATGGTCCTCCAGAGCCGGATGCATTGTTGGATTGACTCTACGGCGATTGGCACACTGCGACGCGCGACGCGGCGTCGAGCGTTGTTGCGTCGACGCGGCGTCGCGCTCGTCGCCTCTACGGAGCTCATTTTGTATAGAAAAACGCGGGGTCCCACACACTGACAACGCAATCACGCGCGTTGCCGCAGAATACGCGCGGACAAGCAGAAAACGCGAGGTATGGCACACTGAAATCTGCAATCACGCGCGTGATTTTCGAGGGAGTTTTAGTCCGAGAGCTGTTAGAAATTTCTGTGTAGGTATTTGAGACGAATTTTAAATTAATATTTGTGTAATGCAACATGACTATGTAACGTCAAATTAAGAGCGCTTTCACATCAACTGACGACCGATATCCAATATCCGACATCCGAGATCGGAGGAAGTCAAATATCGATGCCCAATATCGGGTATTGGAGCCGACACCACTGTTTTGGCTCGTTATCGGAACACGCAGAGACTGCAAGCGACTTTCAACCTAAATGGCATTTTCTTAGTTACGTCTCTTTTCGCGATAAAAGATGACGCTGATCACGAATATAAGAAAAAAATTTAGTTACTATGTCATGTCAATAAGTCGAAAATAGCTTGCACTTCTAATCATTTTCTTTTCATCTCTAGCGTTCTTAATATAGTCTGGGCTATCGAGCTTATGGCCGGATGGCTTTACTTTACTTTTCTCAAAATTTTAAATTACTTCACACACCTACCTACCAAAAAAATTCTAATATCTCTCGGACTATCGCGCCAACGCGCGTCGACGCCCGACGCCGCGTCGAGCGTTGCAGTGTGCCAATCGCCTAAGACTACGTGAAGGACGCTAGTAAGTAACGCTACTCGCCGCTACGTCGCTAGTGATATATGAAGATTGCTGGTCGCTAGCTTCTGGTTTTGAACACAAGACGTCGCTGCAACGGTCAAGGAAAGGATACCGGAGCTGATGGCAAATTAGTCATCGTACAAGTTAGCCAACTAGTTGGATGGCGTATACCGGACATAGCAAAGGTAACCCAGCAGCGTGAGTGAGTGATGTGTTGTTACCCTTCGAAAACTGGACAAACTGTGAGTACTCTGTATTAATTGGAAAAGAGATTAGGACTTAAAATAATTTGCGTAGAATTGGGACTTAGAATAATTACAAGAAAAACGACCAGACGGGGAACCTATGCCCAATTTTCCTTTCGGACCGTTAGGTTGAATTTTCAAAATGTTGAATTTCCATAATGTTGAATTCCCAGTTAGTTGAATCCCAGAATGTTGAATTCCTGTAACGTTGAATTCTCATGTTGTTGAATGTTAGTATCACATTCCTAAGATGTCGATTTTCCATAATGTTGAACCTCTTTACTAAAACCTACTTGTATTAATTGGCACTTATGATAAAATCATAGATTAGGTTGTAATGACACACCTTCAATCTTTCAAAATATGACAATTATCAAACGCCAATAACTGTTTGCCAATATGTTATTTAATTTGTAAAAATGAATAGTAACGAAATAAAGTTCAAAAAAAAAAATAATAATAATAATAATAAAAAATCTGGCAACACTGGTCGCTTGGATACACATAATTTGCTCTTCAAAATTTTTTCTAACATTTTAATATATTTTACTACAAATAATACACTTTTCGTGGCATAAAATCTGAAATTACATAAGATAAGAACCAATTATATATAATTTTTAGAAATACAGAAATGAAAGAAATGATTTTAAGAAATACAGAAAACATGACAGATGTCAAAATCAGAAACGAAAACGTAGATATTATTTATGAAGAACAATAATTATGTTGACGCGGGCGAAGGCCAAACAAATAAGCAACTACGCACAACCTACACCCTCGGACTCGTCGTGCAGCTCCGCTTCGCAGCCTCCGGAATCCACATCTCCGAGGCCCGCTACTGTTGAGGCGTCGAGCTCCGACGAGTATTTCTCCCCACCGACGTCGCCAACACCTGTACGTCGGCCGGGGAGAGGCCGACCGCCGTCCAGCTTGGGGTCCCGAGGCCCACCGGCCTCGAATAGGGCCCCCGCTACCGGTGGTAATGTGCGCCGCATGCGATGGACGTCATCCATTAATGAGAATGTCATGCGGGCATATTTTGCGGCTACAGGGGGAGGAGCCAACCTCACTGCGTACCGTGATCGCATGCTTATTCTGTTTCAGGATCTTGAACCAACTGTTAATGTTTCGGCACAACGACTGTCGGATCAGGTGCGGGCTATCCAGCGGTGTCACTTGTTGGATAGCTCCGTACTTGAGAGGCTACGCTCTGACTTGCAGAACAACGATATTACCCCTTCTCCACCACAGGCTGTGATGCAAGTGGTCCCGCAGGAAGCACAGCCTGTACAAACCGATTGTGAGTTGGATAATGTCGCTACTTCAGTGAGTACTCAGTACATTGAACAAATAAGGAATGCTTTGGAGTGTGCCGTTCGTGATTATCGGTCAATGAATTATCAAATTAGACCTCGTTTACCGCGTTTGCCAGTGCATAAACGAAATATAGCGCTAGTGTGTGCCTTGGATTCACTGTTACCTAATTATTTAGATAATTGTGAGCATCTCGGTGATACGCACTCAATTCTGTACTGTGCCGCCTATGCAGCCTGTCGAGTAGCTGGTGTTAAATTCCCAGAATGCAACACCGCTATTAGACCTAAGTCAGGGAAACCGAGGTGGCAGTGTAGAATTGAGCGTCGTATCGCTGAGACCAGGGCACTCATTGGCAAGCTAATCTGCTTCAGGTCGGGCAATATACGCCCGAAAGTCATGCGCTTTGTGAATCGGGTATTCTCGGGAACTGGCGTCAGTCCCTTCGATTATACATCCCGAGTCACAGAGCGCATCGACTTCTTGAAGCAGAAAGTTTATGCATGGGCAAACCGCATAAAGCGGTACAAAAAAAGATGTGACCGATATACACTGAATCGCACATTCCAAAGAGATGAAAGATGGGTGTATAGAAATTGGGAGCGAGCTGATTCTGTGGGTGACGAGCACTTCCCGGATGTTGCTGCCACAAACACATTTTGGCGCAACATCTGGTCGGTTCCCGTTGCTCACACAGAGGGTGACTGGGTGCGAAAAGTAGGTTCGCCGTAATCGGAAAGATATGGCGACATGCTGGATAGATTATATAATAATAATAATAATAATTTATTCATCAAAAATGAGGGCTGTACATTGTACTAATACTAGTTTTACAATTATGGTCTTAATAGCTAAGTCATGTAAGTAAGTACTATAATAATGTCTACATTAGAAGTAGCATATTATAAATGTGCCATAGAATAGGTTTTATTGGTAAAATAGAATTTAAATTAATAATCTTCCTTTATATACATTTTGCGACCTACCTGATCTAGGTTTTTATAAACCTGTGCTTCAGGTTATGTCTGTCTGTCTGTGTTATAAGAAGGCCTATGACTCCGTGCCACATACGTGGCTCTTGAGGGTGCTAGAGCTGTATAAAGTTGATACAACTCTTTGCACCTTCTTGGAGGCATGTATGGGGCAATGGAGTACTGCTCTTCGCTATCCTGGGTGTCGACATATTCCGGATGACGGTGAGCTTATAAAGATTGAGCGAGGTATATTCCAGGGTGATAGTTTGAGTCCCTTGTGGTTCTGTTTGGCCCTGAATCCTCTAAGTACTATATTAGAGGATTCAGGGCTAGGCTATTGTTTGCGGAGAGGTAGTCAGGTTATATCCCACCTCCTTTACATGGATGACCTCAAATTGTTTGCGCCCAATAACCGCCAATTAATGGAGCTACTAAAGGTAACGGAAACTTTTAGTACTTCCATTAGGATGGAGTTTGGTGTGGATAAATGTGCGGTCATGCATGTAAAAAAAGGTGAAATTGTAGAATCTGAGGGGATAGAACTCTCAGATTCTACAAAACTTAGATCCCTCTCTGTGAACGATACCTACAAATATCTGGGTGTGTCACAGGCGTTAGGTGTTAACGAGTCTGATATGAAGCAATCGTTACGGGAGCGCTTTTTCTGCCGTCTGAAAAAAGTACTGAAGAGTCTTTTGTCAGGCGGTAACAAGGTGCGTGCCTATAACGATTGGGTCATACCAGTCTTAACCTACTCCTTTGGAATACTCAGGTGGACTCAAACTGAGTTGGAAGCCCTGGATAGAAGAGTTCGAACACTGCTTACTGCATATCGAATGCACCATCCACGTTCCTCAGTAATGAGGTTGTATATCCCGCGGAAGTTCGGAGGTCGTGGTTTTTTAAACATTAAGACTCTACACAACCGCGAGATATGCAACCTTAGAGAATATTTTCTCAAGGTGAATGTGGATGTCCATCGAGATGTAGTGGCAGTGGACCGCGGACTTACCCCGCTCGCTCTTGCGAAAGAGAACTGGCGCAAGCCTGCAATACTCAGTATCAATGATCGCAAGGAAGTATGGAAGAGTAAAGAACTGCATGGACGATTTCATCGGGCCTTATATGGGCCCGATGTAGATTTAAAAGCATCTGTATCCTGGTTACGCTTCGGTGATCTCTTTGGAGAAACCGAAGGTTTTGTCTGTGCAATTACTGATGAAGTTGTAATGACGAACAACTATCGGAGATATATCCTTAAGGATGGTACGGTTGATATCTGTCGGGCATGTCACCGTCCCGGAGAATCCCTCAGACATATAATCTCTGGTTGTTCTCGTCTAGCCAATGGCGAGTATTTGCATAGACACAACCAAGTAACCAGGATTGTCCATCAGCAACTTGCTCTTAAATATAAACTTGTAGATTCGGAGGTGCCGTATTACAGTTACGTGCCCGACCCAGTTCTTGACGATGGTCGTGTCACATTGTACTGGGATCGATCTGTCATCACTGACAGGACTATTGTAGCCAATAAGCCTGATATAGTGGTGATAAATCGATTAGAGCGCCGCGCAATAATTATCGATGTCACCATTCCGCATGATGAGAATCTCGTGACAGCCGAAAAAGATAAACAAATAAAATATTTGGACCTGGCTCACGAGGTTGTCGACATGTGGAATGTGGATTCGGCGATTATTGTTCCGATAGTCGTGTCGGTTCACGGACTGATTGCCAAGAGCCTCGACCAACACCTCAAGAGGCTCGCGTTAGACAGTTGGGTCAAGGGCCTGATTCAGAAGGCGGTACTCCTCGACACGGCACGCATTGTGAGGAGGTTCCTCTCCTTGGAGCCCTAACCACCGGTAGCTTGGTCCCTGTACCCGATGCCGGTGGGGTACCTACTATTTTTTATATTTTTAAATAGATGTTTTTTTTTATATATGTATTTAAAAATATAATTTATAAGTTTTGTTAAATGAATAAAGGAGATAATAATAATAATAAATTAAGAATTCAACATTTTGATAAACGATATTCAACATTGTAGGATTAAAAAATTCAACGTTACAGGAATTCAACATTCTGGGATTCAACTAACTGGGAATTCAACATTATGGAAATTCAACATTTTGAAAATTCAACCTAACGGTCCGAAAGGCCAATTTTAGAGCGATCTTTTTCTAACCAAACACTTAAAAAATTCTGACTACAACCACACTTGTGAAATTCTGCCGTCCTGAACTATTGCAAAAAAAAAAACAAAAATGGAAAAAGATATTAGAGTCTTAGAGCAACTCAAAAAACAGATAGAAAAAGGTTTAACGAATTTTAAAAAGTCCCCAAAAGATAGAATATCTGAAAATTACATAGAGGCGCGGCTGAATACTTTAGAAACGCATTTTGAAAGTTTTACATCGAAGCATGAGAGTATTATCGCTGAAAATGGAACTGAAGAACTTGCTAAGTTTTTTGAAGAAGAAGATGTATATGAAACCGTCTACGAGACTTATCTCACTTATAAGGTTATGCTTAAAGATTCTTTGTCCACTTTTTCCAAATTGAAGTCTATTCTTGTTCCGTCTGCAAAGGCAGCTAGCTCTGTTGCACCTGATAATATAGTAAAATTGCCTCGAATTGTTTTGCCAACTTTTAGTGGTGATTACGCGCAGTGGTCAACATTTAGAGATTTGTTCGTATCGCTAGTCCACAAGAATACAAGGTTAGACGACGTTCAACGTCTGCATTATCTAAAAACTCAATTGTCCGGTGAAGCAGAGCAGCTTATAAGGCATGTACCTATCACAGAAAACAATTACATGAAATGTTGGCAAATGTTAGAGCTTAGATATATTAATAAAAAGTTTATGTCAAACAATATTTTAAAACGCCTATTTAGTCAGCGTAGTGCGACTGTAGAGTCATCAAGTGCTTTGAAAGGTCTTAGAGATGTAACGACGGATTGTTTACGCGAGCTCGCTAATTTAGGTATTGATGTTAGCACATGGGATGTAATTATTATTTATATCATAAGTTTGAAGTTGGACGGGGAAACTCGGAAGCAGTGGGAACTGCATGTTAGTCAAGCATCCGGGGATTTACCGTCTTTTCATCAATTTTGTACCTTTTTGGAGACACGATTTCACGCTCTAGAAAGCATAGAGCCTAAGTCTAAAAATGTAAATACTAACGCGTCTACAAAGGTTATGCATAGCGTTGCCAAGTTTTCATGCCCTCATTGCTCAGATAGCCATAAGTTGTTCCAATGCAAAAAGTTCTCTAAAGAAGATATTGATAAGCGTCGTGATATTGTCCAGTCTTTAGGAGTTTGTTTTAATTGTTTAGGTGTTAACCATCATTCAAATGAATGTCGAGTGCCAACAAAATGCCGTATTTGTAACCGTAAGCATCACACTTTATTGCATACCAAATCGCCTAGCGCAAGCATAACTGCTGCTGCCTCAGCAGAGCCTAGAAAGGCTCATGGTCACAATCTAGAACCACAACAGCAAGAGACCATAATTGCAACCCATTTTATGAATGCTCATAAACAAGTCCTGCTAGCCACAGCGCTGGTCAGGGCTAAGTCAAGGTATGGGTCATATCAAATCCTTCGCGCCTTGTTAGATCAAGGTTCGCAGGCGTCGTTTATAACGGAGTCAGCCGCGCAGTTACTTCGTTTGAAGAGAATAGGTACAAGAACTACAATTGCAGGTATAGGTGGTGATCGCAATGACACTGTCTCTAGACATGTGGTTAAAGTTAAAATACAGTCATTGCATGATCCATCCTTTGCCATAGAAGTAACCGCGCATGTTTTGAGTTCGCTGACTTCTGTAATGCCGGATACCAATTTTGATATCCAGGATTGGCGCGAATTAGATGAAATTAAACTCGCTGATCCGAAGTTCAATTCCCCTAACAAGATTGATATCTTGTTAGGAGCTGAAATTTATGCTCACATTTTAAAGGAAGGGTTGATTAAGAGCCCTTCAGGCTCACCAGTTGCTCAAGACACTCTTCTAGGGTGGATTGTGTCTGGACAGGTAAGCAAAGAAGCAAGTTCAAACAACCAGCATAACTTGATCGTTTCTATGCATGCTAAAGTAAGCGACAATGATATGCTCAAGGGATTGTGGGAACTTGATTCCGAGCCTTCCAACACTAGGAAGATTTTCACACCTGAAGAACAGGCCTGTGAAGATTTTTTTAACGCAACAACGCGGCGCGACGAAAGTGGTCGCTACGTGGTGAGATTGCCCTTTAAATGTGAAGACGCACCATGTAAACAAGGCAATTCTAAAGCAATTGCAATAAAGCGTGCACATGGTTTAGAAAGGAAACTATCAAGGGATGTTCAATTAAAACAACAGTACACGGATGTGATTAAGGAATATTTATTACTTGGTCATATGGAAAGAATTACAGACGTGATACAAAAGAATCGAGAAGACGCTGTGTACCTGCCACACCATGCAGTGGTTCGCCAAGATAGGTTGACTACAAAAGTTAGAGTGGTGTTTGATGCGTCGTGCAAGGGAACAAACGGTGTTTCCTTAAACGACACTCTAATGGTGGGACCCACTCTCCAGTCTGACTTACGTCACATTGTGTTGAGATGGCGCAAACACCCTATTTGTCTTGCGGCAGATATTGTAAAAATGTATCGCCAAATAAAAGTAGCAGAGCAAGATCAAGATTTTCAGAGGATTGTCTGGAGAGATGATCCCACCCAGGAGTTTCAGGACTTCCGGCTATTGACGGTCACGTTCGGTACTTCAAGTGCACCTTACCTTGCAATCAAATCATTGCAACAGGTCGCTATTGATGAAGGCAAGTCGTACCCATTGGCCGCTCCTAGAGTACTGTCGGATTTCTATGTGGATGACCTGATGACGGGCTGCCAATCTGAAACAGAAGCTATAAAATTATACAATGAAATTAATGAATTGCTACAAAAGGGTGGTTTTAGACTACAGAAATGGACAAGTAATAGGATTCGGCTGTTACAGGAATTCAGAGAGGAATCGGGTAAGGATTTAGAAATAAAATTAGATAAGGCAACTAAGGTCTTAGGACTTACCTGGAATCAAATTACTGATGAATTTGAATATTCCGTGAGAGCGTTATCTGCGTCTGATCCTGTTACCAAACGAACTGTCATTTCTGACATTGCACGTCTCTATGATCCACTAGGTTGGATAGCGCCCTGTATCATCACAGCCAAGGTACTCATTCAAAAGCTATGGATTGCGGGTATTGGGTGGGATGATGAGCTACCACCAAACCTACTACAGGAATGGTTATCGTATAAAGCGGAGCTTAATCAGCTCAACGAATTTCATATCCCAAGATGGATTAACACAATGGACCATAATATCGTGGTTGAATTGCATGGGTTTGGTGATGCGTCAAATCTGGCTTATGCGGCAGTTGTGTACTGTCGGGTAATAGATTCCGCAGGCCGTGTTCATTCGCATCACTTAACTGCAAGAACTAAGGTGGCGCCAATAAAGCAAATATCCATCCCTCGTTTGGAGCTCTGCGCTGCTGTTTTAACTGCTAAACTGCTAACTGAAGTGGCTGAAGTGATGAATATTCAAAAATCTAAGCTGCACGCGTGGACTGATTCGTCAGTTGTATTGGCTTGGTTGAGTGATCACCCAAGTCGATGGAAAACGTTTGTCGCCAATCGCACTTCAGAAATTTTAGGTCTCATTGACAATACTCAGTGGGCGCATGTGAAGTCCACCGAAAATCCTGCAGACATTGCCTCGCGAGGTGCATCTCCAACTGCGCTTCGAGAGAATGAACTTTGGCGACAGGGTCCTTGTTGGCTCAAGAATGATCTGATAGATTACCCAAGACCTGCGTCTATCTCCACTAATGAGGAGAAGAAACAAGTTAAAGTTCATTTAGCTAGGCCGAACTCTGAATTAGATGACTCATTTTGGTCTCGGTTCTCATCATTGCGAAACCTAATGAGAGTTGTGGCTTATTGCAGAAGGTTTTTGATGATGGCAAAATGGCGTAAGAATGGTACGAAAGTGATATCCTACTTGTCAGTTGAGGAGCTTCGTAAGGCGTTGCTGATTTGCATACTGTGTGCTCAGCAACATGCTTTTAACAAAGAAATAAGCGCGATAAAAGGCAAACAAGTTCTCAATAACAAAAGTTCCATATTTAGGTTGAACCCCTTTCTCGATGAAAATGAGATATTGCGTTGGGGGTAGAATTCGGCACTCTCAACTACCTGATAACGCAAAGCATCCAGTGATAATTCCACACGACTCGGCTTTGGCAAAGTTGATTGTAGCAGATGCTCATGAAAGGACGTTTCATGGAGGGCAACAACTAGTTCTTCATTTTATTCGCACCAGGTATTGGATCAACCGAGTAAAAGGTATGATTCGGGAGCATATACACAAATGCGTTCGTTGCATACGATATGCGGCTTCAACCAGACAGCAAATGATGGGTGACCTGCCAGCGTGCAGACTGACACCTGGTAAAGCCTTTATAAGTTCAGGTGTTGATTTTGCGGGTCCCATAAACATGCGTGTATCTAAGGGACGTGGGCAGCGATCTTACAAAGGCTATATCTGCCTATTTGTATGCATGGCTACGCGCGCTGTGCATATCGAGGCCGTTTCAGATTTAACGACTGAGGGTTTCTTAGCAGCGTTTAGGCGTTTCGTTTCCAGGCGTGGTCACATTCACCATATCTGGAGTGACAATGCGACCAACTTTGTCGGTGCTGCTAAAGAGTTGCAGGTACTTTTCAAACAGGAAAGTGCCATGTTTAATGATATTGCAACAGCTCTTGCTAACTCTCAGACAGAATGGCACTTTATCCCGCCCCACGCTCCCAATTTTGGTGGACTGTGGGAGGCAGGAATAAAGAGTGTAAAACACCATCTGAAGCGTGTCGTAGGCGATTCCACCCTCACATTCGAAGAAATTACAACGGTTCTTTCTCAAATTGAGGCTTGCTTAAATTCAAGACCATTGTCTCAGCACAGTAGCGATCCAGAATATCCCACACCTTTAACCCCCGGTCACTTTTTGGTGGGACATCCACTAGTTACACCACCTGATTATAACTACGAGAGTTCTACTCTGAGTACACTGCGCAGGTGGCAATTAGTACAACGTATGGTACAAAACTTTTGGCGTAGATGGCAAAAGAAGTATCTTTCCCATTTCTTTCAGAGATATAAATGGGCTACTCGGACGCCAAATTTAAAAGAAGACGGTGTAGTTTTAGTTGCAGAGGACAATTTACCTCCTTCTAAATGGCTTTTCGGTCGAATCACAAGACTGCATCTGGGTATGGATGGCTTGGCGCGTGTTGCTACCATCCGTTGTAAGGGTACCACTATTAAACGTCCTACTTCAAAGTTATGTTTGCTTCCTGTGACCGAGTAGGTCCATTGTTATTTTATATTTTTGTCGATCTATTCTTATACATGTGTACTAATTATTTTTTGTGTATTTACCCAAGGTATTAACCCTATTTTATTCATACAGTCCATTAAGTTCTACCTTTATGTCTTCTCACGGTGGGCGATTCGAAAAGGATCATAATCCTTTTGGTGGGCGAAATGTTTAGTACTTATCTTAATTATAATTATGCAAATACTAGCTACTTAGTGTACGCACGTTCGATAGATGGTGTTGTACCGAAATGCTAAATCAGGTTATGGTTTCGTCGTACCGAAAAGTATAAATAGCTCATAGTGTTTCAATAAAATTGTCTCAACTCAAGATTGTGTTTGATTCCTGCTTGCCTACGCAATATAGGTATTTCAGTACGAGTTCGTACAAACAGTTTATCATCAATTAAAAAACTCCTCCAAATTCTAAGCAGTTCATTGAATTATAATGCTAACATAATCATCTGATTATCTCCGATGACTTGCTAATTCGTGTCTACTAAATTATGTTACGTCATATTGCATTCTAAAAAAATGTAAAAGTCCTCAGTGTTCAAGAACTGCTTTTTTAATCTATAAAATTAATGGACTAGTTTATAGTCTAGCTTACACAAAGCGATTACCATCACGACCTTCTTCTTCTTCTTCGTCTTCATCCTAGCGTTAACTTGGAGTCTTTCAACTTTCAACTTCGAGTCTGGGGTCCGCTTTACCATCACCACCATTCCAGTGGTATTCCCCATTGGAGGCTTTTACCTCGGAGCCCTGGGTCCGTCTTTCCAGATTTTTCCTCCAGTCTTTGACAACCTTGGTAGTGAGACGATACCCTTAGCACTCGTGTCATCGTCTACAACACTAAGTCACACACCTTCGGGATACAGCTTCACTTAACTTCACCTACAGCTACCGGGGTTCGACGGAAGTGGTATTGCTATTTAGAATTGCGGTCGCCACAAAGCATCGCGCTTTGAAGGCGATTCTCCTGATTTTAATTTTTGATACAGATCCCGAACATTAAATAATCGGTATATCATCATTAAGTAATCATCTATCAATCAATTGGTCTAATGCATCCACTGCACATCCAGTCTATTCAGTCTATGGAGCTAGCTATTTTGGTGTCCCTATGAAGGATAAATTCCAAAAAGACAAAGAACTAAAGCTATCGACATAGCTCACATAATAAGCAAGCAAAAGTAGCAGTGGGCTGGACAAATTGGCCGTTGAAGCAAACGAGATCTCCTCCGTAAGAAGGTAAACGGAAGGTCGGAAGCCTGCTATCCAAAAGAACTGACGAGCTGACAAAATATAGCAGTAATTCTTCAATGTAATTTAAAACTAGGGCAAGCCCATAAGCATCCTGAACATAATATTAGTCTTTATATTCAACAAAAAGAGATAGTTTCACATAATGAGGACCATGCTACATGGTATGATGTGCAAAAAGCTCAAAACAATAACACTATATAATATCTCATAATGAGTATTTATTACATAACGTACGGTATCTGGTATTCGGATGCTGCTCTGTTATTATGCTGATGCGTGAGGTACACATTAACAATAAAACGAGATGGAAATCAATTGTAAGCTAGTTTTAAATTGCATTATGTATTTATCTTAAACGTCGATGACTATTATTTTTTATTAACTTCCTTTCTTTTTATTCACATCTTTCCTTTAGTCTTATTTTGTTTCATTCTTTTTCCTTAATTGCTTTTTGTTAATTCGTAGTTCCGTTCATTCATTTACACATCTTATACAATTCTCATTATTTCCAGTCCCATTGTAAGCTTTCACAGGGACCTTTGATTTGGCTAATACTGCTTTCATAGGGGTGACTGCTGTTCCACCTCCAATCCTGCGAGGAAAGCATGAACTGAATCCTCATCTATTGATCAGCATGTGTATCGGCTTGCGAATAACGTTGATATAACCCCTTAGGTTTTGGAGGGACGCTATACGCACTAATAAAATTAGACAACGTCATATAATTATGTCTTATGCACATTATTTCTTGTCTCGTGGATGCAGTGACGTAACTGTACTTATTTGCATCCTGTGAAACCCTCTATTTGATTCGTGGTTTAGCACAATATTATCAGATGATATCTGTAGTTATTGCCTACCATGAAACATCCGTAATTGCAGTCTGAATTTTCGGGCAATCGACTTCATGTAACATAATTATTTTGCCCTGAAATCAGTCCAAAGACCTGAACGGCTTACACGCTCCCAGAAGATAAGGGACTTCATGGTATCTACAAAACTAAAATGCTACGTTTACGTTTTTCGTGCAGGCCGTATGTTTCGGATATTTCATAGTAGTAGCTCTTTCTTGTTATGTAGTTAATCTATTAGGATCATATCAAATAGTTGACCTCTATTTGATTGGTTGCTTGTTCATCATCAGTTGTCTACAATCCTAATATGGCCGAAAAAACCAAACCACATCATATCACAAGCGGACCCCTGACTCCGAGATCTACACCTCAGATGCGACCAGGAATAAATTGCGGGTAATCTCCTAAAAAAGTAAGTGGCATAAAGTAGCATTAATATATATCCGATTTAACTCCTTCGTGCATCTTCGATCACATACAGGTTTAAGATGTTTACTGCTTTCTATAAAACTAGCAAGTAACTATAATTCTGTACATCAGTAGGTAAATGGTACACGGAAAGAAAATGCCATAAATTGAATCGAACCACTGCTGGAGCGCAACCGTGGGATACCGCTATGCTCCGAGATTAACGTTAGCATTCCGAACTAATAGCTTCATGCTCTCTTTTATATAATAGAGAATGTGTTGCTAAAATTAGAAACATACATTTTTGTGTATCTCATTAAATTATGCGCTATACATTATATATTATTATGCTTATTTTATTTGTGTACGGGTAAGTAAATGATCATCATGATCTAATAATGAATTCATCTGCAGTACCTTACCTAACCGAACCAATCTAACCTAGCTCTATCCATATTGAGGCGCAGTGTTATAACTGTGGTCAATAGTCGATATGAATATTTAACAGTTTTATCAAATTCATCCGCACACGTTGCAACCAGAATCAGTGGGGCGAGTCGGGGACACCGTTGTCCCCCCTTCCGAGAAGAGCCAGACCGTAAGGGATGGCCCTGGGTCAGCCGGTGTGCGAGGGATTTGACGAAGACAACCTCACCTCCGGCCTAGTACCACGACCCTCAGTCGATGTGTGGTTTTAGTCGGTTCGAGTCCGACATAACCTCCCGTTCCGGCTCCGGCGGACTACGGTGACCGCTTCCCATGAGGTGCGTTGTGTGCTTGTCTGTCACCTAAGTGGTATCAAATAGAACCCATAACCTTGGAAAATGAGTAGGTACACTATCGCCGTATCACTGCCGTCGTCTTTATGGCTTTTACTATCTATATAGTACATGGGTGACCGAGCTTCACTGGGGATTACTTTTTCTTTTTCAGGAGATTAAACGTAGAAAGTAAAACCTTATCTGAATATAAATTTTCATCTGCATCGTCCGAGTGGTTTAGGAGAATTGCTCTTTGATGATAAGATTATATTTTCCATAAAATAACTATATGGTGTTATTTTTTATTACTCACTAGCATTTGCCTGTGGCTCCACCCGCATACATGTCAGATATCATGACAAATCATAGCCTATGTCCTTTCTCAAGGTATAATCTACCCCTATACCAAATTTCATCAAAATCAGTTCAGTGGTTTAGGCGTGAAAGCAGTAACATACAGACAGATAGATAGACAGACAGAGTTACTTTGGTATTTATAATATTAGTATGCATTGCTGTCTTTCCCTGGTGGAGTAAAATAGGGTCATCCCATCTCTGTGGGTGTCGGGGAAGGTGACAGCTTTCCGTGGGTGCGCAAAGTGGGTGTTAATATAACCTTTGCCTACTGTTTCTGAGATTTTTGGGCGTAAATATTATGTAAGTACTCAAGTGTATAGACGGCCAATATTTTGAAAAATTAAGGAAAAATTCAGGGTCAAAGAATCAATTAGAGTATCAAAGAATCAATTTCTTTTATTCAGTTTAGGCACTTAGAGGGCACAATATGAACGTAAAAATGTTACATTAATGTCAGGTATGTCAAGAATTTTAAATAAAATAAGTCATTTGAAAATGATTCTTGTGCTGGTTCAGCTGGTGCCAGTTAACTCCATACCAAATTATCGAATCACTCCAACCGTTTAGACGTAGATAAGTAAGAAACATACACACTCACAAACTCTCGCCTTTAATTAATGTGATAATTTAACATTATAATGCCAACAAATATAGCACACTCATTCAAAAACATGTACATTTATTTTTATTTTGACCTGTCTGTGCAAGATATGAATTATCATTAATTCATTGTATTAGATAATACTTTATATAAAAAAATTAAAACTGAAGAGGAATAAAATTAATTGTATCAATTAGAATAAACCAAAAAATTTACAGTACGCATCGCAATAGGTACCCCTTATTTGTTTATGTTAGAAACTTTAAGCGCTTCGAAAACTAATAAAAAGGTTCATCGCCATCCAATACATTATACACAAATGTTAAGTAACAAACATAAAAATTTACTTTACATACATACGATAATTTAAACTAATATATAAATTAAAAAAAAGAAAAAAAAAGTATTGATATACAACCAAACGATAAATGAACAAAAAAAAACAAAAGTTTATCTTATTTTGCGTCTGATATATCAATTCCTGCAGTACAGTGTTTGATAACAATCGTAGACAATAAAACTAAATACAACTGCTATTTTTTACGATACTAAAATGCATAGTAATAAGCATAATGTTGAACGTTATTATTAGGTAAACATAAAACATATCCATTCATTCATAACCGTTAAACTTTTACTAAGAACATAACTTTTGATTATTCACATAATGGCATTATAGACAACCTACATTTTACAATAATTTATTTTATATAAATGTAAAAATACTAATCTTTAAACAGATATTCAAAATATCTGACCCTAAGATTACTACGGACCCTCGTAAAATTAACCACATCAAATTGTACCTTGGAGCTAATGAAATACAGTCCAATGTTGTCCAAATTTTCGTCTTAACCCAGATGGTCTAACGTGCTTCATATAGAAAACAGGTGGGGAGGAATGTGATAAAACTGTATAGCAGCACAAGCGCTTCGTCAAACATTGCTTGACATCACTAGATGTCGGAAAATTAATATAACAAAAAATAATAATAAAAATATATAAAACAAAATGAAGTTTTTCATCTTGATCTTAGCCGCTGCGGCTTTAGTCTCTGCTGAAGACAGTGATAACACATTAGAAACGGCAATAAACTTCGTGAAGGACTGTAAAGGAGATTACATTATATGTGTTAAGGTTAATAATTTTTATTAATAAGTGAAAGTGATAGTGTTGTGGTATTAGGTTTCCGTGGATTCTAATTTTAAACAACAAGTGCTAACTCGGTCTAAAAATTTCCGGACTTAGAAATTCTAATCAATTTTTTTACGAAAAAAGTGATAAGTTTAGATATAAAATTTTCAAATTTTAATTAAACTTTTAAATTGCAGGAAAAGATGCTCCGTATCGTTGATAATTTAAGAGCATCAAGGAGCATAACAGTTATTGATGGAGTAGTACTGAAGGGTGAGCCAGAATCAAGGTCGTCTCTGAAATCAGATGCTCTTCCTGTGGACCCAGCGGCGAGGGACTCAGAAATCAACTACAGACTGGTCGATGGAGTCGTCAATCTCTTTGAAACTCATTCTCTTGAGGTCAAGATGAATGATGCTGATAAGCAATCTATCCAGAGATCCCTCGAAGAAGGTAATTCACAAGTTCATTGATATTCATAATCCTTATTGTCTAATAAATCAGTTTCATAATTTAAAATTGAATGTTTCACCCAATTTAGCTTACAATTCATCTCATTTAATTTCATTCATCTATTTGATTCAAATAAAAATAGCTCAACAAATCGTGTTTAACAGATAAACGAGTTGATCATACAAAAAAATATCACGAGTTTTTTTTTTATCACTGTATAGGTTATTGACACAGTATATAAGATTTTTTTTAGTTACGATCTTATTATGTATTATGATTCTTCTATTTCATAACTAGACTCATAAAATCCTGTAATGGAGTTATGCGATATTCAAAAGTACTGATCAATAAATTTTCAATTCACAGGTCGTAGGAAGAAGAAGGGCGGTGGAATGGGCATCATTGGTCTTTTGGCTGCCAAGCTCCTGTTCGGAAAGCTCTTCATCGTCAAGCTCATCGCTCTGAAGGCCCTCGCCACTGCCAAGATTGCTTTGGTACTCGCAGCCATCCTCCTCGTCGCCTACTGTCTGAAACAAGATACCACCAAAACTACTTATGAAGTTGTTCCACATGCGCATGCGTCTTCACACCACCCAGTACACGTTGAGCAGATTGGTCATGAATCCAGCCCGCATGGCTACTCCAGCTATGGATCCGACTGGAACAAAAACCTTGATGAAGCACAAAATTTAGCTTACAGTGCATACTCGCACTCTAGTTAAAAAAAAGCCCTAATCCCTTAGGAAAAACCTCTATTGTACAAAGAATTTATTTATTTTAATTTATTGCCATTAACTTATTGAACTTATTTAATAAACGAATTATAATGAATAATTTTTGTTTTCTTCCTAAGTCTGAATAGAAATGACTGAAATTTTTGGTGGTTAAACTATACCGGGTCAATAGCATACAAGTGAACGAACTAGACTATTACATCTCACTTTCATCCCATGATTGATAATATCTATGAGACTCTCTGGGGCGTTATAATAGAAATCATATTAATCGGTCAGTTGAACCGGATCAAAATTATCTAAGTGCCAATCTATATTAATAACCAATTCTACAGAATTATCTCACTCTTACAAAGAATAGCTCTAATTATAACCCATTATTGCAGACGACTTGGATGTCTGTACTTGCATAACGCATAATGATACTCATACCTACCTGTAAGGGTAAAACAGAGGCGTATCGAGACTCATAATTCTCCACATATGTCAAAATTTGAGATTGCTTCTAATAGGTACATTTGAGAAAAAGTGGTTATAAACTAATTACAATAAATTATATTTATAAATCTACTGTCGTATCTCATAGTTCCGGCACTTAGCGTATCCATATCTTATACACGGAGGTATGAGACAACTCTCTCTCTCGCATTATGATTATTTATAATACGTTCTACATAATTTATTAACTTACTGCTAGATGATTCTCTAAAACTGGTAAACAAAAACAGGTTATAATATATACATTGATATCTCCACTTTCTATAGACTGAGTTTCACGTATTTTAGTCCAATTTCATCTTCATCGAGAGTGAAGCCGGTTTTTTTTTTTTTTTTTTTTTTTTTTTATCGTGCGATAAATCCCCACGGATACCACCTCCACAGAGCCGGTGGAGGTGATTATGTCGGACTCGAACCGACTAAAACGCACGCCATCTTGGGTCCTTGGTTGCCGGAGGTGAGATTGCCAAAAGCATATCTCTCGCACCCCGACAGACCCAGGACCATCTCTTTCGAGATGGCCCCCTTCGGGTTGTGGGGACCAAAATGTCCCCATCTAGCCCCGGTTACGGGGAGGCGCACTTTGCGCCGCCGCCGCGGCCTGCTTCTGCTAGGGTGACAGGCGGCTCCACCAGTCACCCCCAGGCCAGCGCTCATGGAGGACGGAGGTCGTTCTGCGACCTCCGACGTCCGGTTCGCCTTCGCTCTGCACGGGCTTCCCGGGCCCGGAGTCTGGTCCGGACCCGACCGGCCGCCTCCTTCTCGAGCATTACTTGCTCGCAGAAGGAGGCGGCCGCACCCCAAGCGTTTGCGCATCGTACCATCGCTGTGAGCAATGTGACGAGTGTGAGGACTCCCACCCCTAGAGCCGCCACTAGGACCCGCCTCGGCGTGTCCCACGCCGGGCACTCGGTCAGCGTGTGCAGCTCTGTGTCCTCGCTCGCATCACAGTGATGGCACTCGGACGTTGGCTCCTTCCGGATCCGACACAGGTAACTCCCGAAACACCCGTGTCCGGTAATCACCTGCGTCAGCCGGTACGAGAGGCTGCCGTGTGGCCTCTCTAGCCATTCCTCCATGATGGGTCTTACCGCCGCTATAACGGCGTGCCCTGCGCTTGGTCGCCCAAGTCGTAGCTCCCATTCCGCTACCATGTCCCTGTGGAGCTGAGACCTCACGGCCCGAATTTCTTCGGGCTCGGGTTCCCGTCCCTGCTCCCGCGCCTCCTTACGATACCGATATAGCATCGAAAGGGCTCTCGCATCCAGGTTCCACGGTAGGGATCCGGCAAGGAGACTCGCCGCCTCGAAGGATATCGTGCGGTACCCCCTAATGGCCCTGCTGGCCATTGCACGCTGCGGTCCACGCAGCAGACGCGCATTGTGAACCGTCAGGGTGTCCGCCCATATTGGGCACCCATATAGGGCCATGGACCGCACGACTCCCGCATAGAGTCTCCTGCAGGAGTCATCCGGCCCCCTCATGTTGGGCAGCAGCCGCCCCAAAGCGGCAGCTGTGTCCTTCAATTTGGGGGCCAGTCTTCGGAGATGCTCCCCGAAGTTCCACCGGCCGTCAAACACGAGCCCCAGATATTTCATCTGGGCCTTGATGCCGATAGAAATGTCTCCCACTATGAGGCTGGAATCCTCCGGTGGCACGCGCCGAGGTCCATGAAAGAACATGGCCTCGGTTTTATGCAGAGCCACCTCGAGACCCAGCCGCCGAATCCGCTCCACGACTTGGGCAACCGCGGTCGTGGCCTTCAGGGTCGCTTCGCGGTATGTAGCTCCGCACGCCGTCACCAGCGTGTCGTCCGCATAACAAGTGACGGCGGCACCGTCCGCGAACTCACCGCGAAGCACCCAGTCGTAACCGATGTTCCACAGTAGCGGGCCCAGGACCGATCCCTGCGGAACACCGCACGACATCTCTCGCCGACCGAGCCCGGTCGCACTTGGGTAGACGACTGCTCTCTCCGACAGATACGCCCCGACTATGCGGCGAAGGTAGAGAGGCACCTCGTGATACACGAGCGCCTCCCTAATGCAGCTCCAGGGCAGGGTGTTAAACGCGTTGGCGATGTCCAGTGACACCGCCAGCACCACCTCGCCCCGAGCGACGGCGTCCTTCACCAGAGTCCCCACGCGCATGATGGCATCCACGGTGGAGCGCCTCCGGCGGAAGCCATACTGGCCATCCGCCAGGTCAGGCCCCACTCTGGATAGGTGCTCGACGAGGCGCTTTGCAATCACTCTTTCAAAAAGCTTGCACACCTCGTCGAGCAACACTATCGGCCTGTAGGCGGACGGTGAGTCCGCCGGGTGTCCCGCCTTTCGGATGAGGACCAGTTTCCCCGTCTTCCACAACTTCGGAAACTGGCCTCGCTCCAAACATGCGCTGAGAAACCCTCTCAGTCGGGGCTCGAGAGCGTCTTCTTCGCCTAGAGCTAGGACCCACGCTCGGCCTGGAATGCCGTCGGGTCCCGGGGCGGTGTTCTTGGCCTTAAGCCTTAGCACCGCCAGCTCTAGCTCTACCCAAGTGACCTCGGGCACGTCGTCGTCATCCACGTTGGGTGCCATAGGCGACCTAGGTGGCGGAGTCATCTGCGGTGGAATATGTTCCACCGCCCGCGCTGGGAACAGGGAGCCAACGACTCCTCCGAGCAGCTCCGGCTGGAGACACCGGGTTAACGGTGGGGCCCGGGGGCGCAGCTTGCCCCTTACCATAAGGTAAGGCCGCCCCCATGGGTCCCGCTCCAGCGTCTCCAGCAGCTCCTTACGAGCTGCAGCCTTCGACTGCCTTATCGCCACTCGGAGGGCCTTTCTGGCCTCCCTGTACCCCGCATGAAGCTCCGCCTCTCGGGGCTCCGTATCTGCGGGGCGGCTACGCCTCCTTCGGAATCTGGTCCACCGGCGGAAAGCGATCACGGAGGCCTGTCGCAGCCTCGCGATGTCCGCTGACCACCAGTAGACCTGACGCCTCGGATTATAGGGCGGAGCCCTAGGCATAGCCGCGTCGCAGACACGTGTCATGGCCTCCCGGAACCACGCCGCCTCATCGTCTATGTCGACAGGCCTGTCCGGCGCAGAGGCCCAGGCCTGTACGATGGCGGCCTCCAGGAGGACCTCCCGATCCAGTCGCTTAAGCACCCAACGTGGCTCGCGTGGAGCCGGTGTAACCGGCGTGGCACCCGCGGGGGGAGAGACGTCGAACCGAATGTATAGATGATCCGACGCTGTCTCCACCTCCTCAAGGACACGCCAGCTCTGCACACGGCCTGAGAGCGGGGCGCTCGCGAACGAAAGGTCCACAATTGAGTCGCCCCGTCTCTTCACGCACGTGGCGACGGCCCCGCGATTCAGAAGAACTAGGCTGAAACTATCAGCCCAGCTCTCCACTGCCCTGCCCCTCGGTCTAGTGCATCGGGAACCCCAGTTCAGAGACCAGGCGTTAAAGTCCCCGAGCACCAGAACCGGGTGAGGGTAACAGGTATTGACGACGACGCCCAGCTGATCCAGCCACTGCTGGTACTCAACTAGGTCTCGGTTCGGCGAGAAGTATACTGCCACGACCGCTATCTCCCCCATAAGTGCCGCCATGCAGCCATGCCCCCTTGTCACGACAACAAGGGGGGGGCTGCCGGCAGCAGCGTTGTGCACCAGTGCCACCGATCCGTCCAGGTCGATTTCCCAGGCAGGCCCGAGAAACCGGTGAATGTACGGCTCGGCGACAGCGGCGACATTAATGCCCCACTGTGCCATGCTCTGGAGCAGAAGTGCCTGAGCATCGACACAGTGGTTCGCATTTGCCTGCAGGACGCGGAGCTGAGGATCCATTATGGAACGCCCATCTCCACGCCCTGCCGCGAACCGGAGACGGAGCGCCTGCCTCCAGGCTTCGGCCTCCCCGCGGTGCAGGCCTTGGCGCCAACCCTGTGTTCGGCCGGCTTGCCCTCCGCTGCACACCTGATGCAATGCAGCGGAGCTTCGCAATTACCGGCCTTATGACCGGGTTGGCCACAGCGGAAGCAACGGTCACCGACTGTTACCTCCGCCGTGCACTGCACCCCCACGTGGCCCACCGACAGGCACCGGAAGCACCGTGCCGGTCGGGCCTGCAGGAGCCGTACCTGCACCTTCTGGAAGCCTCCGATGAGGAGGCTCCGCCCATCGGCAACCTTTTGGGCTGCCGCGATGGGGCAGCCGACAACTGCTGCCCCCAGTCCACGACGGCCGAAGCGTATTGCTCCGACCCTCACTGTGTCCTGAGGACAGCCTCCGGCCTCCACCACGGCGAGCCTAAGCTCCTCGGCCGTGATGGAGTCGTCCAGACCCGATATGCGCACTTCTGCGCACTTGTTGGGCCTGGACACCCGGACGTCAGCTACGTCCAGCGTCTCCCTGAGCCTAGCCGCTAAGGCGTCGGCTTTAGGGCCGCTGGTAGCGCCGGGGACCTCGAAGATCCGAGCTCCGGTGCGCGTGGGCTTGCACACCAGATCCGGGATCTCGAGGGCTCCCAGGTCGATGCAGGCCCTTGCCTGCCTCACTACCTGGGCGTACTCCACACCTCTCTCCGACGCTTCCGCCGTCAATGTGATGACGACGGCCGTCGATCGAGGGACGCGGAGCCTCCTCGGCGCTGTTGCCATCGTGGCAGCCTTGGCCCTTCTGGCCAATTTGGCTGCTTTTTTAGCGGCGCTCCGTCTCTGTTTATTTGCTCCGGCCACCTCCCAGCCCCCTAACGGGGCCGGAGCCAGAGCCCGGGCCGGGACTGAAGCCCGGGCCGGGACTGAAGCCCGGGCTGGGGGCGGGGCTGAGGCCAGGGCTGGGGACTTCTTCCCCTTACCCTTGCCCCTCCCCTTACCCTTGCCCTGGGTGAACTGGGCGCCCTGTGCGGGACCCGGAGGTCCTGGAGGGGGGCGGCGAGCTGGCACCGACGGGGCCGCCGCCGCCGCCGGGGAGGCAGTGCCGCCTCTCACTGCGGTGGCGTACCCGGCTGGCGTCGCGAGAGGAGGACGGCGGGCGATGTCCAGGATCGCCTCCAGCCGCCGGTTGGTGCGCTCCTCCTGCGCCACCATCTCAGCGCGTATGGCCGCCATACAATCGGCCAACGACGCCGGCTCTGCCGGTCGAGTCGGCGGCTGCACCGGTTGCCGCGGCGACTGCGCAGTTTGCGCTGGCCGCTCCGACTGCACCGGCCGCCCCACCGGTGCTGAGTGCGCCGACCGCTCCAGTTGCGCCTTCCGCATCGACCGAGTTGTCACCCCCGGTAACTCGGTCAGGTGCTCGACCCGCCTTTTGAGGGCCTCCAGCTCCGCTGTGACCCTCTCGAGCTGGCGCCGGGACTCTGCCTCCTGTTTTTGGGCCTCGGCCTCCCTCGTCGCCTGCTCCGCCACCTGCTCAGCCAGGCCCTTGCTGGCGGCAACGATTTGCTGCACGACCCCGAGCATTGCGGCCTGCTCGGGAGTCGGGGACTCCCCCTGGCCCGCCATCATCATCCGGCCAAGCCGATGGCCAAGGATCATGGTCCTTCTGCAGTTGGCCGGGACCAACGGCACATCCATCCCCGGGTTGGATCCAACCCACGGGGAGGAGTCCCGAGGGGGGCGGGCGGCCTCTCCACCGCTCCTCCTGGCCCTTTCGCGGCCAGTGGCCTGGACTTTGTGCTCCCGCTCCTCTTCACTACTGCTCGTGCCGCTGGGTGGGATGAATGTCTCATCAAGCTCGGCCACCCGGGGCAGGGGAACCTTTTTCCTCCCCTTTCGCTTCTTGGCTGCAGACCTCGTCTGCAACCCAGGCAGCGCCTGCCTGTTTTCTTCGGTGGTGACGCCAGATTCCTCTGACGTCATCGCCGCCGCTGATACGGACGCCGCATCGTCCATGTGTAGCGCGACCTCCGCGCTACTGTTTTTGTTGGGGCCGGATTTAGAGCTCGGCGCCGGGCTCAGGCAATGAGTGTCCCCCCCAGAATACGGATAGGGACTGCCGTTGCCGACTGGCAACGGGAGGGACTCCCCAGCTAGGCTGGGACCCTCCTGGGTAGATTTTCCGGTATTTTTGTCCATTGCATTTTTTTTTTATTAGTTTTATGTCCTCCGACATTGACGCCCTTGGGACTGGACTCCCTCCAGCCACTCATCCCATCGCCAGGCGTCAGAGCTTAGGATTGGGGATTTTTTATAGAGGTTATCTCCTCGCGGATCCGAAGATCCACCGGTCCTGTCCGTTCAGGGTTACGGCCGGGCCGAACGGGGTCTGCACCAGACCGAGTCCGTCCGCCCCTGGGGGTAATTTTTTATAGAGGTTGTCTTCCTCGCAGCCCACTAGAGGCCACCGTTCCTGACCTAGGTCAGGCTTACGGTTTGGCCGCACGGTGGTCTGCATCAGACCATGTCCCCCACCTCTGGACGAAGCCAAAGGTGGAGAACCCGTCCGCCCTAGAGCACCCTCCACTACGTCCTCTGCAAACAGAGGGACATGTGGAGGGCCCACGAGTGGCCCCTGACAGGGCCACTCCCGCCTGGGTTGTCTAAGCGTCTCTCGCCTGTCTCCTCTGAAAGCAGAGGGATACTGGGAGAGACGCGGACGACCACGGGCCTTACAGGCCCGTCATCCCACGACCCCACCTCAGTGGGGTCCGCCGATGGGTTATTTGTCAACGGCCAACAGAACTCCCAAGGTGGGAGTCTGTTGGCCGTTGTCCAGGGTGCACCAGCCCTCCCGCTTCCGCTCCCCAGGACCGCGGTCCAAAGGGGAAGAAACGGAAAGGCCAACGTGGAGGTTACCCAACCAGCACCCCAGTGAAGCCGGTTAGCGAGACGGTAGTACATAAATGAACCACTTTTTGTTGCTAGTAGCGACCGTTTAATCGCCTAGTAAGAATCATTTTGTCACAGTAGTTAAATGATACATGTAGAATACGTTCTACATTTTAAAATAACTGCAATTATTAATTTGTTGGAGCAGATTAGCCACAGATTTGTTTTAATAGTATACATAATACTTTCAACTCTCTATACTGTAAATACTTATTAAATGTACGTAACTTTTTTACGTGTATTACATCTTCGTAGATGAGGACGAGATGTGATTTTTATGACGCACAACTTTTGGATCTAGATGACTCTGCAAGTAATTTGGTTAACTTTTACTGATCTATAGAAAGTGGCTATGTAATAGAACTGTGAAATGACAAAATGTTTAGATTATGACTTGCGTTGCATCAAGCATGACGACGCAGTGCACGATTTTTTTGTTCACTTAATGACTATTATGTTAGATTTCGTTTTTATGGTGCGTTGATATGGTACTCTGAAGTGCGTAGGCTATTAGAGTTCATCATTCCGTAAATTGTCCTACACTTTAAGTATCATAATCTTTCTTTTACAGACACGTGCAAATCTAAAAGGGTAAGCGAATAAGCTCATTTTGTGGCGTCTAAAGATATTTCGTGTTAAAGCAAAACTTGTTATGTTTCTTTCTTTTCTTTCTTTTTCTTTCTTTCTATTAAAACTATCTCTCTACTTCATAATTGTGTGTAACTATTTTATTCATTGAGATGATTGGTTTTTATTAATTTTTTTCGTAATTCATTGAATCATTGAGAAAAAGCCTTAGCTTTTTCTATGATCTGAGGATGTATGAATAAACTTCCCTTTTTTAATCATGACAAAATTGTAAAGTAGCAATTCAATGAGTACCAATGCTGTTATTTTCATTACAAAACACATCCAATCAACAAACTGATTCTTCAAAATATTTATTTTCATTCTTACATCCTTTATCACGTAATATATAAATATGTATGTATAACCACAAATAGCTAATAATCATTATTTTGTGGTATCGCTTCAGACCCAATTTACACTCTCTGTTTATATTACATACTAGAAAGATTATTATCAACATAATTACATAAAATCTTGTGGTTAGTGATAGTAAAGACTTCTAATATATACTTTTCTCTTTCGTTTTAGTTGAAAATATTACCAACACTAATTTTCTTCAAAAGAGCGATGATAAGTTACTGGGCGTTTTTGTGTTTCTCTTTATTTATTTAGAAGCTTTCGTTATCCAGTAGTTGCTGACCTTCTATTTGAAATATTGATTCTCGTAAATCTCTTTACTACTGACACAATAACACTCTTGTGAGTTAAACGGGCAGTATAGCTTTAGTTTTTGAAATATCTTTATCATATTTGGACACAAATCTATCTTTTTAAACATCATGATGAACTGTTTCTACATTTATATTTAACCACATTTGAAAAGCATTATTTCGATCATCAATGACTGAAATTAAAAATTTATTTTCATACGGTTTTATAATTTTTAAGAGCTTTTCTGCAATAATACAAGTAACACCTAGCGACAACTAAACGTTGCCTGTCTATACTACTGCGGCTAAAGAACCTGTTCTAGTGTACACAGCTGAGAATAGGTCAACTTATGTATTGACACTTTTATCATAGGTGAATGTATCAGGTTCGAGCTTCCGGCTAAGATAACTATAGCCTTATACTGAACTGATGTCGTAAAATACTAAATAGCTTTCCAGATCTAATATATTCTTCTTCTTCTACAATTACATAGAAATTAGTTTTAGCTCGCAGCTCCGCTCGTGTGTCGGTTATCGCCACCAAACATAATAATAAGCCATGGAGTCAACCAACTCTATACCAATTTTATTAAAATCGCTCCAGCCGTTTAGACATGTACCGTAACAAACATCCATTCATCCATCCATCCATACTTACGAAATTTCGCGTTTACGATATTAATGGTATCAATCAAATGGCTAGTCCAATGTTTTGTTAAAATTTGAGAACGGCCAGTCATTCTCAAATTTTAGGCCCAGGCCTATTTAGCGCATAGTTCAGAGAAGGTTTAAATGGTGAGAACATATAGAATTTCGAGGAAGAACGGGAATGGATACCGAATTCTACTACGAGTGTAAAGCCGCGGTCACCATTCATCAAGATAGTTTATTTAGATAGATTCAATAGAATTAAACTGTTCTCACAAATGGTTAAAAAGGTTAAAAATTAACATAACAGTTTCGTTTTTATTTGGTTGTTTAGTAAACATTAATGTTAAATTTACATATATTATGTTTCCAGCCTGATTGTAGATACCCCACGATTTTCGAAAATTTTCAGACCAGAAACTTGTAGATAAATATGAAGCAGTAATCTGGATTGTAAATAAAGATTACAGCAGTCTTGAGGTTTTGAGGACACTCAAACTAAGTGAAAATTAAACAAAGTTTTAGGTTTATTCTTATTTATTTATTTGCCTTCCAAATTAATACCAACTTCTAAAATGAAATCTCGTACAGTTATTAGTATACCTATTCGCAATATTTTTAATTCTACCCATATTACGAATGCAAAATATTTTGAGTCTATAGACGCCGATATGTTACGCTTCAGCATAATTTGTGTAAACTTTTTAATAGAGACAACATACACTCGTACCCCAAAATTAAAAAAAAAAAAAATTCAACCACGGCCTCACCAATTATGAAATTAATGAGTAAAATGTTTCTTTATTCCTTTCTTATTTTCAATATCAAATAAGTGAGCCTTCATTGATAATTTTAAAGCCACCAATACTTGCCATTTAGTCGGTGATCAAGATCTAATATTAAAGTCATTATACTAGTGTTATATGTTAATGGACCTAATAATCTAAGAGAAAGGAATATTTCTGCAACCTTTCACATTTGAATACTACATAACAATATTATAAGGATTGATTTCAGAATTATGTATTATATTTTCTTTAATCTAGCCATCTTTATTCACAGAACTATTGTGATCATGATTCTTATACAAAAGATTTACTTCTTTTCTTTTTTCTTCTTCTTTTTCATTATCTATTAGTCTATTGCAAGACTTGGTTGTACTACAAGTTCAATCAAATTATAATCTGCTAATTAATTTATCTTTATTACCCACCGCTGCAATTTATTTCCTATTTATGAAAGCTAAGGTTTGTTAATCTTTTCTCTAATTCTTTCATTCATTCATTCATATTTAAGGATATTTTATTACTGTAACTCTAGCTTTCGTATCCCGTCGTCTTATCACCATATATGTATTATATGGTCAAAAAATCGTATCTTATTATGCATTTGGTTTCACGCACCTCATTATGGTAATCAGATATGGTCACTTCGCACGACTTTCGCTATCGAATTGGTAGCGTATTCAGTTCGCTACGGTGTGTCTACGTCACGAGGGACGCCGAAATGGACACCTACTTTACGATGCGGATGAGGCCAACTGATGTCGAGCTTGCGAACGTTTTACCTACATGTTTTGTGGCCTCAAGCTTTTTAAAGAGCTTTTAGTTTTCATTCAACAATTTGTTTTAATGATTGTAAATTACTACTCGTGAGATCATTGTTATGTTTTGTTTGTTTTTGTTTTGGTTTTTATTTGTCTACTTATCGTGAGGAGCCTTTATTCATTCAAGTGGTTAATTCGTAATCTTTTTTGTGTAAAATGTAGATTTTATCCGTAACTGTTATAATAATTGTCAGTCTTATCTATGTAAGTATTTAATAGAGACGATTGTCATTATTATTAATCCTTTCACTAATCTAAATAACCAATATTTGTTTATTTCATTTTATTCTAAGAAATAATATGGTTTTCCTAATTTTAAAGCTCAACTATATTCCAAGAAATGCATTTACCAGTTTGATAATAATATTAACATTGTCCATGTATGTACATTACTTCAACCCAAGAGCGGTTTCACTTCAGCAACACAATTTTTAGTCTGTGGCGGCCATGACAGTTAAAACAAACTATTAGCAATCTAAATTTTTATCCTCATAAATATTTATATCAATGTCTCACCGGAGAAACGAAAATATGTTTAATGAGAAATCCGGTTGAAACAAGATAAGGCTTGACTAAACAATTTCACTTTTGTGTGTAGGGAGTTAGTAGCATCATAGTTTTCACTAGCTGGAGCGGAGGTGTTTATATGCGTCAGTAGGTAAGTAGTTTCCTTCCTCTAAGATACAGCTTGCAGTACTTTTTCTTATATGTTCTTGTTGCTTGTTGCTATGTGCTTGTTTTTACTTTATGAAGGTAATAATTCAATTCAGGTGGACTGGAAAAAGTGGAGCCCTGACTCGTAGATGAAAGTTTCGGATGTGAGTAAGACTTACGCAAGGATGAAGAAGATATATGTTCTTTCCTTAGATATTCATATCACCAAAATTTGTTGAACGTAAGCCAATCTAACTGCAAGCTAAGACAAATGTTGACTGTCGCGCTCAATGAAAGACTCTGGGCACTAGGAAATCAGACGTAATTTTATTATCAAATCATAATATAGCAGGCGCTGCAAAAAGACAAAAACCAAATTTATTGTATAATGAGCAGTAAGGTATAAGACCCAGGGCTTGCATTTGTAAGCCTTGGGTACAATTGGGATTGACGCATGATGAAGAGAGAATAGACAGACAGACAGACAGTACACTTCTGTGTTACTTGAAACTCACCGTATTTTTATTAATTACTAGCCTGCGGTTGTCGTGATTTTGGGTCAAATCTCCGATTTTACTCAACCAATGGCGTTCAAAAAAACGCAACGTTATAAGCTGATCAAGACCTTTAATAGCGCATCCAAAACTTTTTATTCATCACAGACAAACAGAAAAAAAGGTTCTGTATCGTTAACATTATCAGCAGTTTCAAATTCATTTTTTAAATGTCTTCAATGTACCAACTCAGATGCAGCTACTTTACAATTATATAACAGTATCTATAAATTATTTATATTACTGTTATGCATCTATACAGGATCTACAGTGGTGAAATTATGATTAGTATATTGATTACTTATTAGTTATGACGTCATGAAATATTTATGAACCAGACTAAACTGATATCTATGATTGAGATTATGTATGCAGTATTCGCCGACCGTGGTCACGGTTGGGTGGATGAGAACTTAGCGACTGCCCTTCGTGTCTTGTCTGTATTAACATTATCATGCCCATCTGCAAAATATTTAAAAAAACAACCAAGTTACCAAAACTACTATTATTTATGTTCAACCTTCAATTTATCTAGTTATATTTATTAGAGACAATTTAAAAGGAATTCATTTTGTGTTTTTTTATACACATCAATTTGACTTCACCTCGCCTGATGGTAAACTAAAGGCGAAGTCTCGGAAAGTGGGTCACCATCGTAAACATGTACCATGTTAACAATGGTGGCACTCAGCTTGACGGCCTCATCAGATGCCTTTTCACGCCCCTCTTAAAGCACCCGGGACATTAGGAAAAAGGAAACACGTGAGCTGGCAGGGAGTTCCAGGTCTTAATGGTGCGGAATAGGAATGATTCACCGAACCACTTAGTTCTAGTAGGTATATTCTGCACTGTATGCTAGTGACATCTAAGACCTGCACTTGTTATCCTGTGTGGAGGAAAAGAGAGGGTGGGACTAATTAGTGATTAGTGATAATGATCCAGAACTTGTTTCTATGAAGTGGAAAAGAAAAATATTTATACTAACTTCTTCCTCATTTGTATTCTACTGCTCGTACTATAAACTTACGTCCTAGTACGTTCAACTATCGGTATACCTCCCGTCATTAATCTTGGACTCAAAATATGCTCCGTATATTCAATACGCACCGATCAAAGTTTCATTCAAAACTTGTTTCTCTCGCGAGTTGTATCCAAGATATATAGCGGAAGGTATACGCTCGTGTCTGGCACTGACCCTCACACTTGAAAACTAGTACAGCCGCGTTTTACGAGGCTCTCAATGAATGGATATCACGCAACGCTCAGTTGTAGAATGTTCTCTTTATAAGGGGTGTACATAAAGGTCGACAACCGACGTTTAAATCTGTTATTTTGGAATTGTTTATAAGTCATAATCTTATCATTATGATCTACTTTTGATGTTGACTGTACCGAATCGTGGAGATATTTCAATAAAATACTTAGGTTATATTAGATTGATTCTAAACTCACAACGTTTTTTAACATAATGACCTGCTTGTCACGTTTGCCACGCTTGCCACGTTATCCACGCTGTCACGCTGGGGAGGCTAGCCACGCTATCCATGCTGTGGCTAGCATGGATAGCGTGGCTAGCCTCCTAGTTAGCCGCCTAGTTAGCTATTTATTCAAATTGTACCAGCCGAAATCAATACAAGAAGCAGCAATATGAAAACAATGATGATGAAACTTTTATAAATTGTCTGAGACCTTCTTGTAATGGAAATTTGTATTTAGCTATTATAATTTTATTGCCAATCTTGGCTGCCAATTTCGGCTGCTACCATTTTGGCCAGTTTTAGTAGTTTCAGTCTCATGATATTTAAAGCTGGGTAGCATGATGCCGTGGTTAGGGAGATAGAGTGATTTTGCGTGTGTAGTAGGTATGGCTTGACTCGCCAGCGTGACAGCGTGGATATCGTTGCAAGCGTGACAAACGCAACAAGCAGATCAGAATTTAAAAAAAAACTTATGATTTTAGAATCATGAATCAGGCTCATTCAAATATCGATACTTTCAAAATAAAGTTATCTCATACTTGTGCAGATAACCTTCACTATATTTACACCGGTATTCAAATCCCTGCTAGTTGTTACTCTGTATGTGATAGTAGACAGTTTCTCAAATCTGTACTGTCGTATTTCTCCACCGTAATACTGACCACAGGTGGGTCCATGTTTTCTAACCATAATTACACATAAAGGGTAACCTGAATAAATATACTTTAAGTTGTTTTCACTTAGGGTAAACTTTGTTTGGCGTTCTAGAAAAGACCAGTTTGGTACTTTGAGAAAATAGCTGTTGGAGATTAGTGATGCTGTGCGGATTGTAATGTAGGCAGCTAATGTCCATTAGGAAAAATGACTGTGTATAAAAATGTGTAATGATGATTTAATTGTAAACACGATAATATTTAAAAATGTCGACGAATTCTAAGCTATGCTAAATGCTAAGCGCCATCTAGTGATAGACAGCTCAACTAAGAAAGGTGATCGTGCGATGCTATGAAAATTCTACTGGTTAACATAATATTTCAATATAGTTCTGTAAGAATTTGGGTAGATTAGTTAGGTAATTGAATACCTAGCCCGTTCAAATGAGGGTAGAGAGTTCGTGGATACCACGTATTGTACAGATAGGTTAGGTTAGAAGGGTGGTTTTATTTTTGGTGCTAGCTTGCGTGCAGGTCTGCTGGGCATTTTTAATGGTTTGTATATACAGGTCAATGTCATTTTACCTAGACGAGTAATTCAAGCCTAATCATTTTACACGATAGAGCGTTTTTAACAACGGCATCAAATTGTTTACTAAGCAATTTAATAGCTTAATTTAAATACTTTACCTAATCTCTGATGGCGGAAAATTGTTTTGAATTAATTCTCAATTGGCGCACTATATAAGTTAAAAACTAATTTGCACCTCAAAGGTAAATATTATGCTATAACAATGGAAGATATGATTGTGAAAAAATGGAAATGATACACTTATAATCATAGTTTATGGACAGATGTACTGTAATAACTCTAATTTTCCATGTGATTACCATAGTTATACAGAGTACCTGAACTTAATAGATTTGTTAGTCAATTAGTAGGTCCGCGTAGAGGCAAATGGAAGGTAGGACACCCTCTAGCCAGATGAACTGACGAACTGAAAAAGGTTGCTGGGACAGATCGGGTGAAATGACGCACATTAGGAGAGGCCTAATCTATGTTCAACTGTGGACTGCGATAGTTTAAATCGATTAATTGATTGATTGATTGATAAATACTTTTAGTTTCTTAGTAAGGTCTTGACATAAAATACATTATTATCTTTACTTTAGTCTTTTTGAGAATGAAAGTACCTTTTAGATCTAACTCGAGTTAGATTTATTTATTTTATAATAAAGTCTTGGAACTCGACTGACCATACATATTCAAAAATAAATAATGACGTCTGTAAGTCCCTAAAGCAATAGGCATTGTGTACTAAAAAGAAAATTCAAACACTACGTTTGACTTTCGATCCTAATACTTAGAGGGCAACTCAATTGCCACGATTGTGAATAAGGAAACCAATATCAAAATGTCACAACAGTTTGTGTGTATCGCAAACTTATTCCATCTAGAATATTCCAGAAAATTATTCAATAATTTTGAGTAACCATAAATAAATTTAAAGACCTATTATATTTCTAAAACAACCAGTTCTCCTTAATTATGTTTGAGTATCAATAATTATGTCCATCGTACCTCTCTATTGAGAAAGTGAAATAAAATAGAAATTCTGTTTAATGTGCTATAATCATTCGGACAGGCAATAAAGGCCTGCTATCCGTATCATCAACTATATATCAAATCATGGTGTGAATGATTTAAAAACATTCATTACATTCCTTACTGATGGGTTTGGTCGCTTCTAGTATCTTTCATTTCCGTTTACAAGGCATTCGACGAAAATTAAAACCATTCATAATAGTGACGTAATGTTTAAGGCTTTGAGACCCATAATTCATAATGACGCTCAGTCCTGATTTAGAACTAAAACTGAGGACAGATTGCTGCTGATATTCTGTCAAATCTGTCAATGGAATCTTGATGGCCTATTAGGTACAACAATTGTTATGTTATGAATGGGCGTGGCCTTCTGATACCAGTTAATAGAAGGTCACAAGTACCATTGTGTTACAGAAGTAAATTATTTTTCATTTTTTTTCAAATCCTGATTCAGTACTTCATATCGTTTTGATAATGGGCCTGAGATTGACGCTCGGAAACTTGGAACTCATCTTGTATATCAGTGTCGTGATTTCTAACTCAAGTAATTTAGCTAACGAATCACACTAGTCAGCGGGCTGAGTTGACATAGGTCAAGCTAACCACTAAAAAACTGCAGTTGTCAACCGAGCTCTTAGGCTAAGGCCCGTATTCTAAAATGGCACTCAGCCTGAATCGCGATTTATTTAATGACAGATTGTATAGACAGATTGATAAATTTGCCATATCGCCTATACAATCTCTCCTCAGAAAAATCGCGATTTAGGCTGAGTTTCATTATAGAATAATAACAAAAGGGCCTAAGTCACTCAATGACGGTAAGGCTACTCAGACGTTGGAGGTCGGGCAACTACGAGTAATTCAGTCCTTCATAAACATGGGTCTAGGATGACATTTGGAGCCGTGTCACCCTAGCAGAAGCAGGTGTGGTGAGATACACGAATGCCGGATAGGAAGTGGTTCATGCCAAACCGATCCCTAACACTAACCACTTACTCCAGGTAGATATGTCTAAATTTGCCATAATATAGCAGGTTTTTAGTGTATCGAAAGCACCAAAGACGCTTCTTCATATCCCGCAGGAAATGCTATCACCTATTTGTATCTTTACGATATACAGCATATGCATTTTTGTACCACGTGAAGGTCTCTAACCGACTATCTTCAAATCTAATTTTAGACTACGAAAATAAAAATTCAATGTCCATCATTAAAAGAGGCAATTTGGTTAAATTTAACAACATAATTGCAGTACGAATGTTCAGATACAGAAATAAACACAGGGTATCGTTAACAGCTCGTTGGTGTTGCCAGGCTTTAATGAAAAAAGTGCAGAAAATACAGATTGTATCTTTTAACTAGTTGATGCCCTCGGTTGCGCTCGTGCATTCATCTCAACTTTTGGTAATTGTAATATCATTGATTATAATCTACTGATGTCAAATAAACGTAAGATTTGAAGTCTCATCAAGACCTTTGTAATAAATAACGGCAGTATTAGTATTTTTGGGTCAGAATCATTACTTTTACGTATTCCAGGTATTTTCTTAACGGCTTTAATGTACAGTCGACAAAGAAGATACGGTTTCACTTTCTGATACAACTTTATGGACTGTACACTATGGACGGATACTACTTCACAATCATTATATAATAGTGTAGATAGATAATACTATGGAATAGAAAAAGTGTAGTATACCATAACTAACTTCACACGTATTACAATAGGAAACAATAATTGTTTTTATATGTTTTTTTTTTATTAAGGACACGTCAATTTTACCTTGCCTGATGGTAAGGTAAGGTATCTGCGGTAGCCTAGTGGTATGGGTAATGGACTGCTGAGACTAGGTCTCGGGTTCGAACCCAGGTTTACCATGGCACATACCAATGACTTTTCGATGCTTTTCGAAGTTATGTGTGTATTTATCGCAGGTTTATAAGTGCCCGGTTAATGGCAATAGGCTCGCCACCTATTACATTGGGACCTAAACATAAAACTGGCGAAATGTAGGTGCTAGCACCTCTGCCTACCCCTTCGGGGAATACAGGCGTGAGTTTATGTTATGTTATGCTGATGGTAAGCTAAAGACAAAGTCTCGGAAAGAGGGTCACCATCACAATATTATCACTTACTCGCCACTACGACACACACTGAAAGAGGTGGGGTGGTTATATTCTACTGCACAGGGTACCAATACCGGTAGCCAGGGCTAACACAAAGAATGATGATGATGATATAATAATCAACTTTGTTTTCGGGCTCCATCAAGAAAATATGTAAGCTAGGATTTAGAAAATTTTATTTGCTAACTCCTTGTATAACTCCGGAATCAAACCTTGGAATTCAATTGCACTTGCGATTACCGCGCCACCAATGTATGAAAAAAAGAAACATCTATGAAGACAAAGGCGCCTAAACTTTGGAAGCGAAAATTCGGCAAACTAAAAAGAAAGTGGTGAGGTTGCCTATATAAAAGTTCACATTGCTTTGAATAGATGGCGCTATACTGTCCGTTCGCACTTTACTACTTTCCATCAGGTGGGCCGTATGCTTGTCTGCCCCCATAAGTGATATAAAAAAATATTGCCGTAGACAACGAAACAAAATAATATTTCTAAGATGGTTATTTTTAGAACATTTAGGTGGCAGATAAGCACACAGCCTATCTGATGAAAAGTGATCAAAGTGGCCCGATACTGTGGCCTATGTACGAATAACTCAGCGCGTTTATCTATTCTTTGAATTTAATCTAATTTTTATCCTAAACTGAGCCCATAGTTTTTTTTATTTGTTATTTAATTACTTACATGATTTATGAGTTACAACGATTAGGATTGGAATCCTTTTTTCTTTGAGCGAATATTCCTCTTAGATAGGCCGGGGGATCGGGAGCTTAAATACGAACCTAGAAATGAGGTAAAAATACCAGTTAGTTACATTTCAATGGTTCTGAGAACTCTCCTTTTATTATTCTCCCTCTTCATTAGTTCAGGAAGTAAGACACTACACACTAACGACATATACTTAGAAAGGTTTTTGTATGTTACATCAGTAGTATAAAAAGGTAATAATTACTACAAGACACAACCTGAGCTATGATAGGTACTAAATATTTCTACCTGCAAACAAACTTATAGCAACATGACCAAAAGTGAAATTCTTTCTAAAGAAAGGTGTGAAGACTTTCACACATCGAAGACTTTTGCTCAGACATTATTTTAAGGCGTAATAAATTATAAAAAGCTCTAAAGTCAGTATCGACCAGGAAAAAATATCGTATGTTTCCACCCGTTTGATGTGTATAACAAAACATTCCCAGTCGTTAATATTGTAATCTTCTTCTTCGTGTCAGTGGCAACAATTTAAATATTAAGATGCGCCCAACACAAAACTCGGTGACTCTGACCGCACTATCCGTAGCTTCATTTAGGTCGGCAATCGTGCAGGTGTACGGGTACAGTGGGCTCGACAAGAGGTGGTTCATCGACTAATACTGTAATGAAAGACGGGTTACTGCCGAGTGGGTAATAACTACGCCGGGGAACATAAAATGTGAACGATTGTGAACAAACGTCGCGTTCTTCAACACTTTTAGAGAGTAGAACTACACATTTCCAGTTGTTAATAGGGTTAATGCGGACGGGAAATACTGCTACTGAAAGATACGTTGTACTACATCAATCAAATTATTGTCGGTCTTAAGATCATAATTTATGATTGCTGGTTTTCGTCTCACGTCAATCACGGTAGTGTTAAAATCTTGTAATTTGAAGTTAGAGATTTGCTATCCCACTCCTCCTAAATTTCGTTTGGTTGGACTTCTTCGGGAGTGACTGTCATCTAGCTGCCCAACCGTGCAAGAAAATCCAGCGCTAGGGCATCATCCGTCAATCTAAAGATGTTTGGATTTATAGGTAAGATCGGCTTGGGTTCTGGAGATCTTGAATCTATTTAAAATCTATAAGTACTTATTCGTTTCTTATAAATATTATTCACAATCACTAAAGATTGTATATTCACAATGACTACCAATCGTAAATCCGAAGTTGTGAAACGAAGTTTCGGTCAATTTTCATCACGATATTAGGTGAAGTCCTAAGACGCAGACTCTTTGAACTCTCATTTATTTGGTTAGTACAGGTAAACCATTTACTATCCATTGTCAAGCAATCAGTTCGTTCAAAGATTGTCTGGAAGAAATCGTAAGGTGCGATAAAACCGATTTTTTATGCATTTGTCTGACTTGTATGTTTTGTATTCTGCAGTTACCAATGCAAAATTAACTTATAGGTATATATTACTTTCTTTTCTGCTTTTTATCTTCTGTCTATCTATCTTAGCTAATGTTTTTTTTTGTGTCGTCGGCAAAAGTAAATTTTCCAAAATTTATCGCGTGAAGTCCCGTACTATGAATAAACTATGATATAGGTATCTTAGCTAAATTACATACTTGTGTTAGAGGTCCGTCGGTAATTTAATGGTCAGAATTCAAACTTGAAACCTCTCGATCTTAAGTAGGAATCTTAATCACTAAGCTAGTGACATTTATCATTATATAAATTTCGTGAATATTCTGTGAAAGCTAGGATTGACAGAAATGGCGTACATTAGGATAGGGCTATGTCCAGCAGTGTACTGCAATATAATAATTGATTCATTGATTGATTGATGTAAAGGCTATTAAAATATCAAATAATTTGAACAAAATGGAGTTCAAATATGTTTATAATGAAATCAAATACATAGGGAAAAAGAATCTTCTCGGGCGGGAATAAAAATTTGTAACTAGCTGATGCCCGCGGTTTTACCAGCGTCCTGTTTCCAATTTTCTTCCTGTTCCCGTAACCCAGGAATTAAGGAATACACGAAAAAAAATGCCGTTCTGAGTTATTAAAATTTATTTTTATTTATAAGGTCCAGTATTCAGGCCGAAGGTATCGATTAAATAAAAGATAGAAATAAATTCACTGATGTTTGGTTTATTATTAATACAGAAATAAATACTGTAGCTTTAAACATTCAGACAAACACACAACAAGAAAAACATAAATATAGTTAGTGAAACACGATCGTTGAAATTCATAAAAATACTATAAGTATATAGAGATCATATTAAATAAAAACTAAGTTTTATTTAACTCACATAAATACAACATAAAATATTTTTGTACGTTTACTTTTAAACATAACAAAATATAAATTAACAAACAAAATAAATAAAAAATAATAAATATATAAATACATATAATATATAGTGCAAAATATATGATAAATCCTTGTTTAATAATATATTTTTGGTAAATAATAAAAATAATCGTATCACTTATCGTATATTATATAAAATATTACGTATGTGTATACCCGTATATATAGATATTCATAAATAACTAATAATACTATCACATAATCTAAAAAGGTTCCTTTTCAGTCAAATTAACAAAATCAAATATAATAATAATAAAATGACTGAAAAGAATAACGGCGATAAAAAGTAAAAAAAAAAATAGAACAACAGAGTCACTTCAATGATTCATTCGTACTTAAATACATTCATTCACAAAATCAAACTTTCATATTTGGGGATTAGATATAATATTTGGTAATCAGCTTCTTAGATTCCGTACCCAGAATATGCCATGCTGTTGGCTTCATTTCTGGAGCGAGACCAGCCACCTTCCCAACCATGACCGTGTTCTACAGGAGCGGCATGATGTTCCACATGAGCTGACTCCCATCCTTGTGGCTGCCAGGAAATTTCTTCCTGAGCATGCTTCTTGGCCAAGAGTTCCTTGATGAGAGCGATAAGCTTAATGATAAACGCGATCTTGGCGATGAGAGCCAACTTGAAGAGCGAGACGGCGATAACGATCAAGGATATGACGACCAGAGCGACGGCTTTAGCTTTAGCGAGGAGAATGAAGGGGATCAGCATTTTGATCTTCTTTTTGATCTCCTTCTTCTTCTTTCCACGGCCTTCTTCAGCTGTAACAATTATTCATGAATTAATTTTTGTTTCATCTACATCAACATTATTATTAATTAGGATTGTATTTTTATTATGATGGTATTTAGTTCAAACTGGTACTGAATCGAGTCAGCTTCTAAGGTTTCAGTAGTTTCAATTCAAATATTTTCTGTACCTTGGTAGGTATATTTCTACAAAGAGTTAGCTTAGGGTACTGTAATTACAACGTCATGGTATGTTCATATTACAAGAAGATATGAAAGTAATGTTGTGAAAAACCTCAAAATTAATACTGTAAAGGGTTATAGTAGCCGAGGTAGGAATAATTGGGACAACGGCAGGTAGATGACCATGATAAATAATGCGACTAAATTGTTAGTCAGTTGGTGGCGAATATTTAAGGAGAAAATTTTCTGACAGTAAAGTTCAATGAAATTTCGTCCACCTGGAAACCAAATCCACGGTTTCATACGTATGCCAACCAACCAATGAACTAGACATAAGCAGATTTTTAAATACCATTTGAAGTTGTAACAGGATTACAGTAAATTAAAGATAACTGTTAAAATCTTGCTGCACTATAACTGGATTTCTGTCAAACAGGAAATTAATTAGTAATTTTATCAACTACCTGTTGATAAAATCAAGTAATCAACATCCTTCTCTCAAACGAACCAATGATAGATAATTATTCTTAAACCATCATCCGCTTACAATTTGATAAGTGCTACTTTATCTAATTGGGTTTTGGTTCTTTATAACGGCTAATCATCACTAACCGCTTTATAAATCAAACGAGAATGGAACACGATGTATCATAGTAATTGGTCTGTTCAACCTCCTATTAAATAGGTAACCGTGTCATATTCTGCTTGATATGTCTCAATGGATGATTTTCTTTTCATTAATTAATGATTTGATTATGATATAAAGATCCAGTTGTCTATTTTCAATCAATTCTTCTTAATATTTGCTCGATCAGTCAAATTTCTTTTTTTTTTTTTATTTAAGTTGTGATGATATTTATTCTTACCTGCATCATCAATAGACCTGGACTCAGTATCATCATCATCGGCAGCGGCATAGCTTAGTTCCAACTCAGATGATTTAAGAATCTCGGAAGTACTCTGCCATAATCTCTCAGTAACTTGTTTCTTTCTCAGTTCAGGGTCCGTAGAAAGAGTTTCAAGGCTCTTAGCTTCTCTAGGACTATTGTTTAAGATCGTAACTCCTTCGATAATATCAAGCTTTCGAACACCGCCAAGTCGATCTGCAGCCTTGAGAGCATGTTCCTGAAAGTATAATGTTTTGTTAAATAAAATCAAATTTGTAGTTATCAGTGAACTTTAACCTTCAAGTAAAACTTTGATGACAATTCATCTTATAGGTGAAATTGTCAGCTTATCTTTTGAAACGAAAATTAGTTTTTGATTGACTAACTGTTGTATTTTTATGTGAAAGTTAAACCCTTGGTTTCATACACTTGACCTTTCTATTGACAATTAAGCAATAAACATTATATTCTAATGATTGTGTGGGACCGATTATCTGGCTGTAACTAATTTTGCTTGGACGTATCTAACTTGGCCTACTAATTATTTGTCACTTTCACTGTCGCGTCTATTTTGGAAGGATTTGATAGTTTTGATAAAAAAGTAATGCGAGATATTGGTGTCTATTCATAATTTTCCAAATTTCTATAATTTTCCATCACTTTTTTCTTGGAAAATAATTTTCCAAAAAATTATATTTTAATTAAAATTAACGAAATTCTACGAGGTCTTAGTAGGTTTACCATGATTATTATTTTTATATACAAAAAGAAATATGAGGGCAATAATTTTAATATTTAATCTCTCAGTAACAATTCAGCAGTACTTTTCTTATTATTTTTCTTAAATATTTTAATAACTTCATGAAAAATAATAATAATTTTTCAAGAATTACATTGTATTTTTTCACTAACACTTGCAAAAGAAATTTTAATCTGGAAATTTAATAGACGTTTCAGTGAAGCAAATATTTTTCACTTAGCCCTAACAAAAACTTTTGGAAAATCACCGTTTTCAAGCACTGTATTATTAATTTTTTATTAATTTTTAGACGTAAACTTGCATTTTTATAAATCCACATTCTTAAGACACTGGTAAGGAACTAGACGTGACCCTATAGTATATCGATTCACAACACTTCACGTACCTTCAAGCACAGACTCAAATCACTGTTACAATTAACAAAGTTTCCGATAACCGAACGGAGCACTGAATCTTCTGAGGTAACAGGACCACACGACGCCAAAACGACAACACTCAAAATCACTCCTATAGTTTTCATTTTGCTTCGATCTGTGGTCGCGTTCTAATCCAAGATCGTTCGAACTATGCTGAGAAATCGATCAGAACAGTTTTTTTATCCGATATCTCCCCACTACTCTGTTTACCTCATTAGCATATTAAAAACATCCATTCCATATAGAAATTTGACGACACTATGCAAAAGTGCGTGGCATACTTTATTTCATTAATATTTATAATATTGTTTAGGTTGGAGGTTTTCTTGGTTTTTAAGTTCCATATTGGTGATAATATTTTGTTGTTAGCACTTTCTCCGAATTCTTGAACTTGTGACATCAAAATAAAATAAATTATTTGTCATTAGCTCTTACATACCTTCCTGTTTTAAGATTTACACTTGTGAGCTTTATTATGTACTCAAATCGATTTGCTTTAACTTTTCTAGTAAAGTTAATTGCTTCATAGCTTACTTTACATAAAACCGGATATTTTTTAATTCAATTAATCTTGATCGTAGTGCCTCCCCAGTCTTTGTCTGTTTAGAATATTATTTCCCAGTATCATAATTTGTATCATGTTACATGGCATTGGATACATCAGTTTTAGGTTCTTCTAAAGGATTGTAATGATAAGCTGTTTTTACATTTTTAACTGATATATTATCCTTTGATAGAATGCTGGAGATTTCTGTTCCTTTTGTACTACAAATCTTCCTGGAATGTCAATGCAAGTGAGATCATTCTACCCAATGTAGTTATCATGACTGTAATTACCTAACATGAGGTGGACCAAACTTGTTTATTTATTACCATAGTATTGGAAGAAGAAGAAGGATAGAAAAGAAAGAAGCAAAAGAATTGTCGTAAATAAACTTGATATGAAATAACACAGTTCAGTAGGAAACAAGATAATGATTCTAATACTTGATGCTAGCATAATATTTCGTAATTAGGAATGATTCATATAACATAGATCAATGATCTTTAAAAAAATATTACTTTTAAGACTGTGTAAACTATATGATATAGTAACGCTCTTTTATACCGCTTAGGTGGCAGAAAAGCACACAACCCACCTGATGGAAAGTGACTACCGTGACCGATGAAAGTGAACACCAGGGGCTTTTTTATACTCGTTTTATACTCCTTGACCAATTCGGCTACCGAGACACGCCCGATGTGATTCAAATTTCCCATCTTATACGTCTTTAAGGTCTTTTAGTTCTTTTAGTTCGTAAGAAAATCGATGACTCTACCGTTGCCTTAAAGACGTATAAGATGGGAAATTTGAATCACATCGGGCGTGCCTCGGTAGCCGAATTGGTCAAGGCATCCCCCCTGCAAGGGAAAGACTAAGGGTTCGAGTCCCACCCGAAAAGATTCTTTTTCCCGATGTATTCGAATAAAATATTTGTAAACAGTAAGCGTTGGCGCCCACCGAACTGCAATTTGCTCGCGCACTTTTTAAGTGTTAGTTAAATATCAACCTTAACATAACATAACATAAACTCACGCCTGTATTCCCCGAAGGGGTAGGCAGAGGTGCTAGCACCCACATTTCGCCAGTTTATGTTTAGGTCCCAATGTAATAAGTGGCGAGCCCATTGCCATTAACCGAGCACTTATAAACCTGCGATAAATACACACATAACTTCGAAAAGCATCGAAAAGTCATTGGTGTGTGCCATGGTAAACCTGGGATCGAACCCGAGACCTCGTCTCAGCAGTCCATTACCCATACCACTAGGCTACCGCATATCAACCATAAGTTAGTATAAGAAGTAATACATTGCAAAATTGAATCGAAGATGCCGCGAGCATAGACTAATATATAACCTAGACGTATATTCAATTTTGCAATGTATTAGACATAAATAAGGTTGATATTATTTTAAATTAAAAATGCGTGAGCAAATTGCAGTTCGGTAGGCGCCAACGCTAATAGAGCATACGTAAAAGGTATCAAATATGGAATTCGTTTCGTATACCAATCACCGTTACCAACATAGCGTAAAGCTGCAATAATTATAAGTGTGGATTAACAAATCTACCATGCTACAGTTTAAACTAGCAAGCTTAAAGGTAAGTAGAAGACCTGTGCGTGATCAGGTCTTAACGTGACTTCGGTCTATTCGGTCTATTAAGGAGTGGGGCTTACGGTCGAGCGGTCCCGGGTTCGAATCTTGGCCATTACACTACTGACACACACTTAACCGAAGCAATATTGGTAATTTCGGATACAAACAAGTGGTAACCTAGTATCCCTGGAATCTTCTACTGCCTTTCGAGAAGAATTTTTTTTTTTTTAAGAAAATCAGAACCGAAATTAATATTATAAAAGTGCAGTAGTATGTGAATTAAATACACTTGATAGATACACTTGATCACGAGTATATTATTCTTTTCTTTCTTATGGTTTTCTGAGTCTAGTAAAATATGATGACTATCTTTCTTTTTTTTTAAATATAGATATTGATTAAGACACAATATACTATTCCACAGTGTTTTATTGATCTGTTTTGCCTCACAGCATTCTCAAAGGTTTATAATAACAGTTTTCCAACAAACCGTAAAATGGCTTATTCAATAATGTATAGCAAGTTCCACCGAGTGTCATCAAAATAGGATAGGTTAAATATGACTTCACCTCGCCTGATCGTAAGCTAAAGGTAAGGTCTCAGGAAAGAAGGGCACAATTATTCAAGACACCGAAAACCTTAAAATGGTGGCCCTCAGATTTACGGTTGTGATTAGTCAGTAGAAAGAAGGACCTACATGCAAATTATTCTTCCTCCTTTTCTATCTAGAACAACACATGTAGAGCTGAAGTGTAACTCTCATAGGGTTACATGACACTTATCATTACCACACTTATTTCCTACTACACCTATTTTCTTTGTTACGCCTACACTTTTAAAAATTGGAATTCTAATTACAACATAGTGTTTCCTTTTGCTCAATATGACGGCTACTTCTAATGAAGCGAAGCGCCACAGGCATGTTATCTTTCATCATTATCATCCTAGTACAGTTAGCGTCATAAATATCTTGACGACGAAGTCTCAATATGATCTTCAAACTTTCCTATTAAGACCAAATCAAACTGTTTTATTGATGTAAATGTATTGTTTTCCAAACTAAAAGTGTATACCAAATATCAGAACAATCACTCAACTTGGAGGAGGTAAAAATTAGGTTTCTAGGTAAGCTGTCTCCACTGTTAAGATGAAAAAGTGACTAACTATGTACTTTCATACCTTATCGCTTACTTATTGCCTTACGGCTATTTTTCCATTGTGACCTTTGCAAATTTGATGAATACGCGGAGAAATCGAGTAACCCAACAATACGCCAGTCCCATGTCGATAAATCATTCTCATTCTTCTAACAGTACTTACTTAATTCTTTGTTCAGTGTACACCATGACGAACATTTTCAAACCAGCATGGACCCGAGGCAGCCATTTTGATGGCCCAATTTCAGTCAGGTCATAACCGACATGACAGAGGTAATCTCACCTTCGGCAATTGATGACACAAGATGAAGTGCGGTTTTATTCGTTTCGAGTCCGGTATAACTACCACGGTTCCAAAGTGGGGAGGGATATCCGAGGTCATTTCCACACTATTGTGAATTCCGTACTAAACTGGATTGAGGGATAAACTTATGCTACTTAAAACAACTGTACCTTTGGAGGACATCGACTTCACAGCATTAAAGCATCGAAGACCTAAGAATTCGGCGTGACTATAATAATCTTGATACTTTAATGCATTCCTGAATGTTTTTCTTCAAGACTTTTTGGTCTTGACAGACTGATGGACAATATAGTGATCCTATAAGTGTTTCGTATTTTGCTCTTGAGGTGCAGAACCATAAAAAGCATCCCAACTTTGTAATATCGCCAATAGCACAGGTGAAAAAGCATCTTTATGAAATTCCGCATATGGTTTATGGCTACAATTATGTGTGTATGTATAATATTTTTACGGACAATAAACTTTCATTCTCAATAAAAAATGTAAATGCGAAACAAGTTTGCGTTTATGGACTGAAGTAAAGTATGGGTTGGTGGTCCATTACTGAGGAAAGTCAAATTATGTCACCACCCCAATAATTGCGCGTAAGAAGCTAACATATAATATTTTGAATTTATATCGTGAAACTCATTCAGACAGTAATTGAGATATATATCTCGGTTACTTTCTGTATTTTCAGCATGATCAATTAGGCTAGTAATTATGCAACAGTTAGGTACTTTGGGCAGTTGTTTAGCGAAGTATTTTATAGATTATGATATAACTATTCATTTTCGTCAACTATATTTTTGGCTCAAATCATTTTGAACGAGTCAACTGCCACTGATTGGGCATTAATTATTTCAGAATTCGTAAACACAATAGTACTTCTTCTAACCCAGGATCGAACCTGAGTTTTTATACACATACATACATACCATAATCGTATGGAAGATGTCAGAAAGAGAAGAGAAGAGAAAGTGTCAAGAGAAGAGTTATTATTAGAAATATATATTTACCGTCGTATTTTTTAAAACAGATGTTTTGGCAATTAAGTAACCCGATATTTATAACTATAATTACGTTTTACTCAATAGAGGAAGAATAAAATTCTCACATAACATTAATCATAAATATTTATTTAAATAAATAAATTAAGACTGAGGTACATGGCATCAAACAAACACACCCACGCTAATAAATACACAATCATTCTAAATCAGTTCAGTTGGTGAGATGACCTGAGTACGCTAACGACGCTCCATCACTTGCTTTCCTACCCCATCCTTGAGGAGCTGGCTCGTAGTTATATCCTCCATGTTCCTCATGGTGCTGAGGAGCTCCGTATGATGAGCCTCCATGGCTCATCATCATACCACCCTTCTTTGACATGAGTTTCCTGATCAGACTGAAAGCGCTCATGGCAAAAGCGATCTTTCCTAGAAGGACACCCTTGATTGCAACTATGGCAATGATTCCAAGGAAGATGGGGATGAGGGCGGCGAACTTGAGTTTCAAGAGCAGGAGGAGAGGTAACAGCTTCTTGAGCTTCTTCTTCTTCTTGCCACGAGCTGGGGATAAAAGAATACATTTGTTAATTTGAGTAGGAGTCTACTGTTCTGTATGTCCCTGTCATTAGGAGGAATTTATGCGCTAGTTCCTTATTAGACGATAACCAAGACAAGTTCTGTTTAGAAAATAATGATTTGCGTTTTTCACTTCTTGGTCTTCTATAATGATGGGTGTCATCAGAAAAAACACAATACTGATGTGACGTTTGGTAATGTTTTACAGAGGTATAACGTATTTTCAAGTGTTTTGATTAGAATTATTTATAATTATTTTTCAAGAATCTAAGTTCAGAGTTCTTATTTCAGAAAAGTAACTTTTTTTTTATACCACTTAGGTGGCAGACAAGCACACGGCCCACGTGATGGAAAGTGGTTACCGCGGCCTATGGACATATGCAACACCAGGGGCGTTACACTCGCGCTGCCTACCAAATTTCAGTCAGTGATATTCTTTTGTATATAGTAAAATTCTTTGTAGGAAATAGTACGACTGTATTCGAAGCATCAAGACTGCTTAGTCCTCGATAAGCAATATCTCCTTAGCACGAATGTAGGTGCATTTACTCGAAATATACACATAAGTGCATTGATATCCTGAATACATTTTAAAGATAACATACTTTACGTAAACGATCATTCTAACAATGAATTTCAAATGCCATGAAATAGTCTGTGTGGTCTTGTCAAAACATTACGACTATTTTAGCACCTAACAGGAAAGGGCTTTGTTTGACATCTGTGTAAATATGTATAGGAGAGAAAGTTAAAGTACCTAGGTTTCAAGTCATTGTTTAGAACTCGTTTGGCACTTTAGTGGCGAGAGGTTTCTCGACTTCTGACAATAGAAGCGTTTATCACCGTGTTAATGATTTCTTGTTATGTAAGTTGGGCCCGGATGATTCGGTATTGACGGTGCCATATTTAGATGTTCGAATTTTAAGAATCCTCAGGATTGTATTGTTGTTTTCAATGGTTAAATAATCTGAATAATTTCTTAAAAATGTTCTCTGATTTTAGTTAATGTAGTTAAATAGGTGCTTTTTTGTCGTTTTGTGATTTTTTATTTGATATTGCCGAAACATTACAATATTGACGGAAACGACTTTTTATTTTTCATTATATACTTTTATCTACCATTTTTTTTTTATATTTGGTCCGTCAATTGACTGCACCCCGCTAGATGGCAACAAAGCTGAAGTGCAGTCCAGAAGATACAGACCACCATTCCCGGTGCCATTGGACGTAAAATGGTGGTCCCTAACTTGACGGCCTTGATAGATGCCTTTTCACGCCCCGCTTGAAGAACCCGGGACTGTAAGAGGAGGGAAACACGTATGCGGGCAGAGCATTCCAGCTCTTTATCGTGCGGCAGAGGAAAGAGCCCCCAAACCGTTTAGTGCGAGATGGTATGGATTCCACCGTGTGTGGATGGTTTTTTTTATAGTTAGTGATTTACAGATTCTTTGGCGATTCAAAAGCGTAGACAGAGGTACCTATATTAGTGCTCACGTTATGTCAACTATGTTTTCTTTCAAACATAATAAGGTAGCTAGCCCACTACTGTTAACCGGACACTTGCTTTGACTTGACGCTAATTCTGAAAATTCCTGACACGAAACTTAGGAGTTGAACCTGGAATAATCTCCTTAGCTAAACGCTGAGCTATCGGAATATCATATGAGACAGATATACAGAAATACCAACACTCTGTTGAATTTTCCATTTTTTTCTGTTCATTTACTTCCGAGCGTCTACACCTAATTGGATAATTCTCTTTTTATTATGTTCATTATTATCGGGGTAAGGTATATATGAATGAAATTTATTTATAAATCCACGGTTAAAGTATTAGTAGTTTATAAGATAAAGCTTGTCGCCTTATTAATGGAATTATGCACGCGATGACCAAGTTTTTAAAGACGGATAAGTAGGGAAATTTGAATCACATCGGGCTTGTCTCGGTAGCCGATTTGTTCAAGGGATCGAGTCCCGCCAGAGTAGACTCTGTTCCCCTATGTATTGGAAGTTTTTAAATATTTTATGGTTTATTAAAATATCAAGTTATAGAAGATCTCTCTCACCTTCCTCATCGAGGGCCCTCGACTCATCTTCAGGGGCAGTCAGACGTAGCTGCAGTACGTGGTTGTCCAAGAAGTCTCCAACGCTGTCGGCTATCCTTTCGTTGATCTGGAGTTCCCTTGCTCTTGGCTCTTCAGACAAGGGCTCGTAGCTGCGAGCAGATCTTGCTGAACCAGTGTTCACTAGCGACATTCCTTCGAAGATGTCCATGTCCTTTAGGATGGACAGTCGTTCCGTGAACTTCAAGGCTTTTTCCTGTAAATTATTTATTTTAACTTTAGTTTTATTTTGTTTATTTTTTTATTTATGGGGTGAGATTATCTGGAGATGTTTTGCAAATATAACATTGCATAAAAATTTAGTTGTTATTTTTTTACTGGGTATTTTAAAAAAAATATTTTAACTTGCTACTTGACATATACCCAGTTGTCAAGAGCCTATCTCATTGGGAAAATAAGTATACATCATGCTAACACTATTTTGAATTCGGCACTACTATCACACAATTATTGAGAATGTGTGAACAACATTTTTACAATCATTAAAAGATGTAATTTATTTCTGAAAATACTTGAATCATTTATCATTATCCCGCCCTCATTTCCAAATATTTGAGACAGGCGTAATATTACACGAAGAACCCGTAATAATAGTCATTAAGTATCCATTGTTACGTTAATACTCATTCCTTCAATACTCAACGAGTATTATCTTTGTTACAAGAGAACTCATTAGACAATATGGTCACTGACACTTCACAGCCACTAGGGTATCCACAATATTCACCTTCAAACATAAAGAAGTGTCCGTTTCAATGCACTCAGTTACAGCACCCACTAAAGTTTCAGCTACACCTTTTACTTGCACTGGATTGCACTTCACTGTAACAGCCAAAATGGCTAACAAAGTAACTTTCTTCCACATATTAACTTTTTTTTTACTTAAATCCACTGGATGCGTGTACTCCAAGTGCCAACGTTGGTAAACTTATGATGATTTACCAAAAAAGTGATGGATTTTATCCTTCGCTCCCCCACCACGGGTTTTGATAATATGACGTAAAATGCGCACTGTTTGAAGTCGCACCGTGTGCTAACTGATAGCTCGTAGTTCGCTTAAGCTCGTCAGGATAAATAGGAAAATAAATATTGGATGTTAGAAAGTGAAGTTTGCGCTTACAACATCGGAGATGCGCATGCGTTTGTGAGCACAGTGTAAATTGAACTAAAGAAAAAGTGTGATTGTTTGGTTTTTCGTAAGTCCATAAAGTGAGGTGAAAATTAGTGTCGTAATTTCTAAAAACGCATTGTAACGTTAAATTTTATAATGTTCTTGTAATAAAATATTTGATTGTAATATTAATTGTTCGCTCTCGCATGAACTCTATCTAATTTTATATGTAGCTATTTTTTTAATATTCAAATTCGAGGTCGCATTAGAAACCGGAAAGCTGTGTAACTCAGTTCCGATACTTTCTGTGAATTTATTAATGCATCTTAGATTCGTTTCGTTTGTGGGTGCGTATTTTATTTATAATTGGTATTGTTTTTTTAATCGGCTCTGTAGTAATGAGAAATTAAATTGTACGTAAATTTCGTACGCATATGTTAAAATGTTGCCGCTGTTGCCGCTATAGTAAGAATATAAAAAAATCTAATAAAATTAAAATTATTATTCAACAAACACACGAAGGGTTCAATACTATATTTAACCCTTCATGTGCGAGCCCCACTAGCACTAAGTGAAGTTTTTGTCAATAACTTGATATACCAAAATAGACCACCAAATTTCAAATCATTAGAGTTACTATCCCCCTTCATCAACTAAGAAAGAGCTGATGATCCTTCAAATGCTGAGCAGGTCTTCATAATTTAGAGCTAATAACCATAATATCAGTAGCTATACCAACTTACAAACAAAGCGGTGTCATTTATTATGAACATAAAGTGGATATAAATAAAAAATAGGTCAAACTCAAAACACCCTATTTTTGTTAGACGTTAAAGATTCTATTGTTAACATTTTTGTCTGCCTGTTGGTACCGTATAATCACTAAAGTGGCTATGCTAATAAGGAAGAAAATTTTACTAAAATTAACTCATGTTAAAGCGTAACATGGCTTACTTTTTTAAAGAATCAGGGTTCTGTATCGTTTATAAAAAAAATCCAAATCTGTTTTTTTTACACTCTACAAAACACTATCTAGACCCATGGTAAGCTTAACTAGCCTGTGTTATGGAATCTAGAATGCGGATAAACATACCTACTAAGATACTTTTTTTACATAATTATTATATACTAGCTGTCCCGGCAAACTTCGTTTTGCCTTAGAAATTAGAATCAATTAGCTGTATCGAATTCTCCCTATTTATTTTGAGAACGGAAAGCATTTCGATTCGGGCCCTATACGCCCACGGAGCTCCCGACACTAATAGGTCACCGGGGCCCATACTTACACCTACGAAGCCTATATACCTATGGGACCCATACAACCATATACCTCTATGCTCAAGGGCGTTCATAAATAAAAAAATAGCCACCATAAATATTTTCGCGGCCCAAGCAACGGGCATTTTGTTAATTCAGAAGAATGTCTACTAATCACCCTCTGACGATATTTGCACTCATTATGTCAATTCTATATCAAACGTCAGATAACATAGAAGAATATCATACAGCAGTATTAGAATAATAAACACATTTTTTTCCAATTCGTATTCCAAATTCAAAATTTAGATATGGCGTATGTCGGATCAGCTATTTTATATGGTGGTTATGTATTCTTAAATTTTCTAATTTTTCGCGCAATTTTCTTCATTTTTTCTTTCATAAGAACCTTCTCCTAACAATAACGAACACAACAAAAAAAGAATTAGCGAAATCGGTTCAGCCGTTCAGGCGTGATGTCATGACCAAGGGAAATAGGGGTTCATTTTTATATATATAGATAGAAACAGCCAGACCAATGGACGAAAGTTAGTTTAACATAAAATTTTAATCGATTATTGGATAATAAGTCGATTAGCCCACCGAAGTCCACTGCTGGACATAGGCCTCTCTCAATGTGCGCCATTTCACCTAATCCGATAATTGTGTAAACTGCGATTGAATTCGGTAAATTCACCAATTAACTTCCATTGGCAGAACCTAACGCGAATTGTTTCAAATCTCCATCTGCTTCTGTAGTAGTAGTACAGATAATTTATAAAATCATAGTCATGGTCATGACATAATCTATGGGCTGAAGGAGATCAACAATGGTGGGCAGTGTTGCCGTTATAAAAAAAAAATTATAGTTGTTGGAATTATTTATTTAACGATCTACTTGGCATCTTTTATGTGTATGTGCTGCAGCTGCGAGAAATAAATGTATTTTCTTTCTTTCTTCTTTTCTTCTTTCTACTTGCACACTTAACGAGCTACCTCTACTATCATTAAACCTATGAAATAAGCTCGCAAAAATATCCAGTTCAGTGACTCGTTATTTCGCACCATTAAGAACTGGAACTCCCTGCCAGCTCACGTGTTTCCTTCTTCCTACAGTCCCGGGTCCTTTAAGCAGGGAGTGAAAAGGCATCTGATGAGGCCGTCAAGCTGTGTGCCACCATTGTTAACATGGTACATGTTTACGATGGTGACCCTCTTTCCGAAACTTTGGCTTTAGCTTACCATCAGGCGAGGTTAAGTCAAATTGACGTGTCCTTTATAAAAAAATCCTTATCTAAGTCGACACGGACGAAATCATGGGTATAAATAGTCTAACATTAAATTATGTGATGCTAGCTGACTCGGCGAACTTCGTACCGCCAATTTTTTTCCGCCCGCGTGACGACCGATCCCGTTCCCACTGCACCCTCTACTATTTTAAGCATGTATTATACATAAAAACAGCCTCCGTGGCGTGGCGGTAGTGCACGCAACTGCCACGCAGGAGGCGCGGGTTCGATTCCCGCTCAGTGCAAATATTTGTTTGCATAATTATGGCTATTTGCATTGGTCTGGGTGTTTCTATGTATAATATGTATGTATTTACAAAAAAAAAGTATATAAGTATGTTTATCCGCATTCTAGATTCCATAACACAAGCTATAAAAGCTTACCATAGCGTTGTGTAGAATGTTGTGGAATATTTATTTATTTATAAATATTTAAACCTTCTTCTTGAATTAATCTATCTATTAAAAGAAACCGCATCAAAATCTGTAGCGTAGTTTTGAAGATATACGCATACATAGAGACGGACATACGCGGAATGCGACTTTGCTTTATTCTATATTTCGATAGTGAAGTGATGATGATGTAGGAAATTAAAATTGTTGCTCAACTCAATAACACGAAACTATATGTAACTAATATACTCCGTCCGCTCTATTGACTGAATTAAACGTTTCCTTACCCCCCGGAGGTGGAGGTGGTTATGTTGACTCGAACTGACTAAAACGCACGCCGTCTTGGGTTTTTGGTTGCCGGAGGTGAGATTGCTGAAAGCATATCTCACGCACCCCGGCAGACCCAGGACCATCTCTTTCGAGATAGCCCCCTTCGGGTTGTGGGGACCATAGTGTCCCCATCTAGCCCTGGGTACGGGTACGGACACGAACAGCCCCTCTGAAAGTAGAATGGTGATGAAGTGAAGAGTTCCTATTATTCCCTGTATCCTCCTGTATCTTGAGGTTAGTTGCTTTACATTATACTTTTTTATACCACTTAGGTGGTAGATACGACCCACCTGGTGGAAAGATGGAGAGGTGAATTAACACCCACATTTTACTAATAAATAATGTAGTCGGTCCCATGTAGGGGGTGAGCCTATTGCCATAATATTCCGGGCACTATTGTTGACCTGAGTCTGAGTCTGGGCTGTATATCTGTCTGATGTTAAACAGCCCTATCCCGTAGTCGCCTTGTACGACACCGCATGGGAAGAGATGGGGTGGCCCAAATTCTTCTCTGCTGGGAACCACGCGGCTATTCTTGCGGGTAACACAGACATTCATTATAAAATTCCTCCGCATCATCACCGACAAGTAATGTTCAAAGATAGCTGTCAGTATACAACGTTGAATGACAATGCTAGTTCTTTGTGAGAGAATTCTTTGTATTCAATTACATTAAGTACTTCTAAAAGTTTCTATTGATATATTCTAAACGGCTGTACAGTACATCTTAATTTACCAGTCATCTGTTAGGAGTGAATTGTTAATGGTTCCGTAGCGCTAGGAGCGTAGCGTAGGAGCGACTCGAATCGTCAACTGCCAGGATGTTTCAAATCGGCTAGAATCTTTGGCACTTCGTAGAGATGGATTCGCTCTGCATCTTCTATCGCCTATACTGTGGGGAGTGCTCCGAGAAAAATTGTTCAGATTGATTCCCGCCGCCTCTTTCCGTCATCGTTCCACGCGACAGCAGTTCCACACTCACCATCTGGACAGCTGGCGGTCCACAACTGTGCATTTCTCGAAAACCTTTCTGCCTTGCACAACTAAACTGTAGAATGAACACTGTCACCAGCGGTATTTCTGAACCAATACGACCTGCAAACCTTCAAGAAAAGAGCGTACTCTCTTTTAACAAGAAGGCAACGCACTTGTGACTCCTCTGGTGATGCGGGTGTCAAGGGGCGGCGGTGTTCGCTTCCCGTCGGGCCATCTGCTCATTTGCCTCCCTATTCCATAAAAAAGGGGTTCCGTACCTCAAAGAAAAAACTGATCCCTTATAGGATTACTTTGTTGTCCGTCTGTCTGTTGAGACCTATTTCTCAGGAATATGGGGAAAGATAAAGTTGGAATTTATACCAAGTACTCAAGTATGCAACCTCTTACAACTCTTTTAAAACTTCAAACTTCTAGGACAACGTCCATCCATCCATATACTCACGTCTGTAAATCTCGAAAGCCAATTATGATTTTCAGTCCCACAACGTAATTGGGGGTGAAACTATTGCCGTCTAGTGGGCCTTGGTCTTGAGCTGCATGTTTACTGTCGGATGGAGAACAGCCCTATCATTTAGTCGCGTTTTACTACACGCACAGGAAGAGCTAGGTTGGTCCTATACATTCTACACCACCGGAAACCAACACGGCAGGAAAACACGAACTATTTATGTAATATACGTTCGCCCCTTTATTGAGTTTTGTACAGAACTCTCAGTCCACCTGTCCAACTCACATTTGTCCCACTTTTAGGGTTCCGTACGTTAAGAGGAAAATCGGGACCCTCATAGGATCACTTCGTTGTTCGTCAGTCTGTCTGCTCTTCAAGACCTTCTTCTCTGGAGTGTGTGGAGGTATCAAGTTGAAATTGACTTGAGTTACCATACACTCAGGTCTATTACATCTTGAAACTGTGCAAAAATCAATGTTCTAAATCAACGCAATTAAATATATTGCGGTTAAAGATCGTCCCTGAATTCAATTTTGTACGGAACCCTCGGAGTATAAGTCCAATTCACACTTGACCGGCTTTTTATTATGTTCCTTTGATCGGCTGTACAGCCATTGTCAGATTGAAGTTTTTTTTTTATATCACTTAACTGGCAGACTAGCCCGTGCACAACTCGTGTGACGTCAAACTCGTACTACTAACCCTGTAGAAGCCTTATATAAAGTCCGTTTTGAAAAACCCCAAATAAATCAAGTTTTGTAAATATCATTTCAACCGTATTAAGCATAACCTATACCACTGTTCTAGAATACAAATAGACATACTGGAATGCATTTTTTGCAAAAAAAAATATATATAGAAACACTCAGAGCAATGGTAATAAAGCTAGTCATATAAATATTTTTTGCACTGTCTGGGAACGGAATCCGCGAGGCTCGAACGCTCTATCCGTAGGCTGGAATACGGATCCCAGAAGCCGATGTGAAAGCATCGGATGTGACTGTGACTCAACGATGAGCTGATGATGATACTTTGAACAATCCAAACGATTTGCCCCAAACCCTGTTACTAAGCCAATATTACGAACATGGCTGTAGATCACTATAAACGTATAGGTCACGAAAACCGGATCATTAGGCATTCCATGTGAATGAAGCCGTAAGCAAAGTACAAGAATTTTCTTATAAATTGCGTGTATTACGTAAGATGCAGTTGAACCAAAACTTATCGAAAGCACAAATGAGGTTCATTCAGTATTTTAAAGTTCAGCGGACCAAGCTAACCTACAAAATGCTTGATGACGTATCTACCTATCCCAATCTATCCATACAAGACATCTAGTAAGTATAAATATTTAGCGTAGATAAGTTACTTTTACATGCGCATTTATTGGATCAAACAATATAGTTTAGTGAAATGTATCTGCCTATCCCAGCTTATCCATACAAGACCTGTAGTAAGTATAAGTATTTATCACAAATAAGGTATTTTTACAATAAATGCGCATGTAAAAGTAACTGTATTTTAACAAAAGCGCATGAAAAATGTACGGTACTTTTGTGGTGCGTAATCTCCGATGCTGGGATTTTTATTGCAGATAGTTGATGTTTTAGGGCATAAGTTAGGCTACTAATAATTAAGAAAAAGGAGTAGGATTCCGGTATATACAAGCTATGTATATTTTACTGTTTTATTTATTAATTCAGAAACAAACAGTCATTTATAATCACATTCATACATAAACGCAAATAAAAATAGACCGACAGTTTCCTACATTTCTGATAAGCTACATCTCGTGTTATTGAATACAATCCAAATACAGAAGAATATCATTGCGAGAAAAAGAAAGCTCGAAATAAAACCCTGTATCAGCCCGTTCGGCTAACGTGGAAGCAGAAGATCAAGCCTCCCAGTATTGGAAGAGGCGATTGCCCAGCAGTGGACAGCGAAAGCCCACCAACCAACCCATTTTTATATTTTTGTTTTGGTATACTAAGTATAAATCATGCAACATTTAGTAACAATGTATTTCTATAAAAAACACATGCAAAAAATAACAAACATATTCTCAAAATGCAACTCCACCAATGTTAAGACTGCATAGAGCGCCCATAGCAACAAGTGTCTAGGTCACAATTATTATAAAATGGTTAAATAATTGAGTACAAGTGTACATCGAATTGTGTCAGTGATGTAATGTTACTTTACTTTGTGAGTGAAAGTACTTGAATGATTTCGTAAAAGCCCCGGCTGAGTCTTGTAAGAAAAAGTTTTGTTCCGAGACGCTAATATGTATGTACACACGTATGTAACACTTGAATGGATCGAACGTGTTATTTTTGAGATGGACACCGCTTCGACTGGGTGTTGCATCAGTGCGATAGTACATACTAATGTGTAAGAAATCCTTCACGTTTTTAGAGTCATCAATTTCAATCCGATCACATTTTCTAATAGATACTATTGGTATTTCTTTTGAGGTTATATGTATTTATTTATTTTGTGTATCCTGATGAAAAGAATACCGAAACAAGTTTTTCACAGATTTTGGTACGATGTTGCCTTACATCTGAAATTGATACACTTTTAATAAAAGGATTCTGTCATCTTGAATCTATTTGATCACATCAAAATAGCTTATGTAATGACTAACTAAAGATTAATATACCAAACTATTGATTGATGATATGAAAAATAAATTAAGAGTGGCAAAAACCCCCATCACAACAAAAAAAAGTTAAAAACCCTCACACAAACACAGAGAGAGAGAGAGGGGGGGGGAGGCGACCACGTCAAACTTACATATAACACCCTGTTGTTTTTTCGTAGGGGTTAAAATACTAATTTTCCAGACATGGTTTTATTTAGTTTTTTTTTTACCAAGCTACGAATACTCGTAACATACGTTTACTATGCTGTAAAGTGACTGACGACAAGAAAAAACACTGGGATGGACTGCATGTGGAGGGCAGAGCAATGACGTATATTGGGAGCGAAATATATCCAAACAGTGGATTGTAATAAGCTAATTATTCATAACATAACATAACAAAAACTCACGCCTGTATTCCCCAAAGAGGTAGGCAGAGGTGCTAGCACCCACATTTTGCCAGTTTATGTTTAGGTCCCAATGTTATAGGTGGCGAGCCTATTGCCATTAACCGGGCACTTATAAACCTTTGATAAATACACACACGAAAAGTCATTGGTGTGTGCCATAGTAAACCTGGGATCCAACCCGAGACCTCGTCTCAATTACTCAAGCTATGCAAAACTACTTATCCCAAAACACAGTCATAGCATCAGATCCGGCTCGAAGGACCAAATAACTTGGGTAAGTTATTGAAGCACAAAGAAATAAAGAAATTACTTAAAGGTACAGCATAATAATTTTTGGTCGTAATGTAAAATGTTAATGTTCTTTCTCTTGGCAACAGTTTATTGCACAGGTGTAGCATTCTCGAATTAAAACGCCATTTACGTGGTTTACTACTTATTGACTGATGCGACGCACGAGTGCCTCATATTACAGTAGGTATAAGATGACAAAACTATAAAGAAACGAAAACCCGAATCCGAATCGTCTACTGAGCTAAGAAAACTAGTTATTATTCAAAATACATCGGGAAAAAGAGGCGCTCAAGTGGGACTTGAACCCACAACCTTTCCCTCACAGGGGGAATACTCTTCCAACTGAGCTATTGAGCCACACCTGAATTAATTCAAATTTCCCTACTCTTTATATCCGTCCTTAAGGGCGACGGTGGAGCCATCTTTAAATTTTCAACCACTTTTAAACATTGATTTTTGATGATGATGATATCCCGGTGTATTTCGAATTTAAAATTTTGGATGATTAATGCTGTAAAAATTTCATTCAAATAGTTATTATTCAATCAACTTACTGCTGATTAATTAGCTTCTTGTTCAATAGCAGCACTTAATCCTTCGCCTTGTGCACCCAGTCTATTCCAGCCACCTTTCTCAGCTCATCCAGTATCTTACCATCATCCCACCGATGTTACCGATTCGCGGTCTAGAACGCGTTTGCACCATCCGCCATCGTTCCTTTGGTAGATGTATACAGCCTATCGCCACTTCAGCTTACTTATGTAACTTTGGTTCTATGTCAGCTAACCTCGTTATGATTTTTATCCTTCAATGAAACCCCAAGTTTATCTGCGCGACTTTTAGATCATTACTAGCTATAGTTCCCTTTATACTATTGTAGTCTTTGGCCACAATCTCCTTATCCACATTTCGCCATTTTAAGTTTTTATTATTGAGGAATTTATTAGTTGTCACATAATCCAAATTTGGGATAATGCCGAATGCAGGTAGCAATTCCATAGACACCATTCTGACTTCTGACTGCCTTTGTTGTCTGTCTGTGACATGTTCTACGTGAATATGTCAAGACAAGAATACGATTAGTAGAATCGTATTGTCTTTTTTTCTCTCATTGTCACACACAGACTACTACTAATATTGTATACCATTAGCATAGTAACAAGCTAAGGTGGACACTACTTGTAAGAAGTGTTACTTAATGTGTGTTACATCCATATATTAGTGTATATAAAGTTTAAGGCGTCATGATTTTCTAAAGATTACGCGAATGTCACTCACACACAAAGTAAATAATAACAAATATATCGCGATATAATCCGTAAAAAGTGGTTTTATTTCTATAAGGCGTCATTTAGACGGTGCGAGGTTCTCGCACGTTCGATTCGATAAAGTCGTATGGGATAATCACCCTACGATTATCGTATCAAAATGTTTACACGCTCAATTTCTCGCGTACTTATTTACTTTTTTCACTTTATGCCTTATGTCATTGCTTTAAAATTCTGTTTAGACGGCCACTATCTGCGAGGACAAGCGAGCGACTATTGCTTCTGTGAATGTTTAGACGGTGCAATTTTTTTATCTCCTTTCGATAATCGTATATTCAAGGCGATAAATTCCCCCATCTAAAGACGCTGAAGGCTTCCATCTGACAGTAAAGATACAGTCTATGACAAAGCGTCTGCCTATATAAATAATGCCTAATAAAATATCTTTGATTTACCCTTTATGGTACAGGTACGGAAGATACAAGAAATATGTACAAACAAATAGCGGCTTTATTAACTATTTCTTGCAGGCAACTTTTGGATGTATATATCAAAAGAGGAATTCTTTGGAATGTAGGACGAACGAATGGGGCCAATGTGGAACAAATCAAGCATACATAGGGACATAGGGACGCGGAAAGCGACTTAAATTTATACTATGTAGTGATAGTGATGTCACTGCTTTAAAATTCTGTTTAGAGTGACACATTATCTATACTGTGGTGACACTATCCCCTTTCGAGAATCGTATTTTCGAGGATATAAATTCGCCATATAATTTATTCATCTGACAGTAAATATTACAAAGCGTCTGTTTGATTGGATTTCAAATAGCGGCTTTATTGCTACAAACTATTTCTTACCTGCAACCTTTGGATGTACACATTTTAATTGCCTACCGTCTTGAAGGCAATCAGTCTTATTATTATATGATACATCTTTACCTACACTTCATCGGCATTCATATCATATGTCGATAATGGCAACTAGTTCTAGAGTGGGTTTCCATATGCACCTGCTAACTAGTTTTCACACTACCAACTGCCACAAATTAGGTCAACAATATAATATGACTTTCAAATCAAAACATTGGGAGGCTGTGTCTTTTACGACCGGTAGCTTCAGCTACTCTCTTTTATGGAAGATGTTTATGTAAAACAGTCTAAAGTACTTCATTTACATATTCAAAAAATACTGACTTACATGGTAATGTCACTATTTTTTAGGGTTCTATCCTACCTCAATAGAAAAAATGCGCCCAGTGCCGGCATCGGCAAGCATGTGGATTTGTATTTGTCATGTAACAATAGATCTTATTGTTATAGAAATAAGATTAAACTTTAATTGGTAACCATACCGCTGCAGAATGCCGATCGATGCCGACGATAGTCGACGATCGTCATTGAAATTTCAATTTTATGTTGAAAGTGATAAGATCTATTACGCTTGGCAAAAAATAATCCTGAAGCTCGCCGATGCCGATAATGGGCGCCGGCCCTATAGGATAATTTCGTCGTCTGTCTGTCTGTCTGTCAAAAACTTTTTCTCAAGAATGCGTGGAGGTATCAAGTTTAAATTCATACCACATACTGAGTCTATCATGTATTGCAACTTTGCAAATATCACACTTCTAAGTCAACGCAATCGAAATATATTACGGTTTATGTAGTTTAAGGGCATCGGCAAGCATGCGGATTTGTATTTGTCGAATAACAATAGATCTTATTGTTATAGATATAAGGTTGAACTTTAATTGGTAACCATAACGCTGCAGAATACCGATCGATGCCGACAATAGTCGACGATCTTCATTGAAATGTCAATTTTATGATGATAGTGATAAGATCTATTATGCTTGGCCAAAAAAAATCCTGAAGCTCGCCGATGCTTATAATGGGCGCCGGCCCTAAATTACGGAACCCTCGGTGCGCAAGTCCGACTCGCACTTGGCCAGTTTTTTTTTCACTACCAGCACCTCTAGATATATGTGGTAATTCGTTGGTCGACGTATTACAGAATAGAATTGGGATTGACACGTACCTACGTATTTTGATGTTTATGACAGTTTTCAACGTATGTCAATCCCATACATTAATTAGTAACATAACATAAACTCACGCTTGTATTCCCCGAAGGGGTTGGAAGAGGTGCAAGCACCCACATTTCGCCAGTTTATGTTTAGGTCCCAATGTAATAGGTGGCGAGCCTATTGCCATTAACCGGGCACTTATAAGCCTGCGATAAATACACACATAACTTCGAAAAGCATCGAAAAGTCATTGGTGTGTGCCATTGTAAGCCTAGGATCGAACCCGAGACCTCGTCTCAGCAGTCCATTACCCATACCACTAAGCTGCCGCAATTAATATTATATTCTATTCTACAAACGTATTTCCAGTTGTCTAGAGGAACAGTTTTTGTTAGAAAACTTTACAGACCTTTATTTCATCACAGTCGGATAAATGTTACAGGAATGACACTTCTACTTGTAAAATTATTTACTTATAAGAAGTAATGTTAATTTTTAGGATGACTCCATGCAGTAGGTACATAACGCTCTCAAGTGATTCGGCATTCAGTACATATCATTTATATTCATATTTTGTGAGACTGCAGTTAACATATAACCTGTATGTAATAATTATGTATGATGTGTAATAATGGATAAATGCACATTTTGGGAAGTTTAGTGATTTTCAATCGACAAATAGTTTCCTTGAGAGCGGAATCACGTGTCCTTGTAGACCCTGGATACTCTTGCTATAGGACTCGTACATTTCGTGCATAAAATAATGACCTGTTCTAGTTTATTCTATTATTTTATTTCTTGTTTAATATCATCATCAAACTCGATTGAATTTTACAGCATTAAGTATGCTAAGTATACAAATCGAATACATAGGGAAAAATTAATCTTCTCGGGCGGGTCTCGAACCCGCGATCTTTCCCTTACAGGGGAAATGCCTTGACCAACTCGGCTGCCGAGACACGCCCGATGTGATTCTAATTTCCCTTCCATTTTTATTCGTCTTTAAGGCAACAAAGGAGTTATCCATCGATGTTCTTACGAACTATCGGTATTCGATTGATTCTCGATGTTTCTACTTAAATAAAAATACCTACTAAAAGAAATAATCTTGTAACAATTTTTTATAATATTGTGTAGTCTACTTAAAGCACCCAGCGGCATGGCACCTATAGTAGCAAATCGGAACAAAAAAAACGTAAATAAACGCAGTGGTAATCAATTACAAAGTCTTCAAATGATTCATGCAATAGCTTCTACCATCCATTCTTAACTTTTCCTTTCTATATTCATACATTTTATTAATTACACAAAAGTAACGGTAGGCAACAATCATATTCTACGTATTCTACAAGCACAACTCCTTCACAAAATAACTGTATTCCGAACTTTGACATCTACAAAAGAATCATGCGTTATAATAGAATCAAAATGTCAATAAAAATATCCGGTACACTCAGCATCAGAGAGATGTTGGCGAACAAAGTACCAAAAATTTCCTTTACACCTACTACTGATGTTTTTTTTATATACATATAGGACACGTCAATTTGACTTCACCTCGCCTGATGTTAAGCAAAGGCAAAGTCTCGGAAAGAGAGTCACCATCGGAAACATGTACCATGTTAACAGTGGTGGCACTCAGCTTGACGGCCTTATTAGATGCCTTTTCACGCCCCACTTAAAGGACCCGGGACTGTAGGAAGAAGGAAACACGTGAGCTGGCAGGGAGTTCCAAGTCTTAATGGTGCGGCATAGGAATGAGTCACTGAAACGCTTGGTTCTAGCAGGTATACTCTGCACCGTATACGGATGGCATCTTAGCCCTGCACGTGTCGTCCTGTGAAGGAAAGGAGAGGGTGGGACTAATTGGAAGAACTCGTCAGAACATTCACCGTGGTAGAGACGGTAGAAACGAATGTTAATAGTAAACTGTTTTATTGATTTAAATTGTATTATCGTCCGAACTAAAGGTACCAAATATTAGCCCAATCAGTTCACAGGAAGAGAGGAAAACCAAGACTAGATAATATTGAGTACTTTTTTAATATCCGTGTGTGACAGTGAATCTAATGTTAATTTTTAGGATGGCTCCATGCAATAGGTACTTAACGCTCTGAAGTGATTCGGCATTCAGTACATATCATTTATATTCATATTTGGTGAGACTGCAGTTAACATAATAACCTATATGTAATAATTATGTATTATGTGTAATAATGGATAAATGTACATTTTCGGAAGTTTAGTGATTTTCAATCGACAAATTTTAGACAAAAGTTTCCTTGAGAGCGGAATCACGTGTCCTTGTAGATCCTGGATACTCTTGCTATAGGACTCGTACATTTCTTGCATAAAATAATGACCTATTCTAGTTTATTCTATTATTTTATTGCTGTTTTAATATCATCATCAAATTCGATTGAATTTTACAGCATTAAGTATGCTAAGTATACAAATCGAATACATAGGGAAAAATTAATCTTCCCGGGCGGGACTCGAACCCGCAGTCTTTCCCTTACAGGGGGAATTCCTGACCAATTCGACTACCGAGACACGCCCGATATGATTCTAATTTCCCATCTTATACGTCTCTAAGGCGACGTGGCGTCATCTACCGATTTTCTTACGAACTATCGGAATCAATGAATGATGTTACAATCATTTTTAAACATTGATTTTTGATAACTGCGCCCAAACAATTGAAGGAATTTTTACAGCATTAAGTATGCTAACTATACAAATCGAATACATAGGGAAAAAGAATCTTCTCGGGCGGAACTCGAACCCGCAGTCTTTCCCTTACAGGGGGAATGCCTGACCAATTCGGCTACCGAGACACGCCCGATATGATTCAAATTTCCCATCTTATACGTCTTTAAGGCGACGCACAGTGTTTCGAGTAGAACAAGCTAGCTAGACAATATTATTTATTGGGGTATATTGCATCGTTTGGCTTTGTTATGGTGTATTAATACGGTTTCAGCACAAAAAACTCTATGGCTCGTCCATTGTGTTTTTGTATTTTAGACAGATGGAAGTAGTAATTGCATAAAAATTTAAAATATCGAATAAGTTGAAAACTTCGTTTAAAAACAACGACAAATGAAAATATAGGTATCATGATTTAATGTGGAATTATTACTTATTATCTATAAATATATCTTAGTAAAGAGTTGATATTTGTCGAGAATATATTCGTTTATTAGTAGAAAATTCATAATCTGAAAAACAGACATAATGACAAAGTTACACTCAAGTGCGCAGGCTACAATGACTTAAATTCACTAGTTTACAGATATGGCTATAATATATACAATTTTTAGCCCGGGTACAAGAGGGTACAAGTACTTTCTAGTCCAAAGAATTCAGACAATCGTCGTTACCTAACATTATTTTTAAAATTTTAGGTATTTTAAATAGGTGCGGCTGAAGTATATCAATTTTCTTGTTACAATTATAAAATATATACCCTTAACTTCCAGATTCATCACTAACACTTTTCAAAAAACTTGAACTCACTGTCATAAGTGGTTACTTTGATAAGCGTAAAAACACAATGAATAAGTAAACTTGAACTCTTTTTTCGTATTACTACACTCATTATTTTATCAGTAGTTGATATTAGGGCAAAACAATTATTAGAATTGGGACACATGGGTATCTGGCTAGAGGCTCAGGTAATACATTTCTGGATATTCGACAATGACTTTTGTCCAGCTAGCTTGTTCTAAGCGAAACACTGTGCGACGTGGCGTCATCTACCGATTTTCTTACGAACTATCGGAATCAATGAATGATGTTACAATCATTTTTAAACATTGATTTTTGATAACTGCGCCCAAACAATTGAAGGAATTTTTACAGCATTAAGTATGCTAACTATACATATCGAATACATAGGGAAAAAGAATCTTCTCGGGCGGGACTCGAACCCGCAGTCTTTCCCTTACAGGGGGAATGCCTGACCAATTCGGCTACCGAGACACGCCCGATATGATTCAAATTTACATACATACAATAAAATACAAGAGTATCACCACCCGATGTCATCCGGGGGGTGATATCACTGCCAGTAAAGGAAAACTCGAAATAAAATCCTGTTCAATCCTTGACATCGCCTTCGTAGACACAGTAGACTAAAGCCTCCCAATATTTGGAGAGGCCTATGTTCAGCAGTGGACTACGATGGGCTAATCGATTGATTAATTGAGTAAAATAAAGCCATCGAGACGAGAGAAAAAAGGTAAACAAAATGACCATTAGTGAGTTATACGTTAGCGATTATTTTCTCTGTCCTTGTCGCACATGTCACACGTACGCGACAATGGCCGAGCGACAGCTGTCAATGCGTGTTTCGTAGTACAGAAAAGCTGTCAGCACAGTGGTACTAAACTTTCAGATCTGCTATCTTATGAGCAATTTCATTCCTGTCTGGAATGCGCTTGAAGTGTTATGTGATGATTTTCAAATAAAAATGTTTGGAACCGCTAAAACCTTGTTTACCTTTTTTCTCTCGCTTCTTTGGCTTTACTTTACTTTGTTCGTCAAAATCGATCTGATGCGGACTGTACAGTCAGCATGAAAAAGATGTTAACGTACAAAATAATCAAAAATATCTTAATTTCGTTTTTTTATCCCCTTTCAGTTGACTGTTTTTTTTTTTTTGATTGTTCTGATATTTGGTACACACCTTTAGTTTGGACAATAATTCATCCATATAACATAACATAACATAACATAACATAAACTCATGCCTGTATTCCCCGAAGGGGTAGGCAGAGGTGCTAGCACCCACATTTCGCCAGTTTATGTTTAGCTCCCAATGTAATAGGTGGCGAGCCTATTGCCATTAACCGGGCACTTATAAACCTGCGATAAATACACACATAACTTCGAAAAGCATCGAATAGTCATTGGTGTGTGCCATGGTAAACCTGGGATCGAACCCGAGACCTCGTCTCAGCAGTCCATTACCCATACCACTAGGCTACCGCGACTATCCATATCCATACTAATATTATAAATGCGAAAGTAACTCTGACTGTCTATGTTACGCTTTCACGCCTAAAATAGTGAACCGATTTTGATGAAATTTGGTACAGAGGTAGATTAGACCTTGAGAAAGGACATAGGATATGTTTGGTCGCAATAACTGACATCCACGCGGCCACCCACACTAGCTTTAAATTTAGCTAACTTTAAATGGTACTAGCTTTCCGGCTCTGGAGCCGCGGGCAAAAGCTAGTACTATTTAAATCAATAAAACAGTTTGATTTGCTCTTAATACGAGAGTTTTAAGATCATTTTGAGACTTCGTCGTCAAGATATTTATGACGCTAACTGTACAACAGTTTTATATCCGCATACATTTCACCGTGACCAGCTATGTTATGTCATGCGAATCCTATGGCTCTTCAAATCGATGAGTCTCTTAACGCCTACAATCTTGCGCAAGACACGACGACAGAACAAGTAATTATGTAGAAAGCACAGGCCCATATACCTATACGTTGACATAGATTCTTTGACCCCATTGGCTTGTGTTTTGGTGGGACACTTTATAGGTGCAGTCATTCTAAATGCCGATGTTATTTATAGGTTGTATAATTTCTTCCCTTTCAGTTGTCTTGCTAAATAGTGGTAAGAGTTATGGTAACCTGAAGTTAGAGTTATGAAAGAGGTTCAACATTACAGACACCAATATTGTTATAATGGTGGCTCTTAGCTTTATGACCTCATTAGATAAAGCAAAAACGTGTATCGGGAAAGGATTCCTAGATTTTATAGTGCTGCAAAAAAAAAAAACAAAAAAAAATCTCGAAGTAGTTTGGTTCTAGATGGAATTGTTCACACAGTATGAGGGTAACATCTAAGCACTGCACGTGTTGTCTTATACGAAAAAGTTTGTTAACAATTTAAAAAACCTCCGTCACAAAAAACATCTCCAAAAAGTTGAAAATAAATGGAGTTGATGTACCTAGTAATATTTTGATTCAACGGTAGGTTTAGTTCTGATAATATAACGGAGTGCTTAACCAGTTAGGGTCCTCCGACATGACATCCGTTGAATCAAAATATTCGTTCGATTCGTTTTTGCGTCGGGGGTTAAAAGCAGATGTGAACAGTATATTTATTTACAATGTTATCCTATACAGAGAACCTTGCATATGAATTAAGCTCCATCAAAATCTTTGAAAATCAAGCCACTCTCGAGCGTACATTTAATTTCTAAACCTTTTCTTTTATCATTGCAGCCAGTCTGTAGAAGAAATAAGAAGATATGGAGAGACATCTATCTACGATCATTATTCTTGAGCTAGTCCCGAGCGTATCCTACAACTTCATCTCGGAGTGAATTTTACAGCATTAAATATGCTTTTCTTTTTTTTTTTTTTTCGTGCGGATATCCCCTCGGATACCCCCCCTGCCGGAGCCGGAAGGGGAGGTTATGTCGGACTCGAACCGACTAAAACCGCACGCCGACTGTGGGTCTTGGTGCTAGGCCGGAGGTGAGGTTGTCAAAGACATATCCCTCGCACCCCGGCTGACCCAGGGCCATCCCTTACGGTCTAGCCCTCCTCGGGAGGGGGGACAACGGTTCATCCTGGAGTCTAATGTTCTCTCAAAATGTGTTGTGTTTTCAGCTATATTGAGAGCGACTGCCATCTGACATCCTAATCTTAGATGTGGTTTGTAACCAACCACCTACAGAGTCGTTCAGGTTGCTCATATAGGCCTCCATCTTGACACAACAACTATTAGCAGTTGGTACTGAATTTTAAATTGCCATCGGAAGCGTTCAGATGAAATGCCACTAAGCAGTCACCTATCCAACTGGCAACTGCCTAGGTAGCTTAACCCGTTCATCAAATACTCGAAACAGGTAGCGAAGCGTTGGGTAGCTTAGTGGTTAAGGAGTCGATCTTACGATCGAGAGGTCCCGTGTTGGTATTCTGGCCATTGCACTACCGACGTGAACCCACTCCTAAAACAAGCAATTGGCGGACTAGGGTAAATAAATTTGCCTGTAGTCCACCTTTGTCCACCTGGGTGAACCAACGGTTATGCCCGTGGTCCACCCAGGTGAGCTAATGAGGTGGACCACGGGGTGGAAGCGAGCTGGACGGGTTAGAGGGAATATTGGTCGCTAATATTCTAAAAAAAACAATATAATATGGTAAAATATCCCGGACACTTTTATACTAAGTAGACAGTTATCTTACTTTCATGACTAAAAAGTTACACAATGCAATTAACGATAGTTAATTTCACCCTTATGTGATGCTTTTACTAATAGGTACTGTTGCATCGCTTTTCACTTCCACGTGTTGCAATCTGTAGCATGCATAATACATGCATGATACCAGGTACTTGATATAATACACATGTGTTGTATGCGGTCATTTATCACTAATTACCAGCTATTTGAATGCAGACTTGCAACTATTTAAATTAACTGTCAATATAAGAAATGTAAATTTTTGAATCAGCTGCGGTAGCCTAGTGGTATGGGTAATGGACTGCTGAGACGAGGTCTCGGGTTCGATCCCAGGTTTACCATGGCACACACCAATGACTTTTCGATGCTTTCGAAGTTATGTGTCTATTTATTGCAGGTTTATAAGTGCCCGGTTAATGGCAATAGGCTCGCCACCTATTACATTGGGACCTAAACATAAACTGGCGAAATGTGGGTGCTAGCACCTCTGCCTACCCCTTCGGGAAATACAGGCGTGAGTTTATGTTATGTTATGTTTAGGCCTTATTTTATTTTACAGGATTGTTTTTTTTTAAGGTTTTACACTTACCACCAGAATGAAATCTAGTCATTTACTTAATTATACACAAGAAAGAGCAGAACACTACTGGACTTCACGACATTCTGTTATAAGGTACGGCAGCATGATTATCACGTCCACGGTGTTGCTCACTTCCATAGGCCCTGGCACCTGGCAACCACTTCCCATCAGGCGGGTCATGCGCTTGCCTGCCACGTAAGTAGTATAAACTGAATTAAATGACCTGTTATAGGTCTCCGTCTTGACCTTTCACAGCTGGAACCGACTTTTGACATGTCCTACGAAGCTAGGAAGAGCTCAGATGAAAATACCACTAGGCGATTACCCATCCAAATAACAACCGCGCCTATCAAGCTTAACCCGCTGATCACTTACCAAACATTGAGCACATTAGCAATGAGCGCTTCCAGATACTATTTGAAGTGAACTCACACAATCAAATTCATATCTTTGTCAGCATTCTTGATGTTGATGATGATGACAATCACGAATGGAATGATGGAGTGGCACCTTCAAAGTACCAAAATGGCAATATCATAACCACAAGAAGAAAGTATCGGATGAGTCAGTGGCACTTGCGATTGGGAGCACGCGACCTTGAGCTAACGGTACCGTGTCGAGACACACTGGTTGAATTTCTGAAGAGCTTTGGAATAAACCGGTTTCAAAGTTATGCGAGCTATTCGAAGTATTTTTTTTTGTATGTACTTAGTAAGTAGAATGTTTGCTTTTATTTCTAATCCGTGTAAAGTAGTGTTATTTTCATTTTCATTTGTCAAAGGCTGCTTAGTGTAAATTAATATATTGCTCGGGTTTTGTGTGTGTGGTATTTATTATCCTATTTTCTTTTATAAGCGAATTGAAGAGAGAAATTGCTGAAACATATAGTAAAATTTATTTTATATTTTGACAGTACATTACTGACGCTAGTTATACTGGAGTTAATCCACTTTGTTCAACGAGTACACGTCATGATGATTTTGAATTCAACAATTTGATATTAATATTATTGAAATGTAGGTGCAATTGGTTGTTAAGTGAACCTATCAAGAAATCCATACTAATATTATAAATGCGAAAGTAACTCTGTGTTCTGTCTGTCTGTATGTTATGCTTTCACGCCTAAACCACTGAACCGATTTTAACGAAATTTGGTATAGGGGTAGATTAGACCATGAGAAAGGACATAGGCTAACTTTGGTCGCGATAACCGACATCTACGCGGGCGGAGCCGCGGGCAAAAGCTAGTATGTTTATATTTGTGTTTGCAATTATTTCACTTGACATCGACAAACAGGGAATGTTCGAGATTCAAATATTTAATCATATTGTTCAATCATAATAATTCTTAGGAAACTATACAGGGGGTCTCTCACAGAGGACGAATTCTTTACTCCATCATTGCCTTGTACCTATGTATTGTTCGAAAACATAGGGCGGAGTTATCAAAAATCAATGTTTAAAAATGATTGTAACATTATTCATTGATTCCGATAGTTCGTAAGAAGATCGGTAGATGACGCCACGTCGCCTTAAAGACGTATAAGATGGGAAATTTGAATCATATCGGGCGTGTCTCGGTAGCCGAATTGGTCAGGCATTCCCCCTGTAAGGGAAAGACTGCGGGTTCGAGTCCCGCCCGAGAAAATAATTTTTCTCTATGTCTTCGATTTGTATAGTTAGCATACTTAATGTTGTAAAAATCCTATGTATTGTTATTTTTTAACTTTAAATATTATTAAACGACCAGTAATATTACAGTTTTACTAATAAATTACACTTATATCTACTCTTGAACTCAGTGCAAACTTTTTACTATCAAGTTGTCCCACAAAAAATCTATTTTAGCAACCATACTAAGAAAAAGCGGAACAGAAATTTCATGTTTACACATTTTAATCTCGTATAGATCTGACGGATTACGTTAAAGAGGGAATCTTCTCCAAATACTATTATTTGAACAAATATCCAAACAAAATGTTGGAGTTAAATTGTTCACACGATACGCTCGTAACTTTCGCCCAGTGTGTACCGTGTGTTGGTAGGCGCGGCTGGCACTTTCGCGGGCGCACCCACAGGGCCCACTTGAGCCGGAAATGAACTTGTGTACCTCCAGTGTGTTGTAACAATGACACGCTTGTGGTAATCATACTAAAGTGCCACGAAAGTTTCGTTAAGAGCTTATTGTATCGTTAAGAGATAAGATATGGAGACGAAAAACGAATAGTTATAACAAAAACCCTTCTGCAAATGTACAAAATAAGTAAACAGGTGCGAAAATACCCTCATTAAAATTATTTCACACCAGCTTTTGCCCGCGGCTCCGCCCGCGTGGATGTCAGTTATCGCGACCAAACGTAGCCTATGTCCTTTCTCATGGTCTAATCTACCCCTATACCGCATTTCATCAAAATCGGTTCAGTGGTTTAGGCGTGAAAGCGTAACATACAGACAGACAGACAGACAGACAGAGTTACTTTCGCATTTGTAATATTAGTATGGATATGGATTTCACTTAATCTGAATTAACGCAATCATGGTAGTACCTATATCATGATTGTGATATATACCTACCTTTAATTTTTATAAATGTGATGAAGTTGAATAGTGAAATGAAGTTAGTATGTGCAATGAATGAATGAATACAAAAACCAGTCGTAGTTCTGTATTGGTATGGTATTTGGGGTTAGTGTACATTGGTCATAAAGTTAATTCGTCACATTTTGTAGGACTCCATATATTGAAAGTAAATTCGTCACAGGTAGGTAAGGGTTGTTGTAAATTCGTTACAAGTTCTCATTTTACATCATTTTAGCAAAAAATGGTGATGGAAAGCAAAGCCATTGGAGTTTAGCGCTTTTTTGACGTGTGGAAATCCTTTCGGTCTCACCCTGCCAGGACTGAGACTGAAAATTTCAACTGTCTGTCATGGTTCACTAGAAGCAGCCTGGTGTCTTGGTGACAGCCAGGCAGACATAGCGGACCCTTAGTAATGGAGTTCCGTTTTAGACCTATGTGTATAGAACTCAATAGTACAGAATACATACCAGAAAAATCAATATTTGGTTTGTATGGGAAGAGTTAACAAAAATCTCGTCATATATTTTGACAGCCTCTGTGGCGCGGTGGTAGTGAACGCGACTGCTACACAGGAGGCGCGGGTTCGATCCCTGCTCAGTGCAAATATTTGTACCCATGGATATGGCTATTTGCATTGTTCTGGGTGTTTCTATGTATAATAAATGTTATGTTCCCTTTTTTATCGTATGTATTTACAAAAAAAAGTAAGTATCTTAGTATGTTTATCCGCATTCTAGATTCCATAATACAAGCTAGTTAAGTTAACCATGGATCTAGATAGCGTTGTGTATAATGTTGTGGAATCTATACTAATATTTTAAATGCGAAAGTAACTCTGTCTGTACGTTAATACAGACAGACAGACAGTTACTTTCGCGCTTTCACGCCTAAACCACCGAACCGATTTTGATGAAATTTGGTATAACGGTAGATTAGACCATGAGAAAGCACATAGGCTATGTTTGGTCGCGATAACCGACATCCACGCAGGCGGAGCCGCGGGCAAACGCCAGTATTAAATATTATTTGTAGTGAAAAGGGCTTTAAGGGCTTTGAACATTTTTTTATGAAACAATATTTGAGATGGGAACGCGACACCTTTACTGCCACCTCATATGATAGATTGTCACAAATATATGTAGGCAAGTGGGTCGGAGTCGACCCAGAAAAACAAACACAGACCAAATTCGTAATGTTCTAAAAAAGCTTTTTAATTTAGTGTAATAACCCACCCACCGCCCACATCCAATGGCCAAACATGAGTCTATTAATATTATAATAATAAAATATGCTTCTTAAACAGTTAGACAGTAAAATTTTATACCGATGATATTTAGCCCTTCAAACCTCAAAAACATATACTATAATACTACTAGCTGTCCCGGCGAACTTCGTACCGCCAATTTTTTGCTGCCCTCGTGGCGTCAGATCCCGTTCCCGCTGCACCATTTAGGGGGATGAAAAATAGATAATAATTAAATGACGATTGATCATTTTTCTACAGGAAAGAAAAAATGATTGAATTACTAAAATGGCTATTAAAAAATAAGGGTTGATCGTAGAAGAGTGAAAATTGAGGATTCTATGTATTTTTGTATGTTGTATCATAAAAAAATAGAAATTAAAAATTTTGTCTAAAGATAAAAAAATAAAATTTAACGGTGGACTACCCCTAACGTTTAGGGGGATGAAAAATAGATGTTGGCCGATTCTCAGACCTACTCAATATGTTCACAAAATTTCATCAAAATCGGTCAAGCCGTTTCGGAGGAGTATGGCAACAAAAACTGTGATACGAGAATTTTATATATTAGATGACATATAGATCTGGTATTCACAAGCTTAGAACTATCAACAATTAAAAAAAAGAATATTAGAACCGAATTTACTAATATTCCCTCTAACCCCTCTAACTATCGTCCCGGGTACGAATCCTGGCCATTACACTACCGCTGCGAACCCCTCAAACTATCGTGGGTTCGCAAGTGGTTACTGTGGCCTATCGACATGTGCAACACCAGATGAGTCACACACGTGCTGCCGGTCTCTAAGAACATAGAGTTTCTGTGCTATTAGTGCAGAAGACAAAGCAGGACAAGCCTTTGGTCTTCCCACTGGTAGCACATACAATCTGACAGCTTCTGTGGCGTGGCGGTAGTGAACGCGACTGCCACGCAGGAGGCGCGGGATCCCCGCTCAGTGCAAATGTTTGTATGCATGAATATGGCTATTTGCATTGGTCTGTATGTATTTATAAAAAGAAAGTATATAAGTATGATTATCCGAATTCTTGATTCCATAAAACAAGCTATAAAAGTTTATCATGTGGGTCTAGATAGCGTTGTGTAGAATGTTGTGGAATATTTATTTATTATTTATTATTATCTCCAGTGAGCTCTGAATACCCTACTCACCACCCGTATTTTGAGTAATATAGATGAAGTACTTAGGCTGTCCGCTCGTTAATGAAAAAGAAATAATCCACAGACTATATGAGGCTTTTTTTTCGTGCAGAAATCATCACGCATACCTCCCCCGCCGGAGCCGAAAGTGGAGGTTATGTCGGACTCGAACCGACTAAAGCCGCACGCCAACTGAGGATCATGGTGCTAGGGCGGAGGTGAGGTTGTCTTCGACATATCCCTTGCACCCCGGCTGACCCAGGGCCATCCCTTACGGTCTGGCCCTCTGGAGAGGGAGACTATAAGAGGCAGAAATTAATAACAATAACCGCGATGACAGCGATTCAGGAGAAAACAAGATGAATATATCTGACGCAATATGAATGGTAATGTCTTATAGTACACATAAAGTACCCCATAAAACGTTGATAATTCTGTAAAATGTACGGCTGTGGTGTACAATACCGGCTCTTAATCACTTTAATGATAGTTAGTCACTGTAATCAAACAGTTAATATAACAGTTATACTTTAAAAGTCGAGTAAAAGCAGTTCAATGGAGTAGTTTATATTCAAATTTAGTTAAAGTAAAACATGGTAACGCCATCGACTGATATACGGGTGGTCGTAGGTTTGATTCCTGCTCAGTGTTAATATTTTCGAGCATGAATATAGTATTTTATAATATTGTTTTTTCCAATCATAACGATCACGCTAATATGACTCTCTGCAGTGAAAAAGCCTTCAAGTTGGCTGCACTTCTCCTCGCCTGATCGGAAGTTAAAGGTAAAATCTGAATAATTGAAGTCATTATTACAAATACCGAACGCTATAATGATGGTCCTAAGTATGTTTCAATAATAATGTATTGCATTTATAACTTTATTTTAATTTTTCAGTATTCTAGAACCCATATATGGATAACACTGTGTTTATTACACATTATTACTTTATTTTTATTAGGTACTATTACCGAGAAGCGCTATTTCTCCTAGCCCCTAGGTACCTGTATAGTTCCGGCAAAGTTATGGGTTTCCCGGATGCAATACCAAATCCGTCACCTTCACCACCATTAAAATCATTATCAAACGCCGACAACTTTCACAAATTCAAAAACTAATATTTACAACTATACCTAATGATAAAAATATAAGTTATTAAACAATCTACTTTAATACGATTAGGTATTATTAAATAACTAGTTTTTGCCAGCAGCTCCGCCCGCGTGGATGTCGGTTATCAAACATAGCCTATGTCCTTTCTCATGGTCTAATCTACTCCTACACCAAATTTCATCAAAATCGGTTCAGTGGTTTAGGTTAAACCACTGAACCGATTTTGTGAAAGCGTAACATACAGACAAACAGACAGAAAGAGTCACTTCCGCATTTATAATATTAGTTGGATTAATCAATCTAGTTTAATACGATTAGGTATTATAAAATAGTTAAAAATGAAAGCCGATTCATCAAGATTCATGATGAAACCGCCGCAGTACATGACTTCACTCATATAGGAGCGACTGTCATCTAGCCCCCCAACCTTGAGAAGAAAGCCTGATAAAATTCCTATTGTTAGCTGTAAAGTCACTCCCTACGACTGCAGCAAGGGCCTTGCGTTCCGTCTTGAATTCTGGGCAACCAATCCTTATTCTGTTTGTGTGAAGTCAATTAAATCAATCGTTTAACTTATCATAGTCCGCTATTGGACATCGGCTTCTCCTAATGCACATAGGGTTTACATAGGGTTTATGTCAATAATCAATTAGAAAGGATCGCAATACATACTGATTCTACATTCCATACTAGGCTAATACCTGTGTTATGGAATGTACACCATTGCTTCTCAACCAGCCCGTTGCAGTCTACTGCTTAACATATGCCTCTCTCAATGTGCGCCATTCCATTCCACCGCCTTCCGCATAGGGCACGCCGTAATAGCTGCGGTAAGACCCATCATGGAGGAGTGGCTAGTGCGTCAACCGGTACGAGAGGCTGCCGTGTGGCCTCGGCAGCCTCTCGTACCGGTTGACGCAGGTGATTACCGGACACGAGTGTTTCGGGAGTTACCTGTGTCGGATCCGGAAGGAGCCGCATCGCCCGCGCGCGCAGGCTACTCGGGCGTCGGAGGGCACTGACTGACCTCCGTCCCCCATGAGCGCGGGCCTGGGGGCGACGGGTGGAGCCGCCTGTAACCCCAGCAGAAGCAGGCCACGGCGGCGGCGCGCTGAAAAGCGTGCCTCCCCATTCCGGGGGCGAGTTGGGGACACCGTTGTCCCCCCTCCTGGGGAGGGCCAGACCGTAAGGGATGGCCCTGGGGAGGGCCAGACCGTAAGGGATGGCCCTGGGTCAGCCGGGGTGCGAGGGATATGTCGATGACAACCTCACCTCCGGCCTAGCACCACGACCCACAGTCGGCGTGCGGTTTTAGTCGGTTCGAGTCCGACATAACCTCCCCTTCCGGCTCCGGAAGGAACCGAGGGGATTTCCGCACGAAAAAAAAAAAAAGGATCCGGAAGGAGCCAACGTCTGAGTGCCATCACTGTGATGCGAGCGAGGACACAGAGCTGCACACGCTGACTGAGTGCCCTGCGTGGGACACGCCGAGGCGGGTCCTAGGGGCGGCTCTGGGGGCGGGATTCCTCACACTCGCTACGTTGCTCACAGCGATGGTACGATGCGCGAACGCTTGGGGTGCGGCCGCCTGCTTCTGCGAGCAAGTAATGCTCGAGAAGGAGGCGGCCGGTCGGGTCCGGACTAGACTCCGGGCCCGGGAAGCCCGCGCAGAGCGAAGGCGAACCGGACGTCGGAGGTCGCAGAACGACGGGGGTGACCGGTGGAGCCGCCTGTCACCCTAGCAGAAGCAGGCCGCGGCGGCGGCGCAAAATGCGCCTCCCCGTAACCGGGGCTAGATGGGGACACTGTGGTCCCCACAACCCGAAGGGGGCCATCTCGAAAGAGATGGTCCTAGGTCTGCCGGGGTGCGATGCTTTTGGCAATCTTACCTCCGGCAACCAAGGACCCAAGACGGCGTGCGTTTTAGTCGGTTCGAGTTCGACATAACCACTTCCACTGGCTCCGTGGGGGTGGTATCCGTGGGGATTTATCGCACGATAAAAAAAGAACCGCCTTCCGCATCCAGTTTGTCCCAGCCACTTTTTTCAGGTCGTCAGTCCTGCCTTTCGTTTGTCTTCTCGCCGCGGTCTCCACTAGGACTTGTTTGCTCCAGTGACTATCGGTAGCTTATTGTTAAGTAATTGGTAATAAGTATCCCCTAGTGTTGCACACGTCCACAGCCCATGGTAAACAATTTTCATTATGTGTGCCACCTAATTGGCAAAAAAGCAAGACAAGTGCGATTCGGACTCACAGACAGAGGGTTCCGTATAAAATTGAATTCAGGGACGAACTTAAGCTATAAAAATCGTAATATTTTTTGATCACGTTGACTTTTTGCACAGTTTCAAGACGTTATAGCCTTGAGTATATGGTATGAATTTCCACGTGATACATTCACACATTCCTGAGAAAAAAGTTTTGACCGACAGACATACAGACAGGCGAACAGACATCGAAGTGTTCCTTTAAAGTCTGTTTATACTGGAGATTGATGGCGCTTGGTGGAATCTGCTACACATATTGAATATTTATATTTGAATAGTTATTCAATATGTTCCTTTAAGACTTGCACTTTTTTCTTTTGCAGTGAGGAATCTTAAAAATAGAAATAAAAATATTTACAAATTTGGCGACACAAGTTTTTATACTAACAAGTTTAAAATAATGTCAGTTCAGTGCCAAAGAGATAAACACATATCTGTATATTTCTTTGGCAAGAAATTAGCTTAAGTATTACAATATTAATCTTACGACGAAAATGAATCACATACATGACCATTCATATTTTAATGTACCAGAGGCTCAATGAAGTCTCTAACGCGTTGTAAGATGACTGACAAGCCAAGGGTCACGGGATCAAATCTTGATCTATTCAACTGGTAGAATGTCTCTTTAGAATTTTAACGGTCGCGCAAGTCGTAATCACTGTTTAGAGGACATAATTTTGAACTATATGTAAATGTGTACCTACTGTACATAACAACGCCCATCAACATCCTAATGTTGAAAGGTGTTGTTATGTGACCTAAATAGGTATTAAATACTATCATAAAGCTGCAAAATTACCCTAACTCCATTGCGTTATATATACCATTTAAGACATGCTTATGTAAAGAATATGACATCAATAAAGTTATTTATTAATGTTTATTAGTTTGTTTGTTTAAATCTCAAAAACTACTCGTTCAAGTTTTAACATTCTGTGTTGAATAGTCCGTTCATATAAATGAGTCTAGGCTCTATATCATCACGATACTACATTAGGGAGTGGAGTAGTAATCATTAATGACCACAAATCTGGCAGATTCCCAATATTCCCATACATCAATTGAAAATATAATTTGTTTTTCAATTATTCCGTGGCATTCTACACTGCGCAAAGCATCTTGTCACCCTAGCAGAAGCAGCCCGCAGCGGAGGCGCAGACTGCGCCTCCTCGTACCGGGCTAGATGGAGACACTATGATCCCCACAACCCGAAGGGGGTCACCTCGAAAGAGATGGTCTTGGGTCTGCCGGGGTGCGCGAGATATGTTTTCTGCAATCTCACCTCCGGCAGCCAAAGACCCAAAGACGGCGTGCGTTTTAGTCGGTTCGAGTCCGACGTAACCACCTCCACCAGCTCCGGAGGGGTGGTGTCCGTGGGGACTTTTCACACGTTAAAAAAAACATTGATCTATATAGGTAACCATGGTTGATTTATATGACATGTGCTAGTCTAACGTTATCAATAATTTTGGTAAGATTTATTTCTTTGAAATGTAAAGGAGACGGGGATCTCTGGACCAAATTGTAATGAGTTGAGATATGACTTAAAAAAGCGGTATATTTTTAAGTTCAAAGTTTTTTAATGCAACGACTGTCAATTTTATTCCAGATTTCAGTTCCTTTTAGGGGGTCGGCAGACTCACACTCGGCAGTCGTTCCCATGAAAGACGCCGAACTAAGAAGAGGAGGAGGTGTCAGAGAACCCTGGGCACGAGATAAAAGCCCTGGACACCACTGGAAACAACGCTGAAAAGATGATGAGATCAGTATTTTTTTTAAGATTTTATATTTAAAGGCACTTCTCCTGCATCAATGTATTTATCAACTTAGTTGTATTAAAATACTCTATGACTCTGAACTGCGATGCAGCTGAACTTCAATATTTACGTGAAGCAACTGCCATCTGACCTGCAGTTGGCTTAGTTGGACTTTTGTGGGATCCCACTAGCCATAATGACTGCCATAGATGTTCGTACGGAATCCAAGACCAATGGCTGAACGTGCTCTCTGAGACACGACAAATTCATTTTAATGAATAAGGTATATATGTACTTTGCGGGAATCGAACCCGCGCCTCCTGCGTAGCAGTCTCACACAACGCCACAGAAACTGTCCGGTTAGGATCCTTCCTTAATTCTTTGTAAATTGCAAATTCAAATATACTTACAGCAATCGTTGATGCCAACATAGGCCTACATAACATTCTTGAGCGGTCAGTGTGCTATATTTGCTCAGGGCAAGTTCTAGACCAATAGCCAAGAATCTTGTCATAGAAATAGAAAGTTGTCGCAGTAATTTTACTATATACTACTACTATTTACTATTCTAAATTTCTTCAAACTCTGTAATCTCTCTCTAACCTCTGTATCCCTGAAGGCATAGGTAGTGGTATATTACATATTTTTCATTCATATATCTTTTTGTACATTTTAGTAAAACTTCAGTGTATTTTTTACTCCCAATCATACCTTTTACCTTACATTAACATGGTACATGTTTCCGATGGTGACCCTCTTTCCGAGACTTCGCCTTTAGCTTAATATCAGGCGAGGTGAAGTCAAATTGACGTGTCCTATAGAGAAAAAAAAAAAAAAAAAGCATTGCGACGCGAGAGAGGACACGGGGCTGCTCACCGAGTGTCCGGCGTAGGAGACACCGGCGTGGGAGCTGATGGCAGCCCTGGGAGTGAGAGTTCTCACACTCACCACCCTGCTCATGGCAATGGTCCGCTGCGCAGATACGTGGGCGGCCGGCGTCTCCTTCTGTGAGCAAGTAATGCTCGAGAAGGAGACGTCGGAACGGCAGCGGCAGCGTGAGTGAGACAGACTTGCTGACCGCGCTGACCGCGTGCGTAGGCAACTGGGGCGTCCGAGGGCACAGAATCCCCCATGAACGCGGGCTTGGGGGTGACGGGTGGAGCCGCCTGTCCTGTCACCCCAGCAGAAGGAGGCCATTGCGCGAATAGACACTTTTCTTGCTTCGTGCTGTCACATTTAAGATATTTAATTCGATGCCCGGGTTGAGCTCTTACGATTTATTCCCTTAACATAATAATAAAATAATAAAATAAATATACTTTTTTTCTTATAAAGGACCCGTCAGTTTGACTTCACCTCGCCTGATGGTAAGCTAAAAGCAAAGTTTTGAATTAAGTTAAGCCGTTATGTCGTGTTCACGCTAGCGCGTCGTGTAAGCGCTAACAATATTTTTCTAACTTATCATCATCATTGTAAAGCTTCCGCCACGAGCGACGTGACTCTAGATAAAAAACTGAAAGGTCCTATCAGCGCCACCTATCTTCCAAAAATGGTACTACCAAGTACTAGTTTTGGTACTAGTAGGTGCCTTCAAGCAAGTGTATGCAATTTTACAAATTAGATGAACGGTTCGGTGGCGTTGAAAATACGAATACATAAACATTAATTTTAATTTAAATATTACTAGCTGCACAGCGGAATGTACCCGACTTGGCCCACGAATACATTCGTAAAAGAATTTACAACTTTAATCTAGCGCCATCTATGGACGCAAAAAATAGTAGCTACGTACTATCTCTGAAGAGTGTTATGTCAAATTGTGAGCCCAATTAATGCAGAATTTAATGAATTTCATAACAAGTATCAGTTTATTATTTTTATATCGTAATGATAAATCATCATTGCTATTGTAAGTAAACAGTGTGATATTATTCAAGGTATTGTTAGTGAATGTGCGCCTACACATTTTGCCATAGCAATACACCTCTTCGTGTTTATTTTTGGCGTGCATTCTAAACTCTAGGCGTTGTTAATTGACAATGTTACTTTGTTGTTATTTTTGTTTATAGCTTATATAAGTCCTTGAAGTACTCCTAAACGAGGAAATGTGCTGAAATTTCATATGTATTTGAGTTAGTCCCTGGATAGTTAAGGATTACAATAAAATTGATCCTGCTAGAGTGATAGAGTTCAATTGTATACCTGTAAGTACAGTCAGCATCAGAAAGATTTTGACGAACAGAGTGCTCAAAATGATCTTAATTACGTTTCTTGACCCCCTTCTAGTTCACCGATTGTTCTGATATCTGGTAGACACCTTTAGTTCGGAGAATAATATTATATTTATCAATAAAACAATATTATAATTGATTTGCTCTTGATACGAGAGGTTTAAAATCATTTTGGGAATCGTCGTCACGATATTTATGACGTTGACTGTACCTAAAGTTCGGAAAGGTAGCATCATCGTCTATCAGATCCAATTAAATTGTTGACGACGCCAACGAGTTAGGAGTGTTATGGTATTCTATAATATAGCGCTACCTAGACCCCAATTAATAAAAGCCTACTGGCTACTGGGATACGGATAAACACACAGATCAATCTTGTACTTAGAAGTTAGGGTTTCATACTCCTATACGTTTCACACTCCTATAGCCCTCCACTATTGGTTTCCTGATGCTGCACGCCGAGAATTATCAGTTTAGGCTCCAAAGTCAAAGTCAAAAACTATTACAAATCGAATGCCTACATCAGGAAAAGTGAATGACTCGGGCTATACCCGAACCCGCGATCTTTTCTACTTTTTCTTCTTTTTCTGATGTATTCTATTGTTAGCTTAATGCTTTAAAAATAATTTATTCTGTATAGACCATTAAAATGGCACCTAAAAAGTCAAAAACGAAAAAGAAGTTTAGTAAATTTAACACCGGTTCGAAACGCGGCCCCGACCTGAGAAGACTCCGGCAAGAAACTCAACGGACATTTTCTTTGTAGCATTAACTAGGATTCAGTCTTTTGTTTAATTTCGGATCACATACCTATACTCCATTTGTTTAGGTACTTAAAAAAAGGTAAACAAGAAAAATGGTGGATTTCAGAGATAGTCAACCGTCAATGACAATAGTATTTTTGTGCATGATTATGGGCAACTTATAGACTACATTTACATTATTAAATAATTTTAAAATTTATAATATTAAACTCACACGTTCAACACATTCACAAAATTATAATAACAATTAAAGTGATTTCAAATTCAATCACTAAATAAAAAATTAGTCTGAGTCCGAAGAACTGTCACCAACACTAATTACAAAGCGATCATAGGTTTCGTAGTATTATCTTATCTAGGGATGACAATACATCTTCTCCACTTTTTTGCCAGCCCTTTATGGTACGGAATAATAACAATAAATACAAACTACAAACTGCGAATTGACAGTCACGCACGCACGTATGTATGGCGCGATCTGGAAAAAACTGTTTTGAATATCTGTCTTTTTAGTTTCTTTATGGTAGGCACAGTGCAATAGTTTTTAAAATCATTCTAAATAATATAGTTATTATAGTTTTTCAGCTTAGGAAATAGTAATTGCAACTTAATATTAAACAAAGTAGTTAAATATAGAAAAATATACGATAGAAATGGATTTTAAGTTCTAAAATGATTTTATTTTGGTTTATTTTTATTTCGGAACGAAAAATGCCCCTATAGAAGAACCCTTTTTACGATTTGTTTACCTTTTTTTAAGTACCTAAACAAATGGAGTATATGTAATAACAGTTATACAACATAGAAGAATGATTTTAGGTTGACATGGTCTATATAATGCCTAATGATTGTCATGCGTAATGATCATTACGAATAAATAAGTATGTCACGTTAAATAATGACATAATAATATAAATTCTAAGTTCCAGTAGAGAACCACGTATTACAAAGAGTCGTAGACAATATTATACTACTTATAGTATATTCTGCCAAACGCAAGTAAAGTTTATTCCTGGAATAAACAGACACACCCACATATCGGCTGTTTATTCTAGGAATAAACTTTACTCGCATTTGGTCGAACCGGCCCTTAGGTGATAGACAAGTAGGAGGTTCCGATGAGAGATAATAAAATATAATACTAGGGTGCAGAATATTCCACCAAGAATCAAGCAGTTCTGTGACTCTTTTCATTGCAGCACCATAAAGTCTTGATTTTTTTTGCCAGTACACTTGTTAGGTAGGTAAGAAGCTGCAATTGTGGTGTACTTATAGAATGATGGTCACTAGATGCCAATAGTGAATAGGTTCAAAAAGTGATCTTCAATTCGATGGTCTCGAAAAATACTTTTCACGCCCCGTGAAAGGATACGGAATTGCAGGAAGATGTTAACGCTTGTTGGTAAAGAATTGAAAGTCTTGCAATGCTTAAAGGTTTCAATAAATCAATCAATCAATTACGCCCTGGCAGTCCACCGCTGGACATAGTCCTCTCAATGTTGGGAGGATATAGCCTACTGTTTTCGCGCTGGCCAGACGTAAACGTTTATTTATTTCTACTGAACGCGGCCACTACACAGAATGTGTAGGTTCGATTCCCGCTCAATTTGTATGCATGAATATGTGTATTTGCATTGGTCTAGTCGTGTCTTGCCAGCCCGTTGCCGTTCGTATGTTGGAGTCCTAACAAGTCCTTGCAATGCTTCGATATCGTCTTTGGGTAGTGGAAAAAATATCAACGTTCAGCCAAATCCGCAGTTAGACTGGCAAAGTGGACCTCAGACTCCGAGCTGGAAGCTTCGAATGCGACTGGAATTAACGCTAGGATGTAGAAGAAAATAGCACAGAACAGAATAATAATATTAGTCATAGTGTCTGAACTGAACGTCTGCAGCTCCACCTTGCGCATCTATTCTATCTTAGTGCTATAAATAATAAAAAATACTCTTTAGAAAGAGATGGTTTTCTGATAAATGATATCTGAACCTAACCGTAAATGTTAATGTATAAGCAGTTAATTTTAATATTTATAAGTTGCTGTCCTAAAATTAAAAGTACACGAACTCTTGAAGTGTAACGTTTATTCAAGTCATTATCTTCACCTTAAAGTTATTCTTGGTGGTATCTGAAGCTTTCACATCGAAAACTGATATTTGTTTTTTTTAATCACCTCTATTTCTTGCACCACGGCGAAGGCAGTTGAGGTAGACTCGGACCGTTTAAATCCACATGACGTCTCACGGTATCATGTCCTCAGATACCAGAGTTTAAGGATGCCCGTAATGTACTAATCTCACAGCTCGACTGACCCAGGGTCATCTCCAGCTTGAAGATAGTCACCCAGGTGCGGGAAACGCGCATCGCACCACCACTCGTCACCCCGGCCTGGTTCTGCTACGGCAACTGGTGGCTCCACGTATTACCTGCCTGCAAAATGATTATGACTCCCTTACACTTTTTTTAGAACCATATCTCTAGATGATGTAGAAAAACTTGCAGCAACTTTTGTCTAAGACATACACCCTTGTATTCCAGAACAACGTTCAGTAGTGTATTGACTCTCACAATGACATTTGAACTGTCACCTAGAACACCATTTGTCCTTAGATCTAGTTATAAATCGAGATTCAGGACTGAGTATCAATTTAGAATAGCCCGTATTAGCTCGAATGAGATTCTAACATCTCAGACTAACACATTTTCATATTATTTAAAAACCTACCCTCCCTCTAACCCCTAATAACCCCTCCAACTAAGCAAAATTGCTTGTGCTAGGAGTGGGTTCACGTCGGTAGTGTAATGGCCAGGATTCGAACCCGGGTCCTCTCGATCGTAAAGCCGACTCCTTAACCACTAAGCTAAAACTAAGCTACCGACGATCAATGAACAACTGTTCTGTTAAGTAGAGATTTTTCAGATGTACTTATCTTCATTCGATGGGTAGGTCTCAATATTTTCTCACCATTGACAGTTCACCAACATCCCATGAGCGAAATAACATAAGCGATACATTCGAAAGTAAGTGGTGTTTATCATTTATACTGTTAGTAATTCATTTTGTAGACTTTCTATTTTTTTTATATCCACACTTGATATTATAACCGCGAAAGTAACTCTGTTTGTTGCTATTAGACGAGTAGACCTTTGAACTGGTCGTAATGATACCTGAGTACGTGAACCGCCATCTATACGGACATTAGGCGGACATTAATGATATTGTAGGTAAGTGTTGTATTCAGCATGTGTGGCCAGGTGTTCTCTCTGTCCAGTAAATGATCAGTGGATTAAGCTACCTACATGTGGTTACCATTTCGATGGGTGGTGTTTCATCTGAGCGCTTCATTGCTTTAGAAGGCATGTTTATAGTCAGTCCTAATTGTTAATAGACGTTAGGACAAGACGAAGACCTATTAGAACTAGACCTATTGTATATTATGGTCAACTTGAACAATTCTGTCAGTGATGGACTGAGAAGTCAGATGGTAGTAACTTCAAATATAACACCAAAAACCAAGTCATATTGTGTTTAAGTGGACCCAATTCATGCCACTAGGAACCAGAAAGACAGTATGATGAGATATAAAAGAAAGGAAAGGAATAGTTCATTGAGCAAATGTCTTAACTATCTATGGGACTTAATATTACGTGAAGAATTGAATCGTTTGTGGAAGCTCAGACAAGTCCTTAGTGGTGCGTCGGAACCGTGGTTTCGAAACAGACCGACACGCAACTTGGAAAGTGCGTGCGTGATTACCGGTGGTCATCTACTTCGCGTGATAAGATCTACAGAATCATATTAAATTTTGGAAAGTAGTTGTGGTATAAACAAACATCCATGAAGTCCACATCAAACACTGCAGTCGAGTAATTGGTTACGGTACTTTTTAATTTTGAGGCTGTTAAATGAAATCCAGTTAAACTGGTTGGTTTTGGAAGGCTTCGATTGTCTCGGGACTGCACGAACATCCATAGGTATTCAGTGTTTGCAAAAAAACTTTCACTCGTTTTAGAATTGATGCACCAGTTCTCATCTTGGCGAATAAGGTATTATATAATACAATAGTAAATTGAATAGTCTTTGTAATGTTTGGGGAAAATAAAAATAAATATATTTTTAAATATGTCGTTTATTACTTCTTACGAGGATCCATCGTAAAATAAATTAAGTTCAACACACCAGACAAACTGTTAACATTCTTCGCATTAAATAAAATTGTTTTGTAATAAATATGACTCGAACACCCGCACGCATACAACACAAATGACTAAGAAAATAAAAAATAAAAATAATAATATAAAAGTCACAAATAAAAATATTATATCTTTGGAACTGAAAACTTAAAATAATAAAACGTAATATTATACCCGCAACTATGCATATATAGAATACGAGACAAATACTTATATAATTATATACACTACATAAAATACATATATACAAATAATGAGACTAATAATATCAGTCAATGTAACTTAAGAAAGTAAGTAAATATATATACAAAAAATATAAAACTTAGCATGTGTGGCAACGGTGGTCAATATATACAAAGAAAAAGATTAGATTAATAAATTAAATTACCTAGAATAAATAAATAAATAATTTAGCTTCACGCCTGTTTGACGTGGGCACCATATGCCATGTCTTGCGCATCTTGGGACCGTCCCCAACCACCGCTGCTTTCCCAACCATGGTGCTCTTCATGAGCAGGTTCAGCCCAGACAGCGCTGGTACTTTTCTTTGATTCAAGGAGTTTTTTGAGCGCTCCAAGGGCTGCTGCAATGAAGGCGATTTTACCGAGAATATAGAATTTGAAGACTGCGAAGGCGATGATACCGAGGAACAGGGGAATGAGAGCAGAGAGCTTGAGCTTGATCAGAGCGAGGAGGGGGAGGAGCTTCTTCAGCTTCTTCTTCTTCTTGCCACGGCCTGAAAGGAAGAAATTATAAGTAAATATCCACGAAACAAAAGCTCATGTAAACCAATCTAAAGTTTTGTCCAAGAAAAGAGCAGCAGATAAGTATTTAAATGACAGTACTAACGAGTTCCTACACATAATATAATTCTAAACAGTTAGCTATGCTCTGATAAATAGTTAAAGTAATGCAGAAAATCTAACACAAGATATGAAACTATCTAGTAAATGAACGTTCACAATTCCGTTAAATTCTCACAAGTCTCTAGCGCCAAAACAAACGTCAAACAAAGGAGACACGATGCGTCTAATCTTTCACCTAGCGATCTCAAGAATGTTGTTCACAAAAAAGCTTTCCCACAGACATAATAACTGACAGAGTTCTTTGTAAACGTAGATCTAACAATTAAAAGAAAGCCACAGACAAGTTAACTTTTGGCATTTATGTTGTAGAATTAAAAAAATTAAATTAACATCGCGAAAGTTCGGGTACAGGTTTGGGTGCATGTCACACAATAAAAGGTCAGGTGTAATATTCGATAACATCGTTCCAAATTTTTCGTAAATGTCCCCTAGTATACTCTGTCATTAGTGTCATATACTGTGTCAATTATTACACCAAAAAGATCAAAACTTTTATTTTCCAAGAGCCAAACTAAATTTCTTTACTGTTACTAAACATCTCAATTTATTACGTTATAAAGATTAATGAAAATTTTTTAAATTCACACGATAGCTGATTTACTTATGGGCTTACAAATAAGTATGTCAAAAGACTTGAGCTTATAATGGCCATAGAAACTGGTCTATCAAGAACTGTTACGTGAATGCATAGTGAAAAGATTACCGTTGTGATAGCGTGTTATGTCAGCAACACGAAGATATAATAGAATAAGAATATTATAAGTAAAATATACGAAGAAGAAAAAATAATTGTAACTAAATAGATTTAATCATATCTAGATGAGCAAAAGTTATACTTTTATTGTAACATTTGACATTAATACCAATAACATCAAAAAGTTTGAACAAAGAAAAAATATTTTGAGTATCCAATGTACTTGAATATGAAAATTTACAAAGTAATAATTTACTACCAGTACCAGGTCATTTGGGTGCGCCTGCAAATTATCAGCTTATGTAAGCAACCTGAATGTGAACGAAGACTCAACATAAACTGGATATTTTAAGAGAAAGTTTTGCAGCTGGCCAAAAAAAAACTAATAAAAAATAACGGTCATTTAGAGTTTGGTGAGAAAAATGAAATGCCGAAATAAAATACAGTTACATTGTATTTCTTTTTTGAAAATTGATTTCGTAAATTTAAGTATTTATATTCCTACTCTCGAAATCTTAATATTTAGAAAGCATAAGTCTTTAATTGTTCAAAATGAAATAAAGCCGGATTTGAAGTTCCGCGTGAAAGAATTTAGTTCCACCGTGTACAAAATCTAGGTTTTAGTTAAATGATTTTTTTATACTTATACGGCACACTTAATAATCTTTTAGATTATTATTTTATTACAGTTTATATCTTTAAATAAAAGTACTTATTCTTTTTCTGTACGATATAAAACTGTTTCGCGTATTGAAATAAATGTAAATAAGTTCCGCATTTATTTTCAAGAAAAAGAAAGTGCAGCTACTTAAGTAATGTATGTATCTATAAAATTATATACTCTGATTATTCTGAAACTGAAATACTTTGAATATTGTGATAAAATATCTTTAGAAATCAGGATGAAAAAATTCTTGTAATTGTCATCCTGACCTATAAATATATTATAATCCTGGCATCTAAAGTATCGTGTCAAAATTAAACGTTATTACATCTTGCGATTAAATCGTAAGACGTGAGAAAAATTCTCACATTTGGCTGTTACACGATGAATTGTGTGTGCCTAATACCGTAACTAATCTTTTTATTGTCAGAAACAGTAATTGAGATATCAATACGATCTTTTGAATCGTAGTTTTATTTAAATTGGTGCCCAATTACTGTTGTTTTTGTAATTTATCAACAAATTAGCTAATAGTGATAAACATGGACATTCGAACTATACTTTTTAACAATTAAGAATGAGTTGTTTCTTGTGGTGAAGTGTATCTTGTAATACGTTTTTAAATAATTATTTATAGAACTATAATCATACCCTAACACTCCAAACTAAGCAATTTAGCTTAGCTGGTAAGACTACTGCTGGGAAGACTAGTAATTTAACCTATTTCTATTCTATTCCAAGAATAAAATATTGAAATGATTTAAATGTTAAAAGAAATATCAAGTCAATTCAACATACCTTCCTCTTCGACTGAGTTGTCGTCTTCTAAGGCTTTTGGCATTCTAAACTGCAGGACATGGTCTTCTAAGAAGTTCACAACGTTGTCCATAATTCTTTCTTCAACCTTCAGTTCCCTGGCTTTGGGATCATCAGGCAGGGGTTCGTAGCTTCGGGCTGATCGTGTGCTTCCTGTGTTCTTGAAACTAACTCCATCGAGAATTTCTAGGTTTGATGATGACGCCAATTTGTCTGTGAATTTCATTGCTTTTTCCTGTAAAACGAAAATAGAACGATCTGAGTTTGTTTCTAATATTAATAAATAAACGTTAAACTTTTATTAAAAAAGTCCAACATTTTTCAGAAACAAAGAGGGAAAATTAGAGCAGTATATTAAGTCGTCAACGTGCTAAATTATGAAAGATTGAAGTCTTGAAAAATCTAATCTAAGTCGGTTTTCAAAAAAGAGACTAGTCAAATAGGTCACTGTATTTTTTTCGCTATTTTTAATCATAATTTCGAGCATTATATCTCGCAATTTGCAACTGATTCACTAAAACCGCAATTATTTTTCAAAGTCCTCAATTTTATCTTCAAAACTTATCACGATCACGCTTAAGTCCGCCAGGTTAGCACAAAACACTGTCACAACACTGCACTTCACAACACACCTTGAGACACAACGAGGTATCTGAATCCAGACAATCCTTCAAGGCGGAGATGAATCTTTCCGCAACGCCATCCTCCTTCGCCATGGGCAAAGCCCCGGCTACTGCCAGAGCACACAATAGCACTACAGCTTTCATCTTTCACGAAGGCTAAACTCAAATTGTTGAAGATCAGTGTATGACCGTGAGTTTTATTTTGTGTCCCCCCTCCCCATATTTCCATATGTCACGGATTGAGTTCGCTGTGAGTGGTGAGGCCTATGACGAAATACAAATACCTACATACAGCCCCTGGGTATGTTTTACGGGTATTTGTGAGATTTTTTATTATATGTGTGTTATAGCGACATTCTATTACGGTTAGGTTGGGTGTACGTAGTAAAAAAAATTGCAACCGGTTTTAGCTTTGCTTTTTTTTTAATTTTGTTATTTTTATCGTATTTATATAAGTATTATATGAATGAAAAAATAATGAAAATAAAAATAACTGTTTTGGAATGAGTTTAAATTAAATTGAAAATAATATTGTTATATAAAATATTATAATTATATAAAAAATATGCGGTAATAATTTTGCAAGCATTTATTGAGATAAAGGTTTTTTATTTTATATTTGAAATAATATAAAATTATAGGTATTTTGTAAATTTATTCAATAGTATTAGTAGATTATCGGATTGAATTTTAAGCTTATTTGGTCACTGAAATCATAAAGGAAATCCTTGAGAAATAATTGGTGGTAGTTGAGAAATATTTGGAATACCACAGTGAATTCCGGTTTCGTCCGAGGGTTTCGCAAAATCGCTTTCTAAAACCCATCAATACACTTATATCATCGTCTGAATTTCTATATTTTTGACCATTTGTATTCTGAAGTAAATTGTTTAATAGTCCATTTATAGGCGCAGTAGATGCACCGGGCGAAAGTTGTTCGTACTTAGAGACAAAAGTGTTATGTCTATTTAGAATATAAAGTGTACAATTATGTTATTTATTCATAGTCGATGCCAACACCTTTGTTAGTCTTAGTAATACTTGTAATTTCGTTAAAGAGGTTGAACTTCGTATTATAAATTGCGCAACGGAGACTTTCTTTGATTCATGAATAATTACGTCATTGAGATTTTTAAAAATTCATTACAAATTCGATCTTCCTTTCATTTTGCTCATACCATGTTAAGACGCGTGGAAGGCAACTTCTACCTCTTTAATTTTGAAAAGAAATGAGATATTCCATTCGATATGTCGCGATGTGCTTCTGTTATTAATAACTTTTATTAATGTTATTATGAGTTTCTTTTATAGTTTCACGTTAAACAATGTGATATTGAAATAATGGAATAGTTTTAAGTTGAAACGTTCAGTTTAAACGCAATCTCGAATAACTTACAATGAAATTTCTTTTATAATTATAATTATTTTAAATACTTTCTAAGTGTCTGAATTACAAGTTCACGTTTCATATTATAAGCGTCTTGTATTTTAAATATTAAAAGGTGGAGTTGTGTCTACTTGTGACTGCACTGGAAGCTGATTATCATCATAGATTTTGTATCTACTCGTAGTAGGATTTTGATATTCTGAACCAGTGTGTTTATATTGTTAATTTCTATCTATATCAATTCAAATATATCGTGTGTGTACGATTTGAGATTGACATGGTAATTTCCATTGATATTCTACTATTTACTATCAATGTTGCGTTTGTGTTCTTGAATGTGAATATCAAGATTCTAGATTAAAATTATTACAGTTTGCACCAATTACAAGTATCAGACAAAAACTAAAGTACTCTCCTCTACTTGAAATTAGTACGACAGTTATATACAATGACATATACACGGCGTGGTTAGATAATTATACAGCTATTACCGCTACAAAAGGTCCCATTGACAAAACTGTTCAATTGCATTCAAATCGGAGAGAGTCCGTTGCGGTGACATCTTAATTACTGTCATCTAAAATCAACCTTATTTGAACAATGCTAAAATTCAAATTAGTTCTCACTGGTATCCTATAGGTAGTATAGGTTACCTAGGTACAGTTGGGTCTGAGGACGAATTAGTTAATCACTTCTGGTCGTTCACTGAATGTGTAAGCGTGAAGGGAAATTTCTCTGACGCAAATGTCGGTGATGTTAATGATTTATGAGCTTTTGTTCGCATGTCCTTTTCTAGTTAGATTTCTATGTTAGCTAAAGTATGCTTAGGACTACTAATTTATGAAGAAAATTATCTTAATATAGCTTGAGTTCCGGTTGAAATAATGTATGTATATGTAAAAGAAAGATTGAAATATCTACTTGGTGTGACTAAAATGCCTAAGTTGCCTACGAAATGAAAAAAAATATTTATCATGGCTGCCTAGTGCAGCCACAAAATATACACAAAACAATGTACGAACGTAAATCTAGTACAGAGATAATAATATTCCAATATTATATATTAGCTTCATCGATACTAATATTTCAATTAATTTAATTTTGCGTGTATTGGCCAGTAGAGAAGTAATCGATGATGATTTAGTTCATGGGTCAGATACAATTTTATCCCACTTACCTATTGGTCTATATATTATACTATTTAGGTTTATATAGGTTAAATAGGATAAATATCATAAATTACCGGTTGAAGCAATTATAAATAGAACTGTCTTAGTCTATTTATTAATTTACGGTTAATATTATAAGGGCAAAATAAGTAAGGCACGTAGTAAAACTATTTGTATGAATTATCATGGTACCGTTAAAACGAAATAAGCATAGTGATAACAAAAATTTGAAACGGTAAACTACTTTATATGAGACGTTACTGAGAGAAATCTCAATGCTCAATGGGTTTCAAAAATTTGCATAAGCACGGTGACTTTTTTACGGATATTAAAATTGTTCCAAAAGTAACCCAACAACAGCAAGAGAAACGTTCCCGTTGCGAATTATAGGGTATTGAATGCCACAGAAACCTTTAAAGCATCCTAAGGTCACTGTTATAAAAAAGTGACCTTAAATGACTCAAAGAAAGAAAATAAAAGTGTAAGTACTTATCAAGTTGCAAGTCATTCAATAGACATTGTCAGAATGACTATTAGATATTTGCAGTGCTCGTGGGTGACTTAACAACCTGTACCCACTTGTCACTAAGTGTGAACTTTCAAAATACTATGTTGCTTTTATCCATGGCTGTTGGAGTCTTGTCTAACATCATAATATCCTATACCTAGACGTTGGACGATGACAAAAAGAAGGACAGGCTAGATGTTGAGTCATCGTAAAAGCAGCCATTCAATTTCTAAACAGTTAGTTGTATAAACATAACTACGTAAGTCGAGAATGGTTTTACTTTTAACCATAAAGATATTGTGTTCATTGCTTGACATGTTTAACGTCTACAACGATTATAGACAAGTAAATACGGAGATCTAGTTTCAAATTTAGATCTTACTTCTTATAAAATGGTAGTGTTTTTGCATTTCATAGGATTGTATCGTTTTTAGAACTTTTTATTAACCGAAATTACTTGTATTACCTTTAATACCTTCAGTTAATTATTACCGTGCTGTAATATTAAAAGTATTGCCAGTGTTAAGAGTAGGTTCACGTAGTTGGTAGTGTAATGGCCAGATTTTGAGTCTGCCTTACGATAGAGATATCCCGTAATATCTCTATCGTAAGGCAGACTCCTTCCATCGCTTAGCTAGATTTTTAATTTTAATATAATCAAACATATTGACAGAGAGAATAAGACTGACACAGTGCCACACCAAAAGCCATACTCGTACTAATTTCACTTGGAATCCTTCGCCAACGCTCTTTGTGTTTCCTTCTTTCTGCAATCCAGGTTCTTTAAGTGGGGCATGAAAAAGCATCTGTTAAGGCCGTCAAGCTGAAGGCCACCATTATAACATTGTTTTATGTCCCGTGACTCTTTTTACTGAGACTTGCATCAGGTACTTACTAGATGCTCTCGACATGAAAAGGCATCTGATGAGGCCGTCAAGCTGAGTGCCATCACTGTTAACATGGTACATGTTTACGATGGTGACCCTCTTCCCGAGACTTTGCCTTTAGCTTACCATCAGTAAGGGGAAGTCAAATTGACGTGTCTTATTTAAAAATAAACTCTTTTGGAAGTATATATTACTAAGTTTTCTTTAAATCACAGTGGAAGTAGAAGTACAAAATAAATAACGTTTTTTATGCACAGCTTATTGCTTACTGGGAACTAAACTCATGTTACTTTGTATGATCGCTTCTGATGAGTTCCGTAGAATATTGTGTTTTCATCTTTGGTTGAACAATGAATGAAATAATGGACCAGAAACAGAATGGTTATTATGTAGGTATGATTTTGATACAAATATTTTTTTTTAGAAAGACTAAACTGAATTAACTGCTGACCCTTTAAAATTCAAAAATCATTTATTCTAGACCATTAAATCAGTACTTACAAAACGTCAATTTAAAATAAATATTAAATACTAGTTTAGCAAATGGACCACAGATTCGTAACGCGGCCTAGACCTGAGAAGACTCCGGCAAGAAACTCAGCAGGCATTTTTAACTGAAACAAATAACCTTATGGATCCGTTGAGAGACATATCTGGTTGACCCAGGACCATCTACATTTTCGAGATGGCTCCTTTTTGTATGGAAACCACGAAGCCATCTTGCTCATATTGCGCCAAATAAGGCGAGCTTCTCGTCGCCTTCTCGGATTGCTCCTGCTAGGGTGACAGGCGGCTCCACCTGTCATCCTCAGGCTCGTGCTCGTGGAAGACGGTAGTCGTTGAGTACGTCTAGGGAATCCTAAAAAGTAGTTCATGTGAAACCCATGAATCTGTTATAGGTGCTTTGTTTCACACGTTATAAAAACGTTTTCTCTCAAACTTGTTCACGACCATTGTTCAATATGATAGCAGGTATAGAAGCTTCGGGCTGCCATAACGGAAATGAGAAGAACTCACTGTTATATTGTATAACGGCTATTAAAAAATAATTGGATGTTACTAAATATATGTATGGGTCTAACTATAACTGTTTTTTTATTAAATCCTGTTGAATGGTTAGAAGCCAGGATATTAACCACCATTCCAGATGATGCTACCCTATCTTTCCCATTAAGTGTCGTACAAGGCGATTAAGGGATAGGACTGTGTAACATCAGACAGATATATGCAGCCCAAACTCATCCTCAGATGCATGATTGGTGTCAAAATAGTACCCGAAATACGGCAATGAACTCACCCCCCTATTACGTGGAAACGAATACAATTATTGGTGAAATGTGGATTTATGTGATAATACCATTCCATATACTGATAGTCGCAAAATGGAGGAAAACTGACAGTATTTTTATCGTGTGAAAAATCCCCACGCATACCGCCGGTGGGGAGGTGGTTATGTCCGATTCGAACCGACTAAAACACACGCCGTCTTTGGGTCTTTGGTTGCCGGAGGTGAAAATGCTGCGAACATATCTCTCGCACCCCGGCAGACCCAGGACCATAGTGTCCCCATCTGATCCCGGTGGAGCCTCTTCTCTTCTTCAGGCTCGGGTTTCCGCCTCTGCTCCCGCACTTCCTTTCGGTACCGATACAGCATCGAAGACGGCCTTGACAGATGCTGTTTCACGCTCCTCTTGAAGAACCCAAGATCGTAAGAAGTAGGAAGAACATTCCATAACTTTGCCATGCGACGAAGAAAATAATGTTTTGTACTAATGTTTCCAAATTTCAAATTCAAGTAATGTAAGACCACACACATAAAGTAGTGATGCTATTACGAAGAAAGTAAACCATCTGATTAAAATTTTATGTTTGCCGTAACATTAGTCCTATCAATGCATGCTCCACATTATTAAGTGGCGCCCTCTATTGCCATTCTAAGGATATTACGTACAACTTACTATTATACCCACGTTCGTTTCCTCATAGTCGGATGCCATATTTTATTTTTGATTTGAATAATTATATTGTTTTGTTAGTTCACTACTTTATTTGGTTGAATGCGAAACTTTTTTGGTTTGATTGTAATAATTATGTAACATTGTAATCTCATTTGACTACTTTTTTGAATTTGCATTTTAAGGAAATGATATAATGAACCGGATAACTTGCTATATATTTTAAAAAAAATCATTAGGAAAATAAATCCATACTAATATTATAAATGCGAAAGTAACTCCGTGTGTCTGTATGTTACGCTTTCACGCCTAAGCCACTGAACCGATTTTGATGAAATTTGGTATAGGGGTAGATAAGACCATGAGGAATGACATAAGCTATGTTTGGTTGCGATAACCGACAGCCACGCGGACGGAGCCGCGGGCAATAGCTAGTTATTCATTTTCCTTTCAGTTCCTCCAGCCAAGCTAAATTTCTTATGTTAAGAGTGGGTTTCCGTCAGTAGTCAAACCCGGGACCTCTCGATCGCTAAGCCTCCTTTATAATGAAAACTTATAGGACGAACTGCTAACAGGTCTATTAGACCCTACCAATAACTTAGTTTAAAGCCAAGAAGAACCGCATTTCCTAGTCAATACCGGCTCCAGAGACTCTACTGTAGTTTAGCAGCGCCGACTTTCATCTTTACCTGAAAAACTGATGGTGGTCGCTCCCCAAAAAGCCGCAATACCAATAAAAATGATAAAGAACAAATTGGACAATTGCTATGAATTTGATCATAATGATGATGATAAAAAACTGATTGCATATAATAGAACCACAAATATAGAACATGATATAAGAAAAGTTAAAAAGGCATGCTAAGACACTTTAATGAAGTAGAAAGTTCAAAAGAGACAAGAGTGACTAAAAATATGCTTATGTTGAAGGATGTATGCAGACAGGGTGCCCTAGAAATACGCTAACGGACTAAATCAGACAATTTGTAGGAAACGTCAGGCACAGTGAAAGGAATAGCAGGTACTGCGTGAAAAGGAGCATCGAAATAATTATTGAATATATACATCCTTCCTATTGAGGTATCATAAATGTAAACCTTTTGTCCGTACGATTGTTAAATTTTCACATCTTGAATACCTACCCAACTAATAATACTTTGAAAAAATATATAATACACAATAATGATAACGAGAATTAACGGGAAGTATATCATGAAACGCGAGAGCTTAAAAGTTATATCATACTTAAAAAAATGTACTTATTAGGTATAATACTTTGAAAAAATACCTTAAATACCTACTATACTTATAATGACCAGCAAAAATTAATAGTCATTTACTTTCAGTGTTTCAGATAAACGTGGCCTAGTCAATACGAATGTTTTAAAGAACATTATGTACTATTGTGTATTATTTTTCCCATCAAATCTAAGTTCAAAATTAGACAAAAAAATAATGAAGTGTAGAAGAGTCGATATGAAACTTTAAACTAAGCTTATTAAACACCATTCCAGATGTAAGGCAAAAACTGTCCAGATGAAATATGATTGAGCGGGCAATGTCTACAGAATGCAACTTGATACTTATCGCATACTTGGTTATACCCTGAAGCCATGCGATAGGAATTGGAAGCCTGGTCGATTGAGGAATTGGTGACGGCACGATATTGACTCTTTTGTGCCGGATTTGTAGAATGTAGCGAAACATGGTCATCCTAATCTCATCTCTTGCTCGCACTGTATACATCCATACTAATATTATAAATGCGAAAGTAACTCTGTCTGTCTCTCCGTCTTACGCTGTCACGCCTAAACCACTGAACCGATTTTGATGAAATTTGGTATAGGGGTAGATTAGACCCTGAGAAAGGACATAGGCTATGTTTGGTCGCGATAACCGACATCCACGCGGGAGGAGCCGCGGGCAAAAGCTATTTATTCATATTCCTTTCCGTTCCTCCAGCTAAGCTAAATTGCTTAGGTTAAAAGTGGGTTCACATCAGTAGAGTAACGACCAGGGTTCAAACCCGGGACCTCTCGATCGCAAAGCCTCCTTTATGATGAAAACTTATAGAACAAACTGCTTACAAGTGTATATGGTTCTACCAATAATGTTGTTTAAAGAAAAAATAACCTCATTTTCATGGCAGTCACTCCCCAAAAAAGCCGAAATACCAATAAAAATGATAAAGGACAAATAAGACAAATATGTATGTTGCTATGAAGTTGATTATAATGATGATGATAAAATACAGCTTGCATATTGAACCCCAACAACAGAAGATGCTATAAGAAAAGTTGATAAGCATGCTAAGATACTTTAATGGAGTAGAAAGTTCAAAAGAGACAAGAGTGACTAAAAATATGCTTATGTAGAAGGATGTATGCAGACAGGGTGCCCTAGAAATACGCTAACGGACTAAATCAGACAATTTGTAGGAAACGTCAGGCACAGTGAAAGGAATAGCAGGTACTGCGTGAAAAGATTGATGGAAATGATTCGATAGGTATTGTCCGTCTGATTATTGACTTTTTACATCTAGAATGCCTAACTAATAATACTTTGAAAAAATATATGAAACACAATAATGATTACGCCAATTAATGGGAAGTATATCATGAAACGCGAGAGCTTAAAAGTTAGTAAATATATATTACTTTGAAAGAAAACAAAATCTTGCACGTGGACAGGCAATTACTTATACTGACCAGCAAAAATTAATAGTCATTTAGTTTCAGTGTTTCAGAGAAACGTGGCCTAGTCAATACGGACGTTTTAAAAAATATTAATGTACTATTGTGTATTATTTTTCCTATCCTATCTAGGCTCAAAATCAGACAAAAAAATTATGAAATGTAGCATTTTGGTCTTTTAAACGATAGACCGAGTTGGTGCCAAACTCTAAACTAAGCTTAGTAAACACCATTACAGATGTAAGCAAAAACTATCAAGATGAAATATTATTCAATTCAATTCAATTCAATTGTTTATTTGTGGATCATAGGTTTGTGTACAGTTCTTATTCTAAGTTACATTTCAGTGCGCTATGTCCTACCATGGAAATTGGTGTACAAATTAAATTAACATATCAAAAATAAAAATTAAATAATAGTGAACACTTTAACAATGTCAAATAAACATAATCAAATAAATATTAAATACTTTAAACAATGTCAAACACACATAATCAAATAAATAATGAATGAAATACTATAATAATGTCATGCGAGAGAATCATCGTTTAAGTATTCGTCAATGGAATAGTAAGCCTTATTTGTCAAAATTTTTTTGAGTTTACCCTTAAATACTTTAACATTTTCCAAGCGGATCCTCGCAGGTATTTTATTATAAATGGAGGTTGCCATACAAAATACACTACTACGTAACAACTGTGTTTTACTTGGTACGACTTTTAAGGTACCTTCGCGCCTAGTACCAGGTGGATTGGTGATAAATAAATGTGGATTGTCTTTAACAAATGTTGCAACCTCAATTATATATATTGATGGAACCGTTAAAATACCCAACTCTCGGAATTTCGTTCTGCATGACTCCTTTTTTTTTAAACCTGTCATGGAGCGAATGCAGCGTTTTTGAGCAATAAGTACTCGCAACTTGTCAGTTGAATTGCCCCAAAACATTATACCATATCTGAGAACACACTCTACCTGGCCATAATATGCCGTGATAACTGTGGATCGATTTGCCACCTGAGACAATTTATACAAAGCAAACGAGAATTGATACAGTCTTGCACATAGCTGTTCAATGTGTAATTTCCAATTTAGTTTATTGAGCGGGCAATGTCTACAGAATGCAACTTGATACTTATCTCGTACATAGTTAGGGTCTGGTCGGGGGGCTTTCGGAACCAGGAGCGCGGTCCCGGAATTGCCCTTTTAAAATTAATTATTATACACCCTGAAGTCATAAGATGGGAGTGTTGGAAGCCTGGTTGATTGAGGAATCGTTGACGGCACGACATTGACTCCCTTGTGCCGGATTTGTAGGATGTAGCAAAAATGTACCAGCACGGTCTGAAAACTTGTACTAATGCCTTCTTGGCACGCTTCTTACGGATGAGGAAGCCAAAAACTATGTACATGTTGCGAACATTGCACGTTTAGTCACGTGTATCGTTACATAAAGAACTGTATTCTTCTTCGTAACGTTGAGTTTTGACTTCACTCTACGCTGATGCATGGCCGTGAGTCAGAGAACACGTCACGTTTCCTCTATTACGTGTACTCACGTGTTTAGACTGACGTTCCCCAAACTTTCGTTTTGATAAATACTTGATGTGATATGATAACTACGATTAATAAATAAAGATGATCTGTGTGGTGTCGCGTGTCACCTTTCTTGTAAGAACGGGCGTGGAAAGGCACCTGTCGAGGCTGTCAAGCTAGGAACCATAGTTTCATGATCGATAGCTTCTGGAATGATGGCCCGTAGCTTCTAGTCTTCACCCTAGCTTCTTACTATCAAGCAATTACCTGTAGGTACCTATCCTGATTTGATAGTAATTTTGGACAAAAATATTGTATACACAGTTTCGATACTAAAATCATCTGGAAGTATTAATTTTGACAAAAAAAAACATAATGTATAGGAATAATGTATGAAGATGATTAAAAATATTTGTTTTTCGCCAAATTTATACTTCTCGAAACGACTATGACATCTCCCAATATTACGTACAGCCTTACGGATAATTAGTATGTAGTGTAAACATATCTATCTTACATATTCACAGTAAAACCAAACCTGTAGTGACTCAATTCACATTCCCAAAACTTTCATTTTGACAAATAGTTACCTATTACAATAAATAACTTGTTGGTATAGCGGGCGACGCCGCGGGCGTTTCTAGTAGTCACATACTTATGGCGGAGGTTTGATAACTTTTATAGGACCTGTTTGTGAGAGTATGATGTGGCATTAGTCGAACGACGCCGGTCTGTCTGGTACGGACCGATTACTATCAATGAGCTGTTGTACAATGAATGATTATAATTTTATATGTTTAGAGTAAAGAGAGATTACGTTTGCTGTGCGTTAGTTCTCAAAGTTTGATTACTGGGTTGGCAATTTTTTTGAAGTTGTTTTCTATTAAGAAACTTGCAGTAGCAGCATAGAGATTATATGTTGTTCATGCTTTTCTCACTTCGGGATAGTTAGAGATATTAGTTCATCTTTTCTCAGGAAAAAGTCCAGGTCAGATTAGTCCAAAGATGAACAATTAACTGATGATTAATGTGAGTGATGATGATAAAAGTACTGCTTAACGTAAGTATATAAAATCAAAAATATTCGATTAAAAATTCATATTATAATTTCAATTTGTATGATAATTTCCGAGATAATCTGAATTTTGTTTCCTTATTATATTCAACTTTCGATGCCTATTTAAAAAATCCGTCAAAATTTCACTTTCAAAATACATTATGTCGATAATAATATCCTCGATACGAACTTTCGAAAATTTCTGCTCCAAGCTCCAAACATTGAGGCGATCTTTACCAAAACCATATTATTACCTTCTGTCAGTTGTTCTGCCAGCGCGTGAGTTTGATCCCGTTCCTGCAGCTCTTGGGACCCATTTCCGGAACTTAAAAGTAGCCTATGTGTTATTTCAAACTAGCCCAGTCCCAAATTTCGACAAGATCCGTTGAGTCGTTAGAGTGCGATTCCCAAACTGACCTCCGTTCCCGCTGAGCGCGGGCCTGGGGTTGACGGGTGGAGCCGCCTGTCACCTCACGGCGGCAGCGCGCTGAGCCCATTCGGGGGACGAGACGGCGACACTGATGTCCCCCCTCCCGAGGAGGGCCAGACTGTAAGGGACGGCCCTGGGTCAGCCGGCGTGTGAAGGATTTGTCGAAGACAACCTAACTTCCGGCCTAGCACCGAGACCCTCAGTCGGCGTGCGGTTTTAGTCGTTTTGAGTCTGACATAACCTCCCCTTCCGGCTCTGGCGGAGGAGGTATCCGTGGGACTTCCGCACGAAAAAAAAGTAAAAGCGTGATTGAATAACAAACAATGATAAAGTGCTCTCTTGACGGCAATAGACTCGCTCTTAATAATGGGTCATTCATCAACTCGCGGGCGTCAAACTCGCGGACGTCCGCGGGTTTAGCAAAATATGGGTGTTAGTTCACCTCTGCCAGGAGTTAACAGTCGTGGATATGTTTACGTGTATGTATTGTATGTCTTCAACAAAAATGAGGTCAAAGAATTACATAATATCGGCTGAACTAATACAAGTCTACCTTTCGTTGGTGGTACGCTCGCTCACTCGCCTCCTACAAGCGCATAAATTAAATTAAAATACAAAGACGTATTTGATGACATAATACTAAAATTTGAATATTATGTCAGCTGTACACTAGACTGTTGAATACGGTTGTTATCTGTAAGGTGATGAGTTCGACTTCCGGATCAAGCAAATTAGATATTATTAGTACTTGAACAGAGTTTTATATAAAAATCCGGAGTAGAAACTGGTACACTTTCTATTACCTAAAAGGGACTAAAAATTCCTGTACCTACTATATTAGTTTCCTGCAGAAACAGGAAATTATTTAATTGTTTTTCTAATAGGCGGATATTATACAATCCCTTGTAACAGAGATATTATAAGTAAGTAATTAAATAATATCCGGTTGATAGCAACTGGCTCTCTATTACAAGGGACTGTTTGCTAGTTGGCACTTTGCTTACTTTCTATTCAAGGGACTAAAACAATTCTTTTCTTTTTTATTATTCGTGTATATTGTTATTTTTGGTAGCCTAGTGGTATGGGTAATGGACTGCTGAGACGAGGTCTCGCGTTCGATCCCAGGTTTAGTTTACCATGGCACACACCAATGACTTTTCGATACTTTTCGAAGTTAATGTGTGTATTTATCGCAGGTTTATAAGTGCCCGGTTAATGGCAATAGGCTTGCCACCTATTACATTTGGACCTAAACATAAACGGGCGAAATGTGGGTGCTAGCACCTCTGCCTACCCCTTCGGGGAATACAGGCGTGAGTTTATGTATGTATGTTATGACTAGAATCTGACATCCACAACCCAAAAGTGATATCGAAGTATTGCAGTTAGACCAGTTGTTGGACTTTTTGTGCTTTAACTGCCCGCAACGACTGCCATAGTTCGTATCACAACCAGGACAAATGAATAACGTGCCTTCCGAGACCCTGCCAGACCAATGATATTTTTTTTTTATAAAGGACTCGTCAGGGTACCATGTTAACAGTGGTGGCACTCAGCTTGACGACCTCATCAGATGTCTTTTCACGCCCCGCTTAAAGGACACGCCGGGATGTAGGAAGAAGAAAACACGTGAGCTTGCAGGGAGTTCCAGGTCTTAGTGGTGCGGCATATCCATTATTCATTCATACAAATATTTGTACCACCGCCAGGACGCAGATACTGTCGATTTCCAATAAAGGGAATAAACAGTCACTGGTATTTATTAATTGTTCTGTTACAATGGTCTAATCGACACACAATTTACCTTTGCAGTTTTCTAGGCGTAACACTGAAATATTATTCAATGATGAAAAATAATCAAAATTTGAATATTATAGACTGTAAGCAAAAGCAAAAAAAATCATATTATCGAATGGCTACTTTAGAAATTTTAACTGGTTTTCTTTTTAATTTGCATAATGCCATTAATTAAATCTCTAATCGGAGTAATATTGTATAGTAAGTATTGTGATGGTCATCGAATGAATGATTTTTAAATAGTTAATTAAATAATATGTTGGATACTTTAGTTTATAAGAAATATTTCTTGCATAAGCACTTATAACCGGAAGATTTGCAAGAGGATGCTCGTGAATTTGTAAGGATCGAAATAGATCACGGGTTGTTCTGATCTGATTTCTGCTTACTCTGGAAGCAAAAGGCGTGAGCATTATAATATGTATGCATGCTTTTCTTACATGTCTTTTCAAAATTTTCGTTTGTAATTTTAACATTGCCCTCTTTTCATCTATTCGAGAAACAATTCGGCCCAGCGAATATACTACTTTCTTATCAAAATACATACCTTTGAACCCTTTGGGGCAGATAGAAACAGCCCAATTTCTATCCACAAAAAGTGACCTTCTTAATTTTCTCTTTCAATATAAATTGCATTATTTCTAAAGTGCCCCATAGACGTTAAGTAGGCACTTTAGAAACCATGGTTGCCTGTTATATTTTTGAGACATTGCGACAAAAATATAAGTTATGACATGTAGACGTATACCACTGTCTCCTTCTTTAGGACATAAAGTTATAGGTGTATTTTTATTCATTGAACTACATTTTAAGTAAATTAAAATGACCACCGTATAATAGAAAACCTGTTCTTACCTTTACTTATCTTAATTTTTAAAGAGATCGCCATACACCCAGACGAGACTTGAAACTGAATAAATTTAGAAAACTAAATAACAAAAAAAACACGCCGTGAATTTCTTTTACACCATTAAAAATTCAATGACCTTTGAAAGTTAACAAAGGAGATGTGTTACAGCTTCTCAGCGCTAAATAATATTATCCAAAGTTATGTCATTAAAAATAAATTGAATACAAACTTTCAAAATACGTGCAGAAAATGTTGTGTCTGTGCTATTTGTCATTGAAGAGTTTTGAAGTATTTGGAATCAATCCTGGATGTCAAGTCATGCTTAACATAAAAATACATTTTCACCAGAATCAGCAGTTTAAACTTTAACTTTATGTGATACCTAAGAGAAAATGATTTTAATTCAGCTTGTAAGATTTATCCTACTTAAGTATGCCTTTAGTGCCCTAGGATCAATCGCCATGATCCGTGGAGTTCACTCTCCTAGTCTTTCTTCCCTTGCATAATTTATTTAACTAATTATTTACTTTTCTCTGACCTGCCAGCCCCAAGAGCCTTGTGTTTATAACAGGTAGTGTCGTTAATCTGCGTAAGTGTGCTATATTATATTTAATAATATTTCGATACTCACACAAAGCAAAGTGAAGAATGTAATGATACCTTAGCTGTCATAAATTTCGATCATAAGATGGGTAAAACTATCAGAAATTTCGTACAGATTTAAGTATTCTATGCATCTAGAATAGCCCATATGTTCTGTATTCTAAGCTGACCGACATAGCTGTAGAAATAACTAGAAGGAGATGGAAATGGGCGGGCCACATATGTCGTAGAATGGATGGCAGATGGGGTAGGAAAGTGTTGGAGTGGAAACCATGGGGACGACGACGGAACGTAGGCAGACCGCCGGCTAGATGGACCGACGACATAGTGAAGGTTGCTCAGAAGAACTGGATGGCGAAAACACTGTCCCGCCAACAGTGGAGGGAATTGGAAGAGACCTACACTCAGCATTGGGTGACTACGGGTTGAAGAAGAAGAAGAAGAAGTTCTGTATTTTACACGATGTCCAATTGCTGGACCAAATATATTAAAAAAATCACGCAATTAATAAGCATGACACTGTAAAATTGTTCCTCGAGGCTCCTTGACCAACGAAATGGATCTCCCTTCCAACAATAAAATAACGGATTTTTCTGTGATTTTAGTCTTGGAAGAGAGTCGAAAGACTTGAGTTTTCCCCACTACTGTGGCTAAAATTCACAATTCATTAAAAAACACAGACATGTCACTACTCATCCAGAAGAATAGGATTAAATGAATATAAAGTATTAAATTTTCAGTTCTTTATTTGTACGAATCATTAAGTAAATAGCATTTGTACATAAAATAATATATAATAAATAAATATGACCTACAAAATATATTACATTTGTACTTAGAGGTGAACAATGAGTAATGATAATGACATGTTACAGTGTTATAACATAAATAATAAATGAAAATAATATTAACGTGCACTAAGTAGTTATATATAATAAATACAAGAAATATATACAATTACTATAGACGGAAATATATAAAGTTAAAAATAATGTAACAATTATACATATTATATTCTTTATCACAGCATATGTAAAATATTTACACATACATAATAATATAAATAAATAAATATTATCACAAAGGTACCATACAACAATAAAATGAGAACTTAGTAAGAATAAATAGACTAGATGAATTGAGGGTGATTATTAAAAATAATAATAATCTTTTTAAATAAAAATACACAAATACGGATACCGTATAGGATGGGTAACTACTAAATCAGTATAGTAGTATAGCAAGAAAGATCATACAAACACAGAACAATGTTTTTTTGGAAAACAATAACAAAGATCTCGCTTCGGTAAAGATCCCTTACAAAGGGAGTCAATAAATAGTCAATAAATATACCTTACAGACTACAATAAATAATTTCAGTACATGCCGCTTCACTTGTTACTTAAATAACATTGGACTTAGAGTATCATCTTGCTGTAAACTAAATTCTAATCCGTCTTTACATGAGCGGAGTACGCCAAGTCTTGGCTATCATCGATAGACCTACCCCATCCGTGTCCGCTGCTAGCGTAATGCTCCTCATGGTGAGGGTGGGCTACTACTTCGTAGCTAGTTTCGTGATGTTTGCTTGCTAAAAGTTTCTTCAAGGCAATGATACCGGCAACAAGAAGTGAGATCTTGGCCAAGAGTACGGCCTTGGCGGCAGCAAAGGCGATGATTCCAAGGAACAGGGGGATGAGGGCGGTGATCTTGAGCTTGGCGATAGCCAGGAGAGGAAGGAGATGCTTGATCTTCTTTTTCTTGCCACGAGCTGGAATGTGAAAGAGAATTTTAATGAAGATATTTTACAATGACTTAATGTTTGATCAAATTGACTACATTGTAATAACAAAAGTCTATTTAAAATTGCAGACAAAAGTTTCAGTATAAATCTAACTAACAAAATAAATAAAAACGTAAAACTGTCTTCAGTAGATGGGTTTTTGTTAGGTTTTTGTTCCGCTGTGTGAGTTTTTATGTCACATGAATTTTTTATCATAAAGATGATAAAGAAAATCGCTATATTTTTTGTTGAAAATAATGCATGAAACTCTAAAATGAATAATATAGTCAATAAAACGAATACTATTGAGAAATGTAATGTCAGTAATAGATTTATATATTGATCTACCGCTATTAACATGACATATATTGTGTAAATGTAATGTTTTATTAACATATTTAATCAATTATTTATTTTCTAGTATTATTCAGGTTTATAAATTGTATATATTTTAATTATCTAATGCAAATGTAATAGTAAAAGTTATTTATTTTATTATTTTTGTATTCTTGTAATAGTCTCAACATAATAAAATTAGACTTGTTCTTGTTTGCGCTAATGATGGTTTGAACTCCAAAAATGGCACGTTAAATTTAATACTTCTAGCAAATTTATCTTAATGAACCCCCTTGACGGTTTTATAGTTATCTGAATATGCTATTTCCAAATTACCTTTCACAAGTATCACTTAGTGATCATTTCAAAATTTGTTGGCATTATTCCCAAGATTCATTACTTCTTAATATTAGGTTAGATAACCTACTTATATGTAGTTACTTCTCAGTTAAGTTTTTGTTGATATTATAAATGTCTAATACACCATAATCACCTTTCATTACGTGATTATTACGTACATATATATTTCAGCTGTTATTTATCTTTATATTAAGATGACTAAAAAAGTTTAGCCAGTTACGTGCTTAAATGACTAAACTTATTAGTTAACTTCAATTAGGTGATATCATTACTTCTATTTCTCGCAAAGAGGTTTTATTAGAAATAAAAAAAACTTAGCGAGCTTAACACACATCTACCCAAAGTAAAATAAGCAGTTATATGAAATGAAGAGGAACAAAAAATATGACACTTGAAATTTTAGCCGTGTTATCAATTCTTCAAAACCTTTATAAAATTGGATCATATAGGTCATTGCAACAGTATTAATCAAGTACCTAGTCAATAAAATCCTCAAACCAAAATGTGTAGGTGTAGGACTAAACTTACTATTTGAAGCCAGTTTGTTTATTTAAGCGCCTTGAGACGCCATCTATCAAACAGTGGTTGAACTACTAGCAACGTGAGAATTCTTTGTCAAGTGCAAGGTTAACTTTGTCTAGGTCAATTTTAGAGTTATTTAATCTAGAATTTGATGTGATTGCGATAGTGTTCTTAAAAGTAATATCAATAATTACTAAAATATTATGAACTCTACCTTTCAATTATATCAATTCACTAATATATCATGAAGACCTAAGGTCACAATTAATATATTAATGACGATTGTGAGCATAAACATAATATATCCGATTTTAGTTAAAGTTATATCTTTCATCTTCTGTATTTTATTTTATTTTACATTTATTGTCATTCGTCTCAATCAGTTGATGTCGTGAATTTGTGGTCGACGTCAGTCTAATAACAGCTATGATTATAAATAAATTGTATTTTTAATAAACATGTTATATTTCTTAATAAATCAGCGTGCTTTCTAGATGGAGATAACTTTAAAAAGTGCAAGTTTATGCAAAAATTAATAACCAGCTTTATAAATCGAATGCATATTATATTATAAGTCTAAAGATGATGTGTGTTGTTCTAATCATTAATTTTATTGTTTTTATTTGTTTTTTGATCCATCACGTTATGCTTAAGCTTGTTTTGATTTAGTAGTAGCATAAAAAATCTCATCGAAACTATTATTTTGTATATTCATCACAACATAGTCAAAGAAAAAATTAAAATGCCTCGATCAATCATCATATTGTCATAATGTTTCACTTGATGTATCAAAACATTATTATTGTAAAGTGCAACCAAAACATGAATTGATTTCTTTTTCTCTACCATTTTTGGATTAACAAAATGAATGAAATGATGATGAATGATGATGACAAAGATACTTGTCTTGTTGACTGGCTGTTTTGTTATTGCTATCAAAATGAACTGGTGAGAAATCAATCCCAATTTGTTTAATTCCATCATCGTTATCTTCATGACGATGACGAGAAGGAAATTTATCATGATGACAATGACTAGTTTATTTTTAAGTTTATAATAATGATTTTAGTGACTTTATTACTGCTATGTACCTTATAAGAGATAAGAAAGATGTCAGGAACATTACCGTTACATTACCACATTTAACATTAACTTAACATTACCGTGTCAAGTTCAATCAAGTTTATTGCCGTTTATCCAATACGTTTTTAGGTTCATCATAAGGTACTATTATTAAAGAAGTATTTAGTAAGTGATATTCCCGATACGGAATTCAATTCCAAGATAGAATGATTTCACACAACTATAACCTTGCACGGATATGTTCCAGGATCAATGACACCATTGAAGATTTCTCACAATATCTTTAGATTTATAGCATCGAAGTAATATTTAAGCCATTTATATTTTACGATGTTAATGTAAAATGTTTACCAAAAACAAGTGAAAGTATACGTACTATATCCGTTATGACAACATTTTTGGTTTCATTTACGCGTGAGCGTGAATTTATTATGACGTCACGGTTTCGCGAGAGACGTACTATTTACATTAGTTATTAATATGTATGCTTACACAGAGAAGCTGAATAAACTGGCAACGTAAACAACTACAGCATAATGGTTATATTTCTCGAAAGCTTCAACAATTTGAATAACTTTTATGATATTGTGATTTGTGATGTGATTTTATGATTTTATGTAGATGTGTATAAAGTAGTATAAAAAGTGAATTTTAAGTTTATGTTTGGTGTAAAAGCGGACAATAAAAGTTGCACAACTGCATTGTTGCATGTTCCATTACGTAGAAAAAATCATAAAGTCGTGCATACAACTTGTAAAATTTACGTAAACAAATTCAGTTGGAGTTCAGAAAGGCTTTCTTATTTTTTCTTTTATTCGACCATCGCTTTGAAGCAGTAGTGGATTGCTGAATAAGAATAGAGGGATTCTGTTTCCGCTTAGTGCAGTTTTTTGGATAGGAATATATTTGCAATTATTTGCATTAGTTGGGTAATTTCTTGTTGATTATTCCAAAAAAATGCATCTACGAGTATGTGTGTTCATCTGCATACTATAGCTCCCACAAGCTAGTTAAACTCTATTTCTTTTCAGTCAGGATAGTAATTTGCAAAATTTCGTAGTCTATTTATTTATTTCAATTATTGAAAACATATATTTTCTACTACTATAATCTTAACACTCCCATGAATCGATACTTAAATATAATAATACCATTATATTAAAATTTTATGATCACCCATAACGGACATGAACATCTCGTAACATAGAAAGGCGACTTTCATCAGACTTAGGAGTGGCGAGATTTCTCGATGAGTTGCCCAACTGGTTTGAAGCAGGACGACTGTAATGCCTTAGCGGGAGTGGCCCGCTTTCCAAGTCTTCCGGCGACTTTGACAATGTGAAGGTTATAGTTTTTTGTACAACATTCTATGACAGGTGCAGTTTATGTTGAATCATTGCTGCTGCTCGTATTAGACGCTCAATGATTTATTAGCTATAGTTGTTACATTTATATATCCAAACTAATATTATAAATGCGAAAATAACTCAGTCTGTCTGTCTGTCTGTATGTTACGCTTTAACGCCTAAACCATTGAACCGATTTTAATGAAATTTGGTATAGATTAGACCATGAGAAAGGATATAGGCTATGTTTGGTCGCGAAAACGAACATCCACGCGGGCGGAGCCGCGGGCGAAATCTAGTTGTAAATATTTTTATATGTCTTATTGTTTCATTTTTATATTTTTCTTCATCTTAGCGTTAATCCTAATTGCATTCGAAACTTTCAGCTTAGAGTCTGGGGTCCGTTTTACCAGATTAAATGCGAATTTGGCTAAACTTTGATATTTTCTAATTTATTTTTATCATAACAGGCATAATTGATGCTACTTGTATGGCATTCAACTGTTAAGAGATCATGCGCCATATCATGTTTGGCGCATGATCTCTTAACAGTCTTAAAAAGTAAGCTTTGCCAGCTGTTGATACATATTTTTTTTATAAATAACGACTAACAGAAATATGTATTTCTGTTAGTCGTTATTTATAAAAAAACTGTCAGGTTTAACCATGGTAAAACCTGACAGTTTTTTTTATAAATAACGACTTATTTATAAAAAAAATATGTATCAACAGCTGGCAAAGCTTAATTTTGATCTGAATAGTGATGGGTAAAATATAAAAGGAAAGAAGTGTGTGTGGTCTTTGCAACGAATGACGATAAGCAAATTATCGTAATTCTTTGTAATCGATTGGAAAGTGTTGCAAATTGAGAATCTTAATCATAGCAAATTCTAAATCTGAGATTTGTGAGAAAGATTAAAAAGCACATAAAATTCTTGAAGTTCAAATATAAAATAACCCAGCAATACAAAACTGACGATGCCTATAATATGAGAATTTACCAAGCGTATATAACTACTAGCAACTACGGTGTTTATAAAAACGTACGATTTGATCCGGATAGAAAAAATATTCAATGAACAGCATTGCATGTTTTAGAACCATAATTAGAATGAGTACTAAGTATCAAAACCAGAGCATGTAAATTGTATAGCAGCAACCATTGGTGCAGGAGAAACTTTCTATTTATATTAATAACTTAGATTTACGGGACGCTTTTAAGATTTCACTGATGCATACAAAGTTACTAGGGTTGAAATATCTTGTAGTGTTGATATATTCGCTTATTTTATACCTACTCCATTTTTTCGTTTATTATAAAGCTCGTGAACGATAAAAAAAACTATCGCGTGAAGACTATCCACATTTTTTCCAAAAACTGTATCGCGTGAAGTCCTGAATTTTATAGAAAACGATTAGTATACGTCTCGATAGTTTAAATATAACATACCCCATCTTAGTAAGAATAAAATTGTTATGACCATCATGGATAATTTCTTTCTCGTCATCATCATGAAACTAATTTATGATATATTTTGTAGACGGTACTGAATACCTTCGTATTTGTATAAAACACAGGAGATATTACAAGAAAATATCTTTATTATTCTTTGATTTTTTGACACCTGCTCATAAAGCATGCAGTCTAGTCGATTATCTTGAATAAGTTGTTACTGTTTTTTTATAATTCAATTTAAATACTACTAAAAAAGTATAAAAGATTTATTTATTTACGCAACACAGCCTAACGAAAAGAAATCCAGTTTTAATGAAATAGTCACAAATTACAACATTAATATCGATTGATTGGCTAGATTTATGAATTTGGCTACCTTACAGCCATAATATTATTTGCTTCTAAAAATTCCGGATAAACAACTACTGGATTAGATAGAAAGTTAGACTGTTGACAGATAGATAGATAGATAACTCTAAATTGATATCAATATCAACTACAAGACTGTACTGTAATATTTGGCAATGTAGATACTATTTTACTCAATAATATTAAGTACTAGCTATTGCCCGCGGCTCCGCCCTCGTGGATGTCGGTTATCGTGACCAAGCGTAGCCTATGTCCATTCTCATGGTCTAATCTACCCCTATACCAAATTTCATCTAAATCGGTTCAGTGGTTTAGGCGTGAAAGCGTAACATACAGACAGACAGAGTTACTTCCGCATTTATAATATTAGTATAGAAGTATGGATGGATTTATAAGTGCATGCATGATGATTAATTAATTTATTCATCAGCAAAAACCGAATCCTTCGATAGCTGTCCTCCTCGTCACGCGTGTCAACCCTTGTACTTGTTGGATTCACACTTTGCATTCGTAATTTGTAACGGTACCATCTATAACCTGAACTGGTATTATATACTCGGTCACGGTGTCCATACAGGTACTTTGTAACCAGGTAGACAGCCTCACTTGTTTAATAAGTAGCGTTACATTTCGATGTGTAGTGATTAGAGCATTTTGTTTGCTATCATAGATATTTCTTTTGAGATGGACACGGTCATTTTACGTTAGCAATATAGCACGTTTTTGGATATTGTTATTTAATTAATCTCTGAATAACAGTCATAATATAAACAAATATGTTTTATGAGTATCCGATATTTCCGCACTGTTACAAGCTCCATGATAACGAATGTAACTCCCTTGTAACAACGCAGAAATTCCGGACACACAAAAATACAACCATGTTGTAAATATCGCATTAAGTGTTGTACTAGGTACTTTCATAAATATGTGCTAGACATTTTTGTTTTGTTATACTTGTGGATATAAGAATATCTCTTCATCTAAAATCATGAAAGCAGTTTTTACACTAAAACACGTGAAGATTTTAATGTTCACAATTAGTTTATTTAGTATAATACTGTTAAATTACTGTAGAATGTTTCGGCTTTCTTTAATAATTACATTTTATTTATAATAAAGTTAATTCAGTGAAAGTGTTGCCAATATCCGCTTCTGTTCATAATAAAAATAATGTAGTTAAGAAAAATTAATTCGAAGATTTCCTACTGTTGTTAATATATGATAATTATTATTTATTATTTTGTTTTAGAGTTAATAACAAAATGGATATTGTAGTTGGCTTAATGAATCAAATTGTATTAGCTATTCGTGGAAACTCATATTACGCTATTTATGAAAATTGTTTCGGTTTCAGTCCCTGTAATACTTAATAAATCCTTCTTATCGAGGTTTTATATCAACTGTTTTAAATGTTCTATAAAATCCTACAGCAGATGATTGTATCAAGTCAATTTGATATAATATATGTAATCATATATTATATTCATCAAAGTATAGATAACTCTCAGATTATGTATCAAAATTTTGCTAACTTACGCAACATCCGCAATCTTTGAAACCAAACACCTACTTAATTTTATTTATTGCGACAGTATCAAGAAACCAAAAGTGGTTTCAACTACCACAAAAAAAGCAAACCGATGACCGTAAAACGCTTTGCTCTACTTATTAAACTTGATTTAAATAATAAAAGTTATCTACGGATCGTCAATAAGTTCCAGATCAATGAACAATTTTATTTCAATTTCTCTTATTTCTTTATCTTTCACAAGTCATTGAGCTCAAATAATATAATATTAATATCAAATGTTCGAGTTTATAGACAGCGAAATTATATATTGCATATGTTTAGTTTTTTATTTATATAATGTGATTAGTTATTTCATTCTTGTGTATTCTTATTTAAATAGTTCAGTTTCAAATTCGTACAAAACATCTATTTAAATCGTTCTGCTCAGCGTCCAAATTACATACATTTGTAATGCTCTAAAGATGTTTATTTAATTCATTGTATCGCATGCGCGATGTCTAATAGCGCAATTACGTATTTAACGCTTCATTTTTGCAATTTGAATGAACTTGTTTATTCATGATGTGTAACAATGATATAACATGCTCAACTCACCTTCCTCAAGAGATCTTTTCATGCCTTCGATAGCTGACGACGGCAGCTTGAACTGAATTACATGGTTTTCTAAGAAATCAGCAGCAGAGTCCACCAGACGGGATTCAATTTGAGCTTCCCTCGCTTTAGGTTCCTCCAGCAGAGGTTCTAAGGCTCTCGCAGACCTGGGAGACCCATTGCTAAGTATAGCCACACCTTCAGCTACATTCAATTCCCTCGCAGTGTTCACAGCTTCTACATACTTCAACGTTTTCTCCTGCAACCAAAAGATATCTATATAGATCTTAGATCTTATTAACACTTCACTTCACATCACTTCACTGATCCCACCTTTATACACAGGGAAGTATCTCCATCAACACACTCTTTGACGACACCTAGCATGGACCCGAAAAACCCGAGTTCATTGGACTCCTTGTCCAGCGCAGGCATAGCCCGCGCCGTCGCGAAAATAACTAGGACAGCGATGTATCGTATCATGGTGAGCAATGAAATCACCCCTACAGAAAGCTTAGCGCAAAGTGTAGCGGCGATGTATAAGACGGCCTGTTTTAAGCATCTCACCCCACTCCTCAGAGGACGGTCAAGAAAAGTGAACTCAATGGGTTGCGATTAAAGTGATGACGACAAAATCATTCTGTTTTTTTTTTTCTAATATGAACCACATTTCGGGTAACACGTGCTTTCGTAGTGTGGGCGTGATTATCGATCATAGAGATATTTTTGTGAATGTTTGGTGAATCTATGTGGAGTAAAATATCTTGACACTTGCTGAGAAAATTGAAGGGAATTCTTATTCCCACTTTCGTTTTACTTTTAAATTTTATTAAATAAATTAGCTACGCATATTCCTTTTCTTACGTGATTTAAATAATAATCTTAGGGCTAAGTTCCTGTTTTAAATTAATCACCAAATCATCTTCCCTATTAAAAATAAGGATGGAGAAAAAATTTAATAACGTGAGTTTTTTTGTATAGCACAAATATATTAAATATTTCCATAAAATTTTAAAATTATGAATATTCTTGATATTAATCTATTCAAATGTGAAATATTGTAAATTTAAACTGAGAAATAGAAGGGGAAACCAAGTTTAGGGCTGATAATAGATAAAGAAGTTCTTATTTTGATATACCTACTAATTTCATTTATTTTCAGATATCGAATTTCACCTATAAACAACCTACTCTTTAAAATCTACTTAAATAACTACTCATCTATTCATTATTTAGGTTTATCACTCAAATCATGATCGTTGCGATAATGTGAGAAACCTCATGACAAAGAATGTGATTCCATGAGACGCCATGAATATTCCAAAGACATGTACCTTATAACTTTTATAACCTTATCTAAAATAATTACATATTTCTCATTCCCACAGCTTATAGGTTAAGTATATTGTCTTTCTTTTTTATATGTAAGTATAATAGCTTTAGCTATATATGTGTTACTAATATCATTAGTAAGTATAAACAAAGGTGAAAAAAAAAACATTAAAAAGGTATTCTTCTCAAGGTTTGTAGTACAATCATCAACCTTATTCATCATCTTACTTGACAGCCTCTGTGGCGTGGTGGTAGTGCACGCAACTGGCAAGAGACGCGGGTTCGATCCCCGTTCACTGCAAATATTTGTATGCATGAATATGGCTATTTGCATTGGTATGGGTGTTTATATGTATAATATGTATACATTTACGAAAATAAAGTATCTAAGTATGTTTATCCGCATTTTAGATTCAATAATACAAGTTAATTAAGCTTACCATGGTCTAGATAGCGTTGTGTAGAATGTTGTGGTAAGTATATTTATTTATTATTTATTCTTAGCTATTTCCTATAACTGCGCAGCAACTGCCTTCTGACCTCCACAACTATTAAGCTATGTCGAAGTTCTATAGTTATACCAGTTGAGGACTTTTTATGTCTTCAATAACCCGTACATAATGACTCCCATAGATCGTATGGCAACCGGAACTGAAGGCTTAACGTGCTTTCCGAGACATGAATAGACCTCAATGTATTAGGAATGGTAATCCATCCTAAGACAAGCCTGATTAGGGTTGCTTAAGCTTGAAAGTAATTTCATTTACAAATCCATACTTCCATACTAATATTATAAATGCGAAAGTAATTCTGTCTGTCTTTCTGTCTGTCTGCATGTTAAGCTTTCACGCCTAAACCACTGAACCGGTTTTGATGATTTGTATAGGGGTAGATTAGACAATGAGAAAGGACATAGGCTATGTGTGGTTGCGATAACCAACATCTACGCGGGCGGAGCCGTGGGCAAAAGCTATTATATTCCAATATACAAACCTACTCAACAGTAGCGAAAAGTGAACATTTTCAAAAGGGAAGCTGGTATAAAAAGGACATTACCATTTTATAGAACGCAATTTGTGTACGGAATTTTAACACAACATCCCTTTACAGAGCAAGCTGGCAGGGATCAGGTTATATGGATTCCTCGCCTTGCTACTCAGTTACCGTTGGGTTCGTGGCTTATCCAGGGTTTGATGTACCTGTGATCAACGACTCGGGGTTAGTCTGGCCATGAGAGCCTCGTTATAGGATATTTATTATTTATTAATCAATTAGCCTATCGCAGTCCAGGGCATACGTTTCTCCCAATGTCAGCTTTGGCCTACTGTTTCCACACTAATAATTCATTTCATTAATTTTCTTATTTTTTATGGTTCGTCAATAGACCCTGCTGACTGCTAATTGGTAAGAAGCGGGATAAAATACGGATGATAACGACTTTAATTCCACTAGCTGTGACATAATTAGTTAATACTAGGTTTTGCCTGGGGCTCCTTCCACACGGATGTCGGTTATCGCGACCAAACATAGGCTATGTCCTTTTTCACCAGAGGTCTTATATCAAATTTCATCAAAATCGGTTCAGTGGTTTAAGCGTGAAGACAGACAGACAGACAGAGTTACTTTTGCATTTGTAATATTGGTATGGATATAATGCAATCGGCTATCCTAGTCATATATTTAATAATAATTCATTTATAACCATAAATACTTACATATTATGTACAGTAGAATCCGGTTATAACAACGGCCAAGGGACCAGTGATTTTACATCGTACTAACCGGACGCCGTACTAAGCGAATATAAATTTTTGTTTTTTATTTATTCCCTTAATTTTTTTCCGGTTACAACGTCAATGTTCGTCGTTGTAAGCGGACAATTGTTTGAAAAACCGTCGTAATAAGCAGTCGGTCGTTGTAAGCAAAGTCGTAATAAACGGTTATACTTTCATAGTGGCTCATATTATAACCAAACATAAGCCTATACTTACGTCGCTATAAACGCTTGGTCGTTAAATGCGAAGTTGTACTAAACGGACTACACTGTAGTTACATTTCCGGAGGCTCCACATTAGGTCCTGTTAAAAAAAGGCCTGTCCTCAGTCCAAATCCTTAGTTTGCGAATTTGATTCTTGGGTTCATCTCCTTAAGGCTCTTTCTGTAAATTAGTTCAACAGAGCTTTTACGGAAGCAACTGCTATCTTATCCCAACTTCAATATTAAAGCTAAAAGCTCCTCTGTTCTTTAGCAAGTATACTTTCTTTCAGCTGGTGTATTTTTGCCCCAGAAATAAGGGTGAGACCATATGAATGTAGTCATTCACTACTGACTCTTTTCTCCTCAGTAAATATGGTGCGGGAAGATACACATCTCATTATCATATTTCCCATACCTACATCAGATACTATGCTATTGTTTCCATTTATATATAAAACTAGCTGTTGCCCGCATTTCCACTCGTGTATGTAGTTTGCCGTTTATTTTTAGATCCTAATTATCTGAAGATCACTCAACTCAACTACCATGGTGGATGTTCTGATGAGCTCTTCCAATTAGTCCCACCCTCTCCTTTCCTTCACAGGGCGACACGTGCAGGGCTAAGATGCCATCCATATACGGTGCTGAGTATACCTGCTAGAACCAAGCGTTTCAGTGACTCATTCCTATGCCGCACCATTAATACCTGGAACTCCCTGCCAGCTCAAGTGTTTCCTTCTTCCTACAGTCCCGGGTCCTTTAAGCGGGGCGTGAAAAGGCATCTAATGAGGCCGTCAAGCTGAGTGCCACCACTGTTAACATGGTACATGTTTCCGATGGTGACCCTCTTTCTGAAACTTTGCCTTTGCTTAACATCAGGCGAGGTGAAGTCAAATTGACGTGTCCTATATATAAAAAAGGACTATTGTAACAAGTGACCTCAAAAAACTATAAACATTATTCCGATAGCGTTTCCTTGAAGAGAAAACGAAACAAATGCCCAATAACACTTGTAATAACGGCCAGCATACCTAGTCACATCGTATGCTCCAAAACGTGCATGGTTTGGCAATGACCCTGTTACAAATACTTGGAGGACATGTGCATTGAGTACTGAGTAGGTAAACGGTGAATAATAAATTAATGAAAGGGTAAATAGATATATAAATAGTCCACGCTTGTGATTTTGGGAATGAGAGAATAATATACTTAGGATACGTCAACTGTGGACAGGGCTTGCTCGGTATTTCCCTACGTGATCGCGTCAGAAATGATGATATCCGTAGGAGAATAAAAGTCACTGATGTAACCCAGATGATTAGCTCGTTGAAGTGGCAGTGAGCGAGACACATAGCGCGCACAACAGATGGCCGATGGAGCAAAAAGGTTCTGGAATGGCGACCGCGTACGGGCAAACGTAGTGTGGGACGCCCAACGGCCAGGTGGAAGGATGACCTCATCAAGGTCGCCGGGAAGCGCTGGATGCGGGCTGCTTTATATCAGTCATTCTGGAAGTCTATGGGAGAGGCCTATATTCAGCAGTGACCTGTGTGTGGCTGATATAATGATGATGATGACGTCAACTCCATTATCTTTTTACACCTCGCAACATTGGTCGGGACATATGTGATGTCCAGAAGTGGGGTCATCTTCTTCTTGATCTTAGTGTTAATTCTAGTCGTATTCGAAGCTTTGATCACGGAGTGCTATGGACTGCGACAGGCTAATTGATTGATTACCTTGCCGGGAAAGTCGTAAATTACATCATAGCCCTTGAGTTAGTCCTCATCGCATTCGAGAACTTCATTTAACTTGGAGTCCGGGAGCCGCTTTTTCCAGCCTAACTGCGACGTAACTCAATTTCGATATTTTTCGTGAAGTAACTGCCACCTGGCTGGCCACAACTCATTGGCAATACCGAAGTTCTGTAGTTAGACCAATTTTCGGACATTCTAGAACTCCAACTGCCATAGATATTCGGAATGGCAACCGGGACGACCCGGAAACACCCAGATCAATATAAATAGTACTTATGCATACAAATATTTATGCAAAGTCGGAATCAAGCTAAAGCCCCCTGCGTAACTTACAGTCGAGTACACTACCATCACGCCACAGAGATCGTCAGTCAGATCATTAAAATTATTGCTTCATTAACACAGAATAAATTATTTTTGACTTGGATTTAATTTTAGACTTGTTTTCTATTGAATCATATCGAAGTTTTGTTTGATAATTTTTTGATTGATTTGAAATTTAATTTATTGTTTGACATGCCCTAATTTATTTATTGTTTATATTTTGTATTATGTACCCTATGACATACTGTGTAATTTTAAATATTGATGCCTGACATAATTGCTATAACCCGTTAATTTTAATTAGTGCTTATTTGAATTACTTAGCTATTTGAATGACATTTTAAAATAATTAATTAGAATGTCAACATTGAATATGGTGATACTTCCACAACAACAACATCAATGTACAATACCCATATTTCGCAAATTATGAATAAACGAAATGAAATGAAAACATACATACATACATTATAATCACGCATTTATCCCCGGGGGGTTAGGTACAGGTGAATTAACATCTAAATTTCACCAATAATAGTAGTTGGTCCCTAGTAATTGGGAGTGAGCCTATTGCCATAATATTTCGGGCACTATTGTTGACTCGAGCCTATATCTCAGTCTGAGTCTAGACAGCCCTATCCCTTAGTCGCCTTGTACGAAACCGCATGGGAAGAGATGGAGTGGCCCAAATTCTTCTCTGCCGAGAACCATGCCGCTAATATGATTACTCATAATATGTGAGAGTCTGCAGGTGACACTAGTTTCTTCACTAACTAGATTTAAGGGCACTTTCACTTAATTTCATATGCCGTGTTGTAAACAACCTGGCGACAAAAATATATTATGATAATATCTAATGACTGAGAGACACCACGCAGCTTTTCGCTTGCTTCGCTTGCTTAATCTGACATACGCCTTTCGCTTTATTTACATCTATGACAGTCGTTACCGGCAATTGGAGGCCCCAAGGAGGGCTAGACCGTAAGGGATGGCCCTGGGTCAGCCGGGGTGCAAGGGATATGTCGAAGACAATCTCACCTCCAGCCTAGCACCACGACCCTCAGTCGGTGTGCGGTTTTAGTCGGTTCGAGTCCGACATAACCTCCCCTTCTGGCTCCGGCAGGAGGGTATGCGAAGGGATTTAGGCACGAAAAAAAAAGAAACTATAAATCTGGCATACACCCTTCGCTTCAATCACATCTATGACAGTCGTCTCCGGCAATTGGAGGCCCGAGGTCAGCCGGTGTGCGAGGGATATGTCGAAGACAATCTCACCTCCAGCCTAACATCACGACCCTCAGTCGGCGTGCGGTTTTAGTCGGTTCGAGTCCGACATAACCTCCCCTTCTGGCTCCGGCAGGAGGGTATCCGAGGGGATTTCCACACGAAAAAATAAGTATTTGGAGGAATATTTCAATGACTTCGTAGAGGTCAGATGACATGCCATTACACTGGAAAAAGCGGGTCCCGGACTCCGAGGTAAGAGCTTCAGGTGTGACCGGGACTAACGCTAAAATGAAGAAGAAGACGTATTTCGCTTCACTTATTTTTTTTCCAAGATGAAGGGGAAAGACGTGGTCTTAGCCTACTATAATGAGACAAAGGGGTAATTATGAAAGACTTTTAGGTATCTGTACCTTTTGATTATATATCACATTCACGCATGCTTTCATTTGTTATATCAGCTTATGAATTTTATAATTATAATATTATCATTTATTTCAGACTAAAATCCATACAATAATTATCAGTATCACAAACTTAATAAACTATGTTAGTACATCTTATCCACTAAATAAACAAAAATTAAAATTAATAAATAAATCAATTCATGTATCTTCCTGAAGCATCAGGGCCGTCATTATGTATACGGCACCAATGCTCCAGAAAGACACCATCAGCACTTTCAGCTATAATTTTCAGGATGCTGTTGGTACTCCCTCGTATTCTGCTCAGTAGCGATGCCGTTCTTTTGCGCATTATTGCCGCAAAGCCATCTGTAGCCGCTTCAGTGAACATTGCCGAAGCGAATTAATCGACGGAATTTTCATATCGGCTTCAAGTTTTTGCAATTAATGCGTTTATCGTATGCCTTAACATAGGTTCATACGTAGGTATGTAAAGTGTCGAGGGTTAGGCAGAGGCGTATTAAAACCAACTTTTTGAAAATTATCATGAAAACTCACATAAAAGGGGACGAGCCTATTGCCTTCAAGCGGGAACGTTGTCATGAGCTGTGGCACTGTCGGATGGAGAACAGCTCTATCCCTTAGTCGCCTTCTACGACACCCGTGGCAAGAGATATGATGGCCCCATTCTACACCACCGGGAATGAACACAGCTTTATAAATTGTGCATTGCTAGGCATGCGTTTCCATCTTGTATAAAACAAGAATCGCATGGGTCATAGCATAAGGTAAATACTTGATTATCTATCGGAAATACTGAAAATATTAATTGTAATATTTGCGTTACATCCGACAGTACCAGTAAATTTTGTTGTATAAAAGGAAATAAAAATCACGAATTCTTATTTAATGGGCAACACGAACCATTCAAAGACGTAACTAATTTGCTTCCGTTGTTATACATTTGAATACATAACACCATACATATTGAAATTTCTAGTTTAGTTTCAGATTTTAGAGTGAGATTTTTATTGAGATTTCCTTTTGAATATTATATTTTAAAGCATTAAGTAAGCTATCTACACAATGTGATCTGCGGTAGCCTAGTGGTATGGGTAATGGACTGCTGAGACGAGGTCTCGGGTTCGATCCCAGGTTTACCATGGCACACACCAATGACTTTTCAATGCTTTTCGAAGTTATGTGTGTATTTATCGCAGGTTTATAAGTGCCCGGTTGATGGCAATAGGCTCGCCACCTATTACATTGGGACCTAAACATAAACTGGCGAAATGCGGGTGCTAGCACCTCTGCCTACCCCTTCGGGGAATACAGGCGTGAGTTTATGTTATGTTATGTTATCTACACAAATCGAATACGGCACGAAAAGTGAATCGCTCCGGTGGGACTCGAATTATTGATCTTTCCTTTACAGGGCTAATGCCTTGACCAACTAGGCCACCGAGCCACGCCCGATGTGATTCAAATTTCTTTTCTATATTTATCCGTCTTTGCTTTATGCTAACTATACAAATCGAATACTTTACCTGATGCATTCGATTTGTATGGTTATAGGGTTACGTAGAAGTATACTATTATCATTATTTATCATTTTCCAAAGTACCAAGTACCAAGATCAATCGGTCGAGGTACAACGTGTAATTATACGGGCAAGTACAAAAGTTTATTGATTGTTGAGAAGCCCAAGACCCAAGACTTACCGCGTCGTACGTAAATGAAAGCTGTTGTTGTTTATATGATTGTGAACTGTAGTTTCTTTAGAATTTGCTTGCTGTATCTGTTAAAATGTAGTCAAGAAAATACTAAGTTATATTATTATTGATATTTATTATTACTAGCAAGCCAAAGCTAGTATTTATAAATATAAATTACTAGCTGATCCGGCGAACTTCGTACCGCCAATTTCATTTCCGCCCGCGTAGCGTTTTAATCCCGTTCCCGCTGCAACCTTTTCTATATTATACATACAAATCTTCCACTTGACTCCATCTATGAAACAAAACCCGCTTTAAAATCCGCTGCGAAATTTAAAAAAATTAAGCATATATACGGACGAACAGACAGCGGCAGCACTTCGTTTTTATATTATGTAGTGATAGTGATAGTGATAGTGATAGTGATAGTGATAGTGATAGTGATGGTGATAGTGATAATGATAGTGATAGTGATAGTGATAATGATAGTGATAGTGAAGTGATGATGATAGTGATAGTGATGATAAACGAATTACGAAACTGATTTACTGACTAAAAAAATGATGACGAGAGAAATATTTTCCATTACTGGATTCCTTCAGATCAATCAAAATATGACAGACTACTTTTTAACGTGCAAAATTACTCACGGATACTAAAACCACACGCCATCTCGGGTCTTTAGATGCTGGGTGTAAGGTCTCCTATATAGATTTACCTTCACACTACGGCTGGCCCAGAGTCATCTCCGGTTTTAAAATGGTCATCTCTAGTGTGGGAACAATCCCCCCCTAACTATGTCCTGATCCGAAACAGAGACTCTGACAGTCAGCAAATAGGTAAAAATGATGAAAATTCGAAACTTTGTGGTTTTTTTTTTTATATTTGGTCCGTCAATTGACTGCACCCCGCTAGATGGCAACAAAGCTGAAGTGCAGTCCAGAATATACAGACCACCATTCCCGGTGCCATTGGACGTAAAATGGTGGTCCCTAACTTGACGGCCTTGATAGATGGCTTTTCACGCCCCGCTTGAAGAACCCTTTTTTTTTTTCGTGCGGAAATCCCCTCGGATACCCCAGGAACAGGAAACATTGATTGAAGTTAATGGAGAAAGGGCAACAGCAAGAATCCGCCAGGGCGTAAGACAGGGATGTCCTCTATCACCACTTATTTTCAACATATTCATAGAGAATGCTATTAAAGAAATTAAAGAGAGTTCTAGTGGGGGGGTTAAATTCAATGGGGAAAGTATTAAATTTATTAGATTTGCAGATGACATTGCTGCTCTAGCAGAAAGCGGCAATGAGTTACAGGACCTGATGAGCACAGTGGGCAATGTTTTTCTAAAATACCGACTAAAAATTAACAGTAAGAAAACTAAAACCATGATAACTTCAAAACATCCATCGATACAGAGACCTATTGTACTAAATAACAACAACTTAGAGCAAGTGGATAGTTTTAGGTATCTCGGTAGTATTTTGAACAGTGACTCGCGGTGTGCATAGGATATAGTGGCCAGAATTGCAATAGCTAAGCAAGCATTCAACAACAAGAAGCATTTACTCAAGACAAAAAATATTTCATTATTAATAAGGAAAAGATTCATAAAAACTTATGTTTGGAGCATTGCACTCTATGGATGTGAGACATGGATAATGACAAAGGGGGACAGAGACAGGCTGGAAGCGTTCGAAATGTGGTGCTGGAGAAGAATGGAGGGGATAAGCTGGACAGAAAAGATGACGAACGAAAGATTACTAAATAGGGTGCAAGAGGGAAGGTCTTTATTGAGAATAATCGAGAACCGAAGAGGAAAAATGATTGGCCACCTGATAAGACATGACTTGTTCATAAGAAACATCATAGAGGGGAAGGTAGAAGGAAAGAGAGGAAGAGGTAGGCCAAGAGGAACATTTATGGCACAGGTAAAGGAAAAGATACAAGTCACATCGTATCAGGAGGTGAAAGGATTGGCGGAGCAGAAGCAGAAGAGTGGCGATTACTCCACCGACAAGAGCGTAGCTCTTAAGTTCCAGAGAGAGACCCCCCCTGCCGGAGCCGGAAGAGGGAGGTTATGTCGGACTCGAACCGACTAAAACCGCACGCCGACTGTGGGTCTTGGTGCTAGGCCGGAGGTGAGGTTGTCACAGACATATCCCTCGCACCCCGGCTGACCCAGGGCCATCCCTTACGGTCTGGCCCTCCACAGGAGGGGGGACAACGGTGTCCCCAACTCGCCCCCTAATGGGGAGGCGCGCTATTTAGCGCGCCGCCACCGTGGCCTGCTTCTGCTGGGGTGACAGGCGGTTCCACCCGTCACCCCCAGGCCCGCGCTCATGGGGGACGGAGGTCAGTCAGTGCCCTCGCTTGAAGAACCCGGGACTGTAAGAGCAGGGAAACACGTATGCGGGCAGAGCAATCCAGCTCTTTATCGTGCGGCAGAGGAAAGAGCCCCCAAACCGTTTAGTGCGAGATGGTAGAGAAAAGCACAATGTGGCGTGTGTGACGATAAATTAAGGTAAGGAGGTCTGATTAGATTTTTCTTCTTCTTAGCGTTAATCCCAGTCGCATCCGGAGCTTTCAGCTTGGAGTCTGGGGTCCGCTTTACCAGAATAACTGCGGATTTGGCTGAACTTTGATATTTTCTGTGAAGCGATTGCCATCTGACCTTCACAACCCAAAGGCGATATCGAAGCATTGCAGCTAGACCAGCTGTTGAACTTTTGAGGGCTCCAACTACCCGTAACGACTGCCATAGATCTTCGTATGCTTAACGTGCTCTTTGAGGAATGATCAGATCAATACAAATACCCCTATTCATGTATAAAAATATTTGCATAGAGCGGGGATTGAACTGGCATCTCCTGCGTACCGACCGCGTTCACTACCGCTACGCCACGGATAAGTCCATAATGGTAGCTATAATCAGCTGGATATAACTCCGCTACACTTAAGTAGATGATACGGATTCTTGAATGTAAATAAACACATATACCTAAATGTTTTTTGAAAACATATATACCCAGATCAATGTAAATACACTCATAATTACTAAAGAAAGAAAAGAAAAGAAAGAAGAAAGAAGATATTCTACAACATTCTAAACAACGCTATCTGTACCATGAAGCGAGTTAAGCTTACCATGAAGTTTAACTAGCTTGTATTATGGAATCTAGAATGCGGATAAACATACTTAGATATTTTTTTTTGTAAATACATACATATTATACATAGAAACACCTAGACCAATGCAAATAGTCATGCATACAAATACTTGCATTGAGCAGAAATCGAAACCGCGCCTCCTGCGTAGCAGTCGCGTTCACTACTGCCACGCCACAGTGGCTAAAATATGCTGTAAGCGGAAATCGAACCCGCAACCTTAATTTCAGCAGTCAAACGCTTTATCACAAACATCAACATCAATTTGAATACCATTAGTAGCCTTGTTAAATACTTTTATGAACATCTGTAGGTGACCGCATTCCATCAGACTGACCGCAAGATTTTTTGCTATCTTATTAACAGTATTTCCCGCGTGGTTCCCAGTAGAGTAGAATCTGGGCCACCCCATCTCTTCCCATGCGGTGTCGTACAAGGTGACTAAGGGATAGGGCTGTTTAACATGAGATATAAAGCCCAGACTCAGCTTCATATGCATGGCTTGAGTCAACAATAGTGCCAGGAATATGTCAATAGGCTCACCCCCTATTACGTGGGGCCGAATACATTGAATGGTGAAATGTGGATGTTAATTCTCCTCTGCCTCGGGCATTTTGTGAATTATTGGCTACTAATCACAATTCAGGCTGATGGTAAGACGGCAGTCGCTCCCAAATAATCAGAAAACTATATTAATTAAGGAACTCCGGACTCCAAGGTTAAGGCCTCGAATACAACCGGCATTAACGCCAGGATGCTGATGCTGAACCAATTAAACCAGTTCAAAATAGCATGAAATTTCAAATCAGTTTAATAATAATAATAAAATTTAAAAATAAATTTAGTAAATTTGTTTCTATGATTCATCAACATTTTTTTTTAAATATGTATTTAAAAATATAATTTATAAGATTTTTAAATGAATAAAGAGAATAATAATAATAAATCTTTATTTGCGAGAAGCATGGTTTTACAATAGGTGTAAGGCAGTGTTTCAAAAGTACAGCATGTTTCACCGTGTTCGGTGTGCAAATATTTATAAGGAACTAAAATAAAACTAAATTTACATGATGCCGGATGTAAGGTAGCCTAGCGCATATTAAATTTGTGCGGTTGTCTTCAACATATCTCTCACATCTCGGCTGACCCAGGGCCATCCCTATAGATTTGGCCCTCCTAAGGGCAACATAACCACCCCTGAGGACTGACCGAGGATGGTATCTGAGTATGAATAAAAGTAGTAATTTTACTATTGTGTACTCTCTAACCAGGTTTTGAGAGCAGGTTCATGGTTCCCACACTCAAGGGGGCAATCTCTAAACTGGAAAATGCCCTAGGTCTGTCAGGGTCTGAAGGAAATGCCTTATAGGCATATGATATTCCTGAAGTCACCGGATCCTTACCTGAATTGAAGTCATAGAAATTGTCATTATGTGATTTCATTGTACATCCGGATCTTTGTTTGTAAGCCTATGACAATTTAGCATTATGCCAAGCTTGTAAGCCTATGACAGTGTGGCATTATGCCAAGTTGGTAATCCTATGACAATGTGGCATTATGCCAAGTTAACTGATTCACTCCAAAATCTCTACATAATCTGACTCATTTTATAACTTGCCGGTTACATACACCACAATCGTATAACAGCCTCCAAAACACAAAAACAAACGATTACCAAATTAGCATTCAAGCTTTTCCAAAGTGAAAGGATTTCCCAAATTGGGCGGTCAATTCCCGAGAATGCGACCGACGATCTCACAAACAAGCCAACATCACAACCGGTCGGTCCTCGCTTTCTTTCCAACAAAAAAAGAAAAAGATTCATCAAATTACTTTCATGATGTAACCTGGTTCATGCGACTGTTTTTTCTTCTTCGAACATAGTTTTCTTTTTAGTATTGTGTAATAGTTTTTGTAGGTCAATAGCAATGTCTGCTTGAATAGTACTCGAGGTTCTTATTTCTTTTGACTAATATTATGTAAGATGGCCGTAATGTTAGGCCAGTAAGGCTTTGTGTTTATTACGGATGTTTGCAAAGCGTTTGTGGTCTATAATTACATAAGTAATCTACATAGTTTTATGGTTTGTAGAAAAGCATTAGTAATGGTTTTTTTGGTATTCATTGATGTTAGTTTGTGGCCATGACCAGCTGTAACCATCTGGATGGGGTCATTATGTCATATTATGTTATGTATTCTCAGCTTTTTTGTTTTAGAGTAATAAAAATATTACAGCAATTTGCTTGCGCACTTAAATACTTCATAAGCTTCTTATACAGTCATGAAGCATAATAACTAATTGCATGTGAAGTTTACGGTTGTATACAAAGGTTTATTTTGGATCCCATAATTTGGTTTGTTAACGGGTGTTCTGACTACCTTCTGATTCCTTCAACCGCTCGAGCAAATACTGCGCAATATTTATCATCCTCGGAGCTCTTTCCCATCCCGGTTGATGTCGGCTTTCCATTCTTACAGCTGAACTTAGATATTTTCCGAGAAACGACTGCCATCTGACCTCTACAATCCATCAGCAATATCGAAATTCTGCAGTTAGACTAGTTGTTGGACTTTTATGGCTCCGACTACCCGTAACGACTGCTGTAGATGTTCCTTCAAGACACGGTTGAGTCTTAATATCTTTAGAATGGTCACCCATCTCAAAACCATTGCTGATACATAGTCTTATATGTTTATATTTTAACTACCTGACCCGCCGCGGCTTCACCCGTGGTATAACTTCTTCAAAACCCCGTATCACTCCAGCAATTTATTATTTTTTAAATAATGCATGAGAATTTGACAGATTTGAAGACGGTTATGCTTACTACTTTGCTTCCATGGGTAGTAGCGTGATGACATTTTGCCTACAGCCTTGGTCGAAAATGGGCCATTCATTAATTTTTTTTAATTCGAACCAGTGGTGTGGTGTGGAACCATGTTGAACCAAACAAACAAACTGTACTCATTACTTACTTCATTCATTCAACATTGTTCGGGGCACGTCTGAGTAATTTCAACTCTTAATTGTCAAGCAAATAAAAAACACTGAGCCGTTTAGTACGTGAAGGATTGCGAATAGTCTCCGTCAATATAATAATTTACTTAACACCATCTAGCACTAATATATTGCACTTTCCCTCACCTTACCTGAACGCGCAAGGCAAATCCGTCTCAACAGTTTTCTCTTTCAAAACATCATTATTTTATTTTATTGATCGTAAATATACTTAAGACTACTTGTAAGTTTGTTCTTTGAACATCGATAATGCATTGCAACTTATTACGTTAGTAATAAGTTGCAATGCATTATCGATGTTCAAAGATGTTTCAAACAAGGTATTTCAAAGAATTACAAAAACACATGAGCATAGCCCTCGCTTCTATTATTTTTGTATTATCTAATATCTTCCTTCCTGACATCTGCTAATATGGTCACGAACACCTTCGAGCCTTTGCAGATGCGTAGAGATGTTGCGTCTTTGGCAGTATTCTACCGTCTCTACCATGGTGAATGTTCTGACGAGCTCTTCCAATTAGCCCCACCCTCTCCTTTCCTTCTCAGGATGACACGTGCAGGGCTAAGATGCCATCCATTTACGGTGCAGAGTTTACCTGCTAGAACCAAGCGTTTCAGTGACTCATTCCTATGCCGCACCACTAAGACCTGGAACTCCCTGCCAGCTCACGTGTTTCCTTCTTGCTACAGTCCCGGGTCTTTTAAGCGGGGCGTGAAAAGGCATCTAATGAGGCCGTTAAGCTGAGTGCCACCACTGTTAACATGGTAAATGTAGGCGACCCTCTTTCCGAGACTTTGCCTTTAGCTTAACATCAGGCGAGGTAAAGTCAAATTGTCGTTTCCAGTATGATAAAAAAAATATCTTTTGGGCTTTATCATCAGGTACATCTGCTGACTAGATCTTTGCGCCTAGAGCATCAGAAAACGCTGTTACTGTGGCAAAGTCATGTGCTGATAACATTTAATATCTAGTTGAATCGAAGAAGAAGCAGACTGACGGAAGAGGGTACGGAGCTGGTTTTCTTTTTAGAGTTGGAGGTTAGACAGCGTCGCCAAATTAAACGTTTTTTTGAAAGAGGATGTTAGCCTCCATGGTACATACTAGCTTTTTTTAATGCAGCCGGAATTGTCACGCTCGTAATAATATGTGACTTCATCTACAACGTCTCGTTTCATAACTGTAGGTATTTTACATTATTAGTTTTTAAGAAATCCTAAAAATAACACCAAATAACATACATAAACTCTCATAAACTCACGCCTATATTCCCCGAAGGGGTTGGCAGAGGTGCTAGCACCCACATTTCGCCAGTTTATGTTTAGGTCCCAATGTAATAGGTGGCGAGCCTATTGCCATTAACCAGGCACTTATAAACCTGCGATAAATACACACATAACTTCGAAAAGCATCGAAAAGTCATTGGTGTGTGCCATGGTAAACCTGGAATCGAACCCGAGACCTCGTCTCAGCAGTCCATTACCCATACCACTAGGCTACCGCAATCACATTCAAACTTAATCCCATAGTTACAATAACATACAGGATTAACTATTTTTGTATTTAAATTAGTTAACTCAAAGAGGAAACAGAACAAACACTTATAATATACTTACAATCAAAATACCTATATCGTGATCAAATGAATTCCCCTTTAATCTTATATTAAGTGTATATCTTAAAACGCTGTGTTTCAAGTTAGCACAACTGTACTACTATACCCAAGTATAAACATACAACTCTTAAACAATAAAAAGGTAAAATCACCAAGTTAAACCACGAACAGAACCACATTAGACAATGCTCTGAGCCCTCACGAACGTTGACCTCGGGAGAAAGTGGCCCAGCTTCCATCTTCTCGAGTTATTACAACCCTACGTGATTAATACCATGGATACGACTGGAATTCCAATTAAATGATCTCGCGTTTTGATTCCTTTTACGTTCTATAGCTGGAGAAATTTTTGATTATATAACTACTTTTTTACAACATGACTTGCGTCAAGTTTTATAATACTCTGACCTTGGAGTACAAAGTAACTCATTATGTTGAAGAGGTTAGTTTAAGAAGTCGTGCTCTCGATATATCTCAGGTGTTATTGTAAGGAAGATGGATGGAGTGTGTGAAAGATGTAGGTAAGAAGGCTGTGAATGTTAATACGACTACAAGCAGGCATAAAGACAGGTGTAATTGTGAAGAAGATGGATGAATTGTGTGAAAGATGAATATTTATAAAGGAAGGGAATATTGTGGCAACTGCAGGTACAGCATAATAAGCTCCCTCCTCCATTTCTAGGGTTAGATTGAGACATTGTGGTTCCTACACCTGCGGGGACAATATCAGAGCCATAGATGGAACAGATTCTCCCAGAATTGCCTTATTAGATACCTTACGCCTCGGTTATAGAGAGCTCGGTTCAGTTTAATTTATTGGACAAGAACTGGCAATTAGATTATATTTTTTTACAAAATTTGCTCGTGCGAAGTACTTATTACTAGAACTAGTACTAAGTAGTACGTACTAGTAGTAAGTACTAGTATGGCATAAGAAGTGATCAGCTTATAAGATTATGCCTCGGCAATTGAGACCCGAAGCGGCGTGCAGTTTTGGTCGGTTTGAGTCAAACAATCACCCCGTTCCGACGATTAGGGGGTGGTCTGTGATACATTCTGTACGAAACAAAAATAGTATTGTTGCTATTTCCCTTGGCCGGAAAGCGACAAATATTTAAATAAAATTCTCTCTCAAGAGCTAAATTTAAACTACAATGGCATATTTTTTATTTCGCAAAAACATAAGCGGTACACGTCTCGACACAATTTCTTTGACCATTTATAAAATTTGGCGATCGCGCCTTTCTGCATTATGTATGAAGGCATTGTTCTGTTCGTAAGTATGTTTGCGACAAACTAAGGAAATGCATTGGGTAACTGTATGAAATATTTGCATGCTAGTGAAAGTGGTAGTATGCAAGTTCAGAGTTCGTATTCTGAGTAAACAATAGTTACGTGTATTATGAACAGTCTTGCTTTAAACAGCATGAATGGTCAGGAAGTATCACTGGTTCTCAAACTAAAAATCTCTTTTTCTTTTATTCCTTTAAGTATCATATCTTCTTCTTCTATTTAACTATAAAAAAAGTTAAATTAATTGTAAGTTTCAAAAACCTACAAAATTTTGCATAGATTGAGTTCAAATTTTGACGTGATACTTCAATTTACAACCCACTTTAGAGATTATATATTGATAGCTTTTTTCGCGTCGGTTGATGGTGCTGCAATACGTTCGGTTAAATGATTTTTTTTTTAAATTATTCCTGGACGAAACCATGTCCCGGGAAACACCGCATCAGTATATCTGTGGCCAGTCACGGAACTGGAAAAGTAATGAGACTGACATCAAATTTTGAAAGGTCGTTGAAATTTTCCGTAATAGGGCTTAAACTTACATACGAATTTATATTTCGAATACAAATTACAAGAATTTTGATAGGAATTCACATGGGAAAATTATGATCTATAATTTATAGTTAGTTTATTTTGCCATTATCATTGCTACTGTCCGACAAAATGATACCATTATTATGATTATTTTTTCCGTTGCATGACACAGTATAATTTATAGGACCCGTCAACGCTGTTGTAATTAGGTCATAAGTTTTTTTAAATAAAATTTTATCTAATATGACGGAAGAAATGACCAAGGTCACTCACATTCATCAGCTCTTTTCTCAACACAGTTGGGATCAGTCTTCTAACACAAGAAGTCTAACAAATATGCGGCTGAACTTCGAAATTTTCTGTGAAGTGACTGCAATCTGACCATTCTGACATTACCATCTTAAATATGTATAACCATCAAAAATATCATGATAACCAAACTCATTGGGGATAAATTAAATTTTTCTTAAAATAACGTTAAATAATAAGCATTTAATTTGTAATTACTTTTTATATTTTTACGAATATTTTTTTAATCTATAGATTTTATTAATATAAGAATAATGAAGGGACATTGACATAATAATCCAATAAAAACACAATAAAACAAAGTATATCTGAGTACCAAAACTTTTATTTAAAACATTTGATATAAGGTAATTAAATTAATTGAATAAATTAATTATTTGACTTAACTGATAAATTAAAGAAACATGTAGGTAATATAATATTTACACTGCTTGAAATATATAATCGTCATCAAATAAGTAAAGAGATATAAATATATAAGTACCTGAGATCTGTAACCTAAGTAGATTAATAAATAATATTTGTATAAATTACGATATTATTTGGCATTTATATTATTCTATATTCATAGATATAAGACAACAAATAAATGCTATAATTATTTACATATGTACATAATAAATATTATATTTTTATTATTAATATAAATAAACATTATTTTATCAGTCTTCATATCATTACGTTATAAAAAATATATAAAATATATGTACGTATATATCAATATATAAATATATAAATATCATAAATTTGTCCTCATAGATTACATAAAATAATTATATGCTTGATTAAATAAAGATGTTTTGAAAAATACATTATTATCAACGATACACTGCAAATATATAAAATAATTAAAGCAAACTCCAAAGTCTCCTACAAAATAATTTATCTTAATAATTTATATACACGTAATATTCAAATAATATTCTTAAATACGTTTAGTTAAAAAAAGACATCGTAATTCGAGAGTATTTGAGGTACTTCAATAACACCATAAATGCTAAGAGAAAATAGTAATCTCCAAATCATTTTTTTTACATTATTTAATTAAATAGTAAATTACTTATTATCAATTAAGGCCTTATATTAATAATGATAACCAAAATATCCCATTAGAAGTGGCTATTTTATATGTTCAAATGTATTTATTATTCAAAAACTTAATTTGTTTGAATATAAGTGATATTATGTATGTAAAAATATATAAATATTATATAGTAAAATATGACACGTGAAAACATTGAATTCTAAAATCGGCACATTTCTATTTTATTTATATTATTGGATAAATAATTATTATATAAATATAAATTAATTTGATAATATATAAATAACATTATAAAATAATAATAATGGATTGCAAAATGTTATCTGTAATAAATAATTATGTATAGATATTTAAATAAAAAAGATATTTGGTTAGATGGTCGTGGGGAATTTTTCTTTCAAATGTTGAATAATGTACTCTACTTGTTATAAATTAAATTATACGTTTCTATGTATTGATGAGAAACCGAGTGTTCGCATAGTGATTAACGTTAGGTGGGTTCGTGACTATTGGGTGTGAGCATTGTACGCTAAGTCGTGAGCCTTCTCGAGCGATCTGGAAACGAGAAACATCAAATATTAATATGCTAAGAAAATTATATCGAATAGATACATCAGGAAAAAGTGAATCGCTTTGGTGGGACTCAAACCCGAGATCGTTCCCTTACAGGGGGAATATCTTAACTACTAGGCCACCGAGCCACTTAATTTTATACTTACTTAAAACTACTTAATCTACAGTATAAAAAACTCACGCTTTAAAAAGTAACAAACAAGAAAATATCAAGGATAGCCGTGGTCGTATGCCACTTTTCAATAGAATATATTGTTTTGTTAGAGTAAGTGGCATACGACCACGGCTATCCTTGATATTTTCTTGTTTGTTACTTTTTAAAGCGTGAGTTTTCGGTAGTCGGGTTTTAGTTTTAAACTTTACTTTTTATTTATATTATTTTGGAGCCAAGTAAACCTAATAATTTATACATATTTGAAATGTGCTTATTACGCCCTTGCATTTGATACCAAACACGGCATATTTATCTCAAATTTATTTTTTAACACAGTACCTTATGAGCGCTAGAGGGCGCCACACAAGATTGAGTGACACGTCATATAGCCTATAACCATCGGACGATCAAGCCGCTTGTAACGATACCTCATTTGTCCAGTTCTAATAAGTAGTTGAGGAGCTATGAGGGAACAAATGAACATACATACATACATACATACATACATACATACATACATACATAGCCTGTCAAAATCATAACCCTCCTTTTGGCTTCGCCGTAGTCGGGTAAAAAAGGGATCGCTAAATGTGTTGGTCAGCGCATAACTCAACAACGCCTGGACCAATTTGGCCAATTCTTTTTTTAAATGTTCTTTGAAGTTCAAGAATGGTTTTACGGTGAGAAAAAATTGAATAATTGCTGGGAACTGACATCCATGCGGGCGAAGCCGCGGGTAAAAGCTAGTATTAATATCTAAATACTCAATGCTTTAAAAAAATCAGTAAATAAAATTTAAAAAACCCCCGTCACAAAAACACCTCCAAAAAGTTGAAAATAAATGAATAAATTTTAATTGAACGGTTGCCATGTCGGGGGACCTTAACTGGTTAAGTACTCCTTTATATCGTAAGATCCCCCGACATGGCAACCGTTCAATTAAAATTTATTCATTTATTTTCAACTTTTTGGAGGTGTTTTTGTGACGGGGGTTTTTCAAATTTTATTTACTGATTTTTATCTTATTACTACTTATATTTATATATACACACACACACACACACACACACACACACAGACACGTCAAACTTATAACACCCCGTCGTTTTTGCGTCGGGGGTTAAAAAGAAAATGACATTTAAAGTAGACATTCTACATGTTATTTGCATATTTTGTAAGGGGATGTTCTCCAGACAAAGTGCCCGCTTGACAGCTATAGTCTCGCTCCTAATTCGTTGGACTGAAAATGGTACCAAAATATGGGTGTTGATACACCTCTGCTTAACCCTTCAGGGATTTATATTTACATTCTCGTAGTGCAGAGATGTATTAGTGTATAGTAATAATTTCTTAAAACCATACGTTGTGATGTGGCTAGGGCACTTTTTCCTTTAAAGACATTCGTGGTTAAGCCCTGAAGGAACTGTGAACACCCAGCTGATGCCACTGCTAGTATATGGAAGAAGCTCTGGCAGATGGTATCCTCTGGGAATTGGGAGGTTATACGTCAGTCGTTTCGATAAGTATTGCTGCTTTTAATTGATATTATATCAGAGGGTGATTTTTTTTTAGATACTTACTAGCTTTTGCCCGCGTTAAGTTCGGAATAGAAAAGTATAGGACACACTGCTCCTGTTTCCGCGACCCAGATAAAGTTTCTTAAAGTTTCTGTGAGCCTGGTACTTTATGCAAATGTACTGAGGTCAAGGAAATACTGATCCCTTGACCGCGACTAACAGGAACCTATACCCGGGATAAAATAAAGGTCGAACGGGCTGAAAAGGATCCTATGTCCGTCTCCTGGTTCTAAGCTACATCCACACCAATTTTCAGCCGAATCGGCACACTCCTTCTTGAGTTATAACTAGTGTATCTAACACGACTTCCTTTTATAAATATAGATTACCACCAGATTATTTATAAATATTATTAAGAATGTGCTATCACTCACACTTATCATTCAAAGTATCAAAATGTACATGAATTAGTGTTCTCATCATTATCATCATCTTTGCTTTAGTCCTGCTCGCATCCGGAGTCCGCCTTTTAGCTTTTACTTCCCCATTACCCATGGTCTTGGGCATCCATGATAGTAAGAAATGTGACAAAAGCTACCGTATGAAGTGGACATGTAAAAGGCGATGTGGGCCCTGAAATTCGAGGTGAAGGCCTCGGAAACGATCAGCCCTAACAAAAAGATGATGAAATAAAGAGGACGGTAAAATCAAGAATGAAATATAAGCGAACGTAAGTCAAGTTTACCTTGAACAATAACCATCACAAACTAAACACAGAACTCCAATTAATTGAACACCTATAAACTTTCCATGTTGATGTTCCAATGATTATAATTTTGACAAAAACTATACAATAGCTTCGTGAATGGTAAATTATTATTTACGCTATCTTTAATTGCTTGTGTACGCAAATGCCAGTGAATTAAACGTAACAAATAAAAGTGAAATCATTCAATGTTCACGTTCAACGCATCATTATATTGCATGATACACGAGAGGTTTTTTTTGTTATGCAAAATTGGCAAATAAGTACAAGTCTCGCCTGATAGGAAGCAGTTAGCGATACTTATAACTGTATAACCAGAAGTGGTGCTCACCCTACTATACTTCACTCTAAAACTGTGAAAGTAGAAGGCATATCAGCTAGGATTGTAGCAAGAGGAAAGATGCTGTCTCTGCCCACCACAACGAGCTGTATCTACTACACGGACTATATTATGTATCATATCATCATCTTCTAAGCCTTTTCCTAACTCAGTTGGAATCGGCTTATCTGTATAAAGGACTGCCACCGGGCCTTCACAATGTCCTGTTGATTTATGTCTATAAGTATACCAGTTGTCGGTTTTGCGTCTTCCCCAACCCATTGTCAATATCGAAGCATTGCAGCTAGATCAGTTGTAGGACTTTTTAGGGCCCCAACTGTCGGTATTGATCGGTATCGGTTTGTATAGCAAGACCGAAGGCGCTAACATGTTCTCCGAGATATGAAGGAAATGATCTATGCTAAGTTCAATCTTGGCTATTTTTAGTTATTCATGCAATGTTTTAACCTACTTGACTGCCACTTATTCACGAGCTGCTCAGTAACATAGGTATGTACGTATGTACCTATAAAAATAACAGTACTCTCTATCAAATAGTATGATCGAATATGACAGATCATTACCCCGTCAAACTAGTAAAACTACAAATTGACTACTTGATAGTGAAATTGGTAACATTCTCAAAGGCTATATTGATAGAATGAAATCGAAAGTGTTATAAGCCATTAGATAAATTAACTATTACTAATGATACAAATTGCTCTAATACTTAAGACGGCTAAGACGTTAAGTCATCGGCTATAATATATAGAACGTCATTGTCAACAGAATTAGTTTTATTTTTTTCATACCAATAAGTTATTAGGAGGTAGGACACGACGGTATTCCCGTCACAATTAAGCAGTCCGATTGGGGAAGAACCTCCGCCCTAGAAAATACCGCGGCCATAATAACCTCGCGTTGTGTTCCCGGCAGTGAGTAGGGTAGCCAGAGCTACTTGAGAGTTTTTGTGCTGTCAGTGGGAAGACCAAAGGCTTGTCCTGCTTTGTCTTCTGCACTGACGGCACAGAAACTCTCTGTTCGTACAGGGTCGGCAGTACGAGTGTGACTTCCCTGATATTGCATACGTCCATGGGCCTCGGTAAACATCAGCTGGGCCCTGTGCTTTTTTGTCACCTAAGTGGTATAAAAAAAGACCAGCGTACTTGTTTTTGGATCCACATTACTGCCTGTAAATTTAACTAACTTATTTACTATCGTCATCAACATGGCTAAGCGATATGATTTCTAGTTAAGTGGCGAATATTCGCCGAATAAAAATTAAACAAAACAAAATCATTTAATAACCTATTAGCATAGTAATGACCTCTGATGTATGTATTTATTATGTATGATTGTAGCTACCCCAAATAATTAAAACAAGGGAGCATATCTTCAGGAAGAAGGATTGACATATACATACACTCTATTTAGTTCCAGCCCTCTTCCAATTCTTTGGATTTCTGGATAAAACACATTCGCTTTAAAGCACGTCAAGGTATCCAAAGGGTATTAGAGTGAATATATACGTAAATCTCTTTGAGATGAAGTATTTAGAATATAATAAAATTATTATAAGATGCTGCAATTAGACTTTAAGCTAAGCTGAGCTGACCCTACAAGAACCTTCTAATACGTGGGGTATTGAAGGTTCTTATAGGGTATAGGAACTTCATATTATAATCGCTTGTTAAGACTACAGCAGAGAGACCATTCAACAATCTTAGTGTCCGCGTCTGTTGCCTTTAATTCTCTGCCTGGTGGAGTGCGGCGATAGAATACATTTTAATTTTATCTTACCTGCTCCACCCTGGGCCTCCATGTCCAGCAGATACAACAACTTCATGAGCTTCGCCACCTCCATTAGATGACAGCAGTTTCTTCAGACCAATGATGCCAGCCAGCACCAGCGCCAGTTTCGACACGATGAGTGCCTTTCCAGCCAAGAGAGCGAGGGCTCCGAACGCCAGAGGGACCATCATCCCTCCGATCAGAAGTGGGATCGCCAGGAGAGGAGCGAGCTTCTTCCTTCTGCTGCGACCTTCTTCTTCTTGAATTTCGTTAGCATCTTCGGCTGGGAATTTAATCTGGAATATGTGAAATAATCTTTTATTACTTATTGAATTTCGTTAAAACTTAGATAAAATTGAAGTCATATGAAACCCAATTTATAAGGTAGGTTTCAGCCAGGAGTTTCCTTCTTCCAATTCTGCTCAACTCAATCCTGGCCATTACACTACCGACGTGAACCTACTCCTAGCATAAGCAATTTGGCCTAGTGGAGGGGTTAGAGGGAATATTAGTAATTGCGGTTGCTAATATTTAAAAAAAAATAACTTCGAAGCGAGTGCCATCTAACCTTCGCAGTCTTTTTACGATATCGGAGCATTGTAGACCAGTTAGTTGACATTTTAGGCCTCCAAATACTAGTTTAGGTCTAGATTATGCTATGCAATAATTATGTCCTAGACTATAAAAAATATTATTGTGTATATTTAATTTCTATTAGCACGTGTTGGGTACTTATATTAGTCGCTTTATGTTAAATTTTCCTGATTTTGAAGATGTACAATGAAGTCATTGTTTCATGCTATTATAAGAACGGTAAGTGGTGTTTCTTTACATAATTGGAGGTAATCTTATAACTATTACAGAGATCTAGAACATCACATCAAAAGTTTTGCTGAACTCGTGGAAACCAGGCCAGGCCCCTTATTCAGCTTGATCATCCGTAACGTAACTACGTGAGTTTGAATTAGCCGTTCAAGTTGGTTTGGTTTTCCACCAGTTGTATCTTCAATGTGAACCAATTGAAATTTACCGTCTATGCACGTTAGGACTGTGATTAAAACTCATTTTCAAGTGGAATAATCATATAGGCTAGTTTAAACAACAGTAACTAACGTTGTATTCAAGACAAATCTCGACCACGGGTGATGTAACGCACCCGAAACGTGTCGGCAAAAGCAAGTTTCCAAAGTTTTATCGCGTGAAGTCCCGAAGTATTATAAAAAACTTTGAGTATACACCGCGATAGTTAAAAAATAACAGTTAGTAGCGTTGTATGCAATTTTATTCATTTTAAGGTACTGACATATATTATAAGGGGAGAATAATGTAAAAGTTCATATCTTCATAACAAAGAAACACTGATGATTGCCTGCGAACATTGGTCACTGTCATTCGCATAGAATGTAATAAAAGCGTATAGAGAGCTTGGAACCATTCAATAGACACCAAGGCATATAACCTAGTCCATAAAGGTCTCTGAGATTTCTAAGGTTGAAGAGCTTTTTGATTAGAGTAAGATGGTCATTTCATTGCTGTATAATAAATCTTCTTACCAGCCATAATTTATGAATTATCCATGAAGGGATAATGCATATTGTCAGAATATTTCAATTCTACATTAATACCCTATTATATAATGCGTTTCTTTTTTTTCGTGCGGAAATCCCCACGGATACCGCCCCCGCCGGCGCCGGAAGGGGAGGCTATGTCGGACTAAAACCGCACGCAGACTGAGGGCCGTGGTGATAGACCGGATGTGAGGTTGTCTTCGACATATCCCTCGCACCCTGGCTGACCAAGGGCTATCCCTTACGGTCTGGCCCTCCTCGGACCTATTATATAATGCAGGTATTTTTGGGATCTGCATAGGAAAAAGCAATTTTTCTAGTTAATGAATATTTCGATAAAGGGGTAGTACTGTTCTCCATCCAAAAGTAAACAGATATTTCATGACCATTTTGTCATGGGCTATTTGTTTACTGTGGGGCACTTGCCCACTTGAGGGTGAAAGGTTTTTACATGGGAACGAAATCCATAGTTGGTGAACAATAATTCTGCCTATCCCTTTGGAGATTAATCGGCGTGAGCATTATACTATATATGTATGTAAGAATATTTAGACCAATAATATTGTCAATCCCTATTACCCGATACAACTAGGGTCTACAGAGATCCAATTTAATATTTTTTATCAAAAGTAGTAGTAGTATATTACGGTATTTTTGTTTTGTTGCTTACATACACTGTCAATATTAAAATTTATAACCACTCATTACAGGTTATTAACATGCATTGCATGACTTTTCTTAGAAAAATAAAAGCACCACTTCATGCAATTAATATTTAATGTGCGTATGCCATGCAAGTATGGATATGTACAATTTGACCGAGCATTGTTGCAGTAGTTCCTGAAGCGGTAAAAAATTAAGAAATTACTGACTAGACTGTATAGAACAAATGGACAAAGTAAATAGCGTTAGTGATAACAATGAACCTAGGTGTCGCTTCACGAAAGATATCGAAGCTAAGCCGCGTCACAATTGGACTGAAAAAAGGCTCAGAGTAGGATGATGTAACTGGATGTATTATTAATTAAATGTTTGCGAACTATTAATACAAATTAAATAGTCTAAAATAAAGAATAAGTACAGTGCGATAGTTCCTGTAACTCAACAATTTGCTAGAGATGATGAATTTCATATATTACTATGGACAAGGAAATTATATCATATTTTGTCAACTATGGATGTTACTTTTAAATAAAGGGCCTAGTAGAAAGACATACAATTTCAACAAAAAGAACTGTTGGTTCTGTTTTAAGCTTTCGCACTACTTTAATAGTATAATAGAAATTAGGCAATTAAACAATAAATTCAAGCTCAGGTGTGTCGATTCCTTACAAATGCAGAAAATGCTCCTTAGATATCCGTATAAAGCAACAATTACAGAACCTAAACTAGTAACTAACTTAATAAACTAACTTATGTATATTAGTAGTACTACTTATAATTTACAAGTAAAACAAAAATAAAAATTTCGAGAAAACCCACGACACTTAAAAAATAATTTGAAAAGCATTAAATTACTGAAAAAAGTAAATTAGATAATTCAAAAATTTCCTGCAACATTGATTTACACTAACGATGTTTATTGCAGTGCCCCCTGGTGAATAGTCACCCTAACACCTATCTAAGAACATGCACCAATTAAACCCAAACTAATAATTGAAAACTGCATCAAAATGCGGTCTAGTATTTACGGAAAAAAATTGGCAACATTGATTTCCATTAAAAATGCTTGCCGTAGCGCCCTTTTGAGTTGTCATTGTAACACCTATCTAAAAACATGCCAAATCCATAACTGAAAACTGCATCAAAATTGGATTGGTAGTTTCAGATAAAATGGCAATATGGATTTGCACAAAGAAACAAACAAATAAACACACAAACATCCTCTCACCCCAAACGCATATACCGTCTCCGTTCCGTCGTGGGTAAAAAGTATTAAAGGAGATACCCCATTTTGGGCCTGAGTGTACAGACATCAAACCTACCTCAAAATTTTCGTCTATTTTGTGTTATAATTTTGTTTAGACTTCATTACAATCAGCAATGGCCAAGTGCGACAAAAGTTTTAAAATGTGATTTTCATTAATCAACAAGCTTCGTAAACGTTGAATGTAATACTTAATCCGATCTTCGTAAATGCGCTATGATTATGCTTGCTTTATCGATTCGATTATGAAATCAAATCGATAACTAATAACTATGAATTTAAAATTCGTGGCTTTATTAAATGATTTCAAAATATCTATGTAGCATCTTTATTTTCGTTATTCAGTTCACTAATCAGAAAGACACCTGTATCTTTCATAATGGAAGTCAAAATATCGATTGTAAATAATCGTAGTGTATTCAAAGTCTATGTAAATAATCGATCATATAGAATTCATAATAATCTGTAACATCATATGTCATTTTCACTCCTGTCATTGAAAATGTCGCATTCGCTTTCCTTCGGCTCCCTGAGATCATTGTGTTTTGCTGCTTTTAGTCTACCTAATTGTATATGATTTTCGAACTAATTGACCCTTGCTTGATTACCGGACACCGTTATTTGCTGCATTTGTTGACCTTGGCCTTAAAACTGGACTAGACTTTACCACATCGACTGAAAGCTATCACAATGAGTCTCTGTGTGAATTGTGGAATTGCTATCGGTGCAATATTATAGGCAGACATTTATTGAACTATGCAGCGATACTAGCTTGTATACGTGAATGGGTCGCACCACAAATAGTAAGTACCTGTTCGTTATTTCTCGCTCTTTTGAAATTGTTATTATAATTAACGGTAACAAGCTGTGTGATAGCTGCTATAGAATAGAAATTACTACGAGTCTACCTAATTCCGTAGATAATTATGCGAACTTTTGTATATGACAATGTATTTTGACTGATATGTGTAACGTTCATGAAGTACTAGCCTATATGACTATGGAATATTCAGTGCTTAAAACATGATCTCTGTTTAAGGTGAATGCAAATGACATCATTTGCGAATCTTGCTGGATTCAAGCTCAATGTGCATGTTTGGATGAGAACACACCAGCACAATCACCAGTGGGGCACAGACAAGTGTGTATTCTGTATGTCATTGAAGTGTGCAGAGGTGTGGATACAGACCTCCTACAAGAACTGTCAATATCTCAAACGACTTGGTTGTTAAGAGGAAAAATAAAGTCCAGGCATATAAGTAGTAGAACTTCACTACATATTATAAAACAAAGTCACTGTCGCTGTCTGTCTGTCCCTATGTATGCTTAAATCTTCAAAAGTACGCAACGGATTTTGAAGCGGTTTTTTTTAATAGATAGAGTGATTCAAGAGGAAGGTTTATATGTATAATACATGCATAATATTGTAGAGCAACACTGCTAAATTTAGAGGTTTCTAATGTCATGTCGTAAAAAAGCACATTTTTTTGCGCTTACATTGCAAACGCTGGCTGAACCCCAAGAGATAAATCAAAATGATGTACTATAGTATTGTACACCTCAAAAAGGCCTACATAAAAGTCCGCGATAGCATATGTCTATCTATTATGGGTAGCCCACAGTAACCATTTTTATCTTTTACAAATTATAATTTTTTTATGTGTCATTTTGGAGGCTATTTTTAACAATATATTGTTATTCCTTATCCAATTAAATACTTTAGATACGTTGTACATTTAATGTAGATCAAAATTGCCATTCACACTATATACTTATAATGCATACTTTGGAAGCTATCGCAATATACAATTAACGCACGGCAAAATAAATTCAAGCAGAAATCCCGATTGACATTAGAAACCTCTAAAGTTGCTCTACAATATTATGCATGTATTATACATATAAACCTTCCTCTTGAATCACTCTATCTATTAAAAAAACCGCTTCAAAATCCGTTGCGTACTTTTGAAGATTTCAGCATACATAGGGACAGACAGCGACAGCGACTTATGATGAAGTGATCCAGCAGTGGTCTGCAATAGGCTCGCTGTCTGTTCGTCCCTATGTATGCCTAAATCTTTAAAACTACGCAACGGATTTTGAAGCGGGTTCTTTTAATAGATAGAGTAATTCAAGGAGAAGGTTTACATGTATAATATATGCTTAATATAGTAGAGGGTGTAGCGGGTACAGGATCTGATGCCACGCGGGCGGATAAAAATTGGCGGTACGAAGTTCGCCGGGTCAGCTAGTATTACATATAATATATTAGTTGACAGTTCTTTGAGCGGGAGGAATGGTATATTACAGCATTGCTGTAATTGTATTGTAGGTAAGAGAACAGTCGGTTGCTGTGCCCACATAATGAGTGTAATATGGTATCTCGGTTGGGCACGGTTCCAAGACAATATAACACCTCCTGCAGTTTCTTGACAATATTTTAATGAACTATGATGATGCTTAAAAAGGGGAGGAAAGACCTAAGTCCTAGTGTAAGCATTTCTAAAGCCAAATAGGAAGATACCCGGGATAGAGATTAAAATACATTTTTTAATTTTTTTTTTTTTTTTATATAGGACACGTCAATTTGACTTCACCTCGCCTGATGTTAAGCTAAAGGCAAAGTCTCGGAAAGAGGGTCACCATCGTAAACATTTACCATGTTAACAGTGGTGGCACTCAGCTTGACGGCCTCATTAGATGCCTTTTCACGCCCCGCTTAAAGGACCCGGGACTGTAGGAAGAAGGAAACACGTGAGCTGGCAGGGAATTCCAGGTCTTAGTGGTGCGGCATAGGAATGAATCACTGAAACGCTTGGTTCTAGCAGGTATACTCTGCACCGTAAATGGATGACATCTTAGCCCTGCACGTGTCGTCCTGTGAAGGAAAGGGGAGGGTGGGACTAATTGGAAGAGCTCGTCAGAACATTCACCATGGTAGAGACGGTAGAAAACTGCCAAAGACGCAACATCTCTACGCATCTGCAAAGTCTCGAGGGTGTTCGTGACCTCAGGATCCCCAATAATGCGGACCGCACGTCGCTGCAACCTGTCGAGAGCATCTAATAAGTACTTTGCGGAGCCGTCCCAGAGATGTGAGCAGTATTCCACGCAGGAACGAATTTGGGTCTTGTATAGAAGACACCGCTGCTCCGGCGTGAAAAAACGTCTCACTCTGTTCAGGACTCCGAGTTTACGCGAGGCTGATTTGATGATACTCTCGATATAGTTTTTGTTATTCAGTTTGCAGCGAACATCCATACCGAGGATAGTGAGGTGATCCTGCAGTGGCAGTGGTGTGCTCTGAAGAGTGGGAAGGGGAAGGAAAGGAGATACCTTAGCTGTAAACGCACATGCCTGGGTCTTCTTGGCATTGAACTCGACCAGGTTCCTAGCGCCCCATTGAGAAATGTGGTCCAGGATCCGGTCCAGCTCTGTGACAAGAAGCTGCCTTTTTTCCGCGATATCAGACTGCTTGGCCGCAGGATGTGCGTGATAACTCCCATGTAAGGTGCTGTCGTCTGCATAGCAGTGAATGTTTCCGTCACAGAGCATGTCATTGATATGCAGAAGAAAGAGAGTGGGAGATAAAACGGAACCCTGCGGCACGCCAGCATTTACCTGCAAGAACTCCGAAGCTCGTCCATCACAAAGGACGCGAATACGGCGCCCCTGCAGGAAGCTTGCAACCCAGTTACACAGTCTAGGAGGCAGGCCGAAGGCTGGTAGCTTGGAAAGAAGCGATTTGTGCCATACCCTATCGAAAGCTTTGGCGATGTCAAGACTAATTGCCAGTGACTCACCGTGCTTCTCCATAGCCTCACCCCAAAGGTGGGTCATGTACGCCAGAAGATCACCCGTTGACCGTTTCGGTCTGAAACCGTATTGCCGGTCACTAAGCAAGGAGTGATCCTCTAGGTGGTGCATGAGCTGTGTGTTAATTATGTGCTCGAACACCTTACACAGCACTGAGGTGACGGCTATGGGTCGATAGTTGGCTGGGTCCGAGCGATCCCCCTTCTTGGGGATCGGCTGGACATTCGCCTCCTTCCAAGCCGAAGGCACTGTACCCGAACTGTAGGACAGTCGGTACAGCCGCGTTAGCATAGGAGATAACTCCGCTGCACATTTTTTAAGTACAACCGCTGGAATACCATCAGGACCACTGGCTTTCCGGACATCGAGTGATTGCAGTACTGCACGGACATCGCGTTGCCTGATACGTATATCAGGCATTGCGTGGTCACCAGTGGGCACTGTCCGTGGTTGCATACCACAATCATCGACTCGGCAGTTGGCCGCGAAGAGATTGACCAGCAAATTTGCTTTCTCTTGCGGCTCATGGGCCAGAGATCCATCGGGATTGCTCAGCGGGGGCAGCGAGGGCTGGCAGAAGTTGGCTTGCACGGCTTTGGCCAGTTGCCAGTAGCCACGGCTACCCGTGGGATGAGCCACTAGCTCTTGGCCCAGCCGCGCTATGCGCTGGGCATCCGCCCTGACGCATGCCCTCCTGCAGACCTTTGTGGCTCTGTTGTACGCCGCCTTGAAGTGACCCACGTTGGGATCGCGTGTGGCGCGCGCCCGCACCCAGGCGCGGTACGCAGACTGTTTATGTTCAACAGCCTCCGCGCACTCGCGCCCGAACCACGGACGCGCTCCGCGGACTCCGGTGACATCGGTGTCCCATACATTCCATACCTAGACCGATCTCACCGGCGACGGCAGTAGCGCTCTCAGATGGGTTCTTACCCTCAAAGCAGCGTTCAACCCACGGGATGGACGCATAATAGTCGCGCAATCCATCCCAGTCCGCTGACGAGTAGTGCCATAGCCGCCTCTTCCCCTGCACGGGTCGTATAATATAATAAAATAAATAAATATAATATTCTTTAAAATAATGTTGTTTTATTTTATTACCTACTTATATAATTATTTCTATATTACTACAGCAAACAAGAAAGCCTTTTGGAAAGTGGTAACCGTAGCAAAAGGATGTCACTCAGATGTTGCCGTCTGAAGTGAGGGTAGGGAAGGATTGCTTTACCACCTTTAGAGTAAATGTCAGTTGCATATCATAAAACTATAAGGTTTAATATCGTGCAACAAAAAAGTAGCTAAAGCATGTCTTTGCTTTGACATATCAGTTTTATTATTTAGCATATAGTTGACCATTCCACATTAATGACTAAAAATATTAATGACCTGCCCTTTTCTATACTAATAAAACCTGCTAACCTACTTACAAATAAAAGCGATACGCGAATAACTTGTGTAGCTATCACACACAACACAACATAAGACGCTGTTTGACCGCATTATGTATTACAACATAACCTAAAAACCTATGAACAATGCTCGATTTAACAAACTTGGCCATTGTGAATCGTCGTGAAAATTAGGCAAACAAAATGTCCTTAGATGCTCTAAATATTGCCTAATTTTCAACCCTGTACATGCGGGCCCAAGATTGTTTGAGAGTCGGGGTTGTCCTTTATATGATTATACACGTATTAAGTGTCTTTATACACGTATTAAAGTTATGTAAGATCTATCTCGAGTAAGTAATTTTGATAGATTTTTTAGGTTATCTTTCATTGAAATCTAATCACTTTATAATTTTTGTCATAGCTATCTAAAATACATTTATTCATTGTCAAACAAAAATTCATCAATACTAAGCTTTAATGATTGCAACAAAATTCATTATTCATTACAAATTATCATATCTGATGCTAATAGAATCATTTGTAATGCGTCCACTGTTTTGAATGGTACATTGAGCTTCTTGCGGATAATTTTCCCTTACGTACCTACTATGAATAAAGTAACACGCACAGACAGCACAGACCAATTAGAAAAAAAGTGAAGCTAAATAGAGTGTATCGTGCAAAAAGTGTAGATTGTTGATTAAATGCAATTATGAGATGCACTGGAAAGCAGACACGGTGCGTTATTAGTCGGTATGTAGTATTTAGAGATGCATTTGGCGTCACGCTTTTATACGTCAGTGGATTCGATAGATAGACTGAAGTATTGTTTAAACTGGTACAAATTAAATATTTTTATTGTCAGTAATTTATGCGAATATCACCTAATTGAAATATTTGAACATATTCAGGAGGCAGACTAAGTCACAGATTCAGAAGAAAGCCAGATTGCCGTTCTAACACTGGACGAGGGGTTCCCTGAACTTGATTGGCCACATCCTGAAGGGAGCTAAAATTAAATCCGTTAGCAGCCCGTTGCATGTAACAGGCTGCTAACGAAAGTATGTAAACTATTACCATCTATTATGTACCAACTCTATCTCTTGAAAATGCTAGCGTCTATAAATAGCCTGTTACTGGCTAGCTTTTATAAATAAGTGAAACCAAGCAAAAGCATTAATCGTGTCAAAGGAGTCTTAGATGATAGTCAAGACAATGATAGTCAAAAAAGTCTACTGATCATAATTAAATGCTACGTAAGATGAAGAAGAAAAGCACCCTAATTCCAATAAACAAGATGGTTGGAATGTATCATTGGTATCAACATCTGATTTTGGACGTAAAATAGTATCCATGGATATCATGAGGTAAGGAGAGCGGCATTCCTAACCAGACCAGTACCAAAAATAATGATGTATTTTTAAAGAGAGTCAATAAATGATATTGTGATTCGGAATTGTTACCCGATATAGGCACGAATTCTTCCTACAGTCCCGGGTCCTTTAAGCGGGTTCTGGAAAGGCATCTGATGAGGCCGTCAAGCTGAGTGCCACCACTGATAACATGGTAATTTTTTACGATTTCGACCCTCGTTCCGAGACTTTACCTTTAGCTTAACATCAGGCGAGGTGAAGTCAAATTGACGTGTCCTTTATTAAAAAAAAGAATCACGTTTGCACGTGTTACGGTTTAAATACTGTCCGAATTCTCAATTTCGTCAATACTATCTACTAATATCCTTTGATTTGCCCCTAGTATTTCTTAGATGTACAATAAATCAAATGTTAATCTCATCAATACTTGCCATAGCTTTAAAAAAAATGATTCAGTTAACGGGCCAGGCCTCTTTTCTTTCTCCTCTTTTCTTAAAAGGGATTTAGCATTATTTAACTTTATTTTCATTTACACACTAACACCTGAATATCCACGAAGGATGAACTGTTTTACTATCAATCCGTCAAGATCTTTTCACACAAAATCTACAGTCTCACTAGAAAATCAAAATAACACAAGCGGATCCCGGATTCAAACCAGGGACATCAAACACACCACACTAATTACAATAGGGCTATAATTAGCGTGGTGTGTACCCAGACAGTTGAGCTAATTAGTTGAAAGTTAGGTGCCTATATAGTTTCTAGGAAAATGCTTTAGAGCGTGTCTCAATCAACACAGACAGCAAAATTTTATGTATCAGCAATAATATCAATTGATTGAATATTTATATGAAAAATATACGTGTTACTATAAAGGAAGAAGGAGAATTAAACGCAATAAGGCAACATAATGCAAAGAAAATGAAGTAGACGATTTTTTTTTGATAAAAATAATAATATATTTTTAGTGTATATACAATCAATTAATTAATTAGACTATTGCAGTCCACTATTGGATTGTATTGTACACGAAAGATGAAATACAAGAATCAGAAATACAATTTACAATGGTTTTATACATTTGGCGGCTTATTGCTCTATGGCAAACGATACGGACAACCAAAAACGGGACACACTATGTGCAATCTATCGAGATCCTAGTAAAGGGATAATATTCTGGGGCCATAAGAATAGAAATGGACAAGAAGAACATTATTTGAAAAATAAAGTTTTGGAACATGTAGATAATGATAGTTTAAATACTATAACGAAATTCAAAGTGCATTCAAACAAATCAACTGAGCTGCTTTATTATAAGAGCAAATCTTCTTTTTTGTACATGCTTGCAAAAGACTTGATATTACTGTGGTTTTGTTGAGCTGCCCTTACAGACTTAACTAAAATTTGATTAACCTACAAAAGGCTGTCAAATATTACTTGTACGCCAATATTCACTTTAGTTTATTTTTTAGTATAGCAAATTGAAAATGACAACAATGCTCAACAAATGTCGCTTTATCTTTGGATTGGAGAAGCCCTTTTTGAATGAAAACTTAGATTGATTTACAATTAATCAATAACTATTAATAATAAATCTAACACCCTTACCTGAACTGTATGGGATCTCATAAAATTAACAATCTTGTCCAAAATTAGATTGTTTAGTGACCCATCATCCATTCCTCTAGGAATCGCCTCTTCCACTTCCACGAACTTTGCATCTTTATCTTTTGTGACCGTCACCCCGCTAATTAAGTTCACTTCATCAGCTTTCGATAACCTGGTCAAGGTCTTTGCTAATTTTTTCTTCAGACAGTGAGCAATATTTGATTCACTGCAATCTTTGTATGTGTCGTATGCTAGTTTCAGGTCTCCTAATAGCGTATCATCTGAACTCCTCCCTTCAAGTTTGTTTTGTGATGTGATGGCTGTCCTGGCGCTGGCAACAGCCACCAGGGCTAATATCAGGAGGAATTTTACCATATTGATGTTTGCACTTCGTGAGCTATATGGGCACTGTGTATAACTAGAGCACTCTTTCGCTTATATGTGCTTATTTTCACGGTACACTGGGCACCAAGGGGGATGCACCGATGCATTTATCATGTTTGGTACTGTTGGAGACATATTTGATATGAGTCTAGTTATTAAAATCACGTATTTCTTATGTTATAAATCACATAACTGTTCAATTACTTTTATTGAGACTGTTATTTTGCATGTAGAAATTGCTACATTTAAATATCCTTAAATAATACGATTTAAAATCGTATTAAACATATTACTAAACATCAAAAAAGGGTTTAGTGAAAATTAAATTAACATTCAAATGTTAATTTAATTTTCACTAAACCCTTTTTGGCTAAATATTATAATTGTGTTTTTATGAATTGCTATCCACTCTAGTTGTAATATTGGGATGAACAACTTTATGATACGGTAAAAATTAAATTTTATGGAATATATAACTTAAAAACTAAATTATGTTATGTGAACAACATGACATGAATGTCGTATGCTGACAGAACGCTTGAGGATAAAAATCAAAGCTGTAGCGTGACCTGAAGCATTCTTTATATAGACCTTGGATCCTGACACAGGGTTAACTTTTACAAGCCTTATAAATTAACGTGCTCTGTATGTAATTTGTTCGGGACAAATCTTTCAATTTGATTTTGAATCAGATTGTTCTTAACCGTTTTTTATAATTGGCTGTTATCAAGCTAATTTTCTATAACTAACTCCATTTTTATAAGACGCTTTCCGTATCTTTTTTTTTTTCATTCTTTGTGTGTATTTTTACCCGCGACGGAAAGGAGACAGTATATGCGTTTGGGGTGAGAGGATGGTTATTTGTGCAAATCAATGTTGCCATTTTTTCTTCAGTTAATTAAAACATTTTTCGTGATAATGTTACTTTACATCTAACTGCAGGATAGGATAGGATAGGATAGGGGACTCTTTTGTCCGCACTTAGCCTCTCTTTTGGGCCATTGTGCGTAGAGAGTGCTGGCTAGAGCAGCCAGCCTAGCTCCGCCCAGAAACGCAGAAGCTTACTGGGGGCTTCACAGGCTTCGCGGAGCGACCTCACTGTGCCGAGGATTTGGGATCGTTGGGCGGCCACTGCCTCGCATTCCAGTATTACGTGGGCGGCCGTTTCCTCGGCGCTGAAGCACCCCCTGCAGAGGGGACTATCCGTGACGCCGATGGTATGTAGGTGCTTGTTGAGGGGGCAGTGGCCCGTTATTGTCCCCATAATTGTCCTTAGACTTGTTCTGTCTAGTCTTAGGAGACGTTTCGTTAGCCGTTTATTTATCGACGGCACAGCCTGTTTTGATTGCCTGCAGTCGATGGTTTGTACCCATCTTTGGTTATGTAGTTCCACAGATCTCTGGCGTATCCAGGTACGGATCTGTGAAAAAGGGATCGGCAGTAGTGGTAGTGGGCCAGCAGTGGTCATATCGGAGCCCCTCCTCGCGAGTTCGTCCGCAGCATCGTTTCCGTAGGACCCACTGTGCCCTTTTATCCACTGTAGCTTTACTACATTATGGGTGGATAGCTGGTTCAAAGCAGTTTGGCATTCTGCCACTAGTGTGCTGTTGGTTGTTTGGTGGTTTAGCGCTTTTAGGACGGCTGTGCTGTCGGTTAGGAGCTTTATGTTAAAGCCCCTTACCTGCTTTTCGCTTATTGCCGTCGCTGCTGTTGTTATGGCGACACACTCGCATTGGAAGATTGAGCTGTGTTCGCCTAGTGGAAGGTGGATATTCAAGCCAAGGTCCAAGGAGTGCACGCCGGCTCCTGAACCATTCTTTGTTTTGGAGCCGTCAGTGTAGACGCGCATCTCCTTAATACCAGAGTAGTCCTTTTCCTCGGCTTGCGTTGTTATCTGGTATTTTTTGTTGAAGAAGTGTTTTTTGAAGGTTTTATCACAGGGAGCAGCTATTAGTGTTTTGTATTCCATCGCCCGCCCAAGAATTGTGGTGTGGGGACTATTGTGGTTGTTTCCCCAGAGTCCCAGGTGCCACATTCTAATGGCGGTGATGGTGGCTTCCTGTTGGATGTATAGGTCAAGCGGCGTTAGGTTCAGAGTTACCTCCATAGCTGCAGTTGGAGTGGTTTTCATGCATCCGCAGATTGATGAGCAGGCCAGCCTTTGGAAGGACTTTAATTTGGTAATCACGGTAGACAGTTCCGTGCGGGTCCACCATACCAAAGCCCCGTAGGCTAGCATGGGCCTTATCACCGCTGTGTATAGCCACAGTGCTATTTTTGGCGATAGTCCCCATTTGCTTCCCATCATTCTTTTGCATTGGTAGAAAGCGATTGTGCACTTGTTCAGTTTGTAGTCAAGGTGCCTGTTCCAAAGCAGCTTGCTGTCGAGAATTACACCTAGGTATTTTACTTCTTCCTTAAGTGTTAATTCGGTTGCGAAGAGTTTCGGGAGCTTGTATGGGCCCGGTGCTCTTCGGTTTGTGAACATTACTAGTTCGGTTTTCTGGGGGTTGACCGAAAGTTCGTGCTTTGTGCACCAGGTTTCTATTATTTTGAAGGCCTGTCTCATTCGGTCGCAAATGGCACTTTCGAATAGTCCCGTTATTAAGGTCGTGATGTCGTCCGCATAACCTATAGTAAAAAGGCTGTTTGCGTTCAGATCTGTTATAAGCTCATTTACCACCAGGTTCCATAGTAGGGGAGAGAGTACCCCACCTTGTGGGCATCCTCTGCCCACAATGCCCCGAGTTGTGGTGTTGACTGTGAGCTGCACGGCCCTCTGTCTGAGCATGTTATCTATCCATTCGATAAGTGTTGAGGGCACGTCATCTAACTGCAGTACGATATAAATAAATCTGTAAACATTTTTGTCACCAACTGTACTTCAGTAGACCGATCCAATTTGAAACAGTTTCGTATCATGACTTAACTGTTACAGCGCATCTCATATTATCTGTCTATTGAAATAACAGTTCATGAGCTTATTTCTGTCCTAACCTAGGATAGAATTAAGCTCACGGCATAATATTCTGTACCTACTCTTTAAATTATTTTGTACTTCAATGTTAGGACGATATGCTGCTTTTGTGTTGCAGAAAATATTTGTGACTGTTGGGTACGAATTGTCTTTATAATAATTTAAAGGCTAACCTATAAATTGTGTGCATTAAAAATCAAGGTATAATTTGTCCTGACACCTGTTGAACAGATTTCGATGAAACTTGCACTACTCTTTAAAATTTAATACTTACCTAAAGTACCTATGATAATAAGCATAAAACGGTCACAATTCAATTGATATATGCGGAGAAATATATGGTCCATCATACACACAAAAAAAAAAGAAAAAAAATACATACATCAGTTTATTTTGTTTGGAAGCCCTTATGATGTTGGTATATATAAATATCGTGAAGCACGTAGTTGGACTGCAAATTCGAACCCCGGACTCAAAGGTGAAAAGAAGAAGCTTTAGTAAAATTACATACGTAATACCTAACTAAAAATATCCTTCTTTATGAAGTTGGTTAAAATATTAACTTGGAACTGCCTTATGTTATGTAATGTATTGTGTAAACTACGCGATCTTAACTATGATTCTTAATTGTGTCTCGCACGACGTAAATCAGCTGTGTAGTTGACATCATAATTTTATTTTCCAAATCCAAAATATATTCTACAGTAATTTTTAACTTCAGCTATTTATCAACTTCTGTTCCTTTAATTGAGTTATTTTTAGTTAATTGACTTGATTGTTGTGTTTACGCAGTTTTAACTTATGTTTTCTGCATCTGTGTTGTCGAGTATCTTCATAGGGTGATACTCTAAAAAAGCCCGGAACCTATAAGAATTATCATAGCTGTATTTTTTCAAGTATTGATTGAGTTTGAAATATGTATTTCTTTTTATCCTACTCTAGTTTCATTACAACGCGTGGCATTCACGTAAACCTCTGACTGAATCCTATAACTAATGTTGCATTGCGCAAATGTTTAAAATCCAGAGTCTATGTGGCCCTATCACATTGCTCGGGGCCGAGGCAAGCTCACCTACGAGCAGGTGCTTATTCTCAGCACCTGCTTATTGAGATACCAGGCTCCAGTGCAAATTTGCTTGTCGTGATTAAGAGGTGACCTCGCGGCAGTCACTTTCATAGAAGTCACTCGCATAAATCAAATATACACAAAGCGAAGGTGGAACGTTGAATGGAGAGGTGATGATGAAAGGGTTAAACTCGAGAAGTCACGGAGATCCTGAAAGCAGTGCATATGCAAGAAGAAATAATTCCTATAAATAGTTACGATTTGACCCATGAAACAGGTTGGGGTCAAATTGAAAAAAAAAAACACCGTCCCAGAATAGTGAACAAAATTTTGAAATGGTACGATCTACTACTACGTGCATGATTTTGCCGCAGTTTGTTTTTCATTTACCCAAATGAAGAAATACCCACGGCAAAGTAATGCCCTGGCTCAGGTTATGTGGCCAGACTAGGAGACTTCGTTTGTTCAGAGTTTAGAATGATCGATTATGGAACTTCTAAATCATCTAGGTACCGTTTTTTTTTATATGTACTACCTTAGGTAGGAGATATGTACACTGTCGCCTATTGGGAAGCTACTGTGGCTTATGTACGTGTACTAAACTAGGGGCGTCACCAGCATTAATGACTTCTATAGAAGCTTTTGCATGTCCCACTTAAGGAACCTGTGATTATAAGTTTTATTCTTTCACTCTGCGTAATAATACATTTTTATTTGTTTTATTATGACTGCTTATTTACGTATGAGTGTTTTTATTACCTTGTGCCGTCAATTTGCATGTGTTTGAGTTGCAGAATGCTAATTGGCATACAATTAAGCTAATTTTACAGTATGTACTTTTTTACTCCATTTATTAATAGTTATCAAGTATCATGAGTGTCGTGTTCGCACGCTTTGACTCATACATAATATGTAGCAATTAGCATGTTCAGGTGGCAGAAAGTTGAATTATAATATTGTGCAACAATATAGAAACTACAGTTGCAGATAAAGAAAATTAAAGTATGGTATATTTTTCACTTGTTCTTTCTTCTTGTACGCTTGTTATCTGGGTGTAGATCTGCTTGTGTGATGTTTTATCACGGTAAATTCTCGGGATCCAGAAAAAGTTTTTTTTGTTACAGGAGAAGACTTATTTGTAATGAGGTCAACCGACACTGTATTAAGTATAACCCTATTTTAATAATACCTCACGTTTGCTGGTACGTTAGAGTTGGTTGATGGTATGTGAGGACAGAAACTACACATCAAGGGCTATAGTTTTTAATGTATTTGTTTACAAATTCTCAGACTTGTTGTACAATTTGTTTCAAGACTTATACTAAATCCTACAAATTTTATTTTGAGTAATACCCGCACGTTCTTTCAGTTCACGCGCTCCTCAATGGGCAAACTAGTCTTAGAGTGATGACTGAATCACCGACGGGAGAAAAGATGCCAGTCAGGTAGACGCCCCACCTGAAAAAGGTAATTAGGATAGACTGGATGTAAGGCCGAGGATCAGGAACTCTGTCACACATTAGACTCTTCCACTGCTAGTTCTGCTTGTATCTAGCAGTGGAATAAACATCTGAAAACCAGCGCTGCATAACTGACCTCAAGCAAGTGATGTACAGCACATAAGTTGGGATGGTGGTTTATTTAAGACTGGCCTGTTTTATCTGTTTATCCTGAACGTAAGCTTTTCTTTCCTTTAGGTTTTTTTTTTTACAACATTCTACACAACGCCATCTAGACCCATGGTAAGCTTTTATAGCTTGTGTTATGGAATCTAGAATGCGGATAAACATACTTATATACTTTTTTTTTTTTTTTTTTGTAAATACATACATATTATACATAGAAACACCCAGACCAATGCAAATAGCCATATTCATGCATACAAATATTTGCACTGAGCGGGCTACTTCTACAATTTTAATTCAATGTTAATGTAATAACACCTTCATACTTCGATCCACTGGTCAGCCGTGACGATGGTGCCAATGGCCTCTGTGGTCAGTTTTCACCTGTGTCTCCGAGCTGCTTGTTAGAACTATTGTACATGACTTTTAGAATTCTGCTAAGAAATAAAATGTATAGGATTCTTATACTTTTTTAGTGCAGGTCAATATGACTTCACTTCACCTTATGGTAAGCTGAAGGCAAGGCTTGAATGAAATTTTCATCGCATTTATTATATTAACTTTAAAATTCAAATACACTGGGAAAATGAAATGCTCAAGTGGGAATTGAACCCACGACCTTTCCCTTACAGCTCTTCCCACTTCCAACAATTCTTACAACAAATCAATGTTTAAAAATGGTTAAAAAATCATAAAATGGTTCCAACAGTTCGTGAGAAAGTTTGTAGATGGCCCCACCGTACACTTAAAGACGGATATAAAGAGAAGGGAAATTTGAAGTGATTCAGATGTGGCTCAATAGCTCTGTTGGAAGAGCATTCCCCCTATAAGGGAAAGGTCGTGGGTTCAAGTCCCACTTGAGCATTTCATTTTTTCCGATGTTTTTCGAACTTTAAATTTATATCCTTTTATTCTCATATATAGAGAAGGTGAGACTAACTAATTGCCAATCCCACACATTCAATATTCTATTCTACAATACCCCAGCCACGAGCACATCTTATGATTAAAACCTTATCGTAAAAATTAACTCACTATCTGAAGACCTAGTTAAGTGAAAATATCATCACGGTTAACTGCGGAACTAGACTAGACAGTAAGATGCTGTAAAATAAAAACGCTCCCTACCAAACCATAGTGTAGTATAAATAGTTCAGTATTTACATGAAACGTTAATACAACCGTTGTCTGTACTACTATAAAATATTATAAAATGGTCGTGTCTGTACATTGAATACATGTTAACAAAATTTTATTTAATTTTGATATGAGTCAATTACCTTATTGGATACCTTATAATATTTGGGTTAGGTTAAGTTAATGATTTTGAACACATTGTTTTATATTATAATATATAAATATTTTTAGGCGGTTTCTTCATTATAAAGGTCTTGGTCAGATTTGAAATCATACATAAGTTTATTTTAAAGGACACGTCAATTTGACTTCACCTCGCCTGATGGTAAGCTAAAGGCAAAGTCTCGGAATGAGGGTCACCATCGTAAAATTTGATAGTAATTCATTTATTTATTTTATTTAAACCATTACACACACTTATAATCAAGAAAAATTATGCCGACATTACAATATTCATAGTGTTAATATTTGACTACAGGGGTTTTAGTCATTGCTTCCCAAAATAAAGCATGAAGGCTCTGTGTTATGGGATAAGCGGCGCCATTGGTTGAGTAGAGCCGAAGACATGACAAAAATTCGGAAAAAACAACCATACGTCCTTATCTTCAGAGCTCTTTATATATGAGGTTCAAACTGTGAGGCTGAGAAGAACTAAAGACCAAGAAAGAAGATATGACCAAAATTACCCTCGTACCTTCTCATGAAATCACCTGAACGCTCTCATTTTAAGACTCCTTTATAGATGAAGCCAAACTTTTGGGTCGTGTGTACGTAGCAGATACAGGTGGAGTCGCGGGCATTAGCGAGTAGGAGTATAGACCGCTAGTTAACAAGTGAGATCAAATGAAACATTCGGATCGCGTGATGATACTATACTTAGTTATCACGTTTTATACTGATACAGTTTGTGTGAAGTTAGTGAATAAATACATGGTGTGTGATTTTTTATCAAAATCAAAGGCAAAGTCTCAGGAAAGAGTATTATAGACACCCACAATATAACAATGGTAGTTCTCAGCTTGACGGTCAAAGAAGAACCTTGCTCGCACCTCGCTTAAAGTTTCCGGGACTGAAGAAAGTAACACGTGCGCTGGTAAAGATAGAATTCAAAAATTTTATGGTGTGATAAAAGCATTTCAAACGTGAGGCAACATCTTACGTAGGCAAATTTGGGAGAGTAAAATCAGCATGAGATAGCATCGTACTGGATTCTCAAAGTACGCGAACGTAGCCAAAAGAGTCGCCGAACAACTTGTTTCTTGATGGAATTGTTTGCATGCAGGTGACTTCTAAGTCCTGCATGTTATCCTGTATAGGAATGGACAGGGTGGGGCTAATTGGCAGAGCTCATCGGAATGTCTTTCTTCATCTTGCTCACCATGGCCTAATATTATTGTGTACTTACAACGTACAGTACTACACTTTGTCTCATGAATAATTATATTGAATAGAATATGTTCCAAAACACTAGTTGACCTTAGTAGTATAACACTCACCGGGATATTTGCCATGTTTATTATTTTCATTGAGGAACTGATATTTCGGCACTGTTTCAAGCGCCATGATCACGGTGCACTGACGACCGCCGAGCTAGTTATTATTGGTGAGTGTTATACTACTAATGTTAATCTCAAATCACTAGTTGACCTTTTCACTAGTGAAATCTAACCTAATTCTACACTGTTATATAATTAACATTTTAAAGATTACTTTCCCAGTCGTCAACTTCAAACAGGAAATGCCGCTATGCCCTTCTCTACTAATCAGATGTTTTATGGGCCGATTAATTTTCTATTCTGAACGAAGTACGTAGGGAGAACTCAACCGGATACCTGACCACATTTCTTTTAATACTAGCTTAGTTCAAAGTAGCCCACTTCCGTTCCCATAGAACTTCCGAATTGCTAATGCCTATCTATACAAATAAATAAAATTGGAGTGTCTGTTTGTAATATTAAAATAACCGCTTTCTACTACATGCATATGAATGTATATACGGTACACATACCAAAATATATATTTTTAAATTTTTTGTCTGTCTGTCTGTCTGTCTGTCTGTCTGTCTGTCTGTCTGTTTGTTTTGGCTAATCTCTGGAACGGCTGGACCGATTTGGACGGGACTTTCACTGGCAGATAGCTTATGTAATAAGGAGTAACTTAGGCTACTTTTATTTTAGAAAAATTATTAAGCACATTCCACGCGGATGAAGTCGCGGGCACAGCTAGTGAAGCAATAAAATTAGCGATTAGAACTATTCACGTAACAACATCCTGTACATCAACAGCTGTAGACACTTTCTCGATTTGCATACGCATAGTATAAGTTGACGACTCAATAAATGGTGCGCGTACAATGGATTTGTGATCGATTACGTCATTTTTTTTTCAAATTATGCGGTGTTTTAACAAGTTTTGTAAATATTACAACCTATTCAAAAATAATACTTACTAGTAATCACGGAATTGCACGCGAGGATGTCGGTAATCACGACTTTTCGATTCGACCAGTTGCGATCAAATATAAAGTAGATTTTAAATCTATACAAGAACTTACTCATTACAAACAGACAAGAATTCCAAAAGCAATATTTATTTTGGTTCAGAGTCGTTAATTTAACATATTTTGCTAATGTACAGATAGACATACACACAATCATGTCTTTACAATTTTATAATAGTATTAACATGACACGCATTATCAAATATGTATTCATTGTTTATCAATATAGGACATCACCACTAATCAAAGCCTATAGAATATTGCGAAAGTTACCAAATTTTGATTTCACTTCACATTCAAGAAAGAAGCTCTTGTTAATACGAATTAGAGATCTTAAATTATATCTGACTTTATAATTAGTGTGCGAAAAACACGCGTGAATTATATGCGTAATTAAGAGTATTATCTGGAGTGATATTGTATGTAAGTTTTTTAATATCGTTCAGTTTAACATCAACCATATTTTGCGATAGATCAGTATATTAAGAAACATTCATCATTATTATTTTGATTCTCGCATATCTTTATACATATATATCTTTATATATACATATATCTCGCATATCTATATCTTTGATTATCCCTTTCTCCTTTGATTCCGTTTATACGGCTTTTATGGAAGCGACTGTTGTCTAACCTCCCCGTTTGATATGAAAGCCTGCATCATAGCATTGTCTATCAATCAGCAGGTTTATCGGTTTGCAGGTGAAGTGGCTCCATAAACCTATTGATAGAAACCTTCATATCTCCAATAAAATATCTACTCCTGAACATGTTCCTTGAATAATGACGTTTGAATACTAAAGAGTGAAAGAGAGATGAAGAAAGTTAAAGAAAGAAGACAGAGAGGGTGACACGAGTGATAACTATCGTATTGTACAAACTCAAAATATTAATGAACATCTTTATATTTGCATTGAGCGGATATTTCATCTATTGTTGCAATAGTCAAACACTGCCACCATGCACATTCTTCTATAATTTATCAGGAAGTACTTAAGATCCTTCAATACATTACATCCCCCTGTGGATTCCCCATTTCAAGTAATGATTTTTTTACAACACTACCAGTAGCCAAGTAATGAAATAGACAAGCATTTTTCTACAATCTCACGGTGAAAATTTAAACTAAAAGCAAGCAATCCCAAGTACTCGAAAGTAACAAGTCAACTTACAATCTCAAAGACACTGAGATAGTACTACAAGAACACATGAATGAACGACGATATTTCGTTAGTATCAATTTGCAGTACATCGCTAATTTGTATGCGGATGTAATTGTCTTTCTAATTAGAGCGTTGTGTAACTGTATTGTCAAACCAGTATTGAACAGCGAAAGTTTTTAGTTTAGCGATATTGTTTTCTTTTCAACTACCTTTGCCACGTGACTTCATCTGCCGTATACTTCTCTCACGAGCCAGCGTCTTTGTCATCTTTATCATTGTTGAGGACCATAGCATGATAATAATAATATAATATCATGTACGTAGCAGATAGCTCGTGGCCCACATTGTAGGAAGCAGTTTCTGAGACCTATGGACAGGCTGTGCGAGCTATTTATAATTTGGGCCCAAGAGTCTCCCTCCGAGATAAGTTTAAAGAGATAAATATTCTAACCGTAGTGTCACAATACATTTTCGAAAACTTAATGTATGTCAGGAAAAATATTGCAAAATTTCCAAGATTTTGTGACAGGCACAATACCTATATAGTTTGTCATAGCAGACTCCATAAAATAAGTAATTCTTTCCAGGGCAACTGTATACGCTTTTTTAACAAGCTTCCTAATGAAATCAGAGATTTACCTGTTAATAAATTTAAAAATACAGTAAAGAGCTAACTATGCCAGAAAGGCTATTATAAAATCCAAGAATATTTAAACGATAAACAAGCTTGGAAATGAGCTGTTCGCTCAGCTATGCTACTCAAGCAAAACATTGTATCTAGACCATAAGTTTTAAGCTAAGTAAGTAAATGTTTTGTAAATAGACCAAAAAAAAAATGCCCGCTGAGTTTGTTGCCGGAGTCTTCTCAGGTCTGGGCCCCGTTTCAAACCAGTGGTCCATTTACTAGTATTAGTTAGTATTTAATATTCACTTTATGTTGACGTTTTGTAAGTGCCGATTTAATGGTCTATGCAAAATAAACTATTTTTGAATTTTGAATTTTTGAATTTTGTGCAACACCAGGGCTCTCTGTAAGAACCTTCTAAGTAACGTCCTTCTTGTAGTTGCCTAGATAAACCGCAGGAGACCTATCATTCTACAGCTTGAGCATACGCGGAATGAGGTTCTTTTCATACATTTCTTTTTGCATTCTATCCATTCCATTCCATATTCATTTCATATATTTTTTTCTGGGTGTTAAAATTCTCTGTTACTGCATTCATTAGTTCCTGAGATTCACACGTTCAATCGGACAACTAGACCTCGTCCGTTGATTAGCAAGTGTCAAAAGTCAATATCCAAGACAAGATTTGAACCCGTTGTCCGTTAGCGCTGAGATGGGGACATACTCTATCAATTAAGGTACCTGGGCACGTCCTGAATTAGTGAAATTCTTGTACTCAAATATCATAATACAGTAGAAGTCATTCACCAAAAATTACGAAACAGTTTTGGCATAATAGATGCTTAATAAAAATTAATTGGTAGCTTTTTTCTACATACATTATTATTAGTACTATTTGTCGCACAATTAGTATTCTCGTTCACACCTCTAATGAAGCTAAATTATTTGTGTTTCATTGTGATATGAAAATAGCTTAATTAAGATACCTCAATAAAGAATTTTATAATAAAAAAGATTCTAAAAATAGAATTAAGAAAAAAAAGTTAAAATTAATTGTTAATGAGTTGAAGATTAGAAAATTGAATTTAAATAAAACGTTTAGATGATATGTTTTAAACTTGGGCAATGATTGTTGTTGTATACTTTCCACATTTTTCACTTTAACTTCATTCACGGAAACATAATCAAAAAGGAAATCGGTAAAAAATAACTGTTTACAATTCATATTTTGGTTTAGTGAGATATTTCATTAAGTAATAATAATGTGACAAGTAATCTGCTGATTACAAAAACATCATAATCTGATCAATTGAATTGACACATAAAGAAAAGAAAGATCCAATTAATCAATCGTCCTATGAGGTCATCCTCTGGACCAATTTCTATTGTAAATAGCAGATATCATAATGTTTAGACTGACTTAAAATGATATTAACATCTCGAGCAGATTTCATAATCAATTTCATTGAGCTAAGCTGGATTTCACAAGTAAAAATACGTTCTTTAATTAAAACGTAATATCGTATAGGACGATTCTGTCGGAGTTCGTTAAAATCACGTGTTTCCTTCTTCCTACAGTCCCGGGTCCTTTAAGCGGGGTGTAAAAAGGCCGTCAGGCTGAGTGCAACCACTGTTAACATGGTACATGTTTGCGATGGTGACCCTCTTCCCGAGACTTTGCATTGTTTAACATCAGGCGAGGTGAAGTCCAATTGACGTGACCTATATAAAAAAAATGTTTGTTTTAATAAGTGACAATTTGCATAAACTTCCGACACTATCATAATAATTTAGTTTCATTGATTTATTTTACTATCATTAGTGCTATTTAACTGAGTTTATTAAATTAAGAATAGTAAAAGACGGTAATAGGTTGCGTCTATTCTTAATTGGTAAAGAATGTTTAAATATTTGACAGATAAAAGTAAAATGTCGTTATTATTTTAAATTCTTATTAAATTTAACACAAGTTTTTCTTGAAACTTACTTTTTTCAGTTCAAATCATAACAATAAGTATCTTTACTAGTAACAAAATCAAGTACCCAATAATATGGTTAGAAACACATTTTTAATTAGGGTCTGCACAAAAAAAAAAATACTGGAAATGTCCAAAATTCAGCACACATCATTCTAATATCTCACCTTTTCTTAAATAAATATGAAATTACTGTAGCAAAAGAACATAAAACAAAGCAAGATGATTACATTATCATATTACAAAAACATAATGATTCATGTAATATTTAACCTAAACGATTAATATCTGAGGTTGATTATACAACTTAACAGACAGACATCACATAAGAAGAAAAAGTATGTATCCTGCTTCAACAGGAAATCAAACCAGTTTGACCAACTGTCTCAAATTTCTTAATCAAATCCGTATCAAACACAAAAGGCCGGAATTGATCACTCATAGACAGATCTTAGAAACGGCTTTCCGTAATCACAGACAGGTATATGTGTAAGTGTTCAAATATTTGTGTCAGGCAAACCTACAACAGCCGACAACATCCTTTTTCGAAAAGAGAGAAAAAAGAAATTTCACTTCACACGCGTTCCTGTGTCCGGTTCACATCCAACGCTTTTCCTTTAAAGCCGATTACAAACTTCATTCTGTCACCTAAGCTTCAATGATTCAACAATTTTAAACTCTATTTCCATAAGAATACTGATGATGTATACAGATTTTGTGTTATGACAGCAGCAAATATAAACTTGTGATGGAGAAGGCAAATACCTGTTCGCTACGTTGTTTGTTAAACCAATCCAAACTTTAATGCTTGGATTTAAAGCACAGTTGTAACATCAAGGAATGTACTCGTAAAGGTGTGTGAACTCTAGACGTGGTTTACTTTGACAATTTTAAATTCGTCCACTGTTGTTGTAGGGTCAGGTGATACAGATTCTTATGTCCAAGATACTTAAGGTAGACATTTATTTGGAGGTGAATGCAGAGGTGTAAAATTTAAATGGTCAATAAATATGGGAGAATAAAGAGGGGGAGGTTACATAAAATACATGAGGTACAGAAAGCCGGTGGGCCTCAGGCGACGGCAGCGAAAGCAACTTGTCGATGACGAATGTCCGGAATTCTCGTAGGTCATAAATGAGGTCGTAAACACGTAAATATAACGTAAATGATAATGTTGATGATGTACTTCCAATTTGTAATGTTAATAAGTAAAAAATTCAAGACAAATATAATAAAAACCGCTAAAAGTTTACCCGAGAAAGTTCTATAACAACTTAATTGCGTCAATAAATGTATATTAGATGTTATTATACGACATCTATTACGGGTAGTTATGCAAAGTAATTATGTGAAAGCAATTAATAATATAACTCAGCTACTTTCCTGCATAATAAGTTATAAATTAGTATTCAATAATGATTTGCATTAGTGGCAAGCTTGCAATGTGAAATATACAATTTTAAGATACCTATTTGACGTGATCCACCTTTTCAAATCAAATAGGTCATAAATAATCATTTCACGTGTTCATATACTTATTATAATGGCTATTGTAATTAACGCAAAAATGTCTACTAAAATGAACGTTGAATTCATTCATTAAATTTATTTAAGATTAAAGAATATTACATCAGACACTTTTACTAAGAGAGCGAATGTATAAAAACACTTTCCCTTTTTGAACGCGCTACATTGCAAAACGATGTAATTGTTTATAATTTCACATAGGATATAAGGTTTTGGACTAATTAAAACAAGAATAACAATCCTATTAAAGTTTATTGTATGTAACTACAATAACTACAAGAAATGAAAACCCTTTCTATGTTATTGCTAGGCATATTCAGCAATTCCTAATTCGAAAATTACACGATTACATTTTTAATGCTAACATTGCTTTGTAAAAACAAATTCTCATCTCTGATGCATATATACTCGTGTGATGTAAAATATAAAGTTGTTATACTTTTTTATATCACTTAGGTAGCAAACAAGAACATGGTCTAACTGATGGTAAGTGGTTACCGAGGCCTAGGGACGTAAGCAACATCAGGCGCATTACGTGCTGCCCACTGAACCCGAAGAAACATTCTTGAAGAATATGTTTGCCCATATTGAAGTTGTAATACTTGAGATTATCTGGTTATATACTATAGTTATAGAAGCGTCTTTCAAATAACGTTTTAATCAATTTAGCTTGTTTACTATAAATAGTATTCGAGATAACAGAAAAGAAACTGATAATGAGTTTTAAAGGAAACATGCTAGTATAAAGTTGGTCAAAGAATAAAATACTATTAAGCGTTATTATCAGTCTGTTTGTCAAGTCTAAAAAGGAAAGTTAGGTTGAATAGACTTAAATAAATCCTTTGCCGCTAACACACAGTAATATTCCGCAAGGCAAGGATCACACAGTTTAGAAAATGTGTGACTTTAATTTAGTTGATGTGGTGACACCTATTAGTATTTATATTGACACTGATATCAAATCATGATTGTCATGACTGTCTTACCTAACTACCTAACGATTTATACTTCCAGAAACTATTCAGATCGTTTACGTATATTCAAAACATAAGATTTGCCTTACATCAGAAATTACATGTATTACACAATTCACGGTAACAGAATTAGAGATTGTTCCAAAAGATACGTTCGCAAATTATCCTCGGCAAATTTTCACCCCATTGTTCTGTATGAGAAGTCGCTGTAACAGCCAAAACAATGGCAAAGTTCATCGGAACATAACGCAGAAAGTCTATAAAGTACTGAGGTCTGATATTGTGTTGTTAAAACTTGGATATAAGGTGAACAGGATAGTTGTGTTGGTGGAAATCGTATCAATGATCTAAATAGAAAAAAAAACATGAGTTCAAAGGACAGTTTTGTATTTGTGATTCTGTTTATTCTCATTATAGAGGTAATCCCAATTCAGATTGAGCTTCAAGAAGGTGAAGCCCTTAAAGGCAATAATATTGATGAATCGCAATTAAATGAGTGTCTAAGTGTGCGAAGAGGCAATGAAGTAGGCGTGTGTTTTGGCAAAGAACTTCTTAACAAATTGAACAATTATGAAGAAACTGACTCTTTTAGTTTGGCAACGGGTGTGACATTTGTAAGAGATGAGAAAACGCCTAGAGATATTGGAACATTTCTTGATAAGGACCCAATGGATTTTAGGTAAAAAATACTAATTATAATTCTAAAAAAACTCTTTATTTAAGATACGACAGTGAAAACCCATTAAGTACTTTCGATGGCGCAGCCGATGCCGGGTAAAAAATAAAGAGTGACTTATAAAAGACAAGTAATATTAGTATTCTAATGTTTTTATTATTCATACACATTACACATTGTTTAAATCCAAATATGGCCACGATCTCAGCATGAATGCTGCGCATGAGTAAATATATCACATGCACAACTCTAGTTTTCAAATGGGACCATAAGTGACTGTGAATGCAAAGAGTTATTTTCGTTGAATTCCAGTTTAATATTTTTGGCGTTGCATCCCACTAAATATTATTATGTATATGTGTATATTACCTTGATGTTTAAGACAAATACCTTAATAATAAGCTTCAATTAAGTTTCAAATTAGTAAAAGTTACCCAGCAATTCTTTCACCATTTTATAGGTCTATAATCGAAGATGCCAGCCATCTCATTTCTAAGCGGTCCTTACATTGGGACCTCAGTACAATATACCCTGGATTGGTCATGAGAATAGCACCAACTTTAGCTAATGGAGTCCTTGAATTCGTCATGGATCCTAGAATGAAGGACAGGACATATCAGCAGCCGACCGAAGTATCTACAGGTATACAATTTTGTCTAAGCTAACTAGACTCATCTCAAATAACCACAGGAAGTTGTAGTATTTTATTCTCAATCATAGTCATTTCTTGGTCGTGTCCAAAATTTACACAATGGAGTCCAGGGTCTACTTACTATGTTTTATCGGTTTGTTAACTTTTCCAAGAACGTTCTTAACCCCTAGAGGGAAGCCTTTCATGATAATATAATATAAGTACCTACCTACCTAGTACTACTTACTGTAGTTGGAGATATAATACGATTACTAGCAATACTATAGCATAGAAATAGTAATAGTAGTAGTAGTAAAAGCGTCGGTAGCTTAGTGGTTAAGGAGTCGACCTTACGATCGAGAGGTCCCGGGTTCGAATCCTGGCCATTACACTACCGACGTGGACCCACTCCTAGCACAAGCAATTTAGCTTAGTTGGAGGGGTTAGAGGGAATATTAGTAACTTGGGTTCTATAATATTCTATAAAAAAAAACAATATCAAATTAGTCATATTTAAAACAATTGGGATATTGCTATGAGGATGATCTTGATGATGATACGTACCTACTGAAGGAGATCAAACACCCATCTCGTAAAACTGCTAACGTTATTTATTTTCATTGCCGAGCTATGCCCAAATAAGGCTTTTTAAAAATAGTAATATTACATATGAATTTCATATTTTATTACCATCTAAAGATAGAAACTAGAAGAGATTTTAACATTCATTATTCCTACTCCAGAAATGAAATTTGCTTTCTCGTTTAATGTATTTATATCTTAATTACTACATCCTACTTACTATCATTATAATTATGGAAATTAGTTTGTCAACCTTCGCATGTCTTAGAAAATTTTGCGTGTAACAAAACAATGCAAGAAATACTATAAAAGTAAGAATATTAATTAAATTGTGTTCCACGCCATCTATCCGGTTACTTTGAAACAAATATTAGTAGCTGGATTGATATTGATCTTGAAACCACGCCATCTAGCAGTTAACTGTTGAACTACTAACTATAAAACGTTTAATTTTGCTAGATCAGAATAAGATAAATAAGTTTGAACTGTGTAGCATATTATATATTGTTAAATCCATCCTTAGTAGTAGTTGCTGTTAAAAGTAAACTCAATGACTTTTCAATAATGATTCTATTTCTAGAAATCATATTAATAAGATGAGATTTACTATCGGCACCCTAACACCTTCGAGGCCCAACTTAATTTCACTAGTTATTCAGTGCACAAGATAAACAACGGATAAGACTCTAACATTTACTCTAGGTAAGACGGCATTCGCTCTTGTAAACATCAAAAAATAAACTCTGGACTCATAAAGTACAAACTTGGGACGCGACTCGTTCAATTTATTTATAATTAAGTACTTATCTATTTTTAAGAATACTATAATCGAAATTATTAGTAAGTACCTATTTTGTTAATCTATCCAACAAGGATAAATTGCCTGAATTAGGAGTGGGTTCACGACGACACATTAAACATTAAGCTCTCAAATTACATTATTAAATAATTTCTCTATTTATTTCCAGGTCGTCTTCTAGCAAGAAACCTTCTGGTACCATTTCTTCTTGGCTTCAAATTTCAACTTTCGACTTTATTGCCACTAGTATTAGGGCTATTACTGATAGCAAGTAAGAAAGCCTTTTTACTGGCTAAGCTAGCTCTACTGGCGGTAACTCTATTCAGTTCAGGGTTTGGCAATCAGGGTTCATTCTTTGGAGGAGGAGCACCAATTTCATCTGCCTACTCTGCGTACGAACCTACTGCACACTATCATGATCATCACGACCATCATCCTTCAGGTTAGTAAAGTTAAAGTCTAGTTGGTAAAAGTCTGATTGGTCAAAGTTTGATTGATAAAAGTCTGATTGGTCAAAGTTTGATTGATAAAAGTCTGTTTGGTCAAAGTTTAATTGGTTAATTACACAAGAAACGTTACAATTAATTTGAAAGTCTACCTACCTTTGGATCTACTGTCTTTTTATACCACAAGTGGTTCGGACCGTGGTAAGTACACGCGAAACAGTCAACAAACCGATGACAATTCCCAAATGTATCATGACTCATATATTTTGCGTTATTACAATGTACTTCACAATCATACAATAGTAATACAAATCAGAATCCCTGACTTGACTTACCAATACCGTCATCTAGCGTCAGTTCTCGGAGACATTCACGACGTTTCGTTTCCGATAGGTACGAAGGCCTCTTGCCGTTGCACTGTATCAAATCCCGCACTTGATATATTTCAATTTAAGTACCCTGGACTTTAGTACACCATGTTTAAAGTTGAAAATCCTTTGAATCATGTGAGTATTTTTAGGTTACATGCTTTTGAATGGGTTGGATTTTGGATGAAGCTTACAATAATAGTATTGAGTTTTGGATTGGTTTTCTTCCCTTGTACGTATCCATATGTATAATAGTTTATTAAAAAAGAACAAATAAGTATTTAACCAGTTTTAGTATCAGCTTAATGTTATAAAATCATAATATCCTATTGTGCTAATATTTTTAATATACTTTTATTTATTTTAAAACGTTTCTGGACATGTCAGTTTTGATAATTATTATGTTGGCAAAGTTAGCCCTGTTTTTGTTCACTACCTACTTTAGCGGTGTAAATACTTTTTTATTAATAAAAGTTTCATTTTAAATTCTTTTTATTTCAAAAACATAATCGTCATTATTTATACAGCATTCTTCAGTATCTGTAGCATACTTACTGAAATGTTTCAGGATACTATCGCCGTCAGCCTCATGCAGAACATTATTACCGAGAGAAATCAGCGGAACAAACCACAGCTTCTCCAATAACCCCTGAGGAACTAAGAGACAGGCTTGAGAGGCTCTTTGTCACGAAAAAAGATGGAGCCAACGACGCTAGGGATGACGTCAATATTAGAAACGCTAGGGATGACGTCACTATAAGAAACGCTAGGAATTTTCAATGGACACCGATTAACACCGGTTAATGTTAAAAGATGAATAAGATTGTAATGATATTGTGAATTTGTAATATGATAGTGTTGATTAAGATTAACTTATCTGATTGTAATGAGAGATAATACTGCAATGTACTAGCCAGAGTGCACTAGCCTAAATAGTTTTTTGACAGGTCATTCAAAGCCGCCATTTTTGCTTAGGTTAAGTACGCAAGACAGAGTTTGTGCGCTCAGTTTACTGTATGTGTTAGTGGCACCTACCTTTGAATTTCATAATAGTACAAATTAATCAAAACGTAAGATAATTCTAATGTATGTACAGCCAGCAACAAAAATTGACGAATCCGAACAAATTGATGTAGGTACATTATTATAAATTCTTTCGTTAGAACTAGTCATCAATATTTTTTTATTTAATCAGCAAATATTTTAATAATAATAAAAATGTTTTGCACGGTTTTATTATTTTTAAATAAAGAATCTTATATTCTTAAGGCAAATAACTGAATCATGTATCGTCTGGTGGAGTAAATTCTATTTACCTGGTAAAGTTTCATGATTATTATAAATAAAAGGCAATCGAACCTGAAACCTTATGAAGAGCTGTTGTACCCATCCTAAATCATAAGCAAAAAAAAACAGTAGCCCCTTACGAGTGCTGACAGAAGTGTAAACAGTCTATGAAAAGAAAAAAGTTTTATTTCTAAGAAGGGCTCAAAGCGCCTTAAAATGTCTCAATTCAAAGAGGTGGTGTCAAATGTGAATTGCCACAAATGTGAATGGCCTTAAATAATTGTAAAAATAAATAAATAACTTGTGAAGCGTATCATCACAACGCGTTCGAGACGCTGATGATGAATGACACGAGTTCCATGATTTTACTTCACCCAAAATTTTTATTCTATGAAGTAGTAAGTAAGAAATTCTCTTTCTAAAATTATAAAATTATCGTGTATTATTTGGTTCCCCATGTTGCTTTTCACATAATATGAAGTTTTCACTCATTGATGGTCTAACAACCGTATATATGATCTAATTAACCCGCTACGTATCTAACAATTAAAGCCGCACTAACACATTTCTTTTTCAAAAGAAACGCGCTGTACATCCTGTCTGTCGTTTCACGGTCTATATCCGAAGCAAATCGCTGAGCAACAGGGAACTACTTCCTATTCATGAATTGTAGAGATATTGATACTACATACATTAATGTACATTAAATAAAATTAAATGAATATAAAAGACTAGGTTTAGACTATCAATTTCACGCAGAGACTATAATATTTATTTTTGTACGTACTCGTTAATCTTAGTGAACTACTAGGGTATGAAAAGCCCCACCCAAAATTTTCGGGTTCTGGTTTCATTATTGTGTAATTTTTTTTATATTTTTTGACTATAATAAAACCCCCGAAACCGCGATACCCTTAAGTGACAATTTTGTGTCTGAGACTCTTCCGTCAATCTCCAAGTGCCAGATGGCAGGTAATGCTTGGGCTCTAGAGATCTTTGTGAGATACACCACAAAAACAAGCTTAAAATATGTATACAAAATGAAGTATGCATGTTGTAAACTATTTGAAGAGTTTCTTGATCTGCTGCAGAATTATGGACGTTTCGATCAGGTTACACCAGCTTATGACTACGGTGTAACTTAGTCGAACGTCAGGCAAAAATACATAATGTGTACACCTATGCCATGATCTCATTAATGCCCGTTAATGTATATCATGGATACGTATTCAGTACAGTTAAGTTTTCAAGAAGTAGCTATGATTTTGCAACTTATGAAATCTGAAACTGTAAAAATTTGAAAAGCGAGCTTCATTTTTTGTTTGTAAAATCTTAAAATTATTTTTCCATATTTGTACCATCGTCCGCTCTTACCGCAAGATCCTCTTGTGTGCAATAAAACGAATGCTGGCGCGTGCTAATTTTTATAAAGCACCACCACATCACAGCTCAATGGATACTTTCAACACTTTTTATACGAATGCCGTTGAGTTATGTTCAGGAATCGCGTGCGCAACAGTTGTGCGTGAACACACCAGGCTTTCTTTGGGAGAGTTTCTTCATTTTGCTTTTTTAGGATATGTTAATGCTATACCTTACCTAATAAAACCGAAGGCAAAATCTTAGGAAAGATGCACCATTACAGATACCAAGAATGTTACAATTTTTGGTCCCAAGTAATAGGAAGCGAGCCTATTGTCCTCAAGTAGACACTTTGTTCTGGGATGTATGTTTACTGTCGGATGAAGAGCCGTTCGATCCCTTAGTTGCCTTCTTCGACACCCACGGGAACAGATAAGTTGGCCGTATTCTACTCCACCGGGAATCTCTTGCTCTTGTACCATGGTATCATATCATCTCATCTTGTATTCGTGTCTTCACGGTTATATAGCGGTCTAGTCTTGCTCTGACTGAGTCCAAGATACCAAGTAATTGATTAAAAGCATTGCCGTAACACGCAATCGAATTAGCAAAACAATGTAGTACTGAGTAATTTACTGTAAGTTGGATTGAACGACTTATACTGTCAACTCATTTTCTGTACTGTAAAGCAACAAATATCCTTGAGACACAATTTGGGCAAGCCTTTTATTGGGTGCACCTGCTATATAACAGTTGATGCTCTCCATTAGAGCTAGGCAGTCACATTACAGTTGCTCCCAGTAAAGTGACCAAAGCAATCAAAAATAATAAACAACCCTCGGACTTCTTTGCTTCAGAGGGCTCGGCCTGGCTCTCGATTCTACAACAGCTAAACGACATCAAAAAATAAAAAAAACGGCATCACATAATAGACTTTGAAACGATGTCTTAAAAGTTTAAAATTAAATGACTTTTACAGAGTGAATGAAAAAGTGTGATGATTTTTTTTCCATTCCATTTTGGACTTTAGACGTATAGAAATAAAGTCTAAAATTTAATGTAAATTTTGCGTTAACTGTGGCATCACAATAGTTTAGCTTTAGTAGAATCGAGGGCCTGGTTACCAATAGTCGTTAGGGCAATACGGCCTATCATACTTTAAGTTAAGCGAACCCCGGACTCCAAGGAGAAGGCGAGGCCACTGGGAATAACGCAAGGATGATGATGATGATCGATCTTCACACAGCCAGAAGACAGCAATTAATAAGAACAACCGAATTTTCATAAAGTACGATTCGATATACTTGTCTGTGACATATAAGAAAGAAGGAAAGCATTTAATTAAGAAACGCAAAATGTACAAAGAATCCAAATAAAAATAATTATAATATTGTACAGACCTACATTCAATGAATGCACATCATGCGAACACAAAATGGGCCACTATCTCAGCATAAATGCTTTGCACACCAGGGTATACAGATGGCGCCACTAGTAGCACTGCCGTCACGTAAACCGAGTTACCACAAAGCAAATACAAATTTGAAGAACACAAATAAATAAGACAGATCAAAATAAAATTAAAAACAAACAAAATAAAAACCTACTTATTTTATTAGTTTAGCTCCTACTTTAGTGTTAAAAACAGACTAATATTATTTATTTATTACATTAAAGATGACTCATAGCCATCGTTTAGCTGTCGCAGGCAATTCAAGAAAGTGATGACTTACGGAAATTATAAGCTTTGTTCGCCATTTCACAAGGTGGTCAGTCAAGCGTAAATAGAAAACAGTTAACTACAATATCGTTTAGTATAGATAATTACTCAGTTATTTGTTGAATGGATACTATTTTTTAGCCCCAGAAATAGTTCGCGTGCCTGTATGTGAGGTATGAGCTCAAAAAATCTCATTCGCCCCACATTATAATGTCCGGCACGAAAATTTTATTGATATGCCAATGCGTAATTTTTTGGTAGTTTTGCTAACATTATTATTATGCATGAAATGACGCATTTCATTAAGGATATTCATGAGTGCTATTGATATGTTATTTCTTTTTAATGATATAATACTACTGATATAATTGATATTACGCAAATCTGCGATTGATGATCATTTAAATAAATAAATGATTATATATGTATAAGCAGTATTTTTTTGTTCAACTGTAACACCTAAATAAATTTTCGAGGGTAGATGAGAACGGAGGGCGTAGAAATTAACACCAATTCATGACATGACACTAGCATATTTTATGATGTTGCACAAATAGTCAAATCAAATGAATTTGCGTGGTGATGATGTACATCGAAATGATTGCAAAAATTATTTTACTAGTGATTCAATATATTATTTTGCTTTAAGTTATTGGATTCAGTATATTAGCGATAAAATATTGAATGCATTCGCTTTTATCCCAGGCCTCATTCGAATTTTTATATAAGGATAAAAAAAAAGAAAAACGACAGTACAAAGTTTCAAATATTTTTATTATTTACCTGTCATCTTCAAATGAAACAAAAATAAAACAAACAATAAGTCTTTATAGATTTCTTTCAAATATCATTTGCTGATCTCATCCTGAATATTTTTCATCATCATTAAACTTAAAATAAAAATAAATTATTATCATAAAATATATCATAAGTACGCAATTATTATATTGATATAATAAATAAAAGGTACTCGCGTAACCACCTCGTCGATTGTCGACTTGAAAATTTAATAAATAGTATCGACCATCGATATAAATATAAATAAATAACTACTTATTCTAAACAGCACCATCTAAATATAATAACATAAATAGCTTATTAATTATCTTATTACTATTTATACAAAATTGGACAAACGATTGAAAAACAGAAATGCACAGTACCCGTCGACTAGCCTAATGTAATACTATTATTTTAACATGATTATTATATTATTAATGCATTATTATTTGTATAACTATTATATAATTTATTTACTATCAATATTATTTGGTGCATTCGATTATATTACATAATGTACTAATCATAACACATGCAAAATATCGCTCATATCAATATTTACGTAATATAATATTCTTATCGTCGTTACAAAAATAAATAGTATACCTAAACTACAAAATAAATTATTTATTTATTGAACTACCTAGTGTCGTCGAATAAGCATAATAAATAATATTTATTTTAGGATAAACAATGTTTTATACAAAACAGTTCTATAGTGCTTTCAATAAACCCAAAACTTAGTTTTGGATAATTATGGTGCTAATGCAAACTGTCGTGTTGTTGTAAATTTTGTAAATGGAGTCGTAAGCCTGATTTATTGTTCAAATTTTATTGTTTCTTGGCATACGCTTGGTATGCCCTGTCTTGAGCAGCCTGTTCATCCTCCACACTTCTTCTGTAATGACCTCCTGGTCCTGTAGTATCGAAATCACTGCCGTAATGGGACGCAGAATAAGTATGGGTTTGAGAAACCTGAGGATGCTTCACAATCTCGTACGTAGTCTTCTCATGGGACTCACCACCAGCCACCAGCTTCTTCAATCCAATGATTGCCGATAATAAAAGAGCTATCTTACCAATAAGCAAGGCTTTACCAGCAATGATTGCGATTGCCTGGAATGCGATTGCTAAAAACCCACCTTTGATCGCCACACCAGCGAGTATGGGGCCAATCATCTTCTTCAACTTACTTCTACCTTCATTCAAAGACCGTCCTATGTCCTCGCCGACATCCATTGGTGATATAAAGACGCGATGGGTTTGAATTAACTTGGTTGTCGCTTGCTGCAAGTATTTATCAATCTTGTCTGATGATAACGAGTACAAGTCTCGATCTTCTGGAAGAGCATTAGGGGATGCCCTCCCTGCATCAGGTTTCTTCACCAACGAAATCCCTTCGAGGATAGGCAAGGAGTCCATTCGCGCCGCCCTATCAGCTAATTTCATTGCCTGAATCTTCAAGCACTTAACAATCTCCTGAGATTTTTCGCAGTTGTCGTACACCTTACCCAAAAGCCTCAGGCTGGCTCCAAAGGTGTCAGCTGAAGCTGAGAGCACACAAAAACACAAAAGGACGATACCGCGGCACTGCATCTTGTAAAAACCGCGGGTGTCCCCTCGACGTGGACAAAATAAACTAAGTGGACGTTGTCCGACGTATGCGCTTGCGTCTATAGAAATGGGCACCTTGTAAATGTGCACTGGCATTTATCTATTTTCACCGGGAACTGCATTTATCTATAAATCTTTTAGAGCGTGCAATCGTTGCATCGTATGGCCGTGCACTGAGCCGTGTAGGTACACGGTGGATTGGCGCGTGTGTGATCTATCGTTTGGATGTGTGAGTGACAGTTCCATCGATCTCATGCTGACGAAGTGTATTATCACTGTCAAGGTCATTGTGTTGATATCAGGATTTTGAACAAATTACTGGAACTTAATTGTATTATTCAGGATTAGGATCATTCCTGTATATGGGGCTCCATCATTATCTTTGGGGCGAAAATCACTCTCATCTGCAGACTACTTAATACCTGCTAATTCAAGAGGAGGCTCTATAGAAAAGCAATACTCTGGCTTTAAAGTAGAATTGATACTCAGATGAAGAAAAAGCTAATATAACCGTTTATTAAATCCATACTTAATATTATAAATGCGAAAGTAACTCTGTCTGTCTGTCTGTCTGTCTGTCTGTCTGTATGTTACGCTTTCACGCCCAAACCACAGAACCGATTTTGATGAAATTTGGCATAGGGGTAGATTAGACCTTGAGAAAGGACATAGGCTATGTTTTGTCGCGATAACCAACTTTCACGCGGGCGGAGCCGCGGGCAAAAGCTAGTTCATAATATTTCAAAGTTTTTAAAATTTAGATGGCCAATATCTGGTCTCTAAGAACCTCCTTTTTAGGGTTCCGTAGCCAAACGGCAAAACGGAACCCTTATTTTATTTATCTTACTTTGAGACCAGTGGTTAAATCCCCAACAATGGTACAAAGGCTCAGGGTACCGGTTTTCCTCTCCAGAATTGGAAGTCGGACGGCCATCGCTCTAATAAAAGTCAAATAACCCAATGATGAAATTGAAATTTAGATGCAAACTGCTTGTTTTGGGTAGAGGGATTCCCGTAGTTCTGTTTCATCCAACGTGCCCTCATTTTGCTTAATTTGTAGTTTTTAATTTGAAAGATCTTCATCAGATTTAAGATCATACGAAAGAGTATTGCAATCAGTTGTGTAGAACCGGAGATAATAATAATTCCCGTAGTTCTGTGTCATCCAACGTGCCCTCATTTTGCTTAATTTGTAGTTTTTAATTTGAAAGATCTTCATCAGATTTAAGATCATACGAAAGATTATTGCAATCAGTTGTGTAGAACCGGAGATAATAATAATCTAAATTATATTATCAAAACTCGCAACGTGACATCTGAAATCCACGCGGGTGAAGTCACAAATATCAGCTGTTTTTAATCCCCGGAGGATAAGCAGAGGTGAATTAACACCCACATTTCACCAATCATTGTATTCGGTCAATAGGGGGTGAGCCTATTGCCGCCTTCCGGGCACTATTATTGACTCGAGCCTATATCTGATGCTGAGTCTGGGCTGTATATATCGCCCTTCCCGGCGAATAAAATGGTAATCGCAAATTCCAAATTTTACAGGAGAAGCAAATAACTGTTTTTTGCTTATATCTCAGTGCAGGTAGATTGTATGGCAATAATTTATATGTCAAAAGAAAGCTAATTTTTGTGCAGACTAGTTTCTATGTTAATTTTATTTCATTAGGCTATTCGAATAAAGTAATTTAAGAAAAACATTTTACCGAAAATGTAGATAAAAATTATAGTACACAATGTATCATTACCATATTATTCGCGTGTTATTCCCATTGCTGCCGTGGTCAGTAATAATACATTACAGTATTGTTCATGTAAATATGGAGCTAAAAATGTTTACGGTAAATGAACATTACCATATTATTCGGGGAAATGCATGTGATAGTGTCTACGGTAATATTACTTTGCAAAACTATTCATCAATATATTGTGTCAACTGATTATTTGTAATATTATATTGCAAATATAATATTTGATCAAACAATACAGTAATAATTAGTTAAATTACATAATATTGCGGGAATGAAGAGAGCTACCACATTCAGGTTGCAGTATATTTATTACTACTCAATGATTTAATAAAGCAATGTCTTACAAACTAAATAACAGGCTTATATACTGATTTATCCACCATTAGTGGAGTGGGAGCGATGCTTGTGGCCACGTCCTATCTTCTCACTGACTTGAAGAAGGCATGGGGAGCTGTGAGAAAACTCACAGATGACCCACCAGCCGCTGCCAACCCTGGTAGAGTGACGTCAAACCAAGCGGCCCACCAACTCCTCCTAAACGGGAAGACACAACACCTAAGACCTATTAAGTTCGACAGTCATCTCACCAACCAACCAAATTGGCCAGCCCTTTTCACTGCAGGAAATCATAGACACCATAAAATACTAAAAACGAGTAAGGCAGCAGGCGTAGACGATATCACTGTCGACCAAATAAAACATTTTGGGCCCAGAGTAGTGTCCTGGCTTCTTGATCTCTTTAACAACTGCCTAAAATCCTCCAGAATTCCAAAACTGTGGCGAAGAACATAATTAAAAGCACTCCTCAAGCCTGCCAAGAGCCCCAACGACCCTAAAAACTACCGCCCCATTTCTCTACGCTGCCAGCAATATCTTGAAGGTGTTCAATATATTCAAAAGAATGTTGCTGAACCGTCTAACACCAATACTGGAGGCTAATCTCATTGCCGAACAGGCTGGATTTAGACCCGATAAATCGTGCACCAACCAATAACCCTGAACACAAAACACTATGTATACGCGGACGACCTGGCGCTTACTGGTCAAACAAAAAATTTCGAAGAGGCTGAATTAAGACTGGGTGCAGCTTTGGAAAGCCCAGACCAGTACCGCAAAGAGAATGTACTAATAACCATATAATGGACTAATAAACTAAAAATGGGAGGTAAACCAACTCCTTAACATCTCGTGGCGAGGGGTCGAGATTGCTCGATCTCTGCCCAAAGCCACGTTACCTCGGCGTTACTCTCAACCGAGCTCTCGCCTATAAAACCCACTGCCGAAACACCAAACAAAAAGTGGCGAGCAGGCAAAATTTGATGCAAAGGGTAACATCCACGTCTTGGACATGTTGTCAGGACAACCGGCCTCGCTCTCTCTTTCTCAGCGGGTGAGTTCGCGTATCCAGTATGGCACCGCTCTGCGCATGCTAAAGAGGTTGATACTGCCCTAAACGACACATGCCGCATTATAACGGGCTGCCTTAAGCCTACTCCCCTGAACAGACTGTATCCACTAGCTGGTACCACTCCACCAAGCTTACGACGGCACGTTGCTTGCGAGGTTGAGAAGAGAAGTAGACTGTAAAAATAGCTGCGTATGGCTTTTTTGCTGACTGCTTCTTAACGAGAGAGATGTCTTCTTCTTTCGTTAACCGTGTGTGCAGTTGCTATATGTGCCGACACGCTGCTGTGGTCGTAGGATCCAGGCTACGCGGTCGCTGCAATTAGTGGTACCCCTGTTGTGGCCGTGTATGCTGGCTGGTCACTTTGGTCTCGATGGCTTTTTGAAGATTCAGCAGTCTTATCTCTCTTTGGAGCGCGCCAATGCCAGTTGTGGGCAGTTCCATTTCGCCGGAACTGGGTGCCGCTAATTTGCGGAGTACTTTTCTTCAGTAGTCATCGTAATTTCAAGACTAACCGCTGGTCCCTTAGATGCGGGCCGCGTGCGGTGCTTCCTTGACGTTAACATTGTTGACGATTGCTATGACGGCGTGTGCTGCGTCGACATTTTCTGCTATTGCGCTAAGTTGCATATAGTTCCGTCTGCATTTATGCTAACTTGCCATTATGTAGGTTGTTGCGTTGCGTCATCGTTTGACTTTTTTTTGTTTCCGTAGTCTCGAAAATGTGAGATTTTTGCAATTATGTTCTTTCTTCGAAGAGACTCGGCCACTGATGACTTTTAGTCGAATGCGTGTGTCAGATTTGGGGGGGTAAAATAGGGGTAACTATATATATATGTCTATAACTTACTATATATACCCATAAACAGGATGCCATCTGTAATTATGTATTTGAACCAAGGAAATTAAACAAATACAATTCTGTTTTATCACTCTTTTATTCTGTTATACTACGTCAGTTCCAAAGGCTGTTGTAGACAGGAAAGAACTAACAAGAAAACCTGTCTGCCTTCTAACCACAACATAATTATTATTTTACTTTATGTTACACCAGGCTCGTAGCCAAATATTACAATATAAGACAACCCTGGTTTCAGACCAGTTACAACAGTATAATAGCTAAAACTATAACACAGATACTTATCACATAGGAACCACATTGGAGTCGAACCACTTCTCATAATTATTAGTATGACAATACTTGCACAGTCACTAATACGCTATAATGATATTGTATCACCTGGTATATCAGTTAAACAGAGTAATAGCCGATACTTTGATACATAGGTAGTACATAAAAACCTAGATACCACACTGGTATCGAACCAGCCCTTATAATCATACTTTTACAGCCATTATTATTATGATAGTTTATTATCCCCAAGGATTATCGCAAATACACCAAGCAATACTTTGATTCGGTTACTTTACAAGTATATTTTAGTTACACAATATTTGGAACACCCAAAGAGGGTATTTAATTATAATTGCTAATTCAATCAACTTGTTAAATACCAATCCACTATTATATTATTCACTATAACAGTAATTATTACTACATTCACTGTTATAACACTAAGTAGGTACATATTATTATAACATTATAAATATAACAGAGGTATATCGTACCTCACACTTCGACGGCTCGGGATAGACTGTCCCCACGACAACTGACATCGTCTTTTTATAACATTTGAGACGTCGCATTGCATCGAATGGTTTTCACCTACCCACTTATAAAAATATTGTATAAAGTAGTTTCTTATTTACAAATTCTTTAAAATATTCTTTATAGTAATATAAATACACTATAATACATCAAGCTACACCTCACCTGATCGCTGGCCACTCCATATTTTAACATGATTCTAACACGGCCATACTGACAATTACTTCGCTCTCGAAGTATTTACAATTAATTTTATTGTTTATTGCAAATTGCGATCACATATTACATAGTTAAACTTAGTCGTTATAATTATATTTCTTTTACATCACTTTTTGCTAAACAGAATTTATACATTAAAGAAAAAACACTTTCTTAGTATCAAAATTACCCCAAAAAGAATGGTCAACACCAAAAAAAATATAGATATTCAACAACATTTTGGTACTTTGTCTCAAACTTAAGATTTAAACATTATTTAGTCTTCGATCTTTATGAAATCTTAGCATAGTAGAGGGGCAAAAAACATTTTATAAAATGTGTGTAAAATATATATATATATATTATCATCTGTTATTATTCAGTTATCTAAGAACATTAATTACCTCCGAATCCAACGGAATAATGTGAACTTTTATAAAATGTCTTTTGTTATTGTTCGGTTATCCAAGAATATTGATTACCTCCGAATCCAACGGATAATCTGAACTTTTATAAAATGTCTTGTTATTGTTCAGTTATCTACGAATATTGATTACCTCCGAATCTAACGGAATAATCTAAACTTTATCATTTCAAACACCATCTATAAATTTACCATTACATTAATTCTGCATCACGTCATTTGATCATAACAGTCTTATTTTACCCGAGATGCAAGTCTCGTATTTTACCCGAGATGTAAGACTCGTATTCTCCACGAGGTATTACAGTCTCGTATTTTAACCTTAGTCTTAGTCTTAGTCTTAGTCTTTAGTCTCATCCTTACTTTTTCTTTTTACTTATAACCACCACTAATGCCATAAGCCAATAACACTATATATATAGTAACACAAATAGCAATGTTTTTAATCTATCACGGCCATTCTGAACTGCACTTTGATCTCAAAGTGTTAGTAAATCCATAAAAATAAAATAATACCTATTGTACTCCTTTGTGGTACATACTTAGTGTAAACGCTATTGTCTTTTTTTTATTATTCGAATTTAGTTCGTTTCAACTATACTTGACTTTACTTTGACTGAAATTTACTTTATTATTGTATTTATTGCAGCTTATTTTGAATAAACTTTACTATTGCATCGACTGTACTCCGCGTTTCGAACTGGTCGGTGGTCCATTTGCTAAACTAGTATTTAATATTTATTTTTATATTGACGTGTTGCAAGTTCCGATTTAATAGTCCATGCAGAATATTTTTTTTTTTTATTTGAATTTAATATTGAATCGAATGTACTTTTACTTTCATATTGAGTTGACTGTACTTTTACTTTAATATTGGACCGACTGTACTTTTACTTCATTGGCTTTAAAAGACTTGACTTTATTGGCTTTAGGTAACTTGAAAATGTGTCCAACTAATAAAAAAAATGGGTCGTATTTTAAAGTCCTGGTAACCATCACACATTAATGATTATCAGTATCAATTAATCCAAATGGATTAAGAGGCTCTTTCAATCTTTCTATCTCGGTGTATGTGTAAACATACCTTTTAGTAATTCTCATAATAAGTAAATCTACTTTACATCTCATAATAAGTAAATGTACTTTACACAGTAATCATAATAAGCAACTGTTCGGCCAACCTGATACATCTTAATAACAGGTTACTTATCAGGTACCGAAAATAACTATATTATTATAAAATACAAAATATTAACACCACTAATTCTGATCACCAAACTTTTAGAATAGGTACGGAATATTAACACCACTTATTCTGATAAAACCATTTCAGTTCACCCCAAGGATTAACCTTGCTATAGGTATTAGTCAAGCCACATATTTTATTTAAGAAAATAAACCGTTTAATCATTACTTTCTTTTTTTTTTATTAAATAGGGTAGCTTTAAATATGAAATCCAGTATTATATCAATGATAACAGCCAGAAAATTTAAAATTATTCGTTAGTGATCAGCCCGAGTGGTTTGCAATAAGAACTATCACGAAGTTCACTATCCAACTTGAATCTTATTAATCACAAAAGCTACAATACCGTTTTTGTGCACTTTTTTGTTGGTGGTTTAGAAATACACTGCTTCGCAGTACCTCTGCAAACTGATGCTGGATTTCACTGCCTTGCAGATAGCTGAGCCGTCAATCATTGCTCCAGTGGGTAGCAAATATTACAGAAGGCTTTTGGCAAGCCTCCCAGATGCAGATACAATCTGAAACTTGTACAATGTGTATTAGAATACGGTTTTTGCGTATCCCACTTCTGATGTCAGATTTGGGGGGGTAAAATAGGGGTAACTATATATATATGTCTATAACTTACTATATATACCCATAAACAGGATGCCATCTGTAATTATGTATTTGAACCAAGGAAATTAAACAAATACAATTCTGTTTTATCACTCTTTTATTCTGTTATACTACGTCAGTTCCAAAGGCTGTTGTAGACAGGAAAGAACTAACAAGAAAACCTGTCTGCCTTCTAACCACAACATAATTATTATTTTACTTTATGTTACACCAGGCTCGTAGCCAAATATTACAATATAAGACAACCCTGGTTTCAGACCAGTTACAACAGTATAATAGCTAAAACTATAACACAGATACTTATCACATAGGAACCACATTGGAGTCGAACCACTTCTCATAATTATTAGTATGACAATACTTGCACAGTCACTAATACGCTATAATGATATTGTATCACCTGGTATATCAGTTAAACAGAGTAATAGCCGATACTTTGATACATAGGTAGTACATAAAAACCTAGATACCACACTGGTATCGAACCAGCCCTTATAATCATACTTTTACAGCCATTATTATTATGATAGTTTATTATCCCCAAGGATTATCGCAAATACACCAAGCAATACTTTGATTCGGTTACTTTACAAGTATATTTTAGTTACACAATATTTGGAACACCCAAAGAGGGTATTTAATTATAATTGCTAATTCAATCAACTTGTTAAATACCAATCCACTATTATATTATTCACTATAACAGTAATTATTACTACATTCACTGTTATAACACTAAGTAGGTACATATTATTATAACATTATAAATATAACAGAGGTATATCGTACCTCACACTTCGACGGCTCGGGATAGACTGTCCCCACGACAACTGACATCGTCTTTTTATAACATTTGAGACGTCGCATTGCATCGAATGGTTTTCACCTACCCACTTATAAAAATATTGTATAAAGTAGTTTCTTATTTACAAATTCTTTAAAATATTCTTTATAGTAATATAAATACACTATAATACATCAAGCTACACCTCACCTGATCGCTGGCCACTCCATATTTTAACATGATTCTAACACGTGCATCAGTGGCTACGATCCGTATTTTCGTAATCATAGATTCTTCTACTATTCTTATTCTTCTTCTTCTTGAAGATGAAGTGTTCGATTTGCCTTTTTTGTACCTAGTCTCTCAATCGTATGTCGATCTTTGGAGAGTTTTTGTGAGGCGATGATTGTCGGGATGGTGATTGCATGTGTCGCGCATTGTGTCGCGGAGCCGGTCGAGACTGTGGTAGCCGTACCGAAATTATTTTCGTTGATACCACATAATTTCTTGGTTCTTCTGGCTGATTCAATAGGCTCATATCGCTGAGCCTGGTGCTTCTTGAGATCTCGCATTTACAATTAGTCCATATATTTGGTCTGGAGTATAAAGGACTTTATTTTTTAAAGCTCTTTCTATGCATGAATGCATGCTATCGCCTTCGTTTTGGCTATGTCTAGTATCGAAGAAACTATGTATTATAGTTTGCATATCATGGGCTTTTATTGCATGGAGGTATAAAGCAAAAATATACCGATTTTTACTTTGCCCTGAACACCCATCTGAATAGAAAGACCAATTCCTGATACTTCAGTTTTTTTCTACCTTATATAGTATTCCTTTTTTTACTATACCTTTCATAAATAAGGAAACAAAATATGTGAGCGCTTTTGCTCTGCTAATACTACCGAAAATAGTAGTGTGTTATTGCATTGCGTTCCAACATAATTGCAATATTTCAATGTAAAACCCGTTACTTTTAGAATTTTATCTATATAATACGGTAAAAAACATTACCGTTTTTATTAAAATCTGTAATTTATTGTAAAAATGCATTACCGAAACTAACGGAAAAAAATAACTTTGCATTATCGTTTACGGTTTTATTCGTGTTCAAATTGTATTTCTAATTTAACTGAAAAAAAGTGTTATTTTCATTATGGACCAATGGGAATTATTGTATTTTCAAAAATATCCACTGAAAAATTACAAAAAAAATTTACAATGTGTATTCGATGCTCTAAGAACCGAAAATGCAATAAAACTTAAACTGTGGTAATAGCACAATACCATATTATTCGCCGGGGAGGGCGATATATTCTGTCTGATGTTAAACAGCCCCTATCCCTAAGTCACCTCGTACGACATCACATGGAGTTTACCACGGAATTCCGAAATATGGTTTGTCGATTCACGGGAAATCTAAAACACGTTTTGTTATTTTGCGTCTGACCGAATAAACGATTTACTAAGTTACGAGTGTTCGAAACTACTGTAGACCTTTACATCACCGATCAAAAGAACGAAGGCCCGATGAACGTTTGGTCGAATCAACGATACACCTTTCATTGGGTGATCGAGAAAATCTAATCCCGAAATACTTTTGATTAATAAACGTTTGGCCGAATTAACGCTATATTTTTGTTAATTGACCGAATGCATTAAAATGTGGCCAAACATTTGAATTTTCACTATAAAAGCGTTTGCCAGTGCAGTTTATGCACTTTAGTGTTGACACTTTAGTGCTGAGAAGAGATGGGGTGGACCAAATTCTACTCTGTCGGAAACCACGCAGCACTGCTGTTTTTAATATTAATGAATTATTTATTTCTTCGTTTAGCTAATTATGAAACTAGTAGTACTTCACAGTAGTTAGCGACTGGCACTTATAGTAAGTATGAAGTTAGATCTTTGTCGAATTTCTCACAGTGACTGCAACATAAACGGGATCATAATTTGCTTTCAATCATAAGAGCTATCATCTCAGGTTCAATAATGCCCTACATTTCTGAGGCATAAATGAAAGTGAAAACTTCCTTTATGCCAATTTTATTCTGTGCTAGCTTTTAGCCGCGGCTCCGCCCGCGTGGATGTCGGTTATCGCGACCAAACATAGCCTATGTCCTTTCTCATGGTCTAATCTACCCCTATACCAAATATCATCAAAATCAGTTCAGTGGTTTAGACGTGAAAGCGTAACATACAGACAGACAGACAGACAGAGTTACTTTCGCATTTATAATATTAAGTATGGATTTTAAAGAGTACAATAGGGCCACCGCATCTATTCCTATGGAATCACTATGGGATAGGGCTGTTCTCCTTCCGACAGTAAATATACAGCTCATAAATAAGTGCCCGCTTGACGGCAATAGGCTCACCCCCTATTACGTGGGATTGGAAATCATAGTTGGCAAAATGTGGGTGTTAATACACCTCTGCCTACCCCTTCGTGGATTTGCAGGTGTGAGTATATTTAATGAATGTATGTATCTAACGCAAACTATAACGGACATCCATCCAAAATTTGTGGTAAAAAATATTTAGAGTAAACTGGATATTTTTTTTATGTAATTGGGAGGCAATCGAGCAGACGGATCGCCTGATGGTAAGCGATCACCACCGCCCATGGACACCCGCAACACCAGAGGAGTCATAAGTATGATTGAATATTGATAACGGATATAGCAACCACCTATTATCCCATAGTGGAGTATCAGAAAATGACGTTTTCTCAGCCCACATTAAATCCGACATTTCCAGGAAATGTTGGATTGCGTATAGAAGTAGCAAATGCTTAAAGAAATCGACTATCATATGCATTATAATGCAACACTGTCCGTGTCCAAATCACCTCCGCATACCATTTTCAACTCGCGTAACTACAGTCTCTGACATTGAAGGAAGCTTGTAAAAATTTGAAGGCAGAATTACTCTTGAGCATACTCGTATTTACTATTCTTTTCCAAGATGGTCTTCAAGGATCGTCTTCCAAAAAAAGATTTCTCAACCTGTAGGCCTACTTACTCACTCTGGTATCCTCTCCCTTTATCAAGATCCTTTACAAATTTATCTCCATAGGCGATATAAATCTACGACCTTCCCCCCTTTTTCATAATGTAAAAAATAACGTTAATTTGAATGACTTTTTGTCAATCAATCAATCAAAGTAATCAGTGCTTACAAATAGTTGATTAATCATTCATTGTTTCCAACAGTTCGTAAGAATGTTGGCAGATGGCTCTACCGTCGCCCTTAAAGACGGATATAAAGAGAAGAAAAGTTTGAAATGATTCAGGTGTGGCTCAATAGCTCAGTTGCAAGAGCATGTTTTTCGAATAACATTAATGTTAGATGAATGCAAAACATAGGCTTTGTATCCATCTAAAACACACAAATACACACATTAAATAACTAATCTAACCCTGAGCCCTAATTTTATACTATATGTTTTACTAACACTTGTGACGGATAAACCCAAATTAATTTCCCCACAAATACCTATAGACATCTAAAGCGATTCTAACGAAACGATCTATAAACGATGAAACCTACTCTCCACCTTGAGGTTGGCAGAATCATCAGTACCCATATTACCGATGCAAGAAGCCATTTCAATAAAATAAGAAGAAGAAGAAAGGCAGAATTAAGTAGCAGGTGGTCTGGACCACCTACCCCAGAAGGAGAGAAGAAACATTAGGAACGGAAATTAGAAAAAAGAGTAGAATTTCCCATGCGGTGTCGTACAAGGCGACTGTGGAATGAGGTTTCTTTTTTATCGTGCGATAAATCCCAACGGATACCACCCCCACGGAGCCGGTGGTGGTGGTTATGTCGGACTCGAACCGACTAAAACGCACGCCGTCTTGGGTCCTTGGTTGCCGGAGGTGAGATTGCCGAAAGCATATCCCTCGCACCCCGGCAGACCCATGACCATCTCTTTCGAGAGGGCCCCTTTCGGGTTGTGGGGACCACGGGGTCACACGTCTATAAAATGCTACAGTGGAGTTTGTTGCGCCGTTTCTTCTCCACTGGTGCCTAGGAAGCAGTGGTAAACTTAGTTTTAAGCAGAATTTGACGTCAAAAAGCTGTAGTAGTGCTATTTTGAATAAATAATTTGAGTTTGAGTTTGAGTTTGAGTTTTGATTTTCTTTTATACCACTTAAGTGGCAGACAAGTACACAGCACTCCTGATGGGAAGCGGTTCCCGTAACTTATGGAAGTGTCCAACACCAGTGACCTAACAATCATGTTGCCGACCCTGTAAGGAGGAAAAAGAATCCTCACGGATACCTTCCCACCAAAACCGGCGGAGGTGGTTATGTCGGACATAAACCGACTAAAACGCACGCCGTCTTTGGGTCTTTGGTTTTTTTTTTTTTTATCGTGCGAAAAATCCCCACGGGTACCACCCCCACAAGCCGGTGAAGGCGGTTATGTCGGACTCGAACCGACTAAAACGCACGCCGTCTTGGGTCCTTGGTTGCCGGAGGTGAGATTGCCAAAAGCATATCTCTCGCACCCTAGCAGACCCAGGACCATCTCCTTCGAGATGGCCCCCTTCGGGTTGTGGGGACCACAGTGTCCCCATCTTGTCCCGGTTACGGGGAGGCGCATTTTGCGCCGCCGCCGCGGCCTGCTTCTGCTAGGGTGACAGGTGGCTCCACCGGTCACCCCCAGGCCAGCGCTCATGGAGGACGGAGGTCGTTCTGCGACCTCCGACGTCCGGTTCGCCTTCGCTCTGCGCGGGCTTCCCGGGCCCGGAGTCTAGTCCGGACCCGACCGGCCACCTCCTTCTCGAGCATTACTTGCTCGCAGAAGGAGGCAGCCGCACCCCAAGCGTTCGCGCATCTTACCATCGCTGTGAGCAGCGTGGCGAGTGTGAGGACTCCCACCCCCAGAGCCACCACTAGGACCCGCCACGGCGTGCCCTGCGCTTGGTCGCCCAAGTCGTAGCTCCCATTCCGCTACCATGTCCCTGTGGAGCTGAGACCTCACGGCCCGAATTTCATCAGGCTCGGGTTCCCGTCCCTGCTCCCGCGCCTCCTTTCGATACCGATATAGCATCGAAAGGGCTCTCGCATCCAAGGAGACTCGCCGCCTCCAGGGATATCGTGCGGTACCCCCTAATGGCCCTTCTGGCCATTGCGCGCTGCGGCCCACGCAGCAGACGCGCATTGTGGACCGTCAGGGTGTCCGCCCATATTGGGCACCCATATAGGGCCATGGACCGCACTACTCCCGCGTAGAGTCTCCTGCAGGAGTCATCAGGCCCCCTCATGTTGGGCAGCAGCCGCCCCAAAGCGGCAGCTGTGTCCTTCAATTTGGGGGCCAGTCTTCGGAGATGCTCCCCGAAGTTCCACCGGCCGTCTAGCACGAGCCCCAGATATTTCATCTGGGGCTTGATGGCGATGGAAATGTTTCCCACTATGAGGCTGGAATCCTCCGGTGGCACGCGCCGAGGCCCATGAAAGAACATGGCCTCGGTTTTATGCAGAGCCACCTCGAGACCCAGCCGCCGGATCCGCTCCACGACTTGGGCAACCGCGGTCGTGGCCTTCAGGGTCGCTTCGCGGTATGTAACCCCGCACGCCGTCACCAGCGTGTCGTCCGCATAACACGTGACGGCGGCACCGTCCGCGAGCTCACCGCGAAGCACCCAGTCGTAACCGATGTTCCACACTAGCGGTCCCAGGACCGATCCCTGCGGAACACCGCACGACATCTCTCGCCGACCGAGCCCAGTCGCACTTGGGTAGACGACTGCTCTCTCCGACAGATACGCCCCGACTATGCGGCGAAGGTAAAGAGGCGCATCGTGATACACGAGCGCCTCCCTAATGCAGCTCCAGGGCAGGGTGTTAAACGCGTTGGCGATGTCCAGTGACACCGCCAACACCACCTCGCCCTGAGCGACGGCGTCCCTCGCCAGAGTCCTCACGCGTATGATGGCATCCACGGTGGAGCGCCTCCGGCGGAAGCCATACTGGCCATCCGCCAGGTCAGGCCCCACCCTGGATAGGTGCTCGACGAGGCGCTTTGCAATGACTCTTTCAAAGAGTTTGCGCACCTCGTCGAGCAACACTATGGGCCTGTAGGCGGACGGTGAGTTCGCCGGGTGCCCCGCCTTTCGGATGAGGACCAGTTTCCCCGACTTCCACATCTTCGGAAACTGGCCTCGCTCCAAACATGCGCTGAGAAACCCTCTCAGTCGGGGCTCGAGAGCGTCTTCTTCGCCTAGAGCTAGGCCCACGCTCGGCCTGGAATGCCGTCTGGTCCCGGGGCGGTGTTCTTGGCCTTAAGCCTTAACACCGCCAGCTCTAGCTCTACCCAAGTGACCTCGGGCACGTCGTCGTCATCCACGCTGGGTGCCATAGGCGACCTAGGTGGCGGAGTTATCTGCGGTGGAATATGTTCCACCGCCCGCGCTGGGAACAGGGAGCCAACGACTCCTCCGAGCAGCTCCGGCTGGAGACACCGGGTCAATGGCGGGGCCCGGGGGCGCAGCTTGCCCCTTACCATAAGGTAAGGCCGCCCCCATGGGTCCCGCTCCAGCGTCTCCAGCAGCTCTTTATGAGCTGCTGCCTTTGCCTGCCTTGTGGCCACTCGGAGGGCCTTTCTGGTCTCCCTGTACCCCGCATGAAGCTCCGCCTCTCGGGGCTCCGTATCTGCGGGGCGGCTACGCCTCCTTCGGAGTCTGGTCCACCGGCGGAAAGCGATCACGGAGGCCTGTCGGAGCCTCGCGATGTCCGCTGACCACCAGTAGACCTGACGCCTCGGATTATAGGGCGGAGCCCTAGGCATAGCCGCGTCGCAGACACGCGTCATAGCCTCCCGGAACCACGCCGCCTCATCGTCTATGTCGACAGGCCTGTCCGGCGCAGAGGCCCAGGCCTGTACGATGGCGGCCTCCAGGAGGACCTCCCGATCCATTCGCTTAAGCACCCAACGTGGCTCGCGTGGAGCCGGTGTAACTGGCGCGGCACCCGCAGGAGGGGAGACGTCGAACCGAATGTATCGGTGACCCGACGCTGTCCCCACCTCCTCAAGGACACGCCAGCCCTGCACACGGCCTGAGAGCGGGGCGCTTGCGAACGAAAGGTCCACAATTGAGTCGCCCCAGCTCTTCACGCACGTGGCGACGGCCCCGCGATTCAGAAGAACTAGGCTGAAACTATCAGCCCAGCTCTACTATCAGCCCAGCTCTCCTGGGTCTTTAGTTGCCGGAGGTGAGAATGCAGGAAACACATCTCTCGCACCCCGGCAGACCCAGGACTATCTCTTTCGAGATGGCCTCCCATTCCTATTAATGTCTTGGGTATTCGTAATTCATCTTACAACCATTTTGGTGTGATGGCGGATGATTCTTATGATTATTCCTTTTAGATGGCAGACCAGCACACGGCCCACCTGATAAGTGGTGGAAAGTGGTTACCGTGGCCTTTGGACGTGTGCAACGCCAGTCACACTTCTGCCGACCCTGTAATAACAGAGAGTTTCTGTGCCATCCGTACAGAAGACAGCAGGACAAGCCTTTGGTCTTCTCACTGACAGCACAAAAACTCTCTAGTGAGCTCTGGCTACCCTACTCACCATCGTGAACACAACATGAGGTTATTATGGACGCGGTATTCTGTAGGATGGAGGTACTTCGCCAGTCGGACTGCTCAATTGGGATAGGAATACCATCGTGTCCTATCTCCATAGGAGGTATAACTTTTGCTAATCTAAATAAAAATTAAACATTTTAAAACCCCCGGCATTCCATGTCCCCACTTGAACGCCCATAACTTTTAAACGGCTTAACCGATTTTCATCAAAAAATTCTAAGAAAACTCACGCATAAATCACCTTTAATACAAAAACAGAGCTAAGAACACTCCTGACTAATATACCTTTCAAACAAAAAAAACTACATCCAAATTTGGTTCAACCGTTTGGGTGCTACGATGCCATAGACAGACATACACACACACACAGACACGTCAAACTTATAACACCCCGTCGTTTTTGCATCGGGAGTTAAAAAAATTTAAATCCGTCAATAATTGGCGGAGATATCGGTGAACATACATAAAAAAAAATATTATGTATACAGACGAAATTGAGAACCTCCTCCTTTTTCGAAGTCGGTTAAAAAACAATTGTGTGTTTAATGTTAATAAAACCAATCATACAACATGCATAGTACTAACGTAGCACTATATTTAGTAACAATTGCATATAAAAAATCGATGAAGTGATGTAATTACATAATTAATAACGTAATAGCATGCACGCGAACATAGTTAGGCGTCAATAATAGTTAATTTATTGTTGTATATGCACGGATAAGTATAGTTGAATGAACTTCTTGCACTACTGAGGTAGCAAAATAGGTCTATCTGGCGGTAAGTTATTATTATGATGAAGCGTCCCATCATTGGGAGAGATATATTATGTCCAGCAGTGGACAGCGACAGGTTAATCGATAGTGATGATGATGATTGGTAGCAAGGTATGTCGATCCCCATTCAGAACGTGAGGGACATGCAAAAAGCTATGTCACCCACGACAAATAATGACCAAAGACGGCGTATGGTTTAAGTCGGTTTGAGTCCGACTTAACCACCTCCACAGGCTCCGGAGAAGGGTGTATTCGTGTGGACTTCCATGCTTTAAAGAAATAGGGTACCCGCGAGAAAGGGCATATGACAGAAGATTTCGTATCATCAGTTTAACGTTATCCACGGTGCTGTTTTTACATACGCGAGCACATATGTTTACATTATGTGAGCAACTATAGTCAAAGACAAGATTTCGGGTAGGAAAGAAAGTTAGACAAGCCATGCTGTTATCAAATATTAAAGAAAAAAAAACTTTGGATGTTGATGAAATTATTAAAAACAAAATATTTTGCTTTATTTTAATAACTGTGTATAGCGCCATCTAGTTATTACAGCCGGAACCAGCTAGTTAGGTGAATGCACTGCGATGGCACAGAATAGATAGTACTAGCGAGCGTAGCGATGGCCGAGACCTCGACATTGAAGATACTAATTGTATTGGATTTGTTTTAGTTATTTATGAAAAAAATATCATCTAACCAAAACGTATACATAATCAAAATGCAACAGTAGTACCTACACATGTTCTTACAATAAAGCAACTTATTAAATAAATTGGTACTAGCCGTAACTTGGGAAGGGACTGCGTACTATTACGACCTTCTATTTTGGTACCTATCACAAAAGCACCCGTATGACCCTCATTTAAGGACACTTTTTATGCCACTTACGTGGCAAATAACAGTCACGGGTCCTTTAAGCAGGGTGTGAAAAGGCATCTGATTAGGCCGTCAAGCTGACACCACTGTGAACATGATAGATGTTTACGATGGTGACCCTCTTTCCGAGAATTTTCCTTAAGCTTACCATCAGGCGAGGTGAAGCCAAATTGCCGTGTCATTTATTAAAAAAAAACACAGGGCCCACCTGATGGCTAGTGGTTCCCGTGCCCTATTGACGTGTGGCATCACACTTGTGCTGCCGACCCTATAGAAACCTCCACCCCTTTTTAGACAAGGCCCAAACCTTGAGTTTGTACGGGTAAGTAACCTAGGAAGATTCTACTCAACACAGTTCCTACAGGCTTCCTGTCTGCCTAGATCAGTCCTTGATCGGCCTTCAATCAATCAATCAATTAGCCCACCGTAGTCCACTGCTGGACATAGCATTCTCCCAATGTGCGCAATTTCAGCCGATCCTTCGCCTTTCGCATCCTTGATCAACCTTGTATAGGTGTAAAAATATATCTTGGATTGTTTTTTTTTTCATTCCACTTATGTGACCGACAAGCACACGACCCACCTGCTAATAAATAGTTACCTTAGTCTAAGGCGATTGGCACACTGCAACGCTCGACACGGCGTCGTTCGTCGACGCGCGTGGACGCGGGAGAGCTAGTATAGTCCGAGAGATATTAGATTTTTTTTGGTAGGTAGGTGTGTGAAGTAATCTAAAATTTTGAGAAAAGTAAAGTAAAACCATTCGACCATTAGCTCGATAGCCCAGACTATATTAAGAACGCTAGAGATGAAAAGAAAATGATTAGAAGTGCAAGCTAAATAATGTTTAATTAAATTTGCCGTTAAATAGTCATGTTGCATTGCAATAATATTAATTTAAAATTCGTCTCAATTACCTACACAGAAATTTCTAACAGCTATCGGACTATAAATCCCTCGAAAAACACGCGCGTGATGGCAGATTTCAGTGTGTCATACCTCGCGTGGGTCCAGTCTAGTACAACCTATTCCCAAAATGCCTGATCGCACTATAAACGAATCTCAAACCGTCTGTTTCCCAAGATGTCTGAATTCGTTATGACTTAGGATTGAAGACAATTTGAATTTCAGGCGTATTGACGTCTCAGGCATTTTGGGAATAGGTTGTACTGTGTGGGACCCCGCGTTTTTCTATACAAAATGAGCTCCGTAGAGGCGACGAGCGCGACGCCGCGTCGACGCAACAACGCTCGACGCCGCGTCGCGCGTCCAGTGTGCCAATCGCCTAAGTAATACCACTATGTAACATAATAATATGAGCGTCGGTAGCTTACTAGTTAAGAATTTGGCTTACGATCGAGAAGTCCCGGGTTGAAATCTTAGCCCTTACACTACTGATACCTGTAAATCCCCAAATGGCAGAAGTTCATTCGACATTTCGCCCACTATGATTTTCGATCCCACGTAACACGGAGTGAGCCAATTACCATCAAGCGGGCACTCATGTTTACTATCCGATGGAGAATAGACATGAGACGATCAGAAAAAGAAACATATATCACTCACACCAAACTAAAATTACATAATTGACACTATATAATATATATTTTTGAATAATGGACTGCTGAGACGAGGTCTCGGGTTCGATCCCAGGTTTACCATGGCACACCCCAATGACTTTTCGATGCTTTTCGAAGTTGTGTGTGTATTTATCGCATGCTTAAAAGTGCCTGGCTAATGGCAATAGGCTCGCCACATATTACATTGGGACCTAAACATAAACTGGCGAAATGTGGGTGCTAGCACCTCTGCCTACTCCTTCGGGGAATATAGGCGTGAGTTTATGTTATGTTATGTATATAATATATGTGGGCGTAACTCCTCTGCCTACCTCTTCGTGGACAGATTATATTAACATATAGAAAAACAACTCATCTCTCATGCTTTTACGCTATGATTGATTTGTCATACGTTACCCGAGGCGCCTTCATATCAAAAGAAAGCCCTCAGAGGTGAAGACAATGCGTCTAATGGGATACACTTTCACTATGGGATATACGCATGTCATGGTGAATGAGAAACATAGCATATCATCACGATTATGACCCTTGACTGGCGTGAGCAGAACCGATTAGTAGTTCTTGTGGCAGAAGGCACGCTATACTATATCGGTAAGCGTCGTTTATATAGGACACGTCCATTTGACTTCACCTCGCCTGATGTTAAACAAAGGCAAAGTCTCGGAAAAACCATCGTAAACATGCACCATGTTAACTGTTTTGGCATTCAGCTTGACGGCCACATTAGATGCCTTTTCACGCCTCGCTTAAAGGACCCGGGACTGTAGGAAGAAGCAAACACGTGAGCTGGCAGGGAGTTCCAGGCGAATCGAAACCCTGGCGACGTGAACCCAGTCCTAGTATAAGCAATTTACCTTCATCAAAATGCAATGTTTAAAAATGGTTGAAAAATCATTCATTGTTTCCAACAGTTCGTAAGAATGTTGGCAGATGGCACCACCGTCGCCATTAAAGACGGATATAAAGAGAAGGAAAATTTGAAATGACTCAGGTGTGGCTCAATAGCACAGTTGAAAGAGCATTCCCGCTGTAAGGGAAGGGTCGTGAGTTCAAGTCTCACTAGAGCGTTTCATTTTTTCCGATGCTTTTCCAATTTACCTTAGCTAAAATATACATGAATACACACAAATCCTATCTGGGTTTACAGGATAACACTGAATTTGTATATAAAATATTATAGTCATAGTCATAGTCAACAAAACAATATAATAATAAAAAATATAGCACAATAAAATTGTTTCTTATTGACGTCAATTTAATTCTACTTAATCTAAGTTTACCACCGCTTCCAAGGCGCTGGTGGAGAAGAAACGGCGCAATAAACTCCACTGCGGCATTTTTTGGACGTCAATTTATATATTAATTTTCTTGAAGCTAAATGTCAAAAAGTATATAAAACTCTTTATAATTAAGAATTAAACAAAGTTTCATAATGTAACAAATAAGTCACGTAACTAATACAGTACCATGCTGTAATTATAGCAATTTACGAGGGGCCTGCACCATGCTCAAGCCAGACATTTTTATCTTTCAAGTAATCATCTATCCTATAGTATGCCTTTTTGGATAAGGTGGTTTTTACAAAGGTTTTGAATTTATCGTCAGGCATACCAAGGATCGATTCTGGCAGTTTGTTATATAATAATTAAGAAGTAAATAAAAAAATCCATCGTAAAATAAAAATAAATAAATATTCCACAACATTTCACACACCGCTATCTGGGCCCATGGTAAGCACAGCTTAACTAGCTTGTGTTATGGAATCTATTATGCGAATAAACATACTTAGATACTTTTTTTGTTGTAAATACATACATACTATACATAGAAACACCCAGACCAATGCGAATAGCCATATTCATGCATACAAATATTTGCACTGAGCGGGAATCGAACCCGCGCCTCTTGCGTAGCAGTCGCGTTCACTACCGCCACGCTACGGAATTTAAAATTATAATTAGCCAAATGTTAACGCGCCCCTGACTACCTCTTCAGTGATTTATAAGCGTGAATATGATATGAATGTATAGTTCCCAATAGCTGTATACTTTTCCTTTCGATGTATTTTTATTCCCTTTGGGCTATGTGTGTCTAATACGCAGTTCACCTAGCTCGCGTTATGTCTAAATGTCATTTTCAATAGCTTTTAGCCTAAGTGGACGCATACCTATAGCGCTGTTTGCCAATTTCGCATAAAGACTTTTTCGATAAATGCCTAAATCTCAGTTCACCTAGCTCGCGTTAAGTGTCATTTTCATAAATTACATAAGTAAATAAAATGATAAATAAATGTGTGTGTAATAAATGTGCTGTGTGTGCTGTTTACTTTCAATTTAAGCATCATTTTTAAAGGACTAGTGTTTTACCCTCTGATCGCCTTCCTTTCCTCGCTGTTGAACTGTAATGCAGTAGGTCTATGACTCTTTTGTCTTCCTCTGTTCTAACCTACATCGCAGTAGGTCTAACTAGCGTTATGCCTACTTATCCTTTTGACTAGTCATAACGCGAGCTAGGTGAACTGCATATTAGACATACATAGCGCAAAGGTGGCGTTCATGCATCTCTACCTATCTCTCCAGTGTTATAGAATCATGAGTATAAAAATAAATACACTCGATGTATTTTCCTTTCTAAAATTATATAACCTTCTTTTGCCGTAGTCGAGTAAAAAACAATTGACAAATTGAACTAAATTATAGGAAAACAAACCACTATTTTTCTGTTATTAATTACAGTTTCTGGTACAGGAAACACGACATTCTGAATATAATTTACAATAATTCTATCATAACAAACGTCACTATGTTTCCTATCAGGCGCACGCGACGATATTGTTCCAACTTTAATGTGAAAACACCGTTCTTTGACACTAATTCAATTCCGAATTAGACAAACGAAGTTCGAAATACTAAAAAGGATCATCAAAGTAATTTATATTAATAAAATTATTGATATTTGATAGAAAAAAATAAGTTTAAAACTAAAATTAATTAATTAAAAAATTAGAGTAAGTGGCATACGACCACGGCTATCCTTGATATTGTCTTGTTTGTTACTTTTTAGAGCGTGATTTTTCAGTAGTCGGGTTTTAGTTTTAAACTTATTTTTTATTTGTATTATTTTAAGGCAAGTGAAAGTTAATAATTTATAGATATTTGAAATGTGATTATGAAGCCCTTTCATTTGATACCAAATACGGTATATTTATATCAAATTTATTTTTTAACACAGTGCCTTATGAGCGCTAGACCCGAGACGAGGCCGCAATTGTAACCGTAGGTCTGATGGGAGTCCTGGGACATCCTTCCGAGGGCTTACCCGGGGCTCCCATCCATAGGCTTCTGGGCGTTACCGTGGGGGTTTTTAGTCGGTAGGAGTCCGGCATAACATCCGGCGTAACCATGGGACGATCAAGACGCTTGTAACGATACCTCATTTTTTCAGTTCTAATAAGTAGTTGAGGAGCTATGAGGGACCATACATACATACATACATACATAGCCTGTCAAAATCATAACCATCCTTTTGGCTTCGCCGTAGTCGGGTAAAAATAAAGGGTTCACAGTGAAGGGCTTGAGTAGACATGCCACGATATTTTTACATGACCCAAGAATTGAAAAAATGATTTAAAAAATAAGTTAATAAACTACAGAAGTACCTATAGCTGAAAAACTAAATACAGGGTACAGATTTTCATGCCCCTGGACGGGAAGAACTCGAAATACTGGAGATAAAGAATTCACTGAAAGGAAATTCCTTTAATCTTAAAAAGATTCAAAGATTTTCGAAAATACCTTGACACACCCGGTAATCGAACCGACTAAAACCCGAAAAATCACATCCTGTTTTTTTATGATTTCATTCGACAAACATGGTAAATTATATAAAGGAAATCCCTGAAATCTAAACTTATTGTAGGTATATAATTTGGTGAAAAACGAGTATTGATGCTACCTTTCTCTATCTGCATTCACTGAGATTTTTCACAGCTAAGTTGGGATTGGCATTGCCTAAGTTTAATCAAATAAATATACATATTACTGTCAGATGTACGTGAATATCGAACATTGAAATAAAACTACTTAAAAAACCTGGTTTTGGAAAAAGCTGATTGCTCAGGTGTGACCCGATTTCACGACCAGTCCCTGAGAGGGAGAACGTTCAACTACTGAGCTACCGGGCAACGCCTGGAGCATTAAATACTTTAAATTTAAAGACTTTTTAAAGAACTCTATCGTGATTTATATTCACTCAGCTCGCCGATTCAGCATCCATGACTGCGGCAAGTCATTGAAATTGCCGATCGCCTTATGTTTCTTGACTTATATTAACTTACTTTTGCCCGCGGCTCCGCCCGCGTGGATGTCGATTATCGCGACCAAACATAGCCTATGTCCTTTCTCATGGTCTAATCTACCCCTATACCAAATTTCATCAAAATCAGTGCGGTGGTTTAGACGTGAAAGCGTAACATACAGACCGACAGACAAACAGAGTTACTTTCGCATTTATAATATTAGTATGGAAGTATAGATATGGATTAAGTTAGTAAAACTCACCAATTACATTAAATAAAAAGCTCTAACATATTTTCACTATTCTAGCTCATTATGTCATGTAGTAACCGCTTCTTCGTCTATTCCACAATGCTCCACACCTAACCACTGTACAATAATTTCCTAAACAGCATGAACTTGATCTCACATTCGGCGTAAACAATGTTTTAATACATGACCCTTTCACCTTCCACGGTTCACTTTCACGATTCCAAAGCTATTATTTTACTTAGAATTTTTGTTTTGATGCACAGAACGATAACCTTAACCGTGAACACAATTTATATTTGTCTCATACACTCTCTCACAAAGAGGGAGTTGTTTTTAGAGTTCCGTGGCTCAAGAGAGAAAGAAAGAAACACTCCACCTGTTTGTGATGATCTACCCTGGACCAGATGGAAGTCTTTAAACAGACTCCGGACTTGGGTTGGCCGAAGCAAGGAATGCCGGGCCAGATGGGGGTTCTCGGAGGAGGCGGACCTGCGATGTGAATGTGGAGTTACTCCACAGACAATTGCCCATCTGTTGACATGTGCTAAATGCCCATACACATGTACACCGCAGGACCTTATGTGCGCCTCCGAGAACGCCATACAGGTGGCAGCACACTGGGAGAAGATAATTTGAGGGCCGAGGCGCCATCGCCACGATAGAAGAAGAAGAAGATCTATTTGTCTGTACAGATCTTTGTTTCAGGGATACGTGAAGGTACCAAATTGAAATTCATACTACATACTCAGGTCTATAACGTTTAGCAACTGTGCAAAATTCAAACTTCTAAGTCAATAAAATCAAAATATATTATTGCCATTTATGTAGCTTAAGTTCATCTATGAATCCATATTTGTATGGAACCCTCAGTGCGAGGGTCCGACTCTCACTTGACCGGGCTTTTTAACAATGTTTTATTCTCATGGTGTTTGAATCTTAAGGTGCTTATTTTTTAACTTTCTTCATAGGCGTAGTAGAATAACAAAAATATTGTTAAGTGGAATGTGGATTTGGCGATGATTGTGCCGCAAGCTGTCCACTACTGATAGCTGAGAGCTTCGACAACCCTCTCAAGAGGCTTACATTAGACAAGTTGAAGTGCTTGGTGCAGAACTTTTCAAAATGGCACCTAATGACGAGATTTCTTTCTTTAGAACTCTGAGTAGATGTGTCTCATGTAAACACCCAAAACAACATTTATTATGCGGACGTCTCTAGGGATACTTTTCCCGTCGGAGCCAGTGGGGATGGGTATATCGGATTCCAACCGACTAGACCTGAAAATTGTCGTGATGATTTGTTGCCAAAAGTGAGATGGTCACTGGTTTATCCCTCGCACTCCCCTTTAACTTAGGGCCATCTGGTTCTCCATAGACGGGCGTCAAATTTACGGACCAAATTATTGCAGGAAATCTCACATCTAGTACCTCTGAAGAGCAAAGCTGAATTTTGTTAAGACCAACTGTTTATTGACTATTTTAACCAAATTTTGCTCTAACCAGGAAATGAACTAATCGCTCAGTAGTAGCACTCATTACCGTTATCAAAAAGGCACACACAGACATACAAAGAATACACCAACGCATTTGTAAATATTTGTCCAAATGTTGACATATGAACTCTTTAAGTAAATCATTGTTCCACACAAGAAGCAATGGGTGCGTACGCGCCGAGATGCTTACGAGTGTGAAATTGGGATCACTACTCACTAACAGTACAGCGTTTGTTTTCCTCTCCAAGAGCAATTTGGCACATCTATTGTAGTACCTTCGTTCACCTATGCACCTTTATAAATATTAGAAGTAGGCCTTTGCATCTTAGCGTAACCGAATACGGGCCTCACGCGTCAGCCACAAACCGCTACCGACCCGTGTTCCAACCGCTATGTTTTTTTATTTTTATATTTGGTCCATCAATTGACTGCATCCCGCTAAATGGCAATAAAGCTGACGTGCAGTCCAGAAGATGTATCTGTGGTCTGTAGACCACCATTCCCGATGCCATTGGACGTAAAATGGTGGTCCCTAACTTGACGGCCTTGATAGATGCCTTTTCACGCCCCGCTTGATGAACCCGGTACTGTAAGAAGAGGGAAACACGTATGCGGGCAGAGCATTCCAGCTCCTTATCGTGCGGCAGAAGAAAGAGCCCCCAAACCGATTAGTGCGAGATGGTATGGATTCCATCGTGTGTGGATGGCACCGCAGACCAGCACGTGTTGTTCTGGGTAGGAAGGGAGAGGGTGGGATCAGTTGAAATAACTCATCAGAATACTCACCGTGGTAGAGACGGTAGAAAACGGCCAGAGAGGCAATGTCTCTACGCAACTGCAGAGGTTCCAAGGTGTTGGTAACCTCAAGATCACCTATGATACGAACTGCACGTCACTGCATTCTGTCAAGAGCGTCTAACAGGTCCAACTTGTTATACCACGGGTAAATAAAAAGCTACCCATGGTCCAATTTGAGTGAATGTTTTTTTTTTAATATGACCCCTGGTGGAACACAAGAACAAGAAGAAGCTGCTACCAGGAGCTCAAAGCGGTCAATTGAGGCTGTTTGACAACCGGCTTACTGCAATTGAATTGTCGCAGTAGTCCGGTCAACCGGACTAGCAACCGGACTACTGAGATAATATATTAGGATACGGGACTCCCGTTCCAATTGAGCAGTCTGGTTGGGGAAGTACATACGCTCTATCGAATATCGCGGCTATAATAACCTCGTGTTATATTCCCGGTGGTGAGTACTGTAGCCAGAGCTTACTGGAGAGTTTTTGTGCTGTCAGTAAGAAGACCATAGGCTTGTCCTGTTTTGTCCTCTGCTCTGACGGTACAAAACTCTCAGTTTTTACTGGGTCGACTGTTGCACACGTTCATAGGTCATGACAGTAACCACTTTCCATCAGATGAGCCGTGTGCTTCTGCCACTTAATGGTATAAAATACGTAAATCTTGCTTTGGTAAGGAGTGGTTTACGTCGATAGTATAATGGCCAGGATTCGAACCCGGAATCTCTTGATTGCTAGGTCGACTCCTTAACCACTAAGCTACCGACGACGCTTTATTATTAGTAATTAATTTTGGAATAGAATAGCTATAGCGTGTCTAACTATAACACTTTTAATTTCGGAAATTTCCTCGTAATGTGCGTGTTGGGCTTGAATCGTTTAGAGCCGTGCGGTAAAGCTTACGTCAGTCATCATCATCATCCATGTGTTAGTCCCGGTCACATCTAGAGCCTTCGCCTCGGAGTCCGGGGTCCGTTTTAGTATTAAGTAGCTTAGTTTTTTCGGCTATAGGAGCGAGTGCTTGGTAGTGTTCGATTTGATTCCCAGATTGGGCAGTGTTTTAGTTCTTCGCGCCCTCAATATGATAGCCGAAATAGTCGTCATGTTTATGGGTTCACTGAGTGAGCTCACAAGGGCATCATTGTATGTTATTATTTATAAGCTACAATATTACCTACCTAACTTATAAATACCTATTATTTGTATGAGTTACTAACTGCCGCATTGAGGCAACCTGTATTAGTAGTCAAAAACTTGTAATAGACTTTCTTAAGAAATACTTTGGCTTCCGTGCTTCAGAGGATACGTTTAAAGTAGGTCCCAACTGTCAAAAGTCGTTTAGTCAAGACGGAGGTACATATAGGTGACCTGTATAGCTTTGTCAGGGATTGACCAATGGCAATGACGCAACTCAGGCGGGGAGGCCAGAAGGTAGTTGCTCCCAATATAAACCAAGACATATAATATTTAGTTTTCTGAAGGTCCACCCCCGGTGTTGACTCCCCTGGTGTTGCACACATTCATAGCGCACAGTGACTACTTTCCATCAGATGAGCCGTAGGAATGTGTGTCACCTAATTGATATAAAAAAAAATATACACCACATTCATATTCGTGAATATATGTATCTACTACCTGACACGATGAACTTCGTACCGCCAATTATTTTCCACCCGCGTGGCGTCCGATCCCGTTCCCGCTGCACCCTCTTATACAATGATATAGTTATCTAAACAGCAACAGAAATAACCACACTGTTACTTCTGCGTGCATATACGATGCCGGCCAAATTTGTTGACATTAATGATCACTGCTCCGTTCCCTTGAGTAGTAGCGTGATGATATATAGCCTATATGTTATTCTGATGTATAAGCTATATTATTGTTAAGTTTCATGTAAATCCGTTCTGCAGTTTTTACGTGAAAGAGTAACAGACATCCATCCATACTTACCAACTTTCGCGTTTATAATATTAGTAGGATTCAGCTTGCTTCCATCATTAGATCAAATCTATCATCAAATATCGTATTGTCATCCTTATCTCACAAACTGATAAAGTTTCGAATCCATAGGCCAATTTTAGAAGTAGGTTCAAGACGCTAATGGTATCACGTTAAAAAGAGTGACTTGTGTTGTGACATTCCTAGACCCAGATAATTGTGACCAGTTATCATCCAGCAGTAACTTGTTTGCCATCTTAGTATTGTAACAAAAAATCTCAATAGAAACTCAAGAGTCACTTTTCTAAATAATCGATTGTTCAATTGTCATTCAGTATAGTTCACTTTCCATGGCATAAGTCCGAATTTGGTCTTGACGGCCTTCGACTCTGAAGTGCGTAATGTCCAAACTAAGAAATGATTAATGGTCCCATAATGTTGAAGATTTTCCTCTAGTGTGATGTCTTCTGTCCTATTTATCGGCTATTGTGTGTGACGTGACGACTTAATGATGGATGACGTGAAGAAAAGAAATGTTAATTAATTTAATTACATTTTTTTATATTATTGTTAGTGCTTTGATTTATTTTTTACTTTTATTCGTTTCACCTTTAGCTGAGGTCAGCTACATGCCACATAGGTATGTAGGTATATAAATGAATCTGAGGTCAATCAACCAAATTTTTTATCTTTGTAAATGTGTGATATGAGGATACATTATTTTGACACTATCAAAGTAATCTGATTACTGAGACATATTGTGCATAGTGTATATTTTGAATAGCTAATAGTGAACCCCTCGAAATAGAACAAAAAAAATTGTAACTTCACTACAAAGTATAAAGCAAAGTCACTTTCCGCGTCTGTCCGTCCCTATGTATGCTTATATCTTCAAAACTATGCTACAGATTTTAATGCGGTTTCTTTTATTAGATAGAGAAATTCAAGAAGACGGCTTTTGCCCGCGGCTCCCGCGTGGATTTTGGTTATCGTGACTAAACATAGCCTATGTCCTTGCTCAAGGTCTAACCTATCCCTATATCAAATTTCATCAAAATCGGTTCAGTGGTTTAGGCGTGAAAGCGTAAGACACAGACAGACAGACAGACAGAGTTACTTTCGCATTTATAATATTAGTATGGAAGTATAGATTCTGTTTGTCAGTTGAATGCGTGGGAAGCTAGGCTGGAGTCCAGATGATATGGGCTACCATTTCAAATGCTGATGATCTCAAAATAGTGTCTCTTACCCTGATGGCGTCGTCAGAATAAGCTTTTTCACGCCCCGCTTGAAGATACCGTGATTATTTCGAGTTTCCGGTTTTAGGCAGGTATATTAATGACAGGTTTCGTTATTATCCTATTGATTTGGATGACACATCTTGAAACTGGCAAGCCCATACAATGCCTCTTTATCTACTACTAAGGTAGCAAACAATCGCATAACCCACCACATAATTATTTATAAACGCTTGTTATACTCATGTATTGATTATAAAAAAAGAAAAGACAGGTAAAAATGTATTATCTCTTGAATTTCATGAACTAAATTATAATTACTGGCTTTGTAGTAACTGAAATTTCTAACAAAATACGAATTGAACTCACTATCTTATGCACAGCAGTTGCATTCATAATCACTTCACCAATATTGTAGTTCACGCAAATCCATATAAAAACTACGTCATATGTATTCTATTATCAAACCTACACCACACATTATCAACACACCACACACAAAAAAACACCCTTTCATCCCATTCCCACTAGATAAAACTACAGTACAATCACTCATATCTTCTATTATTAAGCCCCCGTACTATAACCCTATAAATTGCGCGGTGTCTACGCTTCGCCTACAGTCTTATTTCATCCGCACCGCGAGCAGCCACCATGTACAAAGTGATCTTAGTAACACTGTTCCTCAGTTCCACTATCGCGAACGACGATCTTGGATTCCGATATATTGCTAGAGTTTACGATGACTGCAGTCACTCAGAAGGATTCGTACCATGTCTTAAAAAGAAGGCTATTCTATTCTTTGATAGGGCAGCAAGGATGGAAGTGATACCTTTAGTAAATGGCATCGATGTTGTGAAGACTGCTCCAAGTGAAGTATCAGCTATATCTGAAAACGATACAGATGCTGTATTACCGAGGAATTTGGATAAGGATCAGGCGTTGAGTCAAATGTTGTGGGATAGGATAGCTTCGTTTGCGAATTCAAGGACGGTGCAGCTGTCGTTACCAAAGATTTCTGGACAGGATTTGAACAAGGGAGTTGAAGAAGGTATGTTTTTTTGTTTGTTTATTTGGTTTAACCTTACTGACCTAATTGAAATTTTACATTTTCTTAAAGAATAATAATAACAGAAGCAGATAAGGACTATTTAACACTTCCTATTGGAAATTATACACTTGATAATTATTATAATTTCGGGACTTATTAAGCTATGAAATGACCCACTCTCTAATATATGGTTAGTTGCAATTCGTACCGGTCTTGTGGCCCCTTTTTTTTGTTTCTTATTAGTGTGATAAACCTGAAAAAAAAATCGTGGGAAATCTTGACTAGCCCGTAATATGTCTATATATTTTAGTTTGTTTAAACGAGTAGCACACGTAGCAATTAGTAAAATCCTCCACCTTTCAATAGAAAGGTTGCAGGTTCAAGCCCTAATCACCGCACAGCCAATGTGGGTCAGTAGTTGAAGCTTCAATACGAGGCCTAATAACTACATCCAGCGAATAGATAATCACGACTTTGAGATTAAGCGTTGTGTACTTGCTAGAACTATTCTTTTCACACCCTATTTGAAATCTTTCGTTGTTAAAATCGACTTTAAGTAACAGTATGCTTCATTTTTAACTTCATCCCACGTACGCTCAAGCTGTGGAATGAAGTTTTCGGAAGCTGCTACAATATGGGGTTCTTCAAGAGGGGCATAAGAAGGTTTCTTCAGGGTAGGCAGCGCAAGTGTAACGCCCCTGGTGTTGCATACGTCCATAGGCCGCGGTAACCACTTTCCATCAGGTGGGCCGTGTACTTGTCTGCCACCTAAGTGGTATAAAAAAAAATCTAAGTTTTATTAGTGCTCAAGCTTATCATTTTCCTATTTGCTCTTCCTCTGCTTCTTTGTAAACATCCTTTTTGTGAAAACCTTCATAAAGCACAACAACTGTTTAGTGGTATTAGAGATCACAATGCTTGCTTTCTATCTTAGTAGGTAGTATAAAAAAATCGATTCAATTGTAACTAAAATAGGTTAGAACTGCCGCTTCAGCACATTTGACATCCCTAACGAAAGCATGTGCCGTGTTGATAGCAATCATAGTCTTATCACACGTTGTACTTTCTAGTCTCATAACTACTAGAAATGTATTAAACACAACAACAAAGGAAAAATTTTCGTTTTCATTTTTTTATTGAAAACATTTTCAAATGTTTAGCTAGAAGCAATGGTGTCAATAGCTCGTCAGTTTCCTAAGTATTGCTTGAATAAACATCGTTGAAATCTTATTGGTTATTTTTCCTAACGATATTTGAATGTGGGTGTAGGTCTAAACTTTTCGTTTTGTTATCATTTGTTAGCTCATTCATCGTGCTATTATAATATTTTTTCACTGCTATGCTAATAAAAATAAATAAAGCTAGTGTCAATTAGTGGTTAGTGCTAATGTCTCCATAAAGCTGATTACTAATAATGTATTGTAACTTCTTGAAACAAATAAACGTTTTTATTTATTTTATTATATATTTATTTATATCCTGGTGATTTATACAACCAGGTATTTCGCGCAAATTAAGTGAACTGTACGCAAATAGGTACACCACCATAAGGTAATCGATTTTTATGAACATACTAGCTTTTGCCCGCGGTTCCGCCCGCGTGAATGTCGGTTATCGTGACCAAACATAGCCTATGTCCTTTCTCAAGGTCTAACCTATCTCTTTACCAAATTTCATCAAAATTGGTTCAGTGGTTTAGGCGTGAAAGCGTAACATACAGACAGACAGACAGAGTTACTTTCGCATTTATAATATTAGTATGGATTATGCCCTTCTTGGGCAAGGTCTAAAGATCTTCAAGATTTGTAGGATTTCAAACTATTCCTTTAGGTTATTCAACACTATTTCATATTAACTCCTTATTTACACCTGCACACTTTCCTTTTCAAATAAATACCTACATACGTATGTTTAAGTGAGAATATGTTTGAAAAAATGGTTGATATGGCCACCTAGGAACTTTTATAATTGCAATATTAGATTTATTGATAATTATCTCAGATAAATAGCATCATCATCAAATTTAATAGAACGATATCAATAAAGCCAAAAAAATAAAAGAAAAGTTGATGTGAAGTTTCTCCTTCAATGATAAACTGAAACCAAGACAATATAGTTACCGGCAAATGCATTATAATATACTAAACTGCCATCTTGCAGTAAACGATAGATATAATGGCTGCCTCATGGTACAAATGCATGGTGATTGTCATAATAGTGGTCATCTTTGTCACCACTGGACCGATTTCTAATGCCTCTTGTAAGTTTTATGTGAAATATGGGTTTTGTGGCGGTGTGACTATTTGATATAAGTAGATCATTAGCTTAACTTTATAGTTGTAAACGATCTATGGGTAAAACTACCTAGAAACGGTTGCTTAGTGATATTTAGTCTAAGCACTTTCATGTTTTTTGCACGCTGAAATTTGGTACCAGCTATCAATAGTTGTCAGGAAGAAGCTTATGTAGATGACCTAAACAACTCTGTCAGTGGTTGGCCACTAACTAGAACTCAGGCTGCAAGGTTAGACAACAATATTGTTCCCAATGTAGCCGATAAAACCACACCACATCTTATATAAGCGAACCCTGTACTTCAAATTGAAGGCCTCGGAAAAGACCGGGATATTAACACAAGGATGATGAATCATATAAAGATTACTGAGGTAAATAGACAATTATGGAAAATGAAAGTTAAATATATTTGAGAACCGATCACAATGGCTTAAACTTTGAAAAGTTCTCTTTCATATTCGCAACTACTTAACGCACAATAGCCTTAAATACAACATAATGATTCAATGATTGCGTTAATCCTCGTCAAAGTAGAAATTCAACAAGATACTTCAGAAACACGATTCATCATTTTTCTATTGTCACTCGTTTAGATTAGAAAGACTTTCTTTTTCCGCATGATCTTCAATCGTACTCTTATAATTATTATTCTCAATTACATTATGTAACTATGGCCCGTAGTTCTGTCCGTGTGAATGTGTCATAATTCCCATCATGATCATGCCCATCATTTAAGAACCAATCATCATGTACTTAATATTATTGCATTCGAGGCCAAGGTGCCCTCGGAGCTGAGGGTCCGCCTTCCGTTTCTTCTTCCTCCACTTTGTACGATCTGTCAAGACTTTATGGGCATATCCATTCCGAATATTCACCTTAGCCTATAAAACTTGCTCTATGGAACATAGGTTCGACTGTCTTACTCCTCCTTAGCCGATAGATTAGTTTATTTCTTTACAAGCACTGTCTGTTTTTAACTCTTCCAGTGGTCCACTTAATCAAGGTAAAATAATTTTCTACTAGCCAGCCGGAATTGGGGATTATTCTGGTGTAATCCCTTTACGGTAATAATGGCAAAGTAAAGCTCGCGTTAGATCTTTATCTATAAACCAGCTTGCAGATAAAGTTAGTTTGGGGTCTGAAAACTATTGTTAGGGTCGCTTCACAGCACACGATCAACTTTTCACAAGTTATCGTGAAATAATTTGATGATTAATTAATTTTTCTTTGTTTCCGTAACTTGCTATTGCGTGTCCGATACAATTTCTTTTTTAAGTACCTATATTAAATTTGTAAGGCAGGAAATAGTTCTGTTGCATGAAGCTTAAATAAATAATAAGGTGCATCGATAATAATCAGCGATTGTATTTAATGTTGTGAGCAATCGATGATTAGCGATACATATGTAAAAAAAATCTGTCATTTTATGTAATTGCCGGATTTTTTTTTATGTAATTGATAGTATTGTAGAGATATTATTAATTACGGTATTGTATATTCATATGATATATCCACATGGTTTTTTGATAGGAACAGTGTCGATCAACTAACTCATCGTAGTCCACAGTTAGACATAGGCCTCTCCCAATGTGTACCATTGCTCTCAATCCCCACCCTTCCGCATCCTGTCTGTTCCAGCCCTCTTTTTTGGATCACTTTTCAGGGAACAGTAATTGATATTCAACTTGCCGCATGACACCTAGAGCTTTCAGGATACATATAATTATATTTTTTAAATGCTTTACATACCAAGTGATGTGACTTACAACACAAAATATTACATGTAAACAGTAGAACTGGAAATTTAACTTACAATTCCTGCTAGAACAACTATAAAGATTTTTAGGTTTCTTTTATTTCGTTCATTAGATAGTTTCATAATCGAAAAATAATAAAAAAATGAAACTTCTCGGACGGGACTCGGATGGGATAGTTAGCATACTTAATGCTCAAAAATTCATTCAAGTATTTGAACTGTCACTACACATAGCAGAGCCAAAGTGGTGAAGACTTGAATTTTTGTGTTCTCTTAGTAAATTGCCTCCTACAATGTTGTTGTGGTTTTTTCAAGTGACTAGATTATAAGTTTCTTCAACTTCCTCTTTGCGCCACGTGGGCTGAGTGCTTGTTTGCCCCAAGTGGAATAAATATGAATAGTTGCATCACATAGCTTTTCAATTTAATGAACTAAAGCATAAAAGTTTTCGATTTAATATTAGTGTAATAGAAAATTTGTCTAACCAAATAACCTAAAAATTCCAGGACGAGGCAAGATGAAGAAAATGATGGGGATGATGATGATGGGAGGTGCAATGAAGATGGCAGCCATGATCCCTCTAGCCATTGGATTCCTATTTATTTTAGCGGGGAAAGCTCTCATAGTGTCAAAGGTAAGCAAATGAAACTTCATAATAAAACAGTTTTTTCAAACGTAAAAAAATTACAGTAATTTTAATGACTATGATAGTCAGCTGGTAGTTTACTGGTCAAAGAGTCTCGAATTTGAATCCTGGGTATTACACTACCAAGATGAACCCACAACTAATACAATTCGTGTAAGATTTAACACTAATACTTTACAAATATCTAATACAGATTTAGGAAATTTAAAAATTCACTTAAAATATAATTCTCCAGTAGTACTATCAAATCGCCGAAAAATATAACATAACTGCACCAAATAAAATAATTATTTTTGTTTTAAGTATTGTATTATCAGGACAATGTTTGCGTGAAAGAAAATTTAGATAATAATACTATAATTACACTAGAAATAAAAGAGTTGTCTAGACAGAAAGTGAAAAAAATACTTTATGATGAGAATATAGTAGATGAATGCACAAGACCTTGTAAATCTTATCTTGACGATGATCCAACAATAAACTTTTAGCATGTGAATTTCTTTGAAACACATGAGAGAAAGTATAGGTATCATAATTATCCACGTATTAACAGTAAACTCCATATTTAATACATGATATGTAGTCATAGAACACTTAAAAATGCTGATGCTGCTAATTAACTTGATTGCAAGAGAAGTTTGTTTCTATTATCATAGAAATTACTATGCTTCCTTTCACACTCTTAAGAATATGTCTATTAAAATCATTATGGCTACTTAACATTCTTAATACCATTTAGACATCTCACTGGTCCAATCTTAATGCTAGATTAAAAATTTGATTACCTTTTATCTTTCGGTTGATTGATTGGTTGGATTGGTTTCATGCCTTACATACTTGCTGAGCTTTCAGCTGTTATACATTTGATACAGGCTCTCCTATTGGTGTTCCTAAATTGCCCTTTGTATAAAATAATAGTTTATGATATCAATGATGCTTCGAAAATATATTTTTTTTACGATTAAAGCATGGTAGGTTTTAATTTTGGTATTCTGTAAGATTTAATTGGGAAAAATTTAACGTCCACGGCGGGACACGAACCCGAGCTCTGATCAAATGAGCTACATGGTCCTGTCCACGTCTAAGACATTCGAAATTCCTATAAACAATTGTTTTAGGGCGACTCACTTGGTGTCGCTTTCCGATTGAAGTCAATAGGAATAGTTAGCGAACTAATTGCTTTAAGATTTGATTCAATTGGTTTTCATAAGTTTGACACTATTACTATGAACAGAAATAATCGTTATAATAAGTGACAGTAACTAGGTTAGCCATAATCTCGACATCAAAGAAGTTCATTCACACATCTCTTTAGGATAGTTTAAAAGAAGCTGTATATTAATCATAGAGTATAGTAAGTAGGTACGGGGAACTCCCACGTCATTCAAGCAACAATAGTATGGGAAAAAGAAACTATTAATTGTTCTAATTATTCCGCAGAAGAAATGTCTTTCAGAAAAACTTTGATGAGATATAGGGTAGTAGATAAATGAATAATACTATTACTATCATATAAACATTAACGGAAGGTAGGACACCCTCTAGCCAGATGTACTGACAACCTGAAAAAGGTAGTTAGGATAGACTGGGTGCGGAAGGCGGGGGTTCGGGTGGTGTGAACGGCTGTAGGCTAATTGATTGATTGATTGATTTACATACAATAAATTAACTGTTGCCTGCGTCATCGCCTTTGTGTGTATCGTTTATCGCGACAAAACGTAGCTTATCTCTCCTTTCGTAAGATCTACTGACAGTATTCTATAACTGTACCGAATCTCATCAAATTGCGTTCAGTGGTTTAGGTATAAACCTCCTGTTGCGATAACATTTGCTATTTAGTTTGACCTATGATCTTGAATAAAAAAATGCAAGGTACAATACATGGAGACTGTTGAGTTGAATAGCTCGCATATCGACGAATGTTAATTGCTACATTTCATTACGCTACTGTTAAAGGGAGCGGATTAGTGATCATAAATGTCAACAAATCAGGCAGATTTTCTTACATTATTTAAAGACTTAAAAATTACGGACTGAAAGGGATGGTACGGGGTTTGAAAATATGCCATAGGTGAAGCCGGGTCGGCTAGTATAGAATAATAATCCTAAAGAACCTTCAAATATTTACTCCACGTGCATTTATATTTATTTAAATTTACTTTTTTCTCATATAAGACCTCTTTAGCAAGGGTCAAGACACAGTTATTATAACTTTCATAATAAAAGTTCGTGATGATTTCTAAAAGTGCGTACAGGCTATCGTAAAACTAATTACATGTTTGAATAAATAATTATGATAGTTTAAATTTAAACGTGTGTAGAAGGTAATGTCAGGCGTGGTTGTTAGTGTTTTTAACAGACTTACGAACTTGGTAATATTTTTATTGTATTCCGATAGTTATAATATAAAGCTAGGTGACCCGTCTCGGGTCCGCGCGTAGAATACTTTTAAACCCCATCTCCTCCTTTGAACCTTATAAATACTCATAATTTATTCATTCAAGTAGGTAACGTATGGCAATCTGTCGGATTTGATTACAGTTCCGTTTCTTTAAGTTGTAGCATGATTAGATTAGTAGCTATCATAAATAGACTGTTCTTCTGCTTCATAAGTATAGATGTAATATAAAGCAATTTTCATAAGTAGTGGTAAGCTCTGTTTCCTTCTAAACCAGCCACGTTTCTAAGAATCTCTCAAATGCCAGGAGACCCTGTGACACACAAACAAAATGATAGCTCATTGTGGCTGTGAGCTGCAGGCTACGTTATTACTAAGTGCGCCATGATAGTCCCTACTGCGGTTGTCTAGATACCAGTTATGTAACGTAAGCAAAACAAAAGATAAATCTTAGGTAGGATTTATTTTTATTTGCACTAAAACCGTGAGGCAATAAACGGAAAAACAAGCAATTTCACAAGGAAATCTAAAAATAACACCTCATAAGTAATTTTGTCCAATATTATGTTTCATTTTGCTATGGTATACGTGTCTTTTTTCCATAGATATTCTTCATAATCACTCACAGATCACAAGGGCTTCGATGTAAATATGAGAACATAACTTACAGAATTCGCGTTCACTGCTTGGTGAAGGGCAATAAGCGGTTTTTAAAGTGTTCATATTGCTTAAATTGATGTTTTATATTGATTGAATGGATGATTCATCTTGTGATAGCTCAATCAATTAATTAACCTATCTCAGTTCATTACTGGAATTAGGCCTCTCCCAATGTTGGAGGCCTGTTTCCACACTGGCCAGGCGGGTTTTACAGGGTCTTATTTCGAGTATTCCTTCCCTGCTTCTTTTTATACGCATACGAAATCATTTTATCGTCTGCGTATTTTGCCGTTAGTTGCCTGTTACGACACCGACCAGATAAGATGGGGTGGTAATACTTGTATTCTTTCTCTACTCCACGGATAAAAGTGTTGCTCTCCTCTAAATCAATACCTCATTTGGTGCGGCAATTTACACGAACCCACCAAGGTTGCCTAATAAGGCATTTTCCATTGCACCCCGGCTGACCTTTGGCCTTCTATGCTTTTGGGATGGCGTCCTTTTATGTGAGAAACTCAGTGTCCTCATCCTACATAGGAAAGAGGAGGCCTGCCTCTGCTAGAGTAACATCGTGCCGCATCTTTATCCATTTTATTGAGATATATTGCCTAATATAGTCTTAGTACTACATTTTTAAATGCACAAGGGTACGGGTTGTGTGGTTCCCGGCAGAGTAGAATTCTTGCCACCCCATCTCTACCATGTTGTGTCGTACAAGGTGACTAAAGGATAGGGCTGTTTAACATCAGACAGATCTTCCAATTAGTCCTACCCTCTCCTTTCCTACACAGGACGACACGTGCAGGGCTAAGATGCCATCCATATACGGTGCAGAGTATACCAGCTAGAACCAAGCGTTTCAGCGACTCATTCCTATGCCGTACCATTAAGACCTGGAACTCCCTGCCAGCTCACGTGTTTCCTTCTTCCTACAGTCCCGGGTCCTTTAAGCGGGGCGTGAAAAGGCATCAAGCTGAGTGCCACCACTGTTAACATGGTACATGTTTCCGATGGTGACCCTCTTTCCGAGACTTTGCCTTCAGCTTAACATCAGGCGAGGTGAAGTCAAAGTGACGTGTCCTATATAAAAAAAAATATATACAGCCCAGACTCAGCCTCAGATGCATGGCTCTAGTCATTAATAGTGCCCGGTATGCGGCAATAGGCTCACATCCTATTACGTGGGACCGAATACAATGATTTGTGAAAAATGTGGGTGTTAATTCACCTCTACCTAACCCTCCGGTGTTAAATCGTGATTATATATGTATATGTATATATGCAAGGGTATGATACTTTATTCGTAAGAAGCCTTATGATTGTTAGACCATTTAGGTGGTAGAGAATCTCACAACCTACCTGATGGAAAGTGTTCATGATTGATGTTCGAGACATCATCGACACTTTTAAAATCCTAGTTGACCCAAAAATATACCTCATTTCCAACTCGACAGAATTTCAACTCGTCAGATTTGCAATTCGACACATTTTCAACTCGTCAGGTTCTCAGGCTGTCGTTAATGGTACAATTGAATGCACATTTTCTTATTATTTTCCTTATACATATAAGGTGCATATTCCAAAATTTCTATTGTCTTTTGTTCTGACGCTACTACTAACATTCCGCGATTGTTAGAAAGGTACATTATACTATTTCTAGTACATCAGAGTCACGATCTTAGTATACTTCTGCTCACTTCACATATTTTGCATGCAATTATACATCAGTTCAACCATTTTATTTTTCATTAGCGAGAGAGTGTACGACATTATCATAAAACAACTCATTTAATTTTACACTTTGACACATAAATGTATGTTAGACAATTTATTCGTACAATTGTGATGTTTATATTTTTGTCACAGATATTTAGAGAAATTGAATTTTTTGTTCCAATTCATGAATAATAAATAGGAAGGTTCCTACATGGTCGGTAGCACGAGTGTCATACTTTGGGCCTCGATTCTGCTAAAGCCAAACTACATTGGTGCCACCGCCACTGCAAAAAACGAGCGTTAAATAATAGACTTTAGAGCAATACAGTTAAAGTTCAAAATGAAATGACTTTTTGCAGAGTAATTGAAAAAATGCGCCGGGTGCGGTTAGGGGCGGGTTATTTGATTAATTTATTTATTGACATAATGTAGGTATATATTGTATGATTGAAAAAGTGTAATAAAACTGTTTTCATTTCATTTTGAACTTTAGACGTATAGAAACAAAGTCTAAAATTTAATGTAATTTTTTGTAGTGACTGCAGCCTGGTGTTGTGCATATCCATAGACGGTAACCACTAACTATTAGGTAGGTTGTATACTTGTCTGCCACCTAAGCAGTTTAGAAAAGAGATACCTAGTAAAGTAAACCTATATTTCAGAAAACTATGGAAAAATGTAGAGTTCTTTAGTAAACTGTATATTTTGTCTGTAGAAGTTCTGTCAATTCGAATGAAATCTATTTTTTAACCCCGCCCGCCGCAAAGAGAGGGTGTTATACCCTCTATATGCGGCGGGGCGACCCTTTGATGTGTCTGTCTGCCTGTGGCATCATAACTCCCGAAGGGATGAAGCGATTTCAATTTAATTTTCTTGGTATTAAAGGTGATTTATGTGCGAGTATTCTCAGACATGTTTGATGAAAATCGGTTGAACCATTTCAAAGTTATGGGGGTTAGAGTGAGGATGAGGAGTGTGGGGGTTTCTAAAATTTTCTAGTTATGTTGTCTCTCCATTAACAGAACTATCACGATCAACAAAATCACTTTCGAATAGAAAATATGAGATACCAAATACCTTTTTTTTTTTTTTTTTTTCTTGCGGAAATCCCCTCGGATACCCCCCCTGCCGGAACCGGAAGGGGAGGTTATGTCGGACTCGAACTGACTAAAACCGCACGCCGACTGTGGGTCTTGGTGCTAGGCCGGAGGTGAGGTTGTCAAAGACATATCCCTCGCACCCCGGCTGACCCAGGGCCATCCCTTACGGTCTGGCCCTCCTCAGGAGGGGGGACAACGGTGTCCCCAACTCGCCCCCGGAATGGGGAGGCGCGCTATTCAGCGCGCCGCCGCCGTGGCCTGCTTCTGCTGGGGTGACAGGCGGCTCCACCCGTCACCCCCAGGCCCGCGCTCATGGGGGACGGAGGTCAGTCAGTGCCCTCCGACGCCCGAGTTGCCTGCGCGCGCGGGCGGCGCGATCCGCGAGTCTTTCTCGCTCGCGCCGCCTCTCCCGCTCCGCCGTCTCCTTCACGACCATTACCTGCTCGCTGAAGGAGACGCCGGCCGCCCACGCGTCCGCGCAGCGGACCATTGCTGTGAGCAGGGTGGCGAGGGTGAGAACTCTCACTCCCAGGGCCGCCACTAGCTCCCGCCTCGGTTCAGCCCATGCCGGGCACTCGGTGAGCGTGTGCAGCCCCGTGTCCTCGCTCGCGTCGCAGTGATGGCACTCGGACGTTGGCTCCTTTTCGATCCGACACAGATATCTCCCGAAGCACCCGTGCCCGGTGATAATCTGCGTCAGTCGATACGAGAGGCTGCCATGTGGCCTCTCGAGCCATTCCCCCATGATGGGCCGTACCGCCTCTATGACGGCATGCCCTGCGCGTCGTTGCTCAAGTCGTCGCTCCCACTCCGCCACCATGATCCCGTGGAGCCGGGACCTCTCGGCCCGAATGTCTTCGGGCTCGGGATCGTATCCCCGCTCCCGCGCCTCCTTACGGAACCGATACAGTGCCGCAAGGGATCTCGCTTCCAGGATCCACGGTGGCGATCCGGCTAGGAGACTCGCTGCTTCAAAGGATATCGTGCGGTACCCCCTAATGGCCCTGCAGGCCATCGTCTGCTGCGGCGCATGCAGCAGTTGCACGAACCTGGCCCGCAGGGCGTCCGCCCACACGGGGCACCCGTACAGGGCCATGGACCGCACGACACCCGCGTAGAGTCTCCTGCAGGAGTCCTCTGGGCCCCTCAAGTTGGGCAGCAGCCGCATCAGCGCGTTAGCTGACACCAACAGTTTGGGGCGCAGACTTCGGAAATGCTCTCCGAAGTCCCACCGACCATCGAGTACGAGCCCCAGGTATTTCAACCGGGGCTTGATGTCGATGGGAGTACCTCCTACTGTCAAGCTGGATCCCGGGGGTGGCCCGCGCCGAGGACCATGAAAGAACAAGGCCTCGGATTTGTGCAGAGCCACCTCGAGACCCAGCCGCCGGATCCGATCCACGACTTGAGCAACAGCGGTCGTGGCCCTCTGGGTCGCCTCGCGGTGTGTAGCGCCACTCACCGTCACTAGCGTGTCGTCCGCGTAGCACGTGACGGTGGCACCGAACACGAGCTCACCGCGAAGCACCCAGTCGTATCCGATGTTCCACAGGAGCGGCCCCAGGACCGATCCCTGTGGGACACCGCACGACATCTCACGCCTACCGACGCCGGTCGCACTTGGGTAGATGACGGCCCTCTCCGTCAGGTACGCCCCGACTATGCGGCGGAGGTAGAGAGGCACATCGTGGTACACGAGCGCCTCCCTGATGCAACTCCAGGGCAAGGTGTTGAACGCGTTGGAGATGTCCAAGGACACCGCCAACATCACCTCGCCCCGGGCAACCGCATCCTCCGCCAGAGTCCTCACGCGCATGATGGCATCCACAGTGGAACGCCACCGGCGGAAGCCGTACTGCGTGTCCGCTAGGTCCGGCCCCACTCTAGAGAGGTGCTCGACGAGGCGCTTGGCAATCACTCTTTCGAAGAGCTTGCCCACCTCGTCGAGCAACACTATGGGCCGGTACCCGGACGGCGCGTCCGCCGGGCGTCCGTCCTTGCGGATGAGGACCAGTTTCCCCGTCTTCCACATCTTCGGAAACTGGCCCCGCTCCAAGCATGCGCTGAGGAGATACCAAATACCTAGATATGTAACAAGTAGCAAGGACTAACTAAAGTAGAAATGATTTCTCCATAAAGCACAATAAGTACGAGTATTAGCTCATAATTACATGACCAATATAAATCGCCTTTCATTAATGCATGTCCCTCAATCTGAGTGCGGAATCATCAGATCATTTCTGAAATCTATACTCGGCCAATTACGTACTCGTAAGATATATAAGTCACTCGGTCTACTTTTCCATGCATATGCACAAAAACTATGGTAAAATCGATTAGGCTCGCATCATTGTCGCATGTGATCTATGTCATGAATCAGTGTCGAGCCATTGGGGTCATACACTGATGTAGGAAGAAATGATTACTAGTTAGGAAGTCGAAGACGATAAACATGACAGTTGATGTAGAGGTTCTGAGAAACTATTAGCTTAGAATAGATAACAGTAGTACCACAGTAGCCTACTGGTATGGGTAATGGATTGCTGAGACGAGGACTCGGATTTAATCCTAGGTTTACCATGGCACACACCAATGACTTTTCGATGCTTTTCGAAGTAATGTGTGTATTTATCGCAGGTTTATAAGTGCACGGTTAATGGCAGTAGGCTCAATAGGGACCTAAACATAAACTGGCGAAACGTGTGTGTTAGCACCTCTGCCTACCCCTTCGGGGAATACGGGCGTGAGTTTATGTTATGTTATCATTTAGTCTTATCACTACATAGTATAAAGCAAAGTCGCTTTCTGCGTCCCTATGTCCCTATGTATGCTTATATCTTCAAAACTACGCTACAGATTTTGATGCGGTTTATTTTGATAGAGTAATTCAAGAAGAAGGTTTATATGTATAATACATGCTTAGTATAATAGAGGGTGCAGTGGTAAAAAATTGACGGTACGAAGTTCGCCGGGTCCGCTAGTACCATATACAATATAGATACGGGTTTGCTAACAAAATGTATCGCAAAGAGTTTGTATATACAATCTGAGCATCTAGTGTGTCACGGAGGTCATACACATACATATACTCACATCTAGGCAGAGATGTTTTAGCACCCGCGTTTCGCCAATTATGATTTTCTGTCTCACGAAGTATTAGGTTTGCTATTGCCGCCTAGCGGGCACTTTATCTTGGGCTGTATGTTTACTTTCAGAATAAAGCCCTATCCCTCAGTCGCTTTTTACGACACCCAGAGTTGATGTGGTCCTATTCTACTCCACAAGGGACTAATACGCCAAAAAACAGAGGTTATAATTCACATTGGACGCTAATATCTCATCATAAACAATACTTTTTTTTTATAAAGGACACGTCAATTTAACTTCACCTCGCCTGATGTAAAGCTAAAGGCAAAGTCTCGGAAAGACACCATCGTAAACATGTACTATGTTAACAGTGGTGGCACTCAGCTTGACGGCCTTATCAGATGCCTTTTCACACCCTGCTTGAAGGATCCGGGGCTGTAGGAAGAAGGATACACGTGAGCTGATATTTCCCTCTGATGTAGGTAGACAACCTGCCATTTGCTTCTATGCTTACAAACTTCACGAGGATTTTAACTTTCGTTATATCTGTCATGTCAGCCAGGTTTCAAGTGCTTGCTGCTGACCTGTCCTTATTTCAATACCTCACCATTTTAGCAAGTTCATGTATCTCGAGATCGACCATAGCTTGCCTGTCCATTCACCAGTGCCTAAGGCGTCCATTAGACGCTCATGCAAGCGTCAATCATGCCATCAATCATGAATTACTGTGACCTACGACACTGACGGTTAGAACAAAAATATGTCAATCACCGCTTTAGACGATAGATCCCAACTTTCACTAATTGCCATAATATTCCGGGTTGAATCGATTTTGATGAAATTTGGTATATGGGTAGATTAGACCATAACAAAGGACATAGGCTATGTTTGGTCGCGATAACCGACATCCACGCGGGCGGAATCGCGGGCAAAAGCTAGTGGTATATAAAGTGTTTAAACATAAATAACTGTATTTAATTAAGGATTGAACAGACAGCACTTTTCTCTATACGGGTATCAAACCCAAAACCCAATACTCACCAAATGTTCTTGTTATCACTGCAATACTTTATTTTTCACATTCTTTTATATCTAAACCAAGAAACATTCACAACTTCAACATTCCCGCTTCATTAAGACCAGGAACTCCCTGCCAGCTCACGTGTTTCCTTCTTCCTACAGTCCCGGGTCCTTTAAGCGGGGCGTGAAAAGGCATCTGATGAGGCTGTCAAGCTGAGTGCCAGTGGTGGCACTCAGCTTGACGGCCTCATCATAACATGGTACATGTTTACGATGGTGGCCCTCTTTCTGAGACTTTGCCTTTTTATTTTTTTTTATTTATTCTTTATGCACAAATATGAAATATGTGTACAAAGGCGGACTTAATGCCGTAGGCATTTTCTACCAGTCAACCTTAGGGTGATGCAGAGATTTGTCTAAGGTAGGTGCTCGGAGTATCGATCTAGTACGGAATACCTAAATATGAAACATATAAACAGCAAATATGAAAATATACTTATATATACCAACATATACATATACATACATATACATACATATACATACATACTATACATATATACGTACACAAATACTTTATACTGTATACACATACACCAGATTTCATAATATATTATCTACATACTATATAATAATGTACTATAGAAAATTTTTTTCTGCCTATGGTTCGCTATAAATCAGCCGTACTCGGTTTCTGAATATTGAACGATTTGGGGACATTCTGACTTCCAGCGGCAGCGCATTCCAAAGTAGAATGGATTGTACAGAGAAGGAGGACTGGACAAGGCTTGAAGTATGAGTGGGACAGTGGAGAAGAAGATTGTTAGAGGAGCGTAGATTTTTAGTATGGTTCGAACCAAGAAGGTGGAGATGGGATTTTAAGTAGGAAGGGGCATTGGGAGAATTCAACAGAGTATAGATCAAAGTGACAGCTCTTAGACTGCGTCGCCGTCGGATGGGTAGCCAACCGAGCTCTGCACGTTGATCCGAAACATGGTCATACTTCCTAAGGTTGTAGACGAATCGAATGCAATTGTTGAGAAGTCGGACAAGTTTATTGAGCAGATCTGCATTCAGGTCGAAATAGCACACATCACCATAGTCGAAGATAGGAAAAATCAAAGACTGCATAAGCATTGTCTTGGTTCTGGGTGGAAGAAAGTTTTTAAAGCGGTAGAGAGCCCTTAGTGTTCCAGTTACCTTCTGGCAAACGTTGGTGACTTGTACCCGCCAACTCAGGGTTGAGTCAATGTGTAAGCCCAGGTTCTTAACACTGAGTGTGACAGGAATGACTTTCCCATCAAACACAACTGCTGGCATGGCCGCGTCCTTCAACCTACTCATCATATAGCTGCTGGCAATTATGATACTCTGGCATTTGTCAGGGTTAACAGCCAGTCCAAACCTGTCACACCAGCTCCGTATAAAACCCAGGTCTGCGTTTACTCTGTCAATAGCTTCCGAGATGTTGTCCACGGGGGCTTGGCTGTACAACTGCAGGTCATCGGCGTACAGGTGATACGTACATTGAAGATCGGGAGTTATGAAATTTATAAATATAGAGAAAAGAAGAGGAGAAAGTATACCGCCTTGAGGGACCCCTGAGTCCAGATTGCACCAGCTCGATGACATCTCACCGGCACAAACCGACTGCTGACGCCCCCGAAGATATGATGAGAACCAATCCAGATCGTCGGATGAGATCTTAATATGGGTGAGGATGGCCAAGAGTATGTCGTGGTTGACACAATTAAAGGCGTTGGAAAAGTCCACTAAGACCATTACCGTAGCCACAGTCTTCTCCATACCATCCCTGATGTCACCCGTTACCTTAAGGAGTGCGGAAGTAGTGCTATGTCCTTGTCTGAATCCTGATTGTAGGGGGCTTAGTAAGTTATTACGATGTATAAAATTAGTTAACTGTTTATGCACACATGCCTCCAGCACTTTGGATAGAAAGGGTAGGATCGAGATAGGATGAAAGTGGCTTGGAAGGGAGGGATTAGAAATTTTGGGAAGGGGGCGGACGTATGCTTTCCGCCACAATGTAGGAAATTGTCCAGTATCTAGAGAAAAGTTTATGATATGGGAGATTGCCGGAAGGAGATGATCAAGGACGGAGGTAACCATTCGGCGACTAATATTGTCGCAACCCACTGCATTTGATTTGATGGCCAAGATGATTTTTTTGATCTCATCCGACGTGACTGGAGAAAACTGAAAGGGTGTGCAATTGGGGCTGGTCAGTCCGGCTATGAAGTCTACCGTTTGACGCTTGATTAGGCCATCAATTGCGAGTGAGGTGGAGAAATGACGATTAATGGCATCTAACTCAATTGTCTTGGGTAGCTCCAACTGCCTTGTTCTACCAATTCCCAATGTCCCAAGAAACTTCCAGACATCAGCTGGTGATGAGCAAGTTACATTATCAAAGATGTGTCGGCGTTTAGCGTTCCGTATCACCACGTTACACCGATTCCTGACAGTTTTGTAAGTGTCCCAATTTATGTCCGTGTGATTCTTTTTATATTTGAGAAATGCCCGGTCTCTGCGTTTCATGGCCATTCTAACCTCGTTTGTAAGCCATGGTGCTGGGGGATACTTTAGCTTCACTCTCTTAACAGGGGCATGTTTGTCAAAGAGGCTGTTTACCTCTTTGGTAAAAAACAAAACTTTATCGTCAACTGTGGTAGCGTCTGTTAATGGTGCCCAGTTGACCGCAGCGGCATCAGCACACAATTTATTGCTGTCCATGCGCCCAAAACAACGCCTATGCAGCACTTTAGGTTTGACTTTAGGAGGTTTAAGGATATAAGAGACGTAAATTAGATCATGGTGCGAAAAGGCCGGTGCCAAGAACTGACCGTGAAAGTTAACAAGACTAGGAATAGAGGTAAGTATCAAGTCGAGCCAAGTGTCTTCCACATCCTTATTATGGTGTGTGGCATTAAGTGGCAAAACATGAAGACTGGCTGACTCGATTATGTGGAGAAGTTTGTGAGCCCTTGAAGAGTCCACTGCAAGAAGATTGGTGTTAAAGTCACCCATGATGATGTGATGCTCGTACTCAGACCCCAAAGATTCTAATACCAATTCAAAATCGGTGAAATAATCAAGCGTGGGGGGACTGTAGACAACGCCAAGGAGCGTTTTGGCACCCCTGACCCAAACCTCCAGGAAGAGGAACTCCGCACTAGCTGAGTATTGTGAGGGAGATGAGGCAACCATTTTAAAAGGAAGGTCACTGCGAAGGTATATGGCAACACCACCCCCGTCCTTACCCAACCTATCGTTCCTTATCAAAACAAATCCTGGAAGTGGGAAATAAGTGGAGAGAAGATTCGGTTTCAGAAAGCTCTCGGAAATCAGTATGGCATGAACGTGAGAATCAGCAAAGGTTGCTACGAGGTCACTATAATGTCCGGGCACACTTTGTGCATTTATGTGGCAAACATTAAATGAACGTCCCAAATCCTGTTCGAAACACTCCCGAAGCGTATCACCAAGTATTGACGCATTATTGGTGATCGAACAGAAACTGTTATCATCAGACGGTGTATCGGTATCATAAGCAGAGTGGAAGGAGTCACAATCACTCATAATAATTAAATAAATAGGATAAAAAGTAAATAATATAATATATCGTACTTATATATCCAATAATATAATAAAAATATGTACCAGTCAAATAAATACGCTGAGTAGTTGTAGATCTCAGTCTCTGCACCACCCGCCAGCAAACATTGACAATCACTGAAAATTTTAATACACTGAGTAGGTAACGGAGCAAAATAATACGATTAAGAAAAATATGAATAAATCTGATAGTGCAAAAAACCCTTGTGCCAGAATTAATTGAGTTGAAACGTCAAACTTGAAACAGATGTCAAAGTGACATTGTCATATGTAATATGAAAAGTGGGTAAACAAAGACAGTCTATAATTATTATGAATTTAAAACAAACATTGCAAACATACCGTCATGACTCAGAAAAATAACAACAAAATGGACTTAGAGCACAAGGAATTATTTAAGTGTTACAATTATGCAATTGCAGCAGTATGAAATCCGACACCAATAAGATTAGAAGTAGGTACAATACTTATGGTGAACACTAGTCATTGGCTCTTCGTGTCGGCATGGGATACTTCTCGATGAGTCGTTGGAGTTCCTCTGAAGTAGTGAGTTTGCAGCGCTGTCCGTCCTGCGTTCTGACCAGTACAACGCCATCCTGCGTCCAACAGCAGCGCATCCCGAAGTGCAGGCGGGCCTTGATGAATACTGCCTGTCGGTTCCTGGTTAAAAACTCCTTTACTGATATGGAGGACCCTCTTAACCTCGTCTTCGCGCTCCAGACTGCAGACTTTGTACTCGTCGTGTCAAACCGCACTAGGATGGGGCGATTGCGGCCTGGTATGAGCGCCCCAAGGCGATGACAAGATTTGATGGCACCTGTCTTGATCTCCTTCAAACTCATCTGGTCATGCAAGATACCCATGATGGTATTGGTACAGCTTTCCTTCTTATCCGCTTCAGGAATACCTGAGAAGATAATAGCTTTTCGACGCTGCCAAGCATCAACCGAATCAGTGGCCAAGATACATTCGGATATTTGTTTCCGGAGCAGCCCCAAAATACTGAATATAAGCTCCCTGAATGTTCGGAACTCATCCGCAACCTTCGCCACTGTATCCTTGGCTGTACCTCCAACCTGTAGCTGCGCTTGCAGTTCATCCATTTTTCTAGTGAAATTTTCTTCAAGGCTTTTCTGCACGGATTGGATTTCATCTAGTTGAGACATTTTAGTGCTTGCAATCTGCTCTTGAAATATATCCTTGTGATTGTATGAAGCTGGCAGGTGGTGTTTAGTGTTGGTTACAGTTCACATATAGTGCCACAAACGTGAGTATTACTTTGTAGCTAGTAATAATAAAAGATTATGCAAAAAAACTGGAAAATGTAAAAACTATTCTTCGATTACTGTTCTATACATGCCATCATAAGCTCACGCCTGTATTCCCCGAAGAGGTAGGCAGAGTGCTAGCACCCACATTTTGCCAGTTTATGTTTAGGTCCCAATGTAATAGGTGGCGAGCCTATTGCCATTAACCGGGCACTTGTAAACCTGCGATAAATACACACATAACTTCGAAAAGCATCGAAAAGTCATTTTTGTGTGCCATGGTAAACCTGGGATCGAACCCGAAACCTCGTCTCAGCAGTCCATTACCCATACCACTAGGCTATCGCAGATTCAGCATCATCGTAAACATTACATTTAACTTTTTCACAGCAAACTAAAACAAACTTTTCCCTCGATACTAAGTAATTGAGTCCATAACCCACATTCCCATCATACGCACCAAGATCATTATCATCATTATCAAGATCATCATCATCAGCTCACTGACTTGTCACTTTCAAGCCTCGTTGACCTTGAGATGCGTTAGTTTATAATGTGTTGTATAAAATAGGGTCACCTACGCAACTTCTACGCAGGAGGCACGGTTTGTTTGCATAAATATGGGTATTTGCATTGGACTGTTTCTTTTTTATTAAAGGATATTTCAAATTGACTTCACCTCGCTTGATGGTAAGCTAAAGGCAAAGTCTCGGAAAGAGGGTCACCTTCATAAAAATGTACCATGTTAATAATGGTGGCACTCAGATGCCTTTTCACACCCCGCTTAAAGGACACAGGACTGTAGGAAGAAGGAAACACGTGAGCTGTTGCCATAATAACATCTATGGCAGTCGTTACGGGTAGTTGGAGCCCTAAAAAGTCCAACAACTGGTCTAACTGCAATACTTCGATATCGTCAATGGGTTGTGGAAGTCAGACGGCAGTCGCATCAGAAAATATCTAAGTCCAGCCAAACCTGCGGAGGTCCCGGGTTCGAATCCTGGCCATTACGCGACCGAAGTGGACCCACTCCTAGCACAAGCAAATTAGCTTAGTAGGAGGGGTTAGACGGAATATTATTAACCTCGGTTCTAATATTCTTTAAAAAAGAATAGATTTTTTGGAGCGGTTAGGGGGGGATTAATAGGAACTTTTCGTTTTTAACTATTTTCGGAATATTTTTAACGAAACTGACGAGAACATATTGAAATGAAGAGAAATTATTCCAAACAATTAGAACAAGGTCAAGCTTATTACGTAGCAGCGGTAGCACGGTCAATTCATTGTCATTGTGGGGCTTCTAATGTAAGCATGTGCACACCGATATATCCTCGGAGCCCTTGGCAGAAATATACACCATGCTAAGTATAATCTTGGCACATTTTATTTAGCTCTTACAACCAAATAAATGTGACATCGCATTAAGTATGGTAACTATACAAATCGACTACATAGGGTAAGCCGCGATCCGTAAGTGAAAAATCTTGGGTTTTTTTTATACCACTTAGGTGGCAGACAAGCCCACGGCTCGACCCGGCAGTTCAAGAAGTACCACCTGGGAAGATTCATTTTTTCCTATGTATAGTTAGCCGCCCGAGCATACTTAATGCGATGTCACATTGATTTGGTTGTAAGTTGTGGTTTTTTTTCTGTTTTTCATTAAATTTGTGTTGCAGTGTAGCAGTCGAATGCTTAGCCAATTATTTACACACTACGGTGACTTACTTTCTCATAATATTCATCTAAATGCAACGTACTTTTCAAATATTGGTTTCCGTAAATGTGCATCTCCGTTCAGGGTTCACAGCCGTGCATATCTGATTATAGAAAATTGGATTAACCTACTGCAGTTGAAGGGCAGCCTGTAGAAGCTGTAGTGTGTGTAGACACACTACGGCATTATAACTTAGTTGACTTGCTTATCATAGAGTCTCCCTAGCCTAGATTCCAGCCTAAACTAGAATATCTAAACCATCAAGTTATAAACTTTTACGATTAATCGGAAATTGTTTGAAATTGCAGTTGATAGAGAAATATTTTAAATAGGTACGAGGTAAACATTTTAATTGACAAGAAAGGGTAATAAATAATTAATTGCTATCAACCAAGAGAATGTATTTCACTTGGTTATTTCGTACCTCTCAGCTTTCTTCCGAATTCAGTTGGGATTGGCTTTCCTACTTAGTTATGATGGATGATCTTCTAACCTCCTTAAATAAATTAGTGATATCAAAGTTCTGTAGTTAATTTAGTTGGAATTTTTAGGGCTTCAGCTACTTGTAATGACAACTATAGATGTTTGTACGACAACCGGGATAGATAGATTAATGTGCTCTCCGAGACACGACCAGATCAGTGCAAAAAGCTTTATTCATGTATACAGTCAGCTTCAGAAATATCTTGGACTACAAAGTCTTAAAATTATGTTAAAAGCAAAGCAAGCAAGCAAATTAAACTGTCTTATTGATTTAAATTGTATTATTGTCCGAATTATAATAGGTGTGTACAAAATATCAGTACAATTCGTCAGAAGAAAGAAGGGATAACCAAGGAATTAAGATCATTTTGAGTACTTTGTTCATTAAGATCGATTTGATGATGACTGTTATAAATGTTTTCATGGAGCAGGATTCGAACCTGTGCCTCCTGCGTAAGAGTCACAACCGTCACGCCACAGAGGCTGTCAAATTTAGCCTGACCTTTGTAACGTTTAAGGATTGACAGCTGTTTTCACTCATCCAAATACTTTCAAATAACAATCGTGTCTTATTTTCAATACAAGCGCCTTAAGGGACAGTTACGCTATTACAAAGTGAAAATATTTGACATAAGAAAGATGGGTTCACGTAGAAAGTCTATTTACCAGGGTCAGCTAGGTCACGGGTGAGAAGAAAGCATACATACATGGTTCATGTGATTACGATTATTATAGAGATCCGCGCGCGCCGGTGTGTCGCGGGAATTGTGGGAACTTTGACATTGACTGACGTTTGATAGTAATTGGCGAATATTAATAACAATAGTTTTGGTGTAATTCTTTTGTTTTGTTTTTTTTTATTTACTTTTTAATTTTTTGTTTGTTTCATTTTTCTAGGCGCCCTCGTTAAAGTTATTGAACACTGACAAAGAGGAGGGGACTAGTGTGTTCTAAGTTTTCTTATTATGTCTTTTATTTTGCATTTGATTGATAAGATATTCTCACTTATTTTTAAACGACTTCAAAAAAAGTGGAGGTTCTTGATTCAAATGATGTTTTTTGTGTTTGTTACGCAATAACAATGCTAATGTTACCATGCGTTGATTTTTATTAGTATTATTTTGTTGGGAAACTTCAAAGGTGGGTCCATATCCAGGGAGATCGGCATCTGATCAGTATCTGAAGCTGCGATATGAGGAAATCGAGGAAAGCTCTCAAAATATGAGTCATTCAGTTTTTTTTTTGTTTTTTCCGTGCTTCATTTTTGTATTTTGATGTCAACTTTTCTTTCTTTTTCTTCTTGATAAACACTTAGGATTTACAAATCTAATTCCATTTTCAGTTTTAACTAGAAACAATGATAACCCCATCTTTATTGCAGTCGGTTATTATGTTGTATCTGATAAAGAAATGGGTCGCCTTTTGTACACAAACCGTTGCGTGTTTGTTCTTGAATTTATTTCCATTGTTGACTTTGATGTGATTCGTTAAGTGCGTACTTAAGGCTTTGGGTTAGTTTTAGTGAAGCGAATTTGGAATAACATACATATACTCACGCCTGTAACTCCCAAAAGAGGTAAACAGACTTGTATTAGCATCCAAATTTTGCCACGACTTTTGGTTCCACGTAATAAGGGGCGAGCATGATTGCCAACAAGCGGGCACATTATTTGTTTACTATCTCTCCTAGTCTCCTTTTACGACGCCAACAGGACGAGATAGGGTGACCCTATTCTATTCCATTGTGACCCATCACGGCAATTTGAAGTTTTGTGCCCGATGTTCGCTCTCTTGCTCTTATTTATTTGAAACTGCGACCTATGATTTGGTTGACGAAATATCTTTCAGAATCATAACATAACATAACATAACATAAACTCACGCCTGTTTTCCCCGAAGGGATAGGCAGAGGTGCTAGCACCCACATTTCGCCAGTTTATGTTTAGGTCCCCAATGTAGGTGGCGAGCCTATTGCCATTTACCGGGCACTTATAAACCTTAAATACACACATAACTTCGAAAAGCATCGAAAAGTCATTGGTGTGTGTCATGGTGGTAAACCTGGGATCGAACCCGAAACCTCGTCTCAGCAGTCAAAAGAGAACTAGTGTGAAATTCATTTTATATTTCTTAACGTGAACCACACACACTCTTTAGTTATTATAGTGATTAAAATGGTTCACAAAACTTTACTTTTACATAACAATAGGGTCGGTAGCCTTACAATCGAAAGGTTCCGGGTTCAAAATCCTGGCCATTACGCTACCGATGTGAACCCATTCCTAGCACAAGCAATTTAGCTTAGTTGGAGGGGTTAGAGAGAATATTAGTAACTTCGGTTCTAATATCCTTTAAAAAGAAGATGGATATAAAAGCACCAATTAAACCCTTATGGATTTATATTGGGTGTGAGTGTCTGTACAACATTCTTAATATAATCATTTTTTTCCATGGTCCGGTTAACTGTACCATGGATTTTTTTTTTTTACCCATAGTCCGGTTGACCGGACAACTTAACCGTACTATGGGTAATAGATGCATTAAACACATACATAACAACAAACACAAAGTCTTACAATTTCACCCGCAACAAGAAATATTCAAACAGTTTCCTGAGGTGCATGACTTTATAAATTTAGGTGAGCTTATGAAATAACATAACAATATTCGTCGTTTAGCCTTGGGAATATGAGGAAGATAGCGTGACCAGTCCCAATCGTGAATATATTTCCGTTCATTGAGATTTAAACGACAGGTGGGTTCGTGAATAGGTTTTTTGTGATTGGTTGACAATATTTGGATGATGAATGCAGTGGAATTATATCTATCACGATTAAGTAAAAGTTAAGAAACTGACAATTTGCTGAATAGCCATTCTGCTATATAGACCATCTGATAGTTGGACGTTTTGCTACATGGACTTTGTGCTAGTTAGATTTAATGCTCCACCGCCGTTCCCAATACCATACTGACAGTTAAAGATAGATCGCATCTACGGATAAAGTGCTCGGCTGTTTAAATTCAAAACATAGTACCGTCGTGACCCGTAACTTCGCCTGGGTTTTGACACTTTTTTGACTTCTCTTCAAAATTTAAAAGTAATTGAAATAATAATGTCTAAAAAAACAAATTAACACATCTCTATCTATCGTTAATATAAACTACTGTTCCAAATGCATTGCATAGTTGGCAAAAAATGGGCCTTAAATGTGATAGGCGAAGTATTGGTACTTTTGCCTAATTTCGCCTGCATCATGTCAAAGCGTCAATGCTTTTTTTTTTTGTTGTTAAATACTGGTCACTGCATCTAGTTTATCCTTTTGGGATGTGACAGAAGAATATAAACTTTAAATAATGAACCAAAGAGTCGTTTATTTTAAAAAATCTTTGGTAGGCGAAGTTAGGCAACAGTCTGAAGTTAATTCCATACATTCGATGTATTGTTGCTAGGGCTGCCAATATTTTCGTTAATTTACCTTACTGCAAAATAAAGGGGATTTAGTAACTGTTTAAAAAGAAAAGAAAAATATTTATAACGTGTTTATTAGTGGCTAAAAAATATTAATCATAAGAAATCACTGAAAACATTGGCTTAAATTAATCATAATATTCTCTTTATCGCAATATAAGGTATATTCAGGTAAGTATTCCTACTTACCATCGAACTTAATATTTCTATTAAAGTTAGGATCTAAGTAGGTAACTACATTTGGCATACTTAAGATCACATGTATTTGTACAAAATGCGTAGGCACATCGTATTTAATAAGAAAATAAACATCAAAGAATACCCAAAAACAACATCAAAATTTAACTTACATGAATACTTAGACATTAAATCAGTCTCAAATCACTTCAGGAAAAATGACAAAAAATATAATTTCTTGAAAAAGATTGTATACTGTAATTGCTTAAATAAATATTTAATATGATTTGACCATTCGAAGCTCGGGGTCCGCTTCAAAGCGTTATCGCTAAGGATGCAACCGAGAAAACGTTCGGATGAGGAGTACCAGGTAAGTATTTATACCTACTTAGCTAACTAACTAAATACTTGTATTAAGCTTAGGATCTAAGTAAGTCTAACAATATTTGGCTCATAATCACATGTATATAATATGTAGGTACATCGTATTAAAATCACAGTATAAGAAAATAAAAAATTATCATAAAATAAACAGAAACAATATTTTATGTCACTTCAATACTGAGACAGTAAATCAGTTTCAAATCAGAAGTGAAGTGAAGTGAAAAATACAAAAATAGTTTCCTAAAAAAACTAAAAATTATTGTATGTTATAATCACTCAAATCAGTATTGAATATGATTTGACCCCTTCGAGAAATTTTTGGCTCAGGCAAAACCTTAACAATATCTTCTAAATGCTGCATAGTACAGATATCATCTATTGTTGGGTAAGTAAATACTGATCCTCTATTTTTTGCTTCCTTCACTTTTCTTACAAATTTTACCTCAGGTACATCATCTTTCATTGATATTACGTTCCCTACGAAATGCTTTACGCTCCTTTTTGTAACAAATTTAGCCAAAATCCAGGAATGTCTTTCAATTTTGTTATCATTTTGTGTGAAATTTTCAATGTCAGACATTTCGTTGGCAATTGGTGGTTCTAAGTTTTCTTGTTCTTGTTGGTAGTGTCTGATAAAATCGTCCATAGTTTCATATTCAGAATCATCTGTTTCAGCTGTATATATTTCAATACTCGATTCACTATCAGATCGCGTTTTTTTTTGTTTTATAGTCTTGTGCGTCTTCTTTTTTCTAGTTCCTTTATTTATTTATTTTTTTATTTTTATTTTTTTTTTTTATACAGGACTCGTCAATTTGACTTCACCTCGCCTGATGTTAAGCTAAAGGCAAAGTCTCGGAAAGAGGGTCACCATCGTAAACATTTACCATGTTAACAGTGGTGGCACTCAGCTTGACGGCCTCATTAGATGCCTTTTCACGCCCCGCTTAAAGGACCCAGGACTGTAGGAAGAAGGAAACACGTGAACTGGCAGGGAATTCCAGGCCTTAGTGGTGCGGCATAGGAATGAATCACTGAAACGCTTGGTTCTAGCAGGTATACTCTGCACCGTAAATGGATGACATCTTAGCCCTGCACGTGTCGTCCTGTGAAGGAAAGGGGAGGGTGGGACTAATTGGAAGAGCTCGTCAGAACATTCACCATGGTAGAGACGGTAGAAAACTGCCAAAGACGCAACATCTCTACGCATCTGCAAAGGCTCGAGGGTGTTCGTGACCTCAGGATCCCCTATAATGCGGACCGCACGTCGCTGCAACCTGTCGAGAGCATCTAATAAGTACTTTGCGGAGCCGTCCCAGAGATGTGAGCAGTATTCCACGCAGGAACGAATTTGGGTCTTATATAGAAGACACCGCTGCTCCGGCGTGAAAAAACGTCTCACTCTGTTCAGGACTCCGAGTTTACGCGAGGCTGATTTGATGATACTCTCGATATAGTTTTTGTTCTTGTATCGACTTCTTTTATTTCTTGTGTAATTTCTTCCAGGACTTTTCTGCTTTTTGCTTGCATTTCCTTCTTTACAGGGCATAATTCCATATGTAAGGCAGACCGCGATATTTTCACCCCTTTCATTTCAAGATTTGTATAACCTTGCTTAGTTGATAATATTTTTTGAGACCGTTCTGTTTTTATAGTGACATCAGATGTAATTACAATTTTCCTTTTTGTAGTTTGTAGACATTCTGGTACTTCGTTAATAAATGGCATGTTCAATTGGTGGTTCCTTGAAGTATTACCCAAATAAAAAACTGTTGATACTTGTGAAGTGGATACCTCGGTGTTTTGCATGTAAGCATTAATACTCTTTATACACAAGTTATTCAAGCTATCGGGATATTTAGGTAGCGAGGATGACTTTGACTGCAACAATGAGCCAGAATTTGACTGCACAGTATCTACATAGTTTTTCTTTAGCTTTTTAATCGTTTTTCCTTTCCTTGGTTGAATTGAAACATCTTTGAAATCGCTTGAAGAGACCGATTTTCCTGGTGGGACATTAAGTTTCTTGTTTCGTACTTTTTTATTTGGGTCTGCACTGCGTGTCTCTTTCAGCCAGTCTAAAAGTGCATTGTCGATAGTGTATGGCATTAACATTTGATTTGAGCCTGGTAGTTTACTGATTACTTTGTCCGGGTTGAATGGTACAATGCCAGTACTTTTAAATGCACTGATTATGTTGTGTTTTTTCTCGTTAAGTTGCTCCATTAGTTTTTTGAGAAGATCGGGGAAATGTCCCTTGTGGATTGTTGCTTCTCTTGGATTCTTTATCTTGTAATGTAATAGAATTTCTCTCCATATTTTTTTTAATGGGCCAAAATAGCACACGTCCAGGGGTTGAGTCAAGTGGGATGAATTAGGGGGTAGAAATACGAAACGTATATCATTTTCATCACAATATGTCACAATTTTGTGATTTATGTGGGACGCCAGGTTATCTCCTATCAAAACCTTCGGACCTGTTTTGGTTTTAGCCCATGGTAAAACAATGGTTTCGAACCAATCTTCGAATAGAGTACTATCAAACCATCCCGATTTAGAGCGGTTGAATCGGCATCCTTTAGGTCCGTTCAGAGTCCATTGTGTATACAAGTGCTCTGCTTTATATACAACATATGGTGGAAGGCATTCTCCTCCTGCAGTTATCGCAAACATTAACGATATAGCGCCCTTTGTATAATTTAAAACCCTTTCTGGGTACTTGACCCCTCTTCGAAAAATACATTTCTGAACTCCAGGGTTATCGGTCAAGTTGGTTTCATCATAATTTAATATGTTCTCATTAGATACACCTTCAAGTGATAATTTCAAATTGTTGAAATATTCTTTCATTTCATCCGGAGATTTTTCTGCACGGTTTCTTTTTATGTTTTGGATAACTCTATAGGTGAAGTCCGATTTGTGGCGTTTTATAAAAGTGTATGCCCACTTCTTTCCTGGTAATTTATTATTGAAAATGGATAGTCTTCCATTGGCCTCCAAATATCTGAAAAAAAATAAAAATTAGGTAGGTAAAACAGGTAGGCGCCTTACACATTCGAATAGAATTTTAGAAATAACTATGTCTGACTATTTTTTTTTTAATTTTGGCTACAACAGTTTATGCATAAGCAATTATTGTTTTGAACATTTACCTATGCACGACGATTCGTAAATCAAAGAGGTTCAAAGGACTGCCATATTCGGCGGCTGCTATGATTACTCGTTTAATATTAGTTTCCGCCTCATTAGTCAGCCGACTGGGGCATCCTGGACTTTTAGGATGTTTATTATGTAGTTTGTCCAATAAAGTTCGACGCGGTATGCCAAAAGTTTTCTCTGCTTCGTACGAAGACATAGTTTTTTTTCGTAATGCGTCTACTGCCAATTCTAACATATCGCTAGAATGTTTTGAAGTATATGGGCTTTTTTGGGTTTCGCTTTTGGTTCCTTGATTTTTGGCATAGTTAATAGTTCTGTAACCAATTTTATGAACTTTCACATTACGTAACTAACTAAACAACTTGAGCAAGTTTTTATCAACTGATTTTTTATCATTCTAAGGATATTAATTCAGCTCAATCGGACAAAAAAAAGTTAATAAAAAAAATGCAAGATTGGCTTACAGACAGACAATCACCAGAGCATGAAAAACTAAATAAAACCTGTAGTAATTGCATACAAATAAAACATAATAAATATATATCTAAATAATTTTAACAATGTTGAAATTGACAACCCTAGTGTCAGGCGAAGTTTGGCAACAAGATGGCAGCCGCTTCCGCTTCAATAACATTTATTGAATTATCACTTTTAAAAGCAAATTAGACAAAAAAAGCCAGTATCATATGAAGGAAAATTAGTAGTAGATTAAAATTAATTAATAAATAGAACCTTACCTTTGCTGTATCACTGTATAAAACTGAAGTTAAATCGCGGACAAAAAAAAACGTGACAATTGTCTTGTGAAAAAAATGCACTGGTCACAAACAGTGTGAAGTTAGCCATAAACATTGTGCAAAATCTTGCCATAGATGAAAAATACTTATTATGTAGTAATTTTCTGCAAGGCCAAGCCTAAAATTGAAATAGCAACTTCAACTTATTTGAAATTAGGCGAAGATAGGTAGCACAGGCGAAGTAACGGATCACGACGGTAACTCTTATTTCACACCAATTCCGAGACTTTACCTTTAGCTTAACATCAGGCGAGGTGAAGTCAAATTGACGTGTCCTTTATAAAAAAAATCTCATTTGTTTTTGATTAGTAACTATTTAGGCTTTGCTGGGAATGATTGTCCTCTGACTCCCTCCCAGCTGTAAAATTTCATCTGCTATTTAAAAAGTTTATCGACTTCCAAGTGACGCTAGTTTGAGCTCCGATAGTGGTGGAAGTACCTTGTGCATATCCTCATAAAAATATTATGATAATGTAAATATCGAATTTAAATGAATTTTTATATCGAAGACCTTTGGGACGAAACCAATGTCTTTACACCTGCTTAAGGAATTGACAGATGGTAATAGTGATGAAGGGTGAAAATTTCAAAATGTAAGCTGGTGGACAAAAACCTTACCTAAGGCAAGGTTGAAAAAAATCACTAAATATTTCACAACATTCTACGCAACGCTATCTAGATCCATGGTAAGCATAGCTTCTATTATGGAATCTAGAATGCGAATAAACATACTAAGATACTTTTTTTTTATAAATACTTACAAAGAAACACCTAGACCAATGCAAATAGCCTTACTCATGCACATAAATATTTGCACTAAGCGGGGATCGAACCCGTGCCTCCTGCGTGGTAGTCTCGTTCACTACCCCCACGCCACAGAGCACCATGCGACCCATTGGCATACCATTGAGAAGCCGACAGGAATTGGATTATTGGTATTTCTCGCCACTGGAGGGTAATCATGTGCCCTCTGGTCTAAAGAGTTAATAAATTTTGACTCTCATCTGTATAGTTAGTGGTCTTTTTTTTTCGTGCGGAAGTCCCCTCGGATACCCCCCCTTCGGAGCCGGAAGGGGAGGTTATGTCGGACTCGAACCGACTAAAACCGCACGCCGACTGTGGTTCGTGGTGCTAGGCCGGAGGTGAGGTTGTCATCGACATATCCCTCGCACCCCGGCAGACCCAGGGCCATCCCTTACGGTCTGGCCCTCCTCAGGAGTATAGTTAGTGGTCAGGTTGTAGTCTATAAACTATTTTATTCTACACAGGCAGTGTGCCATACCTATATGTTTTTTTTATGAAATGCAAACAACGTCACGGGTAGTTGATATAAATATCAAAATATGTAATTATTTGAGCTTAATAAAAATACCATTACATAATAAATTACGTTATTAATTAAAATAACCAAAATTCGTAATCTCAGCATACCTGCTATGATCAAAACATTTATTCTCTACTAAACAAACAAAATTGACTCTTAAACTAATATGCTTTCGGTTCTAATTCAATTGTCACAGGAATAGAATGCTCGTAAAAAGTTGCTAAGTTATTTTCAATTTTGTTTCTATTGCGGTAGTGTTTTATTTCATTTGTATTACAAATAGGAAAGAATTTAATATGGCATACGTCACCGACCTTCGGTTTACCATTCTAGAACAATGTGCTGTGGCTGCACGCATTGTAATGTACCCAGTATTGCCGTACTTGGACGTGTTACCTGAATTAGAGGTAAATAAAATTAAAAATTTAAAAAACCCCCGTCACAAAAAACATTAAAAAGTTGAAAATAAATGAATAAATTTTAATTCAACGGTTGCCATGTCGGGGGACCGTAACTGGTTAAGTACTCCTTTGTATCGTAAGGTCCCCCGACATGGCAACCGTTGAATTAAAATTTATTCATTTATTTTCAACTTTTTAATGTTTTTTGTGACGGGGGTTTTTTAAATTTTTAATTTAATTTTTATTTTATACTTTTTAAATTGATCTACTATTCAAGCTCTTTCATTTGATACCCATATTGAGGGAATTATAACGAAATTAGTATTCCAACATGTTGTGGCGGCGGCCATCTTGGACAGATTTTTTTCAAACATAGCTAAGAACACTCCCGACTCATATACCTTTCAAACAAAAAAACACACACACACACACGTCAAACTTATAACACCCCGTCGTTTTTGCGTCGGGGGTTAAAAAAATAACACAGATTTTTTGTGGTTAGAAATGTTTCAGAATTGGCGAAACGTGGGTGTTAATATACCTCTGTCTACCCCTTCCCATACCTGAATGTAGAAATGTTTTATAGGCTCAATAACAGAATAGTTACAAAAAATCCATACTTAATATTATAAATGCGAAAGTAACTCAGTCTGTGTGTTACGCTTTCATGCCTAAACCACTGACCCGATTTTGATGAAATTTGGTATAGAGGTAGATTAGACCTTGAGAAAGGTCATAAACTATATATTGTCGCGATAACCGACATCCACGCGGTCGGAGCCGCGGGCTATAGCTAGTAACTAATAAAATTTCCAGGTAAAGAATAAACTCGCGACCAAAAAATAAAATCTTGTGAATCGATTAGTTACGTAACAAACGATTTAAATATTAATTAATACGCTAGGTAAATTCTAATTTGAATACTGGCAACACACGTCAGCCGGCAACAGTCATCTTATCGCAGCGGTTCGCATCGCCCGCCTCATTTCAAATTCGGTTCCCTTTCGAAGTCAAAGTCGAAGTCAAAGTTAGCTGAAGCTGCAAGTCGAAGTCAAAATCATTTGCTGTCGTTTCAAGTAAATCTCGTGCGGCTCGTGATATTTCTAGCCGGTCGAGATTTATTTATATCGATAGTGAATTACCATCTCGTGATATTTATAACCTACTAATATCAACACGTGGTAACGTATATATGTAGTGTTCTGATTTTAAATATGTGTGATAGTGTTTAATGTAGTAGATAGTAAGAGTACTGTAGATATATAAGGAGTAGTAACGTGTGATTTGGAGGACGATGTAGCGAATGCAGAAGGAATTAACGGATAGGGAAACATCTTTCTTTTTCATGAGGAAATTCGGAAGGGGAGGTTATGTCGGACTCGAATCGACTAAAACCGCACGCCGACCGAGGGTCGTGGTGCTAGGCCGGAGATGAGGTTGTCTTCGACACATCCCTCGCACCCCGGCTGAACCAGTGCTATCCCTTACGGTCTGGCCCTCCTCGGGAGATAGGTATACATCATCGATCGACGCTCTATTCACCGAATAATATATGTAACTCCTACTTTTTTAAGGTCGGTTAAGAATTAGAAGGAGGCTTAAGTGTTTAGAACACGTGGAATGAATGTATATTGGGCAAGTATTTATGTGTGCAAGTTATGGTCTGTATAGAAAATTAAACACCTGGCAAATTGATGATATTTTGGAAGTAGGGCAGTAGCGTGCACTCTAGTTCTTTAACACGATTCTTACCGGCTCCGGCCGTGTTACTTTTGCATAATTACGTGACCGGAACAAATTGTTATATAATACTTAAATTATATTATTATGAGTTCTAACTCACTGGTTATTAAGTCGTCGTTGCTTAAAAATTTTTAGTCTACGCAGATGCAGGATAAAACTACATGAACTCAGTGATTTTATGAAAGATTTAAAATATCGTGAGATTTTTTTTTCATACGACATTCGGTAGATGACTCCACCGTTGCCGTAAGAATGGATAAATAGAAGGGAAATTTGAATCACATCGGGCGTGTCTCGGTAGCCGATTTGGTCAAGGCATTCCTCCTGTAAGGGAAAGACTGCGGGTTCGAGTCCCGCCCGAGAAGATTTATTTTTCTCTATGTATTCGATCGTGAGATTTGTAAGGACTCACGTGGATTAACTGCACTGATTTAGGCCTTGAAGGTTGGAGGGTTATATGGCAGTCGCTCGCGTAAATATCAAGATGCTAGCTTTCCTCTAAAGGTCACATGGTTATCGCCTCCGCAAAACTCAGGACGACTCAAAAACCTATTAGCGGACCGCAGTTTACTACTAGTCTTGGATGCAATCGGGACAAACACTGTGGTGTGTGGGTCACTGCTATGGTCCGGTCCACTATCGGGGAAGTATCACCCTGTTCTGATTTACTAGGGATATTTGCTAGAATTCCTTCCCCTTAGGTGAAAGCTGGACCTGGCGCCTCCACTGTTCCATACTTATCATGCATGCGGACGTGGGCACGTCATTATGCAAATTTTATGCATTTTTATAATAGAAGCTGGAATTTTAGTGACTTTATTTTACTAATAGATATAAAAAAAAAATTAAAGGAAAAATTACTTATTTTTGCTCTTTATGAAGACACCATTCTCTATGAAGAAAACCTTATTAATAGTTGCATTTATTTTCTTCTGCATTCTGCTGAACAAGGATACAAAATTAAATTAATTAAAAAATCCCACGACGTATAAAAAATTATTAAAAAAATGTTTACTGCAGTGCCCCCTAGTAGGTTGTCACCATAACACCTATCTAAGAACATACACCAATCAAACCCAAACCAATAATCGAAAACTGCATCAATATCGGACTAGTATTTTTGAAGAAAATTGGCAACATTGATTTGAATTAAAAATACTTGCTGTAGCGCCCCTTGTTGAGTTTTCATTGTAACACCTATCTAAGAAAATGCTCCAATTAAAGCTGAACCTATAACTGAAAACTGCATCAAAATTGGATTGGTAGTTTCGGAGAAAAGGGCAACATGGATTTGCACAAACAAACAAACACACAAACATCCTCTCACTCCAAACGCATATACCCTCTCCGTTCCGTTGTGGGTAAAAATCATCTCATTTCCTCAATGTTGACTAAAATAAACTTATTTGAAATTTACTGTTAGTGAGAAACTGGTATAATAGTAAAGAATCTCAATACAATCAAGTTCTGGTTTGAAACCATACCCATTTGTGAAATGTCAAACATATATTTTATTTAAATGTCAGATATTATTTAAATTATTTCCTCATGAAGGACATCGCTTCTAAGTTTTAATTTAAAATGGAATGTTCATAAAATACGTCGATAAAGTTTTACGATTTTGTTCGGTTCACTTGTTTGCCTTGCCCCCATTTTCAGATTCAATCGCCATTGTTAGATTTTTATTTGGGAGGCTACCATGAAAATCCGAAACTTCGTGCATGCACGAAACACGAACGAAAGTCATTACTCCTAATATTTATATACTCCCTGAACACTTAAACTTACTTAACAAAGAAATTCGAATGATTATATACCAAAGGAAGTCCTGAGGTATAAATTCTTTTCTATCTCATGAAACGCCATGGAAGGTGCCACGAGATAATTATCCCGTTTCATAGTTTCATTTTCATAGTACAGATTGCATGTAGCATGATAATATCATCACCATCTATGTTAGACCCATTCATTCATCTCGGAGTCCAAGATACTAGGTCTCGGAGTATAAGATGAAAATTCTTAAGTTATTTAATTGCATTGTCATTCACATTTGATAAAATTAAGCCATTACATTCCAACACACATATTCATTGTTTACATTAACCTGTACAATTATACATTAATTATGTTTACTTTGCATATCAGTCATAAGTTCCGTTTGTTTGTAAATTAAATACCCTGTTTCTGCTGCATATTAATAACATGCTGTCGGAAGACTCCATTCATTGCTATACGGACGACAGTATTGGACGTGCATGTTACACGGGCCGTGCAAACATCCCCCAGTCCGAGGTGGAGGGGAGTCGCGAACAACTTGTGTCAGAAATCGAGACCACTCTCGCGGGAGTATCCGATTGGGGTCGACTAAACCTAATCCAGTGCAACCCCACCAAGACACAAGTACGTGTATTCACCGCTAAGAAAATCCCATTTACCGTAGCATCGCAATTCCTGGGCACACGGCTTACCATTTCCTCGAGTATCGGGATCATAGGTGTCGACATTTCAAGAAGTGACGTCCAGTACCGCAGTCATTTAGAAGACAATATCGTTTTTATGAGATTAACACTGCTATCTGACCAAATAAGGACTCTTTTGAGAAACTGTATCTTTTTTACAAATTGACTTTGTTAACGTAATTTTCAAATGGCCGCTATTTTAATTTATGTTTATACATAAACTCATAAACTCACGCCTATATTCACCGAAGGGGTAGGCAGAGGTGCTAGCACCCACATTTCGCCAGTTTATGTTATCTATACTAATATAAATATTTTAAGCATTGTGAGACACACACACTTATTCAGTAAAAAGATGCATTTAAATTCAATAAACTTACAAATGAGGCGGATATATTTATATATTTAACTAGGATATCCCAATATAGGGGAGACCCTTCGACCGGATATCCTTCAGTTTAGGCGTAACAGTGTCAAATATGAGATGACACGAAATCATAAACTATCAAACATTCATAATACAAGAGCATGGGCACTTCGATTAACAAAAAGATTCTAAGACTCCTGACCGTGGAAGATAGAATATGATTAAATCTCTTGAAGGGGTAGGCAGAGGTGTATAGAAACTCATATTAAGCTAACTATGATGTTATGTCATTTGGCCCACGTAATAGCGGTGATCGCTTACCATCAGGCGATCAATCTGCTCGTTTGCCTCCCTATTCCATAAAAAAAATAGGGTGGCCCTATTTCACTCCTCATAGAAATAGGCATGAAGTCAAAAAAATCTTCTCAACTCTTCTTGCTTTCTCATTTCAGATCGCTCTCCTCCTATCCGGTATTATGCTGCTCAAGAAGCTGATGTCAGCCAAGGGTTCCAGCGGTGGAGGAGGTGGCCACGAGTCCCACGGCTGGTCTTCCGGCGGCAGCAGTGGTGGTTGGGACAGACGCGCATACGATGACCTTGCTTATTCAGCATATAAACCTGAATAGATGATGGTGCTGGTAAAATAATGGATTCGGTTGAAGATATGCGTTTTTATACGGTACGAGATTATGTAGGTTCATTGACTTATAAATGTCGATAGTATTATAATTGCAAATTTAATATTGTCTATCTGTATGAAATACGGAATTCAATGCTAAGGGTCAGGTGATTTATGTTCGAACTTGTTCTAACCTTAAAATAAAATAGTACCTAATGAGCTTGTTTCGTATTAACTGGCAAGTCTAGATAACTAATAAGTTAGCTAGAGAGCTGGTAAGTTAGCTAGAGAACTTTTGTGGCACTAATAAAAATACAAATGATTATGTAAGTAATTTGATGTATCTGTCATAAATATCGTGACAAACTACGTTTGAAGTAAAACTACGAACAAGAATTGGATTGAATTACCGAAGTCGTAAAGATCAAACGAACCATCAGATACGGCAATGACAGTTAATTAATTTGCATAATCGATGTTATTTTATGAGAGATTAAAACCGCAATGTATTCATTATTGATTGAATCCATAGTTTTACCCTTTATCAAAAGATACATTATTTAAGTTTAGAACGCGACATGGAGTTCCACTTTTATTTAAAAATAGTTCGATACTTTGTGTCGCCCACCTTTTTGGAACACATGTCGAGTTCTTGAAATCATTTGTATTTTTAGGTATTTTATTGTATTGTATAAAAATAATAATCGTTATTAGTGACGATTTTGGTACTTTTTATTAAAAGTTTTATTTATTAATAGTATTAAGGTGTGACTGTTTATTTATTAAAAGAATGAATGAAATGTTTGTATATGAATATTCTGTTAAATGTATACCTACCAATATATTTTATTTGCTGCAATTAAAAATTCAGTGCAGGATTGTTTACTTATCTGGTAAAAATGGAATCTTTTATATAAAATATAAGTTACATTTTTTTACAGAATAATAAATTTATAAAATTGTACATTGCCGTTTTATTTACTTATATAGAGTGTAGGAAGGAGAAGGTTACAATAACGTAATAACGAAAAAACATAACATAATACAAAATACAATCCAACAATATATACAAGGTAAATTCGACAGCCTCTGTGGCGTGGCGATAGAGAACGCGACTGCTACGCAGGAGGCGCGGGTTCGATCCCCACTCAGTGCAAATATTTATATGCATGAATATGGCTATTTCCATTGTTCTGGGTGTTTCTATGTATAATATGTATGTATTTATAAAAAAAAAGTATCCGCATTCTATATTCCATAACACAAGCTAATTAAGCTTACCATGGGTCTAGATAGCGTTGTGTAGAATTTTGTGGAATATTTATATTCAAATAATTGAAATCGTAAGGATAACAAGTTAACTACCTCTGTGGTGGAGTGATGCAGCATTTGAAGCTAAGTCAGAAGTAAAAGGCTCGATTCCCACTGAGTGCATTAAATCCCCTCGGATACCCCCCCTGTCGGAGCCGGAAGGGGAGGTTATGTCGGACTCGAACCGACTAAAACCGCATGCCGACTGAGGGTCCCGGAGGTGAGGTTGTCGTCGACTTTTCTTCGCACCCCGGCTGATTCAGGGCCATCCTTTACAATCTGGCCGTCCTCGGGAATTTGAACCGTCTAGTGTGAAAGAATATTATTCTGGACTGGAACGGTGGAATAAAAAAATAGACTTGCTATGGAACACTGGAATTAGTCTGGAGGTAAATGAATAAAATGTAACTAATAAGCACACAATGATTGGGGAAACTACGAGAGTATTATTTTTATTACGGTCACGTTCGTTTCGCCAGATGCCAAAGAGCACCGAGCGGCAAGGTAAATTCCAAGCTAATTCCATTTTAGACCAAGCGGTCCAAAATGTAATTAGCCTGGAACTAACCTGTCCCATACATGGTGAAAACTTTGACCAACTGAGTTAGACATACACATCATATCATGAAGATTTGAAATTTCCCTACTTATACAAAAGCTTTCAGTCATTTCTAGTACCCGTTTAGTATTAAAAAGTTATGTATAATTTCCTAAAACTTTTTGGAGTAACTATTAACTGTAATTGAAGAATAAAGGATCAAATTAAAAATTTTGATAGTCATATTTTTTATACTACTTATGTGGCCGACAAGCACACGGCTCACCTGATGGATTGTGGCTACCGTGGCCTATGGACGTATGCAACACCAGGAACGTTACACTCGTGCTCAACCCTGAAGAAACCTTCTAATGTATTAAAATTATCAAATAAAAATATTTGTTCACTTATAAATAAATTAGTCAGCTACATTTCTTTCTTTCTGTATTTTCTTTCAAGTGAAACTGATGGAATTACGTGGATGTTTGTTAAAGTAAACACGTTATATGTTTGGGACCTGACAAGTTTTATTGTAAAATATATCGGTTTACAATATTGCTAGCAAAAAGACAAAAGCAGAAGACAGGCGGGCAGAGACACCCGCGACAGTTTGCTTTTTTGAAAAACAGAAACTATGAACACTTCAATGAAATTACAGGATCATCAATTAATATCTGGTAATTTATCAACTTAATATATTGAAAAAGAAATTATTAAAAAAAAAATCTTATAACAACTTTTTCTTTATTCATCACTTTAATCACTATTCACTGCTTTTTATTTTTTCTAAAGCTGTCTCCATACAGCGCCACCTTTCAAAACTGTTAGAAACTTCAAAGCAATGTAGAAACTATTGTCTCTTCAGGCGATTGGCACACTGCAACGCTCGACGCGGCGTCGTTCGTAGACGCGCGTGGACGCGGGTAGCTAGTATAGTCCGAGAGATATTAGAATTTTTTTGGTAGGTAGGTATGTGAAGTAATCTCAAATTTTGAGAAAAGTAAAGTATAGCCATCCGGCCATTAGCTCGATACCCAGACTATATTAAGAACGCTAGAGATGAAAAGAAAATGATTAGAAGTGCAAGCTATTTTCAACTTATTGACATGACAAAGTAACTAATTTTTTTTCTTATATTCGTGATCAGCGTCATCTATTAACGCGAAAAGAGACGTAACTAAGAAAATGCCATTTAGGTTGAAAGTCGCTTGCAGTCTTTGCGTGTTCCGATAACGAGCCAAAATAGTGGTGTCGGCTCCAATACTCGATATTGGGCATCGATATTTGACTTCCTCCGATCTCGGATATCGGATATTTGATATCGGACGTCAGTTGATGTGAAAGCGCTCTAAATTTGCCGTTAAATAGTCATGTTGCATTGCAATAATATTAATTTAAAATTCGTCTCCAATACCTACACAGAAATTTCTAACAGCTCTCGGACTAAAACTCCCTCGAAAATCACGCGCGTGATTGCAGATTTCAGTGTGCCATACCTCGCGTTTTCTGCTTGTACGCGCGTATTCTGCGGCAACGCGCGTGATTGCGTTGTCAGTGTGTGGGACCCCGCGTTTCTCTACACAAAATGAGCTCCGTACAGGCGACGAGCGCGACGCCGCGTCGACGCAACAACGCTCGACGCCGCGTCGCGCGTCGCAGTGTGCCAATCGCCTCACTGTGAAGAGACAGAGCCATCTGTTTATTTCAAATTGAACATACCTACATAATACACACGGTACACTCCAGAGAGGTAGGCAGAAGTGTTCAACACCTACATTTCACGAGCCTATTGTCGTCATGCAGGCCCTTTGTGATTTACTGTTGGATGGAGAATATCCCTATACCTTAGTCACCCTCTACGATATATATAAAGATGGTGTAGCTGTAGCCCTATTCTACTCCACCGGGGATCAACCCAATTAGGCACATTACATAGGTATGTAATCTAATATTATTGTGTTTAAATACTGCGGCCATAATTTATTTTGTTATTCTTATTAGGTACACTTTAGACTTTATTAATTGACCTAATATAAAATAAATTATGTTAGTACGAAATTGATTTACTTATATAATTAAAGTTTCAATGTTAATGAAAACAAATAAATTTAAATTTATAAATTAAACTTGATGAAATCTGTGGTCGCACGGTTCTGTGAAACATACGGATCGCTATTGTGTGTAATTTATGACGTGTTTTTTCTTTCTTAAGATTCATGCACAAATAAAAAAATGTATACTTTTTTTTTATATAGGACACGTCAATTTGACTTCAACTCGCCTGATGTTTTATTTATTTATTTATTTTATTTATTATATACTTTATTGTACGCCAATTACATTATTAATAGTAGTGAAATTAGGAACATAGGAAAATAGGAATTGTTAAGCAAAGGCAAAGTCTCGGAAAGAGGGTCACCATCGGAAACATGTACCATGTTAACAGTGGTGGCACTCAGCTTGACGGCCTCATTAGATGCGTTTTCACGCCCCGCTTAAAGGACTGTAGGAAGAAGGAAACACATGAGCTGGCAGGGAGTTCCAGGTCTTAATGGTGCGGCATAGGAATGAGTCACTGAAACGCTTGGTTCTAGCTGGTATACTCTGCACCGTATATGGATGGCATCTTAGCCCTGCACGTGTCGTCCTGTGAAGGAAAGGAGAGGGTGGGACTAATTGGAAGAGCTCGTCAGAACATTCACTATGGTAGAGACGGTAGAATACTTTGGTAGGTACCTACTGCTTATTTTATAGTTTCTCCCAGCAGAACGGGGAGAGGAGATTCAATAATGTTAGGGTACTAGGTAAGTATTACTTGATTCACATATCTTGGATCTAATATGACCTTGAGAAAGGACATAAGCTTCTGAAGCCTATGTCCTTTCTCAAGGTCTAATCTGCGGTAGCCTAGTGGTATGGGTAATGGACTGCTGAGACGAGGTCTCGGGTTCGATCCCAGGTTTACCATGGCACACACCAATGACTTTTCGATGCTTTTCGAAGTTATGTGTGTATTTATCGCAGGTTTATAAGTGCCCGGTTAATGGCAATAGGCTCGCCACCTATTACATTGGGACCTTAACATAAACTGGCGAAATGTGGGTGTTAGCACCTCTGCCTACCCTTTCGGGGAATACAGGCGTGAGTTTATGTTATGTTATGTTATGTTAATCTACCCATAAGGGGATTTTGATAAAATTTGTTATAAACCAAATTTTATCAAAATCTGTTCAGTGTTTTAGGCGTGAAAGCGTAAAATACAGATAGACAGACAGACAGACAGGGTTACTTTCACATTTATAATATTAGTATGGATACAGCATATATGAGAGGCTAACATGCTCTCCAACCATTATCCAACGCCACTTTCATGGTGTTTCATTTAGATAAAACCCTGATGTATAATTATTATATTTATTTTGTTATGTGTTACCATTATTGTTTAACTTTATTAACGCAAGGTTTGCGTGAACAATTAAATAAAATATTTACGATCTTTGATTGGCGCACGTTAACATGAAAACACACAGAATAATATTAGGTTTAAATTATTAGTTCAGAACTTTTCTCAAATGTATTTGTAAATTGAGATTCAGCACTCAGTATCGTTCTGAAATATCCACTATTGTAAAAGAATTTGACCTGCAATTATTATTATTCTTGAATCTTTTCCTTCGGCTTACCATCAGACGAGGTGAAGTCGTATTGACTTAGTCCTACGTAAAGTAAACCAGCATAGTCCAAAAAATAGTTATATTGTTTTATTGACAGCCTCTGTGGCGTGGCGGTAGTGCACGCGACTGCCACGCAAGAGGCGCGGGTTCGATTCCCGCTCAGTGCAAATATTTGTATGCATGAATATGACTATTTGCATTGGTCTGGGTGTTCCTATGTATAATATGTATATATTTACAAAAAAAAGTATCTAAGTATGTTTATCCGCATTCTAGATTCCATAACACAAGCTAATTAAGCTTACCATGGGTCTAGATAGCGTTGTGTAGAATGTTGTGGAATATTTATTTATAGAATATTTATTGATTAGGGAAAATTATTTTTTACTAATATTATAAATGCCAAAGTAGCTATCTGTCGATAAGTTACGCTTTTACGCCTAAACCACTGAACAGATTTTAATGAAATTTGGCATAGGGGTAGATTAGACTATGAGAAAGGATATAGGCTATGTTTGGTCGCGATAACCGACATCCACACCGGCGGAGCCGCGGGCGACAGCTACTATTTAATAATTCACCGTACTCACAACTATCAATACAAACGTATTATTTAAAACGAAAACAGTATCGTTATCAACCAATCGCACGTACACTTTCCTGCCATGATTAATTACTACTGCTATTTGCTATGGAACAAGCTTCCTACTGTGGTTTGCACGAACATTTGTACGCATACACGCCACTCACATACTTCTATGAACAAACATAATAACTAATAATGACGGATTAGGAACGCATTTCCGTGTGGAAATATACCTAAGCCTCAGTGGTTCAGTGGTTAAGAAACCGGCCTTGAGTTTGACAAGTCTCGGGTTCGAATTCTGGCCATAACAAGACGTGAACTTACTTCTAACATAAGGAATTTAGCTTACCTGGAGGGGTTAGCAGTAGTTTTTGTTTTTTTAAAAAGAATATTAGAACCGAAGTTACTAATATTCCCTCTAACCCCTCCAACTAAGCTAAATTGCTTGTGCTAGGAGTGGGTTCACGTCGGTAGTGTAATGGCCAGGATCGAACCCGGGACCTCTCGATCGTAAGGCCGACTCCTTAACCACTAAGCTACCGACGCTTAGTAGTATATTAATACTAATCGAATACATAGGGAAAAATGAAACTTCTCGGGCGGGACTCTAACCCGCGATCTTTCCTTTACAGGGGAAATGCCTTGACCAACTCGGCTTTTTTTTTTTTTTTTTTTTTTTTTTTATCGTGCGAAAAATCCCCACGGATACCACCCCCACGGAGCCGGTGGAGGCGGTTATGTCGGACTCGAACCGACTAAAACGCACGCCGTCTTGGGTCCTTGGCTGCCGGAGGTGAGATTGCCAAAAGCATATCTCTCGCACCCCGGCAGACCCAGAACCATCTCTTTCGAGATGGCCCCCTTCGGGTTGTGGGGACCAAAATGTCCCCATCTAGCCCCGGTTACGGGGAGGCGCACTTTGCGCCGCCGCCGCGGCCTGCTTCTGCTAGGGTGACAGGTGGCTCCACCGGTCACCCCCAGGCCAGCGCTCATGGAGGACGGAGGTCGTTCTGCGACCTCCGACGTCCGGTTCGCCTTCGCTCTGCACGGGCTTCCCGGGCCCGGAGTCTGGTCCGGACCCGACCGGCCGCCTCCTTCTCGAGCATTACTTGCTCGCAGAAGGAGGCGGCCGCACCCCAAGCGTTTGCGCATCGTACCATCGCTGTGAGCAATGTGACGAGTGTGAGGACTCCCACCCCTAGAGCCGCCACTAGGACCTGCCTCGGCGTGTCCCACGCCGGGCACTCGGTCAGCGTGTGCAGCTCCGTGTCCTCGCTCGCATCACAGTGATGGCACTCGGACGTTGGCTCCTTCCGGATCCGACACAGGTAACTCCCGAAACACCCGTGTCCGGTAATCACCTGCGTCAGCCGGTACGAGAGGCTGCCGTGTGGCCTCTCTAGCCACTCCTCCATGATGGGTCTTACCGCCGCTATTACGGCGTGCCCTGCGCTTGGTCGCCCAAGTCGTAGCTCCCATTCCGCTACCATGTCCCTGTGGAGCTGAGACCTCACGGCCCGAATTTCTTCGGGCTCGGGTTCCCGTCCCTGCTCCCGCGCCTCCTTACGATACCGATATAGCATCGAAAGGGCTCTCGCATCCAGGTTCCACGGTAGGGATCCGGCAAGGAGACTCGCCGCCTCGAAGGATATCGTGCGGTACCCTCTAATGGCCCTGCTGGCCATTGACCAACTCGGCTACTGAGACACGCCCGATCTACCGTCGCCTTAATGATGAATAAATATAGAAGGGAAATTTGAATCACATCGGGCGAGGCATCCCCCCTGTAAGGGAATGATCGCGGGTACGAGTCCCGCCCGAGAAGTTTTATTTTTCCCTATGTACTTACCTATTTGATTTGTATACCTAGTTAGCATACTTAATGTTGTAAAATTAATTCAAGTATATTAATACTGCTCCTAACCTATCCAGCTAAGCTACATTTTAGTATCTAATATTCTTTAAAAAGTCTTCCATGATTTTCATCTACCTACTCAAATACCCCAGTCGCTGGGCGAGGCAGTTATTTCAACCTCGAACGGACTTAAACCGCACTCCATCTCGGGTGTTCTGAAGACGGGGTGTAACGCATCTCGGGTTACCCAAGGACATCTCCGATTTCAAGACCCAACATGTGTAGGAACTATAGTATCCTTATCTTACCGGCGGCAAGGGGGGACATTACACTGCCACCTTGGCCTGCTTTGACTAAAATAACAGGTGGCTCCACCTGTTTTAACGCAGTAAAGGAGTACATTTATTTCTTTTTTTTTTCGTGCGGTAATTCCCTCGGATACCGCCCCCGCCGGAGCCGGAAGGGGAGGTTATGTCGAAATCGAACTGACTAAAACCGCACGCTGACTGAGGGTCATGGTCTTCGACATATCCCTCGCACCCTGGCTGTCCCAGGGATCCCTTACGGTCTGGCACTCCTCGAGAGGGGGGACAGCGGTGCCCTGCTTCTGTTAGGGTGATAGGTGGCTCCACCCGTCACCCCCAGGCCCGCGCTCATGAGGGACAGAGAGGTTAGTTTGTGAGTATATTTATTCAAAAATTCATAATTATATCCGTCTCGTACTACTATCTTAAATCATTGACCTACCATAATGATCTATTTTTACAACAGGTTATCATAATAACATTAGTGTAATAAAAATGTTACAAATATCATGGCTCATCATCTACTCTGCTCCAAAATGTGTCCCTTCATTCACTAAGTAAATAAAATGATGCATCAATCATCATCATTGTTTATTTTTAGCTTTGCTATCGGTTGCATCTAGGGACTATTGCCGCGGGGCTCGATTACGCCTTGACAGTAGGAGTGTTCGTTATAATACGTAACTGTTAAAATAGCATGTTCTTAAAAAATAGCAATAGCAACTGTTATATATTCAATCAGGCAAACGTTAAATTATTTGATATGCTATTTAACCATCGCGTCGGACAAGTACTTGCCAACAATGTATTGGCGAGCGGCGACAAGCTTCGAGAATTTTATGACGCGAGTGTAGTTCATGCGAAATTGTTCTTTATATATGAGCGTTTAGGATTCATATTGCAATAAATATCTAGTAGGTATGTTTTCGATGCACGAAACGATTCTGCCAAATTATGCTTTACAGTAAGCAAATAAGAGCTATATTTCCAAATCGAAGTTAATGCTATTTTTCTAATATGTTCTTTTGTTCTGTTATAATATTGAAAAGTGAAATTAAAATGCTATTTTTCTAATATGTTCTTTTGTTCTGCTATAATATTGAAAAGTTAAATTTAAAATGTTATTTTTCTAATATGTTCTTTTGTTCTGTTATAATATTGAAAATTTAAAGTTAAATATTGTTTTGAAATAATCTATGGAGTCCGACATAACCTCCCCTTCCGGCTCCGGCAGGGGGGGTATTCGAGGGGATTTCCGCACGAAAAACAGAAGGTACAGTGTAAATTTATGTAAATACTTCATAAAAACTAGCACCACGACCCACAGTCGGCGTGCCCATAGTCGGACTCGAACCGACTAAAAAGTCGGTTCGAGTCCGACATAACCTCCCTTCCGGCTCCGGCAGGGGAGGTATTCGAGGGGATTGGCGCACGAAAAAAAAGAAGGTACAGTGTAAATTTATATAAATACTTCATAAAAACCAGCACCACGACCCACAGTCGGCGTGCCCACAGTCGGACTCGAACCGACTTTAAGTCGGTTCGAGTCCGACATAACCTCCCCTTCCGGCTCCGGCAGGGGAGGTATTCGAGGGGATTGCCGCACGAAAAAAAAGAAGGTACAGTGTAAATTTATATAAATACTTCATAAAAACTAGCACCAAGATCCACAGTCGGCGTGACCACAGTCGGACTCGAACCGACTTTAAGTCGGTTCGAGTCCGACATAACCTTCCATTCCGGCTCCGGCAGGGGAGGTATTGGAGAGGATTTCCGCACGAAAAAAAAGAAGGTACAGTGTAAATAAATTTATACAAATATGGCGTGAGTGTAGTTTGTGCGAAATTATTCTCTATATGTGAGCGTTTAGGATTTATATTGCAATAAATATCTCGTATGTTTTCGATGCACGAAACGATTCTGCCAAATTATGCTTTACTGTAAGCAAATAAGAGCTACATTTCCAATTCCAACAATAGTTTAGAATCGAAGTTAAGTTAATTATTTTTCTGCTATGTTCTTTCGTTCCGTTCTTTTGTTCCGTTCTTTAACAGTAGCAGAACGTCTCTTTAACGTTCTGCTACTGTTATATTTTTTAACGGAGCGTATAAAAATAACGTTATTTCTTTTTAACGTATCGTTTTAACATGTTATCAAAATGTAGCCGTTCCGAACACTACTACTTGACAGCCTCCATGGCGTGGCGGTAGTAAACGCGACTCCCACACAGGAGGCGCGGGTACGATTCCCGCTCAGTGCAAATATTTGTATTCATGAATATAGATATTTGCATTGGTCTGGGTGTTTCTATATATAATATGTGTGTATTTACAAAATAAAAGTATATAAATATATTTATCCGCATTCTAGATTCCATAACACAAGCTATAAAAGCTTACCATGGGTCTAGATAGCGTTGTGTAGAATGTTGTGGAATATTTATTTATTTTGGTTTGATTTATACAGTTTTACGACTACCATCTGATCTCCTAAGCCCGAGAAAAGGCCTGTATCAGAGCCTATAATATTAATCAAAGCTTTGATCAAAGAAGAAGCCTCTCAGTTCATCTTGAGAGGTTCGAGATTAGTCGACAGTCAGTGGCGGTCAAGATGCAGAAGCGGTCTTTCTCGACAATGCCCGAACAATCCGGTGGTTCGAATACATCGGGAAAAATGAAATACTCAATTATGACATCAAAAATCAAAGTTTAAAAATGGATGAAAAATTATTTATTGGTTCCAACAGTTGGTAAGAAAGTTGGTAGGGTTCCTCAGCGGATGCTTGGAGCGGGGCCAGTTTCCGAAGATGTGGAAGACGGGGAAACTGGTCCTCATCCGCAAGGACGGACGCCCGGCGGACGAGCCGTCCGGGTACCGGCCCATAGTGTTGCTCGACGAGGTGGGCAAGCTCTTCGAAAGAGTGATTGCCAAGCGCCTCGTCGAGCACCTCTCTAGAGTGGGGCCGGACCTAGCGGACACGCAGTACGGCTTCCGCCGGTGGCGTTCCACTGTGGATGCCATCATGCGCGTGAGGACTCTGGCGGAGGATGCGGTTGCCCGGGGCGAGGTGATGTTGGCGGTGTCCTTGGACATCTCCAACGCGTTTAACACCTTGCCCTGGAGTTGCATCAGGGAGGCGCTCGTGTACCACCATGTGCCTCTCTACCTCCGCCGCATAGTCGGGGCGTACCTGACGGAGAGGGCCGTCATCTACCCAAGTGCGACCGGCGTCGGTAGGCGTGAGATGTCGTGCGGTGTCCCACAGGGATCGGTCCTGGGGCCGCTCCTGTGGAACATCGGATACGACTGGGTGCTTCGCGGTGAGCTCGCGTTCGGGGCCACCGTCACGTGCTACGCGGACGACACGCTAGTGACGGTGAGTGGCGCTACACACCGCGAAGCGACCCAGAGGGCCACGACCGCTGTTGCTCAAGTCGTGGATCGGATCCGGCGGCTGGGTCTCGAGGTGGCTCTGCACAAATCCGAGACCTTGTTCTTTCATGGTCCTCGGCGCAGGCCACCCCCGGGATCCAGTTTGACAGTAGGAGGTACTTCCATCGACATCAAGCCCCGGTTGAAATACCTGGGGCTCGTACTCGACGGTCGGTGGGACTTCGGAGAGCACTTCCGAAGTCTGCGCCCCAAACTGTTGGTGTCAGCTAACGCGCTGATGCGGCTGCTGCCCAACTTGAGGGGCCCAGAGGACTCCTGCAGGAGACTCTACGCGGGTGTCGTGCGGTCCATGACCCTGTACGGGTGCCCCGTGTGGGCGGACGCCCTGCAGGCCAGGTTCGTGCAACTGCTGCATGCACCGCAGCAGACGATGGCCTGCAGGGCCATTAGGGGGTACCGCACGATATCCTTTGAAGCGGCGAGTCTCCTAGCCGGATCGCCACCGTGGATCCTGGAAGCGAGATCCCTTGCGGCACTGTATCGGTTCCGTAAGGAGGCGCGGGAGCGGGGATACGATCCCGAGCCCGAAGACATTCGGGCCGAGAGGTCCCGGCTCCACGGGATCATGGTGGCGGAGTGGGAGCGACGACTTGAGCAACGACGCGCAGGACTGCAAGAAGGCCATAGTTGACATTCTTCAAGGAAAACTCGCAGTGAACGATTGCACTGCGGCGTCAATTGTCACATGTCACAGGCTGGGATCGGTTAGTAGTGAGCACCATCGGCCGGTCCTAGTGCGTTTTTCCAGTTTGCAGATTAGGTCGGCCGCTTGGAGAGCTAAGACAGCCTTAAAGGGTTCATCCATCTCAGTAAGGGAGTTCCTGACTAGGACAAGGCAAGCAATCTTCAACCGAGCAAGGCTTCATTTCGGCACTCGAGCTTGTTGGACGCAGGACGGCGTAGTGGTGGTCAAGGTTCCTGATGGCAGTAGGCACAAGATAACCACTATCGAAGAGCTGCAGTCCCTAACTAAGGCGCACCCCAGGCCTCCTGGTGCCTCTCAACCCGGTGTAAACAAGACCGCATTACAGAAAGTGTAATCATAATTTATTGTCATCTATTTGTTTCACGTAACCCGTTGCCCGATGAAATAGCACTCAAGTAGCACGACACATTAAGGTACTTATATTATTATTCAATTACATCATTTATTCAATAACTTAATACCCACTATTATTAATTAATTTAAACAAATAAACATTGCTTGTCTCAGAAATTGCATCAAGTTCAAATTGACAAATGTCACAAATGTCAATGTGACGTGACAGATGTGACTTGAGTGACGGTGAGGGTTGCGTTTGGTTGCGTTCCGTAGCACTTCATATTACTTTTTGTACCTACCTAGCGTCTTGTTCTACTTTTCTTTTCTATTTTTCTTCCTTTTTTTTTTCTTTTGACTATGTACCGTATATAGCTTTTTTTTTGTGTTGACTTTCAGTGTGTAATATTTATTGTGTGTTGTTGGCTGGCGGGTGGTGCAGAGACGCAACGCCGCGCCGCTTACGTTTTGCTGGAAATTTTGTATTTTTTTTAAACATATTTATTATATATATATATATATTATATTTATTAATTATATTATAATTATTTTATACTTTTTCCAATATACTAATATCTATACTTTTGTATTATATACCTGCATATTGTATTCATGATATCCGAAGATGACGATTCTTTTCACTCTGCAAACGAATCTCTCTCAACCGACGATGATAGCTCGATAACACCCGTTCTTAGTGATTTCCTTCGACATACCTTTTCAGACGTGAGTTCGAACTTACTTAATGTGTGTCACATAAATGCACAGAGCATACCTTGTCATTACACTGACCTGGTGGAGGCTTTTACAAATACGAACATCCATGCCGTCCTGGTCTCGGAGAGTATGCTTAAACCTGAGTTACTGTCTACTTCCTATTCTCTTCCTGGCTTTATTCTTATACGTAACGACCGTACTGGTAAGGGTGGAGGTGGTGTTGCCATTTACTTACGTAGTTTCTTTCCCTATAAAATTCTGGCTTCTTCAGGTTCAAACTACACTGCTGACGCAGAATACTTATTTCTTGAGGTTTGTGTCAGGGGAGTCAAACTGGTTCTCGGAGTTGTATATTGTCCTCCCACGGTAAACTACTTCTCCAGTCTGGAAACAGTTCTGGAATCTTTAGGGTCAACGTACATGCATCACATCATTATGGGCGATCTCAACACGAATCTTCTAGATCCCCAGTTACTAGGAACCCGTAAACTTCGCCGCATTGTTGAATCTGCCAGCCTACATATTTTACCCTTGCAAGCCACTCATCACAACACGGAGGTTGAGGACACTTGGCTTGACCAAATATTAGTGTCGTCGAAGGCGCACGTTTCCCACCACGGACAAATGCCTGCACCGGCATTTTCACGCCATGACCTTATCTTTCTATCATACGTGCTAAAACCCCCTAAATCATCTCCCAAGGTAGTGTCCATGCGCTGTTTTGGGAGTATGGATGTGGAAAAGCTGCGCCATGATGCCTCATTGCTGAATTGGGATACTTTAGATGCAGCACCCACCGCTGATGGAAAGGTTACGGTGTTTAATAACCTGGTACTTAACCTCTACGATGTACATGCTCCCATTAGAAAGGTAAAACTTAAGCGAACACCGGCTCCGTGGATTACGACGGACGTTCGAATGTCAATGCGGCGAAGGGATCGGGCTTTCAACAAATTTAGAAAAAATCGCACAGAAGACAACTGGAATTGCTTCAAAGCAGCAAGAAATTACTGCAACCAGATGATACGCAACGCTAAACGCCGACATATCCATGATAGTATTAGTTCTTCCTCACCTACAAATATATGGAAGTTTTTGGGCACATTGGGCTTTGGTAAACAGCATAACATTGATACGCGATTGACGGTTGGGTTGGATGATCTAAACCGACATTTCTCCACTACAACTCCTCTTGATCATCAAACCAAAAGTCAAACACTGAATTACATAGCTGGCCTAATCAGTCCCGATATAGATACTTTCAAGTTTTCTCCAGTTGCAACCGATGAGATCAAAAAGAAAATTCTTGCAATTAAATCCAACGCAGTCGGATGTGACAACATAAGCCGACGTATGATAGTGACGATTATCGATCTATTGCTCCCGGCAATCTCACACATCATTAATTATTGCCTCTATTCTGGAACGTTTCCATCTGTTTGGCGCAAGGCCTACGTGATTCCCTTACCTAAAATAAGCAATCCTACACTTCCTAACCACTTTCGACCAATTTCTATACTCCCGTTCTTATCAAAAGTACTCGAGGCCTGCGTGCAAACACAACTTGCGTCGTTTATACATCGAAACAAATTGTTGAGTCCCTTGCAATCAGGTTTCAGACCGGGCCATAGCACCACAACTGCCCTGCTAAAAGTGACCGGGGACATAAGGAGTGGGATGGAGGCTACTAAGGTGACCGTGCTTGTTCTAGTGGATTTCTCCAATGCGTTCAATACAGTCAGCCACGATATCCTACTATCCATCCTTTCTTACCTTAAGATCTCACCGGAAGCACTGGACTTTTTCTCAAGTTATCTTCAGGGGCGCCAGCAGTCTGTACGCGGTGACGATTCCTCATCGAGCTGGTGCGGTCTGGACTCTGGTGTCCCTCAAGGCGGTATTCTTTCTCCCTTATTATTTTCTATTTTCATTAATCTCGTGACTTACAATCTTCGATGTGCGTATCATCTGTATGCGGATGATTTGCAACTGTATGCACAAGCACCTGCAGAAGGTATAACAGCAGCGATCCAAGATGTGAATAGGGATCTAGAAACCTTAAAAAACTGGTCGGCTAAATTCGGTTTGACAGTAAACCCAACCAAGTGTCAGGCTCTCATGGTGGGCAGTAATTTTATAGCCAGCAAAATTGATATTGCGAGCCTTCCACCAGTAGTATATAACGGCACAATAATACCGTTTAGTGCATCAGTTAAGGATCTGGGGCTTCATCTCGATTCCTCCCTCGACTGGCGAGTACAAGTCACGAACTTGAGTCAGACAGTTACTAATAGACTTCGAGTTATGTACCGCATGAAGAACTTTTTACCTAGGAAGACGAAAGTAACTTTGGTGCAAACACTGATATATCCGCTGATCGACTATGGTGATGTGTGCTACTTTGACCTGAATGCAGACCTTCTTAACAAGTTAGACCGTCTTCTTAATAACTGCATTCGATTCATCTTTAACCTTCGTAAATATGACCATGTGTCCGCCTTCCGTTCCCAACTTAATTGGTTACCTATCCGTCATCGCCGTAAGATGCGCTGCCTTACAACTCTTTACAACATTCTTTATTCTCCTACGTCTCCTACTTACCTAACTTCTTCCTTCCAACTGTTATGTGCAAATCACAACAAAAATCTCCGCTCTTCTTATAACCGTCTCCTCTCATGTCCATCCCACAGAACTAACTTCCTGGGCTCCTCTTTCTTTGTTCAGTCTGTCCTTCTATGGAACGCACTGCCTTCTGAGATCAGGATGTGCACGACCCGGGATACGTTCAAGTCAAAAGTTCGGCTTTGGCTTTTCAAACAGATAGCTGAGTCACCTCAAAGTTAATATGTAGTATTCTCTTATTGATATATATTATGTTTGTAATGTATATGTGTATTAAATGTGTATTATGTTCATATCGATTGATATAAGTAGGTATATTATATTGTTTATATATGTTTTTATATAGTATATTGTTTATATATATATATATATATATATATATATATATATGTATGTGTGTGTGTATATATGTAGGTATATCTATTATGGATGTCATTTATTGATCTGTATGTATTATGGTACGTATTGCTTCAGTGCATGTAAATAATTAATTTTGATATTGTTTAAACATTACGTAAACTTCTTTTGTGCCTGCCTCGTTAGCTCTGCACCACCCTATGGTTGACTGGTAGAGAATGCCTACGGCATTAAGTCCGCCAATGTACTTTGTGCATGAAGTTAAATAAATAAAAAAAAAAAAAAAAATAGAGGCGGTAAGGGCCTTACCGCCTCTATTTTTTTTTTTTTCATGGGGGAATGGCTCGAGAGGCCACATGGCAGCCTCTCGTATCGACTGACGCAGATTATCACCGGGCACGGGTGCTTCGGGAGATATCTGTGTCGGATCGAAAAGGAGCCAACGTCCGAGTGCCATCACTGCGACGCGAGCGAGGACACGGGGCTGCACACGCTCACCGAGTGTCCGGCATGGGCCGGACCGAGGCGGGAGCTAGTGGCGGCCCTGGGAGTGAGAGTTCTCACCCTCGCCACCCTGCTCACAGCAATGGTCCGCTGCGCGGACGCGTGGGCGGCCGGCGTCTCCTTCAGCGAGCAGGTAATGGTCGTGAAGGAGACGGCGGAGCGGGAGAGGCGGCGCGAGCGAGAAAGACTCGCGGATCGCGCCGCCTGCGCGCGCAGGCAACTCGGGCGTCGGAGGGCACTGACTGACCTCCGTCCCCCATGAGCGCGGGCCTGGGGGTGACGGGTGGAGCCGCCTGTCACCCCAGCAGAAGCAGGCCACGGCGGCGGCGCGCTGAATAGCGCGCCTCCCCATTCCGGGGGCGAGTTGGGGACACCGTTGTCCCCCCTCCTGAGGACCGTAAGAGATGGCCCTGGGTCAGCCGGGGTGCGAGGGATATGTCTATGACAACCTCACCTCCGGCCTAGCACCAAGACCCACAGTCGGCGTGCGGTTTTAGTCGGTTCGAGTCCGACATAACCTCCCCTTCCGCCGCCGCGCCGTCGCCCTTAAGGACGGATATAAAGAGAATGGAAATATGAAGTAATTCAAGTATGGCTCAATAGCTCAGTTGGAAGAGCATTAGCAAAGGAAAGGTCGTGGGTTCATGTCCTACTTGAGCATTTCATTTTTTCCGATGTATTTGAATTTTAAAGTGGTTCCGGTTCCTCTGCCAATCGCCATAATGCTCCCGCTGACTGCTGCATACCTTGCCGGGCTATCTTGCCCCCTCCCATAAATTTTACGAGAAGCGTGTCCTATCTAAATGCGTATAATCTATCTCTAAGCATCTCTATCTGTAATCGTATCTATTATATGCCATGACATAACGATTACAACACATTAATCACTGATTCTATTAGCAGTTATATACTCGTGCATTATGTATACCTTGAAATTTATACCAATTCAATCGTTTTAGTACCTAGTTATAATAATTAAGTTTCTTATCGCGTGCTACGGGCCTCATAAGTACTTAGTATGAGCAGATTAGTTCCATGACTTTGAACCTTACGATCGAGAGGTCATTTACCGGGTTGTTCCATGATACCTGTTTTCTCCTTCTTATGGGAGCGACTGCCATCTCTCCTCCCAACCCTGAGAAGAAGGTCTGAGCCAGAACGTCGTCCGTTAATCAACTCGTAGTCGGGCTCACATGTGAGGTTGATATTGCACTGAAGGTTTTGGTGCAATATTAATATTTTTGAGTAGCTTATTTTTAATTTTATTCATAAGTACATGTATAACTTATGATCTAAGACATTGTCCCACAAAACCGTACATACAGTTTGACTGCGGGATCAGGAAGAACATTTAGGTATATCTATTGACAATACATCAAACGGCTTAGATTATGGTAGTATCTATATCATAATATATACGTTAACATAACTCTGAAATAAACATAAAAAAAGACTGCGTTCCAGTAAAAACAAACATATTTTTGCAAGCTTCCCACTCAGGTTACGCTTAAATCGTGAGATTTTCAAAATGGACACTTGTTATCCAGTAACTAACCTACCTTATCTGACACGTAGGTCTAAATTCGTAGAAAATTCGTATTTTTTTACGCACCCAACCATATTGAATTAGTCTGCCTTCTGGCTGGAGAAATTTATCAATATGTAACTAGCTTAGCTTAATCTGACGCGCTCGAATAACTACAGAATTTCCTTCTACGCGCGCCTGTAGTATTACATAGGCTTTTGAACCTGTAAGTAGAGACCAACATCAAGTTTTCCATAGACAAATCATTACCCCTATTCTACGCTAAATCACTCTTAACGATGCGTCGATACTATTATTTTCCACAGCACTGCTTATATCTCTAGATTGCTATAGGGTGATGATAGTTATTAACAATAAGAACATTCTTATAGTTCCAGGCTATTAACGACATAGGCTACTGGAATAACAGCAGAAGAGAAAATATACAATCATGAGTAGTTCTTAATTCTTTATTGTACACATAAAAATGATACAGTAACAAGCATACTTAAAACATATTGATGTACAAAATTGAGTTTTCTCCCAACAAACCTTTGGGGGATAGAAGAAAATCCTACATCCATTTATTTATATATACATATGCTCACGCCTGTAAATCTCTGAAGGCGTAGGCAGAGGTGTATTAACACCTACGTTTCGCTAACTATGATTTTCAGTTCCAAATAACAGGGGTGGAGACTATTGGCGTTTAGCGGGCAGTTTGTCTTGGGCTGTATTTTGGGCATTTATTTATGAGAAACAAAAACTGCACGGCGTCGAACCCGCGATCTCTGACGATACAGTCAACCTCCATCCCAGCCTCTACAGCCCTTATAATGTTAATCAATCAATCAGTCTTTCGCAGTCCACTACTGGACACAGGTCTCTCACAATATGCGCCATTACTGTCGATCCTTCGCCTTCCACATCCAGTCCAACTCAGCCACCTTTTTCAGGTCGTCAGTCCACCTGGCTAGGGGGCGTCCTACCTTCCGTTTAACTTCTCGTGGTCTTCACTCTAAGAATCGTTTGCCCCAACGGCCATCGTAGTAATGATCATATCAATATCATCACTGCATAGTATAAAGCAACGTCGCTTTCTGCGTCTATCTGCCCCTATATATGCTTAGATCTTTAAAACTACGCATAGGAATTTGACCCGTTTTTTTAATAGATAGAGTGAATCAAGAGGAAGGTTTATAAGGTGCAGCGAGCATGGTATTTGACGCCACTTGGGCGGGAAAAATTGGTGGTACGAAGTTCTCCAGGTCAGCTAGTTATTTTATATATGAATGAATAATAATTATAACATATAATCATACCTCATAATATTAATGATATCTTGATTGATGAAGGTTTTATGTGCGAACTGATTAATTGCTAGCTTGGAGATGGTAAAGTATGGTAGTCATTATGGGTCCGGTCGAGTACAACCTATTCCCAGAATATGTAGGTATTGTTGTAAAGCGTCGGTAGCTTAGTGGTTAAGGAGTCGGCCTTACGATCGAGAGGTCCCGGGTTTGATCCTGGCCATTACACTACCGACGTGAACCCACTCCTAGCACAAGCAATTTAGCTTAGTTGGAGGGGTTAGAGGGAATATTAGTAAATTCGGTTCTAATATTCTTTAAAAAAAAAACCGTTCGTGACGTTAATATAGTCGGCAGAGTAGAATTCGGCCCACCCCATCTCTTCCCATGCGGTGTCGTACAAGGTGACTAAGGGATAGGACTGTTTAACATCAGACAGATATATCCAGCCCAGACTCAGCCTCAGGTGCATGGCTCGAGTCAACAATAGTTCCCGGAATACGGCAATAGGCTCACTCCCTGTTACGTCACGTGAGACCGAATACAATGATTGGTGAAATGTGGGTGTAAATTCACCTCTGCCTAACCCTCTCGGGATAAAGGCGTGATTATTATGTATTTATGTAGGTATGTAATAGGGAATTTTGTATTTACTGACTGCACAGTTATATATATTCGCTTTAAACGAAGAAAAGTCTTCGTATATTCATGTAAAATTTATTTATTTACAGGGTCCCACCAAATCTTCGAGCACGAAACCAATCTCAGTAGATGGTAGGGGGTCAGACAATCAATGCGTTGGTCCCAGTTGCATCCGAGGTCTTCAAGGTCTTCTAGTACAAAACAAACGACTGCCATCTAATCTCCCAACCCTAAGAGGAAAGCCTATCCCAGCCTTGTCTGTTAACCAGCATATAAACCAGCTATCTAGCTATCTAGGAGAGGTATGTTGGGTGCTGAATTTTTTTATTAGCGAGTATATTTAATCCATATCCATACTAATCCATATCCATATCCATACTTAATTTTATAAATGCGAAAGTAACACTGTCTGTCTGTCTGTCTAGTCTACGGAACCAATTTTAATGAAATTTGGAATAGGGGTAGATTATACCTTGAGAAAGGACATAGGCTATGTTTGGTTGCGATAAGTTACATCCACGCGGGCGGAGCCACGAGCATAAGCTAGTATAATATATGTAAGTTTGTTTATAGCATGTCAACTATATATCATGTGTTGCCAGTACACAGAAATTCTATAGCTAAATGAATGTAGACAGTTATAAAAAGTCATGAAAAACTAGACATTGCGTGACATCTAAAGAACAATCAAATATAGGAAATGGGAAGCGGTTTCAATTGTCTTAGCATGAAACGGGAAATAATCACACAGTTTAACTGGGAAAGTACTACCCAAATAAATTATATAAGTACTAAGTATTACTAAGTATTACTAGCTTTTGTCCGCAGCTCTGTTAAGAATAAATCAAACTGTTTTATATCAATAAAACAGTTTGTCAGTATCACCAATGGACTATGATGAATGGATGTGTTGCTTTGATTAATCCCAAGTTCATAATCACCTCCGCAGCCTGTATAGAAGATGTGAAACATTCGTACGCAATGGCTGGCTACGTTAAATATATTTCAAAGGAAAATTATTGTCGGAACTACGAGTACTACCAATGCTGATACTATTTAAGTATAATACTTCTCAAATTGCAAAATAATTTTGGTAATAGAATGGTAGTTAAAATTTGAGACTGTCTTACTTCGAAAGCATCTTTTACAAAGCTACTAGTGTGGAAACCCTTTAGCAATTTTTTTTATTTATTATCTTTGATGAGTGATATCATCAATATTTATTGACGAGGTAATAAAGACATAATCCAGTTTGATAAGTGCCTGTGAGAAGATAAGAACGCGTTTATATAATTGATATAACAGCTTTTAAATCATGAAGAATGTATATCAGTGGCGAAGAATCCCTATAACCCGATTCTTGCCGGCTCAAAAGAATCAAATAATCTATTTCGTTTATTCAGTTTAGGCACATGAGTAGGTACATTATGAACATCAAAATTTTAAGTTCGAAAACATTGGAATTTTATATTAATGTCAGGAATAAGATGGGAAATTTAAATCACATCGGGCGTGTCTCGGTAGCCGAATTGGTCAAGGCATTCCCCCTGTAAGGGAAAGACTGCGGGTTCGAGTCCCGCCCGAGATGATTCTTCTTTTTTCCTATGTATTCGATTTGTATAGTTAGCATACTTAATGCTGTAAAAAATCATTCAATGTCAGGAATGTCAAGAATAATAATTAAAAAAAAACATTTGAAAATAATTCTTTCGCTGGTTCGGTAGATTGGTTCTACTCAGAAGATATCAGCAAGAAACTGAGTGAACACGATTATCCCTCTTTTTTTAATATGGTTTTATTTTTAACAAATTAATATACAGTGTGACCAAGAGATAATATGAGGATGACAATGCATCTTTATCATTTAAGTATTCGTCTACTTTATAATACCCTTTTTTTCGCTAAGCAATTTTTCACTTCAATTTTAAATTGATTAATAGGCTTCCTAATGGGTCGCATGGTGCATGAGAAACTTGAGGATCGTAAGAATCTTTCCACCGACTTCCTATTTGAATACACCTTTTGCACACAACATGTCAATACTAAAATCCATATCATTAACACCTCTAGGTGCTACGGACAAACTCTACGAATCAGTGAACCGCTACGACTAGCGGTCGCACTTAATATTGGTACAGATGCTACGCTTGGTTGCCTGATCTATAATCTAGACTTTTCAGAACTCAGTCGCATATCGATCGTCCGTTAGACCGTTCAATGGTACATAATAATATGCAAATGATAAAACATTTTGCAATATTTATATATTTTGAGAAATACATCTGATTCAGCCAACTTCTCAGGCTTTACTGAGACTAAAACAATTGAATCTAACGAAGTAAATTAAATAATCAAGCTCAAAATTTTGGACAACTACTACCAAAATTTTTTGACAAAACAATTCTAAAAAAAATAGTAACGTCATAAAATAAGATATCAACATTTCAATCTAAGTGACAGCCATGAAGGCACATGTCAGCCTCCAAAAAAAGTCATAACGACCCAAAATTACACGACAATCAATTGGAGAAACTGTCACTGGTCTATTAACGGAAGAAGCCACGCGAACAGAAGTGAGTTTTTCATTTCGGCGACATTTAGTTATATCGGAATTGAAACCGAAGGAAGCCCGTCAACCCGCCCGACCGTGAATAGACTGGGAAAACGCAACTTTAAACAACACATGTATAAATATAACGTGAAGTAGCAACAGTTATTCAGTTTTGCGCGAACGCTTGATGGAAAATGATGGTACTGATGATGATATAATTAACGAAAGTGAAGTGCTAAGTGACAATCATAATTAACAAGATGCATCACCAGACTCTATTTGTGATATGTTGTGTTGTACTCTCGAAAGCGGAGGATTATCAGGACTCGTTGAAGAAGTTATGGAGTAAGGACAGTGAATCAGTGATTGATGTGACCAGTGCGTCGATTGTCATTCAGCCTTCAAGGTTTTCAAATCAGTATGCAAGAGAAGCGAAAATTCCGTACACGTATAGGGCTTATGGTTTTAAACCACGCGCCATTCCTGTCAGAGAAGAACCACAGGTGGAAAGGAGTAATTACTACACAAATGAAGTGAAGAATAAGACTGAAATACTTTTCCCTGGAAATTATTGGATTGCCAAAGAGAAGAGTGATGGAACTGCTGCTTCTTTTAACGCTAAATCGATACCTTTGATTAGAAGTAATGAGAGTCAGAAGAGATCTTTTGATGTTGATGAACCAATTATTGAGAAGCCTCAGGATTTTTCAGAAGCTACTTCTTCGAGAAGATCGATATCTTGTAAGTATATTACGATACTAGCTAATATTAGTAGTAATAATGGAAGATCATACATGATGATGATTATGACATCAGAATAATTATATAACTATATAATTGGTATATCATTAACACTTCATTCATCATACTCATTACTCTATTAATGGGTATAATTAATGGAGTCTTAAATAATACTGCATGAAAAACTGTTTCTCTTGGTATTGATATTGACTTTGGTATTGATTGGATATTGTGCTTGATTGAGATATATTGCTATACATCTAATATATTATTATCTAACTTTGTATTAACTGATACACTTACTTGTAAAATATATTTATGTATAATAAGTCTCAAACTAATTAGAAAAGTTTATCCCTGATCGTTCTTGATGCAAAAGCATCCATTTATCCAATTATGATAATATTAAACCTAACTATATAATTTTATCTATGGCAGTCGTTACTTGTAGTTAGTGACCCTAAAACTTTATTGGTTTAAGACAGCACTTTGGTATCGCTAATAGGTTATGCAGGTCAGATTTTCTAGTAAGTTTATTACCTTCCCACTTTATTTCACATTTCATCACAGAGAAAAGCCCTTTCTCTCAGAATGATAACTCTCATAAGTCACTTTTGTGCTATGGGCACCTGCGACAGTTCGACATCGGTGTTTTATTGAGATTTCGAGTCAAATAAGATAACTATCTATTACTACTCCTACTACTTATTATTCAATTTTATTCAAGTTACTAATCAAAGAAATGTAAAAAATATAAATAAACATATTCACCTCGTACTGTTCACTTTTTCCTGTATTTAACACTTAAATGACATTGCACTTGAAAAAATACCTGTAATTTAAAATCGAAACTGAATTGATCAGTCATTCATGATGCACGTTTATGCAATATTTAATCATCAGTTCAGTGCACCAGGTTGCGTGATAACAACTTTAATCATGTAAGGGAAATACAAGCATGATTTGATTGATTTGAGTTTTTAGTCATTCAGTTTTTTCAAGCACAAGAATTATAATATCACGTTTAGTTTATGAATAGACTTATTTATTGATGAACTAGAAAAAGCCTATACATGAGGCTTTCTTTTCGAAGTTGAATGATCAGATGTTAAACGTTCCCTTATAAGTTGAAGTAAGGTAAAGTTATGTTGTAAAACGGATCGCGGAGTCCTAAATATGATCTAAACGGGATCATTACATACCAATAAATACCCCTTTATCCCCAAAGGGTTAGGAAGAGGTAAATTAACACCTACATTTCACCAATCAGTGTATTCGGTCCCACGTAATAGGGGGTGAGCTTATTACCATATTCCGGTCACTATTGTTGACTCAACCCATGCATCTGAGGCTGAGTCGGGGCTGTATATAATATCTTTATGAAATTAACACGTCTATCTCTTAGTCGCCTTGTACGATACTACATGGGAAGAGATAGGTGGCTCAAATTCTACTCAGCCAGGAGCCATGTGGCGGAATCATTACTAATATGGGGAAGATTTATTAAGTTCACTTGTTATCATTTACACACTCTTGCTAAACACACCTCATGATTAGTGGTAATGGCGTGTAAAGAATTCTATACCCAAATACAGTATATCATCATAGCCTTGAAGTTCTCGGCTGAGTTCGAGGCCAGCTTGACGTTAAAAATAAACAAATAACCCTCCTTCTCCTGGCAGTCAGATAAAAAGTAAGCAAACTTTCGCGTTTGTAAAATTAGTTAAGACCAAAAATACATTTTAATTTAGCGCACTCACAAAACAATAGGCCGTAACTAGCCTAAACAATTTACTTAACTTTTTTTATGAATTATTTTTTTACGAAATTCTTTTGTGTAAAATGAGGTTTTTTAAACCATTAAATGAATAAAACAAAAGTAAATAATTAGCGCTTTGAAAGCGTAAGTCGATAGTAAGTAACATACTTTTAATTTCCCAGTCAAGTCTTTTTGTATACCAATTAGGTGGCAGAAAAACACACGGTCCTCTTGACGGAAAGTGGTTACCGTGGCCTATGGACGTATGCAACACCAGGCGCTTTGCACTCGTGCTGCCGATCCTGCAGAAACCTTCTAATGGCCTTCTTGAAGAACCCCATATTGTAACCTTGTGGTTGAGTAAAAGGGTCTGGGTTGACTCTTCTGTTCCTCTTGTTTGACTGTTGACTTGAGTGACTGTTGTCCGACCTTCCAGTAGAGGAAAACCTGCATCAGATTATCATCCATCAATCAGCTGGTTTGACGGCTTGCAGGCTTGGGTCCTGCAGATCTTCAGACAGCAGTCGCTCTCATAAAAACTGAATAAGTCAAACTAAAAAGAAGAGGTGTAATAAGCCCCAGGTCTCTTGGTTGAAAGTTTCAGATGTAATGTTGAAACAACGCTAAGATAATGATGGTCGATCACTTAAAATTCCACCCTACTGATGGTAAGTTTTACAGAGTCCTACAGAATCATGTCAGTAAATGAGAGTTATAATTCTTTTTATGTTAGCAACAGCTGCAATTTATTGAAAGTGAAGGCATACACGAGGCCTATGTCGAAAAATTAATAGCGATGGGCTAGTTGAAAATTTAAAATACACGTTTTTTTATATATAGAACACGTCAATTTGACTTCACCTCGCCTGATGTTAGGTAAAGGCAAGGTCACGGAAAGAGCCATGTTAACAGTGGTGGCACTCAGCTTGACGGCCTCATAGATGCCTTTTCATGCCCCGCTTAAAGGACACGTGTATTAATAGCAAAATATATAAGACAATATTTCCAGTTCCACGTAATCAGGGGTAACCCAATTGTAGTTAACTTGACGTTTTCATATTCGTTGTTATTGGAACTTTCTCAACGGAAACATCCAAAAAAATACCAAACAAGAATCGAACTAGATAAATACCTTAGTTCTATTCGTTATTATTACATACACAGAAGTCACTTTCACTATTATTCCGCCTAAGTCTGATGCAATAATACTATTATTAGTAATTACCAATCATAAATAATATAACAGCCTATAATTATAGATTCAACATATTTTTTTGTATGGCTAAATAACAATGTACTCAAAAAAGGTTTCTTTCTCTGTAATAATTATTTTTATACAAGTATTGATGACTCGACATTTCTCTTCAAAGAAAAAGAGATGTCATTGTGTAGAAAATCGTCGAACCTACATCATATTTTTCTTTATGCTCTATTTACGATATTAAAATATTTCTTTTACTTAGGCAGTGTTGAAAGTGTGAAATGACTTTTGATTTTATGAGTTAACTCCTTTCTTGATATACCTTAAGATTAAATCCAATTATCTGTATTGAAGTTCTTTAAAATAAATTAAAAATCTTAATTTGCGCTCAATCTTCGATATTCCTCACCTCCGCCTCGCATTTGGCGAGCTTTTTTTGTTATAATAGCAACATAAAATACAGCTAACAGTCGACAGCCTCCGTGGCGTGGCGGTAGCGAACGCAGCCGCTACGCAGGGGGCGCGGGTTCGATCGCCGCTCAATGCAAATATTTGTATTCTTACATGAATATGGGTTTTTGCATAGCTCTGGTCGTGACTCGTGTGTACCGGTTGCCATACGAACACTATGATAGTCGTTACGGGTAATTGGAGCCCTCAAAATTCCAACAACTGGTATAGCTGTAATGCTTCGATATCGCCTTTGGGTTGTGGAGGTCAGACGGCAATCGGATCATAGAAAATATCGAAGTTTAGCCAAAACCGCAGTTAGACTCATAAAGCGGACCCCAGACTCCATGCTGAAAGCTTCGGATGCAACTGGGATTAACGCTAAGATGAAGAAGAGCACCATAAAATACATCTTCTTTAAAAAATGTCAAATGTCTTGCTCACGTTATATGAACACCTGGGGACAGAGAGTCAGACAAACTGTGGAGACTTACTAAGAGGAATTCAAATCAATTGTATTCAGGAAGTTAATGAATATAAAATGAAAAAAATTACAAACTAAGTGACATACGTGACTAAAATGCATAAAAGCCAATCAATATTTACATGAGGAAGTTGCGTGTAAAGGAACGACATGAATCTAAAAATGCGTATGTCCAATAATATTAGCTGCAACAATTGTATTCTTTTAAATGAGGAACTGGTCGATTGACTTTACTATATTCCTTAAGAAATAGTTCACGAAAATGCTGCGTTTAACGATTATAAACTAGAGTGACATTTTACAATAATTTATATGTTAATGGACAAAAATTGGTTTCTTGGAAGATGTTGGCACACCTCTCGTTGGCAGAATATTTACCAAAAGCGATAATGACTCATCCATTGTGTGGCATTTGCTCGGAGAATTTCGACTACGTACCCTTACGACCACAGAACAGATACATTTTCTCTTTTCCGTGCTTACGACCCTTTCACTATCACAAATCAAAAACACCAGTACGAAATCATTTTAAGACCCCTTTATAGATGAAGTTCAATCTTTTAAGGTCATATAGGACGTACTCAAAATTTCATCTTTCGATATTCGTTTTCTAAACACATATACTATATTCTTCAGCGAAGGTGTCAAAAACGACAACGTTAACTCTATAGTTTTGTGTCCAACCTATCAATACAGTCACCAGATTGAATACCCAAAGTCTATCATTACCCCCCGTTATTTACCGTCGACTGCTTATGGCAACTCTCGCTGAACTGAATTTCATCAATATTGCAACTGGCAATCATTTCCGCTGGTGCATAAGTGGGTAGAATATCTGTTATAACCGTATTGACTGATGACAATGTTACAGTTATTTTGTGCGGTGTTGCTATGTTCATTTCAAATTGGTTTAATTTATTTATAAGCCCCATGTGTTGCTGTACGAGTAGTAGTTACTTCAAAACTTGTGGCAAGAATGTCAACTCAGATGCTAAATTGGTATAAAATAAATTCCAAATTAGTCATAAGAGTTTTTGTAGCGCTCATTTCATTGGTTTCCAACTTTTTTAATTAGAATTTAATTAGCAGTATTATAATATAGCATCAATAGAATTCATAAGCATTTGACCTGAAGGAAGGAGAAAAACTTGACTGTGTATGAAATTAAAGTATCTGTTCTAATTAATTATGTTCTATTTAATTAGTGAAATTCTTAATTTATTGCGATCTAAAATTAAATGTGAGGCATAGCTTTTGAAATCTCATGGGCTCAATCGGATCATTTGGACTCAAATAAATTTCGGATATCATCCATCCGGACTATCATCCATTGAAATATACCACCATAAAAATGTTGTGAAATATTTCAAAAAACTTATTTTCATGATAATAATATTGAATAGTAGTAAAAACTACGAAATGGACGTCTACCTAGGAGAAAACGTAACAGCAAAAAGCACCTTGCAACTTTCGTGAAAAGAATGTACGCCCATAATATTTCATCTAGATAATATAGATCTCATTATTATTAGTCTAGATTATGTTACAACAATAATAGTGAACACGCATTTGTCAACACAATTCGTATCTATACGATTGTTAATACACCGGTCACGCTTTTCTGGTAAAGATGTTAGTTTGTTAATCTAATATGAAGGATAATGATCTGTTTTCTTTAATAATTGTGTAATTAAAACAATTTGTTGATATGATCGCATAAAGTGTAAATTAGTACATATATTTCCGGGGTTGACAGAGACAACTATACATCGTCTGCTTCTGTGCTTAAACATTTTACGAACTTCCTTTTCTGTCATTAAATTTTCATACAAATCTGTGGGTTTTAAATGTTTACACCTGCAATCGACCATAAGCAGCTCATTCATAGCACCTATATCAAAATTTTAAAAGATTTGAATCAATAAAATAATTATTTTAATGTTTGTTACAAAGAGAATTACAATTAAAATATTCAGGTTATCATAAAACTCAAGTACAGGCTCATCCCATCATGATACATCTCGCCGGTACAAAACCACCTCTAGAGCTTGTGCTATGCTTTTCAACTTTTGTGGTACTGACTATATCCCTCAAACCCCAAAAAAACCTGCACCAGAGCTTGCTGGCTGACTAGCAGATGAGATTGATTTGAGCCTCAATATTCTTGAAAGAACCCCTAGAATGGTAAACCTTGATGGATGTGGATGAAACTAAAGAACTTTATTTTTCCTTTCCAGACATGCTGGGCTTAGATAATGAAGACGACGATTACTCAGAATATGAAGAAGAAGACATCAATGATGAAGAAAGAAAAAAGGGAGGAATCAAAATAAAGAGGGTGAAAAAGTATAAGAAATATATGCTCCCACTGTTAATGGCATACAAGATGAAATTTTTTGCCTTAGTGCCTGTGATGATCGCAGGGTTGGTGCTACTGGTGGGTGCGACCGGCTTGGCAGGGTTCTTCTTCGCATTATTTGCAGCAGTAATGGGATTACAGAAAGGAGGGTATTAGATACAAAAATTGAACTTCAAATGGAACCAGAAATTAAACTGATGGGTTAATCTTCCGATACTCGCATCAAAAGAGTCTGTCAGATTGGAAATGCTCACGATGGAGATGGTTGTTGATTCAAAGGCCACGTAGTGTGCCAAAGATGTGAAGCTATTTCTAACACAAGCATTTTAGCTTAGCTCCAGAAGTTAAAAGACAATGCTAATTTCTATTAATAGTATTCTTGTTAAACTAAATGTATCGTTAACATAGCATTTATTTGAAGTTAGCTACAGCTCCTGATAAACTCAAAGCGTAGAATTTCTGCTTTGTTTTTATTTCAATATATTATATTAAAAAAGCAAGGCTGACATTATGTTGTCAGTCTGACAGACTCAAGCTCCAGTATTCGAAGGTTTATATATGTAGTAAAGTCGAAGGAAGGAAGTATTCAAAGGAGGACAGAAATGTCATCAAAATCATCAGTGAAATTGTCCTGGATAAAAAATTTGAAGTTTTACTTAGAAATTAAATAAGGTCGACGTTTCAGAGTTGCCATTCGATTTAAGTAAGCATCATCGGTATTCAGAATCCTGCTAGTCTGACGTAGAACAAAAGGAATCCACCGAAGCTGATTGGCAGTAACCTTTTTTCCCAACGGGTATCCCCCCGCCCGTCAACGGGGGGATCAAAATGCGGTACGCTATCTTGGTTCTCATAGGTCTACGGTGACCCAATAAGACATTTTCCTCGCGCCTTGAATGACTCTAGGCCGTCTACGGCTCCTGGATGTCCAAACCAGGGTGTTTCCATCTTGCCCCGGCCTGCTGGGGTGACAACGGTGATTGGCAGTATTTTATCCTATTCTACCATCTTTTCTGTGAATAGTATTTAAGCTCGCGCATTGTAAATATAGTTTAGTATAGATTAAGTTATTTATTTAATTTATTGTTAGTACGTTGCTAATGTAGTTACCAATTGTATAACTTAGATAAATTATTTATTTGTGGTATCACTGGCAATAATAATATTACAAATACAAATATACTTAGTATTTTTCTTTTTAGTATTGAAATTATTAAAAATATTCAATGGCATCCATCACCAAGATCATCAAAGCCTTAGTCAACTTCATCTGCAAGAAGGCTAACCTACTGTCTGACGAATGCTGCTCTCTTATAACGATGATGATGATGAAGAAGGAGCCCAAGCTCCTAGATGAAAACTTTGTAAACTTTGGATGCGATCAGGACTAATGCTGTGATCCTGTGATGATGATGACTAAAATCTTACTTCTTTTAAATGTAAAAAGTTAAAGTCTGGTTCAGCCGGGGTGCGAGGGATATGTCGATGACAACCTCACCTCCGGCCTAGCACCACGACCCACAGTCGGCGTGCGGTTTTAGTCGGTTCGAGTCCGACATAACCTCCCCTTCCGGCTCCGGCAGGGGATGTATCCGAGGGGATTTCCGCACGGAAAAAAAAGGTTATTGAAATGTCAAATTACGTTAAAAAGACGAATCAAAATTTTCACACGCGTCGCATTGTGCGAGACGTCATCGTAGGTATTAAATGTAATCTTGAGATATAATTGAAAAAAAAATGTTGAGATTGACATGATCATTCACATTATCAGTCTAAGGGTGCCTTCAAATTAGATGCGTAAAGTGGTATCACTCCTAACAAATAGTCCAGTGGCGCTGAGAGGCGCTTCTAAAATTTGTTTGAAAATCCAAAAGCGGCGTGACAACGTAACGCAAATAATACTCTAAACAAATAAACAGCATGGTAGACATCCCGATGAGTGTAACACTATTAATAATTTAAATGTTTACCTAATGGAAAAATATAGTAAAAGCAACCTACCATTATTTATTCCATTAAGTGGGTGGTAAGAAACAATCACCAAATGACCACTACTTTCTATCTGACTTCAATCTAAAAGCTATATTTTGTGGTTAAATACAAATCAAAGTACTTACTGTTTACATTATTCTTTCTATGAAGGTTGCTCACAGGCCTATGGTCCACGTGATGGCAATAGGCGTTATGAATTTATAAACGCTTGCACGGAGACTTCTATCAGGCGCTTATACATTAGTTGAAGGGTGGAGCATTTTCGAAATGGAAAGTAAAGGAGGTAAGATTTCTAACAATCCTGACAACTGTATGAAGATATATAACATACTGTTACTTAAGATAGGTTATTTCATAACACGAGAGGTCACAAGAATAAGCTCTTTTTCTCGAACCTTACTGCCAGTACAGTATTAGGTACTATCTATAAGAAATAAGACTGTGCTGTTAGTAAGCGATCTGGCTATAATATTATGAAAATAAAATCTCTGAGAATACAAAGCAATGCCATGATAATGGGTATGAGCATATGAACTATTACCAGTACTTAAAAGAATGTCCTGGTCCGCAGTCCTAAACCACTTCACGCGGAAAACTGGACAGAATGAGCTACTCAAATATCTAGATTTACGTTCGGGCTATAACACTTTACTTTTACTGGTTTTGTCCAAAGCTACCACTTTGGTGCGCAGATTCGGAACTTTTGCTTCTTCTATCATGGTAGCCACTGCCATTCTAACAATCCACTCCAATAAAAAATCTTTACCAGATCCAGGTGTGAATCAGCTTGTAGGTGATGTTAACTTAGGTCTCAACTGCCCCGCTCCAATAATTTATTTGTGTTTATTAAGTTATTAATCTTCTCCAAACTTTCGACAAATATTTTGTAGGTAGGTATCCTATGTAATATTTAACGGATTTTACCGCCATTTTTTATGTAATTTGAAATAAAGAACATTATTTTTCTTTTCTTTGATGACTTAGCTTGCAGTTGGTATACTTTGACCCGTGTTAAAGTTATTTTATATGCATTTTTGTCTCCACCTCTCTTTATTACAAGATCCTTGCTTTCTGTACGCGAGATGGTGGCTAAGTAATCGAAGGGTATGTCGCCATAAGGGGCTGTTGGCTTCACGCCACGGTACAAAACAAAATGAAGTAGGTAAGTATATAATGAAAATAAGAAAACCTTTATTTTTTGTACTAATAATATTTAATAAATAATAGGTACATCATCATATTTCACAATATGTCAAATATATTTAATACAATCATACAGTATTATTTTCATACACAATGATGTCAATTCACTAAAACTATTTCTAAAAGTCTTTATTTTAATTTCGAAACTTCATTCTATTTGGCAATAGATGATTTCTGTTTCCACATAGTATGGGGTCGTATTGCCGTCGAGTGGGTATCCCTTTTTTGGACTTCATATTTATATCAAATTTCCTGGTTCATTTAATATTATAGGCACCAAATCACCCCTCTTGTAATGGTCGTCGTAGTAGTGGTCCTCAGTCTTTGAGGGCACTTGGATGATTTCTACCTGAGTCTTCGAGTCGTCCTTCCTGTTCTGATAGTAGTGGGTGTGGTCGAACATACCCTTGAGACTTAAAACTGATGCCATTACCGTCGAGAAGAAACCCATCATTAATCCTGGAAAACATATAAATATAGAATAAGATACGTGAATATTATGAACTGAAGTTCTTCTAAAACCCATGTGCTGTGTAATGATCTAGGATATTAAAAAACCGTCCTCCAAGTGATTCTCCGTTTGCGTGTTTTTTTTTTTTTTTTTTATACAGGTCACGTCAATTTGACTTCACCTCGCCTGCGGTTAAAGTTCAAAATTAAATGACTTTTTGCAGAGTAATTGAAAAAGTGCAATGAAACTATTTTCATTTTATTTTGGACTTCAGATGTATGGAAATAAAGTCTAAAATTTAATATATTTTTTTGTAGTGACTGTGGCACTAGATTGGTATAGCTTTAGTAGAATCAAGGGCTTAGTTGTGCGTGCTTGGTGCCCGGGTGTAGTTAGTTGACATTTATGAGAGTGACAGCCATATGACCTCCCAACTCCGAGAGGAAACCCTGCACCAGAGTCTCACCCTTATACGCCAACTAGCAGGTGAAGTTGACTGAAGTCATTGATTGAGCCTTGTACACCCTTTGTCCCATTATAAAAAAAAAAACAAAACCGCTTAATCTTTCGTGTATCCATACTAATATTATAAATGCGAAAGTAACTCTGTCTGTCTGTACCGCCTTTCACGCCTAAACCACTGAACCAATTTTGATGAAATTTGGTAAAGGGTTAGATTAGATCATGAGCAAGGACATAGGCTATGTTTGGAGCCGCGGACAAAAGCTAGTACTTTATAAAAAGGAACTTCCTTTTTTCTTTTGACACTACGTTTTTGAGTTAATTTATTGGCACATTATTCTACTTGACAATGGCTTCCAAACGCATTTATAATCACATGGTGAATTTCAATTGGTAAAAGATAGAACCAATTTGCGATCAGTTAAGGTTATGTTGGTCAACCCTAATAAGGTCCCTGATAGAAGAATAGTTCTTACCTTTAGCTGATATAAAAGCCAAAGCCTTTAATGCGATAGGAATAAGTAGACTCTTCGCAGCCAGCAGCCCTATGAGCAACGGCATCATATACTTCTTATGCATTTTCGGCATCTTATTACCTTGTCTTCGGTTCTTCTTAGCATCCTTTCTGATTACTTTGAAGATACATTTTTTTGCTTTGCCTTTACCTTTTCGTTTCTTTTTCGATATTTTCTTCATTGATTTAGTTTTAGCAGTTTTTGAGGTTAGTTTTGGCTGTAGTTTCAGATCTCGTGCTTTTTCTACATTGTTGGTGTCTGAAACTGATAATGATTGCAGTACAGCTTTTAGACTTACTAGTTATATAATTATATATTATAATGTGTGGCGATACCATATGTACAAAGCGCCATCTAGCTACGAACTACTAAGTCACTACGAATCCTGCATCGCGAAAGTGAAGTTCTCGCGCTGGTACAATAGGTTTATCGTTGGGCCACGGCTCGCTAGGCGTGATCACCTTGCCTAGTCGGAGGATCCTCCCTTTGTGTTGGAGGAACATAACACCTCGTTCCTCCACAAATGTAACAATAACTCTAGCTGACAGTGGCGACGAGTCTTTATAACACAATTCCTGCCAGCTTCCCTTTGTAGAGTTTATATAAATGATTAATTTTGACAGACTATATCGGGCTAAGAACGCTTTTGAACTGTGTGACCTTAACATAAACTACCAATGAACAAACTGTTGTTGATCCTGATGAACAAGCATTATAATATTAAGAAGAGCATGGTATTACCTACTCCTACTAATAAAAAGTCAACTTTAACAAAAGTATCCGCATCCACTGTGAATAATTCCTAAACTTCTAAAGAGACAACTTGTAAAACTCCCTGCCAGCTCACGTGTTTCCTTCTTCCTACAGACGCGGGTCCTATAAGGGGGTTTTGAAAAGGCACCTGATAAGGCCGTCAAGCTGAGTGCCACCATTGTTAACATGGTACATAATTTATTATGATAGTGACCCACTTTCCGAGACTTTGACTGTAGCTTACCATCAGGCGGGGTGAAGTCAAATTAAAGTGACATTATTTAAAAGACAGGAAAAATGTTAGTATAATACTACGTACCAGGCCAAAAAGAATCCATATCCATATTTAATCATTATAAATGCGAATGTAACTCTGTCTGTCTGTCTGTCTATCTGTCTCCCTGTCTGTCTGTCTGTCTGTATTTCTCTCTCTGGTTCAGTGGTTTGGGCGTGAAAGCGTAACTTTCACGCCCAAACCACTGAACCGATTTTGATGAAATTTGGTATAGGTATAGATTAGACCATGAGAAAGGACATAGGCTATCTTTGATCGCGATAACCGTCATCCACGCGGGCGGGGCCGCGGGCAGAAGCTAGTAAATATATAATTAAGTGATACTAATAGAAACCAAAAAAATACCTTTCAAAGATCTCGGAGCAAAATTGCCTCTGGTGATTATCCACTCCAGTGGCTCAGTAGAGTTGAAACTATCGTTCATATAGTTACCATGGCTAGTTGCACCGAAGCCAAACACCGTCTCCGTTTTCACTATACCATAATTATTAGCATTATCCAATATAAGACCACGGGAATAGGGCAGCATGTTTCTCAATTTATAATCTTATCACGACGTACTAAAATTCAAATTGGGTTGTTTAATTTCATTGTTTTTAGAACCGTTTCTGTGTAAGTGCAAAAAAGAAATGGTGGTCACATAGGTTGTCAAAGACTTATATAGCGTACACAAATGAGTTCATTACGGCCTATCAAGCATTACGTTTTAATGAGCCTACGTTTTTCTAATTACATTTTAGTGTATGGGAAAGCTCAGTCTAGTTTTCTTTTGGTCGTTATTTAGATTATAAACATAAGCAAAGTTCAACATTGGACATCATTAATCTCTTTCAGAAGAAAATTTCTAGTCAAAGAAAAAGTGAAGAAAATTGCACTGAATCTGAACAGTATGCCAAAAAAGGCCAAGAGGTCAATGACCATCATTAACCCTGGGTCAGAAAAAACCATAACAATTAGCTGAGAGTTTCTTTTGCTGTACATATTTTTTAATATTAAGGAGTGAGCAGATTAAATGCGAGTAAGATCAAGAATTTACATTTTCGCAATTGGCAAATGTCTGTTACTACAAATTCAAAAAATTAATAATAAAGTGATCAAAGTATTAATTATATTATGGGATACCGAAAAGACTCAAATATGGCTGTGTATCAGCCTCCGTGGCGTGGCAGTAGTGAACGCGACTGCTACGCAGGAGGCGCGGGTTCGATTTCCGCTCAGTGCAAATATTTGTATGCATGAATATGGCTATTTGCATTGGGTGTTTCTATGTGTAGTATGTATGTATTTACAAATAAAAAAGTATCTAAGTAAGTTTATCCGCTTTCTAGATTCCATAACACAAGCCAGTTAAACTGAGCATAGTTTATAGCATGTATATAGCACGGGTCTAGATAGCGTTGTGTGGAATGTTGTGTTATTTATTTATGGTAATCGTAACGGGTAGTTAGATCACTCAAAAATCCGAAAACTGATCTAATTCGATATTATCACTGGATTGTGGAGGTTCGCTTCACGGAAAATATAAAGTTCACCTCATCGCATTTAGACTGGGAAAGCGGACTTCGAGGTGCAACACAAATGTGCCCAATACAAGGACTAAATAATATTATAAATAACTCTGTTTAGTTATATTATAAGTATGTTTGTATTGCACTAATAATAAAATTTCATTCTTTCTTTGAAGGTCCCTGATACGACCGGGGCTAGCACAATGATAGTGATGTTGAAAATTTATTCAATAGAATATCTGTGGAACTTTCATCTAAATATATTAAGAACTATTTTTATAAAAAGCGAAACTAACATCTATATGTCACTGGCCGTAAAACAAAAGCCCAGTAGCCTGACAGTACCAAACTTTGACATCAAAAATCAAAACCGAAGCAGAATGTAAAAATTACAAAATAAATATTTCACATCCCCACAAAACCAGAACATTAATAAAGAAAAAAAAATGAGTTCATGCGGTGACGGATAAGAGGTAATAGACTATATCATGGGTAAAAGGAAAAGACGCATTTTCCCGAAAAAGAAGAAGTCGGTATTCAGTAGACCACACCCGATGAGAAGAAAAATGACACTACGGCAGAGAAAGATGAGGGCATTTCTTCACAAACACAGCCCGAAGAGCTTCTTAGCGAAGAGTATGAGGAAGATGGTAGGAGGTATCTACATAGTGTCAGATAAAGTAAGAGACAAAATAGCCGAAAGCGCGATGGCATTAGATAATCCCTTCAGTGCACAATTTTATGGAGACAGATGCAATATCCAGTAAACTGTGTTGTACCAAGAATTGAAGCCGAAAACGGAGACAAATTTTGTATTGGGTCGCTTTATTGATGTTCCATGCAATAGGTAATAAAGTATTAGTCTAAAAGTCCTGTTATTATTCAGTTGGAGTCGTTGTAAGGGGCTGCAAGAACGCGATACTAATGTTTAATTGTAATGAGATCCGGTTCTTAGCATTCCATGGATTCACCGTGCGGTCGCCGGGTCCATGGCGTGGTACAGAGAGGAACACTGTGACGGCGCCTGGGACTTGCGACCCAGGTGTAGGTTTAGGGTGGCCACCTTGTGATGCATCAGCGCTCACCTCCACCGTCAGTCGTGTTCCCCCCTCTACCTATCCAAGTTTGGTAAGATCCTATCAAAGCCGTTTTAGATATTCGTTTGAGTAAAGAGCTTACTGAAGCTCTTGGCAATTTGGAATTATTTGTAGCATGAGGCTGAAATTGGCAGCCAAAACATTTGTTTTGCATATTTATTTAAATACTAGCTTTTGCCCGCGGCTCCGCCCAAGTGGATGTCGGTTATCGCGACCAACCATAGCCTATGTCCTTTCTCATGGTCTAATCTACCCCTATACCGAATTTCATCAAAATCGGTTCAGTAGTTGAGGCGTGAAAACGTAACATACAGACAGACAGACAGACAGACAGAGTTAATTTCGCATTTATAATATTAGTAAGGATTTACGGTAGCAGATTAGTAATCATAAATATCAACCAATCCGGTAGGTTCCCTTCATTATTTTACAATTAATAAAATGCGGGGCAAATTTGGAGTCCCGGTGGAGTAGAAAGGGCGGCTCGTCTCTTCCTGTGGGTGTCAAGGCGTCTCGGGGATAGGGCTTGTTTTTCATCCGACAGAAAACATACAGCCTGGGACTAAGTGGCTACTTGATGGCAATAGACTCATCCCTTATTACGTGGGACCCAAAATCATGGCGAAATGGGGTGTCACCTGTGCCTACCTCTTTAGGGCTTTACAAGTGTGAATATATTCATATTTTTAGCTTAAAGGGGTGATACTGGTTCTTTCTCTTCTTCCCAGACCACCTGACGGGGTATCAATGTATGCCACAGGCAAATCCGGGTGCGTCAGCTAGTACCTTATAATCCTCATGACCCTACTCTCACGAAATCCTTAGATGTATAATTATATTATGTTACTGGCAAAGTGTATAATGCAGGCATTCTATACAATGCCTAGGCAATGTATATAATACTAGCTTTTGCCCGTGGCTCCGCCCGCGTGGATGTCGGTTATCGCGACCAAACATAGCCTATGTCATTTCTTAAGGTCTAACCTATCCATATACCAAATATCATCAAAATCAGTTCAGTGGTTTAGGCGTGAAAGCGTAACATACAGACAGACAGACAGACAGAGTTACTTTCGCATTTATAATATTAGTATGGATATAGAATCCCTGCTGTTCCTCCGGTAATGTGTGAAATAAATGGATTACTTGATCCATACTTTAATATTATAAATGCAAAAGTAACTCTGTATCTTACGCTTTCACACCCAAACCACTGGTATAGTGGTAGATTAGACCTTGAGAAAGGACATAAGCTATGTTTGGTCGCAATAACCGATACCCACGCGGGCGGAGCCACGGGCAAAAGCTAGTGGTCTATATTTGGGGATTGTTTTGCAGAAATTGTTTATGAATGGTTATAAAAAAAATACTACGATGTATTCTAACCTAATCTATCCAAGTTAAATTGCGAGGTGTGGACACTGGCGCCCCAAACTGAATATAATGTACAGGTTAGAAGACTAAGCCTGTGGTGGGTTTTTTTTATAACCAGCATCAATGTTTCTTTACCTTTATGCGCAAAATACCAGATTCTCAAAATACCAGATTCTCAATATACCAGATTCTCAATATACCAGAAGTACACTTAAATGCATAACTAGAAAAGAGAAGGAACAAAATTGAATGTATTTTATTTAATTGTACATATTAGCAAAAACAAAATAAAAGTACCTATACAGAAAAACTAAAAGTATCTTTTATACTCGTAAATACACTCCGGGGTGTGACAAGTGAGAAACGGTTTCTTCAAAATCGCGTTATTGTAGCTAAAAGATTTATACAACCGGTAACTGTAATTTTGTTACTCATACAATCAGAAATAATGTTCTGATTTTTTTTTGTCTTTGGCCATGTCTTTTGTCCTTCTTTTTTTATCTGGACAGTAGAGAGCATTTCTTCTTATTTTAATTCTATTCTTTTGTGCTTCAGATTTCATTTTCTGTATAAACTAAAATAGCAAAGGATTGGGTGGAATTAAGGCGTTAATTCTTCGGTGCTAACCTTCTACAGCATTAGTTGTTCTATTTTTTTCTCCGTAACAACTAAACACTTCATTCGTGATTTTCTGTATCCAATGGCTATTAAAATAGCTTAGAAATTTCGTTGTTATCTCATTTTTTGGCGCAATATCACTTATAGCGAGGTACGCTTCGGGAATAATAACTGGAGGAAGCAATGCTAATTGTGAGCAAAGATGTGTTATATCGCGACCTCCTTGGGAATCACTGAAATTGAATTTATCGCTCATCCTTTCGACGGCTTTCCAGAAATGATAATAGCAACCTTTGATTTTTGCATTCGGATACACTTTCTTCACTGCCTGTATGACGGCAACTTCATAGTCACATTTATACACTGACAACTCCATCCCAAATTGTATTTTTAGTATAGAAAATAGTCGTTCGTACGTGCGTTGACTTTTATTACCGAGCAACGCGTAAATTAATGGTACAAAACTAATTAGCATTCGAATACGCTCTGAAACTACTATTGATTTGTAAAATTAAAAACAATTATATTTATTTATTATTTTTCTTTATTGTTATAATTATGTTAACCGCTGGTATAACCGCGCGGAGCTGCTAGTAAGTGAATAAAATAATAACAATTTTCTTTTCGAATGTGCGAAATATGCTATATTGAGAATCTGGTATATTGAGAATCTGGTATATTGAGAATCTGGTATTTTGAGAATCTGGTATTTTGCGAATCTGGTATTTTGCGCATAAGGCTTTCTTTATACCATTTATTACTTTGCCTGCTGCGAATTTGGCGTTCTATACATTGCCTAGGCATTGTATAGAATACCGGATTATACACATTGCCAGTAACATATACATTCAGTATAAAATTACATGTATCGTGATGTAACACGTTATATTATGACCACAACAATATAATACTAGTTATACAACTTAAGTGTGCCAACGCACTCGGATCACGTTGTGTAACCCATCGCTTCTCACGAGGTGCGCAGTATATGCCAATATTTCAGATGCGGAAATTAGTAATAGAACCCTCAAGGCGGAAGTTCTGTAGTTAAACCAGTTGTCAGACTTCGTCATTGCGGGTCCTTATGGGTATTTGGAGCTCCAAAAGGCAAATTATTACTAGTATTCTTCCACTAACACCGAAAAATTTTGGATGAATGCACTGAATATTTTGAAATTTAAAAACAATCACTTCTACAACCCATGTTGCAATCCATAAGGCTTCTTCATCCTAGCGTTAATCCCAGTCCCATTCAAAACTTTCACCTTGGAGTCTGGAATACGCTTTTTTTACATAACATTAACATAACATAAACTCACGCCTGTATTCCCCGAAGGGGTAGGCAGAGGTGCTAGCACCCACATTTCGCCAGTTTATGTTTAGGTCCCAATGTAATAGGTGGCGAACCTATTGCCATTAACCGGGCACTTATAAACCTGCGATAAATACACACATAACTTCGAAAAGCATCGACAAGTCATTGGTGTGTGCCATGGTAAACCTGGGATCGAACCCGAGACCTCGTCTCGGCAGTCCATTACCCATACCACTAGGCTACCGCAGATCTACGCTTTTTTTAGTCTAATAATATATCTTATAGGTTTAAATATCTATATAGCAGAGACATTATTACGGCGTAGGTAACGAGTCTTCATCTAAAACTAGTTTTTATTATTTGGAAAATAGTCAAAATGTGATGGCTGTTTCTTATGTTATTTATGTGGATGTCATTGAAATGCAATATAGAAAAATTGCCAAATAGAAAATTTCGCTTTTTCTGAGACTTTGCCTTTAGCTTACCATCAGGCGAGGTGAATTCAAATTGAAGTGTCCTTTTATTTAAAAAAATGATTGAAATGTGTAAGAACAGAATCAAATGGTAGTCCGTTACATCGCTACAGCAGAGGCAGAAAAACATAAGTATCATAGTTGTATTCAATCCCTATATAGGTCCTAGGTCCCTATCTTTTTATGATTGATTTGATAGGACCAAAACCACTCACTGAGTTCCAATCGGAACAACAAGATGGTCAGTTCAATTGATCCGAGAATAACAGATATGTATGTATGTAAATAAAAATAAAACTTACGAATCTAAACATGCGTCCTCCATGGATCTACCCATCGGATCTCAAAAGCTAGCATATACTGTGCGTACCCAGTACAAATAGAAAGTGCGCGGCGTGGTACAAGTTCACTGGCGCGACCTTGAGCGCAGCGCTGCAACCGACTGTCTAACGCACATCACACATTACGCCACATATTTTGTTCAGAAAAACAACTTTATTGTTTGAATTAAATTTTTATAGCATTTATTATGTTAACTTTTAAATTCGAAATACACCTACACAAGTGGGACTTGAACCCACGACCTTCATCGGCGGAGTTATCAAAAATCAATGTTTAAAAAAAGGTGTTAAAATCATTCATTGGTTCCAACAGTTCGTAAGAAAGTCCGTCGCCCTTAAACACGGATATAAAGAGAAGGTAAATTTGAAGCGATTCAGGCGTAACTCAATAGCTCAGTTGGCCCTGCAAGGTTCTTTCCCTTCAAGATCCACTTGAGTTCTTCTTTTTCCCGATGTATTTCGAACTTTACTGTAGCATTTTTTTATTATAAATACCTATTGTCCGCAATTCCACCTTTATGGAATACTTTTTAGTGCGTAAAATCCCCACGGATACATGCCCAATCCGGATGGTTATGTCAGCCTCAGATTGACACAAACGCCCACCACCTATGGGACGTAGATTGTTGTAGACATATCTCTCGCACCCCGGCTGATCCATGGCCATCTTTATCGAGCTGGCCCTCTTTCGAGCTGCTCTTGTTCACGTATGGAGACCACGGTGTCCCCATCTACCCACCGGGTATGGGGAGGCGTTTGTCAAGCCGTCCGCCGCCTTCTTTCTGTGTGAAATACTGAAATTTTTCCTAATTGATGAACATTTATTGCCTCTGAATGTAGTAATTTGGAACGACATTTCGTACAAATTTATTCGAACAATATTGTCTGTAACACTTTTTGATTGTTATACGAGTATTGTTTTTACTGACAATTCTGACGCTACCTAAAAAAGTTAAGTATAAAACTTATACACTAACAGAACACTTCTTCATTACGCTCTTACGCGCATAAGTGTGATACGGATACCTCGTGGTCAATGGTATTTTTGTATTCTTTATTATTACTTATTATCTTCCTCAATTGAAAAACTAAAACGTAATAAAACTTTATAAGCCTCGCAATATTTGTAGTAAGTATTCATTCAAATCTATTAACTAAATTATTAATTAACTACCTTTAGACCTTCAACTATATTTTCTCTTCGCCTTAAACCGTAGTGTGCGCTGACACTTATGCGCTCTCCCAGGGGATATTAGAGAAAGTTTTCGGTAGCAGCCTTGACCCGTTTGGGAGATTCGAAGGCAGATAGCATTTCTAATCTTGAGCGATTTAGATGCCGAGCGGGCACTGATTGAGATATCGAATGATGTAGTACTTAAAACATTTTAAATGATTTTTGTTACCTGAAGTGAACCTTTGAGAATGCCGTAAGGCGAAACCGGTCAGGTCTATAAGTAAATTCAGTGGAAAAGTACAAGTGTGTTATTCAATATATTATATATATAAACTTAAATAAAAATATACTTAATATTCCACAACATTCTAAACAACGCTATCTAGACCCATGGTAAGCTTAACTCGCTTGTGTTACGTAATCTAGAATGCGGATAAACATACATAATATATACTTTTTTGTTGTAAATATTATACATAGAAATACCCAGACCAATAGCGAAATTCATGCATAAAAATATTTGCACTGAGCGAGGTTTGAACCCGTGCCTCCTGCGTAGCAATAGCATTTACTACCGCCACGCCAAAGGGGCTGTAAGATAACAATTCAAATCAAAAGATAGGTTCCGGGGACGAGCTTCAGATAAAACCGAGAACAATAAGATCATGATGATCATGACCATTTACAACCCTTCGTACCGGTTTCGTACCACTCTAGTGTTACAGAATCCCATCTCAGAGAATCTAAGAATCAATTTCATTTATTCAGTTTAGACACAACATAAAGAGCACATATGGACGTCATAATTTTACATTGATGAATGAAATGTCAAGTATAATAAAGTAAATATGTAAATTATTTGAAAATGATTCTTTCGCTGGTTCGGTAGTTTGGTTCTACTCAGAAGAAACTCAGTGAACTTCAAGATCTAGATGAAAATGAAGAAGTTAGTTTTCTAGTTAGCGTCTCATGTTTTTGTAGTCGCATTCGTAGCTTGCACCTCAAAGCCAGGATTCCATTTACTCATTCTCCTGTTTTTCCATCCAATCATTTATTCATGTCTGTAAATCCCTGAAGGGGTAGGCAGAGGTGTATTAGTACCCAGGCTACGCCAGTTATGATTTTCAGATCCACGACGTAATAGGGGGCGAGCCTATTGCCGTCTAGCGGACCCTTTGTCTGTATGTTTACTGTCGGATGGAAACAACCCTATCCCTTAGTCGCCTTTTACGACACCCACAGGAAGAGCTGGGGTGGTCAACCCTCTTTTTATATGACTAGTAGGAGCAACTATAAGTTGACTTCCCATCCCTGCGAATAAAATATACGATTAAGTCTCGTATATTATTCGACAATGAACCTACTTCCAGGTAAGGTTTACTATACCCCGTCCATCATATTATTGTATTTTAGACAGATGAAAGTAGTGATTGCATGAAAATTTAAAATATCGACAAAGTTAAAAACCTCGATAAAAAAAAATTGTTATATGAAAATATTATGATAAATGTTATAAATGATTTCATGTTGAACTATAATCTGTTATCTTTCTAAACATAATAATAAAGTAGTACTTAAATATTTCGTGTCTGTACAGTTTACAAATGTAATAGAAAACGATTGTGGGCCATATCGCATACGCTAATCTCCAAAACAAAACAACTGACTTCTAGAAGAATATTCCAACATGCTGATTTCCTGGTATTTATTGAAGAGTTCCGTGGCATGTCTGTGAAATCCATCATCATATCTTTATAAAATTAAAATGGGACAATTTTGGAATAATCCTCTTTCAAACAAAAAAATAATTTTGCCAATCCGTCTACAAATGACGGAGTTACAAAAATCATTTTTCCGTAAAAATCATACAAATATAAATAATTATAAACATCCGAATTGTTGTATAGAAATCGGTTAAAATCGCCAGTTATGTAATATTTAAAAAAATATTTTTTCTGTAGTCGATATCAATTGTGACATTTTCAAGAAATTATAATAAAAACACTGTCGATTGACTAACTACATCCCTAAAATTGCTTTCTGGCTGACGTGAACATGTCAATGAAAAATGACGTATTGGCGCCTAATTTTTGTTAGGATTTTCAGGTGTTGACGCTAGAACAAAGTTATACCGACCACTGTCAGTGAGCTGTCTAAAATACAATAATATAATGGACGGAGTATCGGCCCCAAAACATCCTATACCTAAGTATTAAAATTACTTATACATAACCAGCTTTTGCCCGCGGCTCCGCCCGCGTGGATGTCGGTCATCGCGACCAACTATGGCCTATGTCCTTTCTCATGGTCTAACCTACTCCCATACCAAATGTCATCAAAATCGGATCAGTGGTTTAGGCGTGAAAGCGTAACATACAGACAGACGGACAGACAGACTGAGTTACTTTCGCATTTATAATATTAGTATGGAAGTATAGATTAATCATTAAGACAGATATTCCATTACAAAAAACACCCGCAAATGAGTTGTTTACTTCGTTTTGAAAGTTATAATCTATCAAAGTTAACAATAGCAGTTCCCCATCTCACAATCGCTAATATTCTAATATCCTCGTTAGTACGCCGCCGCGGTGACAAAGCCGATGTCGTCACGCACTCGTCACGTTACCGGACCTAAATATCCTATAGAAAGTGTATATTTTGACAGCAAATCGGTAAAGAATGTAACAATAATATGCGTGGTGCCAACATTTGGGACCTACTTTGGGACATACACGAAAACAAGGAAATATAATTGGAAACTCTTTCATATAACATAACATAAACTCACGCCTGTATTCCCCGAAGGGGTAGGCAGAGGTGCTAGCACCCACATTTCGCCATTAACCAGGCACTTATAAACCTGCGATAAATACACACATAACTTCGAAAAGTCATTGGTGTGTGCCATGGTAAATCTGGGATCGAACCCGAGACCTCGTCTCAGCAATCCATTACCATACCACTAGGCTACCGCAGATGTTCGCTTTCATATCTTTCTGTTTATCCGTCTATATAGACGGCTATTTCTTCCTATATCTACCAACTAACATCCCCACCCCCGAGAGGAAATCCTATGACAGGACACATATTAAGAAACTTAAACTTAGAGAATGCCGTAAAGCGAAACCGGTCAGGTTCAATAAAATGAATACTGTGGAAAAAGTACAAGTGTTCTCAATATGTGTAACAATAAAACAAAAAAACAATACAAAAGGTGTTTTTTTCGTGCGGACTTCCCCTCGGATACCTCCCCAACCAGAGTCGGAAGCGGATTTTATGTCGGACTCGAACCGACTAAAACCGCAGGCCAACTGTGGGTCGTGGTACTAGGCCGGAGGTGAAGTTGTCATCGACATATCCCTCGGACTATCCCGGCTGACCCAGAGCCATCCCTTACGGTCTGGCCCTCCTCGGGAATATAAATAGCCTGTGACAGGAGTTCGTTCATTGTTTAACAGGTGCATTGACTTGCAGGTGTAGTTGAAGGTATCGATAGATTCCTTAAAACCCCATGGTATATTAGACTTTGTAACTTTGTTAAATTTTGAGGCCGTCAACTGAGTGCCACCATTGTTAACATGGTACGTGCTTACGATGGTGACCTTCTTTCCGAGACTTTGACTTTAGCTTACTATCAGGCGAGGTGAAGTCAAAATGATGTGCCTTTTTATTAAAAAATACTGGCATTTACTAAATGTAGTAGTCAGTAATATGTTCCATAAAACAAATTTAAAAAAAAAACCAGTTCATCATCATTCACACATCAGAACCATTTTCATCCTAAGTTTGTACTTTGGATTCTGGGGTCGATCTTCTTGTTTCTTCTCCTTCCTCCATTCTATGTATCTTGGATTTTACGAGAATCACTGCCTTCTTATCGCCCAACCACCAACAGTTTCCTTTTGGGATTCAGGGTCTCAGAACCCAGTCTCCTTCAATCTGAAGGTCTTGGGCCTCAACGTGAGAGGGCTCAAATTTCCATTGTAATTATTACATTTATACCCTACTAGTTTTGCCCGCGGCTCCACCTGCGTGGATGTCCGTTATCGCGACCAAACATAACCTATGTCCTTTCTCATGGTCTAATCTACCCCCATACCAAATTTCATCAAAATCGGTTCGGTAGTTTAGGCGTGAAAGCGTAACATACAGACAGACAGACAGAGTTACTTTCGCATTTATAATATTATAAAATTAGTATGGATATTTGAAATAATTTTGCCGTGTTTGTTACCGGTGGAGTAGAATAGGACCACCCCAGCTCTTTCTGTGGGTGTCGTAAAAGCGACTTAGGGATAGGGTTGTTTTTCATCCGACAGTAAAGATACAGCCCAAGACAAAGGGCCCGCTAGAATAGGTTCACCCCCTATCACGTCGTCGTTGGAACCGAAAATCATAATTGGCGAAACGTGGGTGTTACTACACCTCTGCCTACCCCTTCAGGGATTTACAGGCGTGAGAATATGTATGTAATTAAAATAAACCTAATTCTAAATATATCCAGAATATTAGAAAATTTCACATAAAACTTAATATTTTACTCTTCCGCCTTTGCCCTTTCCACTACACTTTTCTCAAAAACCTCTTGTTCACTTTATTACTAATACATTTTCATAGCTTCCCCATTCCATGGAAAACTCATTACCTAGTTACCAAACATTACTGATAACCTTTATTACAGTCAGGCTAAAGTCTAGTTTCCAGTACTTCGGAGTTTTAGGTAAAAATGTTTAAATTTACAACGACAATTGAACTTTTGTTCAATGGCAGTGCGTACGCGCAATATAATATATGAATGGGTGTTACTTCATGTGTACGAACGGAGTTGATACTTTTATGTGGTTTCAATATTTTTTGGATATGATTATAAAATAATTGTCTGAAGTTGGTTTCTTAATCAAGAAAGGTTAAAGGTTAGAGAGGTAAATGCACTCTAAAGAACCATTTATATTTTTTTCAATTACATTAGTAAATAGATTATTATTATATGGACAAAATTCTCATCTCGAAAAAGAGTAATTTATAAGCTCTACTAATACCAGTAATAATAGTAATGGTTATTGGTACTTAAACGATTAAATAAATGAAAATTAATCTTCAAATTATTTGCAGTATATTTAAAGTGAAATTTTATTATTTTGTTGTAATCCAAGCCGAGTTAAAATGATAAGTATATTGCGAAGGATATTCGTCACGTGACTTGACTCACTTTACGAATATTCTACCCAATATACTTTATCTTATTATCTTAAAAAAAAAAAAGAAAAAAATAACATAAACCATACAAAAAATATATAAAAGATAAAAATCATTGGTCAATCAATCTCACACTAAAATACTCACAAACGTTTAAGCTCACACAAAATACAAAAAGAACGTTTAGTAAAGTACCAAAACTTATCGCGCGCTATACAAAATTTCAAAGCAACCATCCTTGCCGTGGACTCAACGCTCAATATAAAGGCGTTCGGCATCCCGAACGCATCTCACTTCCTCCTAAACCATCAATAAGGACGCATCTGACCTTAAAACTATCCAAAATAGATTTTTGAAAAAGTTGATAGAAAAACCGATTTGAAAAAATGCGTGTTCTGTGTTTTATCTTGGCGATTGCTGTAGTGGCCTGCAGTGCTGCCCCAGGGACCTCTGCTACGGAAGATAATGGAAGAATAGAGCTGTTCTCTGGTGTAGCCATTGAAAAGTAAGTGAATACTAATTTATATTAATGAAGAAAATTTATCTCAGTGAAAAAAATTGATATTATTGAGATTCATCATGTTATTGATTTGAATTGGTAGTCAGGTTCAGGTGTCTTGAAAAAGCAAACCAAATTTAAATTTCAAACCTGAAATTTTTCAAATCGTATTTTATGCAATAAAATCTTATTTATGTAGATTTTCTCACAAAATTACTTTGCGCTGTTTATGGTACGTACGTATAACTTGCCGGTGCCCGCGGCACAGCCCACATTTAATTTGGTTTCATTCCCGCTACCCATGGGGACCTATTCCCGGAATAAAAAACTGCATTTCCGCCAGCTCCATTCATTCATTAGAGTGTCATAGAAAAAAATCATCCTAACATATTCTCAAACTAACTTCTCTCAAAGAAATATGCAGTTTTAGCTTTAGCTCAAATATAATAAACTAAAAATAAAAATTGTACCACGTGTTCTGAAGATATGAGTAGCACATTTTGCAGTCACATCAAGAACCTTTGAAGTGCACATTTCATGTAGTTAACGTCTTTTGATTGAGGTGATAAAAATGATCATCTTCCTAATTTCTAAGTCTCTACAGTTTGGTGTCTTGGTTTATAGATGGTCTAGAAGATAAACCTGCTAAGTGCAATATTTAGCAGGTTTGTCTTCAAGAGATCATCAATGTGGAGGCCAACCAAGATCTTCAGAGCACCTTCCGTTTTAAAGATGGGGCTTTGGTACAGGTTTTCTTTCCTGGGTTCCGTAATAGTCAGAACCAGCTAAATAATGAAAAATGGAAGTTAATCTAAAGGTGCTGGTGCTTGCCGTGTTGGCGCTCCACTGGAGTGGAATGAGACAACCCCATCTCTTCTTGCGCGTATCGTAGAATGTAACTAAAGAATAGGCTGTTTGCCCCCCGACAGTATACATACAGACCATGTTAAAATACCCGCTAAACGACAATAGGCTCGCCGCCTACCGAAAATTTTGCGTGGGACCGAAAATCATAAGTTGCCAAATATTAGTGTTAAAACACTTCTGCCTACCCCTTCTGGGGATTCACAGGCTGGAATTTATGTTTCGTAATTATTACCTTGGATGGAACTGGAATTACCTTATTATTATTAAAACAGTGACTCAGTCTGTATGACAAGTTCGTTGTTTCGTCCTATAAAGATTCGGCCCAATAGGACGAATCACAGAAATTAAAAATAATTAGTGCTTCTGTCTATATGCCATGGTTTATAGCATTGAACTGCAGCTTTTGTTGAAATTTGGTACAGAAGTAGACTAAAAGCCATGAAAAGACATAGGCTGTTTGGCTACTATAACCGACATCCATGTAGGCCAAGCAAGGGTAACAGCTAGTAAAGGATAAGATTATAAATATCCAAACTCCTTTCAACGAACCTTTTAACTTTCCCACGCTTATAGTAAAGTTAACGATATAATTTTTCTCATTATCTTGAAACTTATTTGCAAAGATTACTCAAGTGAACTACAGGGGACAATAACGATAATCGTGCTTATAGAAAAGTCATTGTGAATAGGAAATTTGGTTGAAAAGCCTCTGAGATGTCAATACGATCATTCTAAACTCACTTTATGGCTGTTGTATTTCACCACTACCAGCTATTTATTATATTTGGTCCCACATAACTGGAGCCAATGACGGCAATCAAGCGAGAACTTCATCATAGGCTGTTTACTGTCGGATGGAGAACAAGTCATATTCCCTATCCCTAAGTCGCCCTCTATAAACAGGAAGTGTCTGTAATAAATGTATTTTCTATCTTTCTTTCTTCTATGAGTTGGTGTTATTCTACTTCACTAGGAAAAAACGCGACAATGTCCTGTATGTATCTATATAAAAAAAAATCGTATCTCTACATTGTATAAGGCAAAGTCGCTTTATGCGTCCCTATGTCTCTATGTATGCTTATATCTTGAAAACTACGCTACAGATTTTTATGCGGCTTCTTTTAATAGATAGAGTAGTCATAGTCATTTATTTTTCAATATAGAACAATACAATTGTTTCTTATTGACGTCAATTTTAATTCTACTTAATCTAAGTTTACCACCGCTTCCAAGGCGCTGGTGGAGAAGAAACGGCGCAACAAACTCCACTGCGGCATTTTTTGGACGTCAATTTACAATATTTATTTTCTTAAAGCTAAATGTCAACAAGTATATAAAACTCTTTATAATCAAGAATAAAAACAAAGTTACATAATGTAACAAATAAGTCACGTAACTAATTACGAGGGGCCTGCACCATGCTCAAGCCAGACATTTTTATCTTTCAAGTAATCTATCTATCTATCCTATAGTATGCCTTTTTGGATAGTAGTCCAAGTAGAAGGTTTATATGTATAATATAGGCTTAGTATAGTAGAGGCTGCAGTGGGAACGGGTTCGGACGCCATACAGGCGGTAAAAAATTGGCGGTACGAAGTTCACTGGGTCCTCTAGTCTCTTTATAAATGATATTATCAATAGATTAAACATACATAGTACATTCGTGACAGATACTTCATCAACAGAATATGTTGCAATTATGATTATATTCACTCTTCAATACTATTATGTTCTAAACCAACCATTTATTAAATAGAGATTACGGCCATTACAAACAATAGAAGTTGACATCAATCCTGTACACTAATTTATATCGTACGTAAGCCTCTTAAGGTTTTAACTTGAATACTTTCACCCTATTGTTATAGTCCAGTAAATATTTATACAAAGACTTTATTAAATTCATAGTACACAATACACAATAGCTTAACTTGATTTCAAAGGTGTGATTTGGGGCTCAAGTGTCTTTATCTGCTAACTGGCCTTCTTTTTTTGTGTGAAACACCCCATGGATACGTCTTGTCGACTAAAACTGCGGTCCGTCTCAGGCTTTAAGTACCGGGGCGTAAAGAGGCTCAATTAGGCAATTCCTTGGCACCCAGGCTGACCCTGGGCCAGCTTTTTTCGTGTGGATGTCTCCTCGGATATCCTCCCACGCTGATAGGCAGGGGTGGTTATATTAGATTGGAACCAAATAAAACTCTGCCGTTTCGAGTCTTTACACGCCAGGGTATAAGATTGCCTAAGATATCCTCCGCACCCCAGTTGATCCAGGGCCGTATCCAGTTTCAAGTGGCCCCTTTGAGTATGGCACCACGGTTTGTCCATTTTGCTCCCATAAAGAGGAGATACGCATCGTGCCACCGCTCTATGATTCACGGAGGAGTCTCAATGTCTTTAAGAATGGTCACCCATGTTAAGGCCAGCCCAGCTAGTGTTGTTACACAACATAGGAATCTGTATTTTGCTGTCTGTAATCTGTGTTAGCTTTTTATTCGTGCGGAAATCCCCTCGGATACCTCCCCTGCTGGAGTCGGAAGGGGAGGTTATGTCGGAATCGAACCGTTTAAAACCGCACGCCGACTGTGGGTTGTGGTGATAGGCCGGAGGTGCGGTTGTCTTCAACATATCCCTCGCACCCCGGCCGACCCACGGCCATCCTTTACGGTCTGGCCCTCCTCAGGAGGGGAACAACGGTGTCCCCGACTCGCCCCCGAATGGGGAGGCGCGCTTTTCAGCACGCCGCCACCGTGGCGTACACTGTGTTAGCAGTAAGTCCCAGTAAGGCTTATACCTCGTCTCTTACTCCGTCATTTCGCACGGTCAAACGTCAGTATACGTATGCAAACGTGACATATTCTTATGTATATGAAGTGAAAATGCTTTGAAAAGCACAGCTTGAAACGTTCTCTTATGAAACACTACTGAAAGGAATGCCGTTTTCTAATGTGTATTTACGTAAGTTTAGGGTATTGTATTATTTCGCTTATGGTAATATCGAGAGAGCTCATTCACGTAATAATTAGTCACACTGTACGTTTGCATTGACTGTTTTTTGTTACGTGTGAAGAAAATTTTTATGTGGATCTTACACGGATGACTAATACTCATATATACCACATCAGCAAATGCACCATAGCAGAAAATTTACGGTCTTTTTTTTTAACGCGATGGAAAATCCTTCATGGATGTTATACCGGACTCCTACCGACTAAAAACCCCCACGTAACGTCCACAGCACACAACAGCCTACGGTTAGGAACCCCAGGTAAGCCATCGGAAGGATGTCGCAGGACTTACATCAGACTTTACGGCTATAACCGCGGCCTCGCCTAGGGGGTGGTTCGAATGCTATCCCGCTTTTTTGGGGGTTTTCGGGTGTCACCCCGCTACTTAAAGGGGGGTGTGTGTGAATCCCTCACATCACGCTGCCGTCATGGGCCTGCTTCTGTAAGGACGGTGAGCAGCCCACAGTCATGGAAGCCGATGGTCTTCGGAAAACACGTCGGCGGCACCTGAGCCGCAGACTGCGGAACTCGGATGGGAGAGCTTTAGATCTATGTAGTCCAGAAAAGTACTCAAAATGATTTTAATTCTTAATACCAACTAATGATGTTAATACCAAACTGTTTTATTAATTTCAATTGTATTATTTTTCAAACTAAACGTGTGTACAGTCAGCGCCATAAATATCTTGACAACACAAGATGATCTTAAAACTCTCGTATTTAGAGAAAATTAAACTGTTATATGGATTTATATAGTATTATTGTCCGAATTAAAGGTGGTTACCACATAATCAGAGCAATCATTCAACTGGGAGGGAGTCAAAAAACTAAATTAAGATCATTTTGAGTACTCTGTTTGACATCATCTTTCTGATGCTGACTGTACTAAATGTCAGAACAATGAGTCAACAGTAAGGGAGTAATACCATTGTGAGTACTTTGGTGGTCAAGATCGTTCTGATGCAGACTGTACTAAGCAGCAATACTATCTACATTTACTCAGCAATTGCTTCTTGACTTGCACAATTTTCTTGGCAATTTGCTGTGTGCGTAGCAATTGCTGCTATTTTGTGTAACTGGCATGATTTTTGCCACGAAGTGAAAATCTTCTGTCGACTTAAATATCTTCAAGAAACTCTGTTTGTTTCTTGGTTTTTGTCCCTCATACACGAAACAATCACTGTTTGTGGCTTTAGTAGAATAGCCCTGAACGCTTTCTTGCTTTGGAAGGCACTTTAAAAGTAAGTTTCGACTGCCAATAGTCGTTATGGCAAAACTGAGGCATAAGTAAACGATCTGAACAACTCTGTCAGTGGTTGGTCACTAGCCACATTCCAGGTTAAGGGGTCAGATGGCATGGCGAATATATAGCCGAAATAACCAAACGAATTCACCAAGTATAGATTACTAGCTTTTGTCCGCGGCTCCGCCCGAGTGGATGTCGGTTATCGCGACCAAACATAGCCTATGTCCTTTCTCAAGGTCTAATCTACCCTTATACCAAATTTCATCAAAATCGGTTTTCTGGTTCAGGCGGAAAGCGTAACATACGGACAGATATACATACAGACAGATTTACTTTCGCATTTATGATATTAGTATGGATTACAGAACATTATGCGTTCCCCAGGGCCTTTTATATTACGCAATTTAGGTCCAAAATATAAATCGAGCTATACTATGTCATGGTGTTATTAATATAAAAATATTATTTTATTTGCAGAGACGCAAATGGTGAAGAAAAGTTGAACGTGAAGTTTGAGCCTGGCGAACTGAGGGACGCCGCGAGGAGTTTTGCAGAAGGTGAGATGTCTGATTGGTTAATTGACTAATATATCCAGAGCCGTTAGTACCTTCTGAAGTGATTGTGTTGGAGTGACAGTATCCAAGCTTTCATCCATTCAACCTTTAATTATGCATGGCAATAAGTACGCTAATTATAAAAATAGAATACATAGGGAAAAATTGTCTCTCGGGTGGGCTTCGGACCAACACAGACAATTACAGAGGGAATGATGACCTACTAGGCTACCGAGACACGCCCGATGTGATTCAAATTTCCCTCCTATTTTTATCCTTTATCGCCGTAATTTGAATCAAATCGGACATGTCTCGGTAGCCTAGTTGGTCAATGCATGCCCCCTGTAAGGGTGGGTTCGAGTCCCGGCGGAGAAGATTCATTTTTTTCTGTGTATTCTTTTTATATAGCCTAGTTCTGTTGGTCAAGGCATTCCCCCATAAATGAAAGATCGTGGGTTCGGGTCCCGCTCGAAAAGATTCATTTTTCAGTAGTATAAAATTCTTACAACAATTTTATCCTGTTCTTTTTTCCTGTACCTGTTCTTACAGGGTCGGCAGCATTAGTGTGACTGTCGTTTGCACACGTCCATAAGCCATGGTAACCATTTACCATCAGTTGGGCCGTGTGCTTGTCTGCCGTCTAAGTAGTATTAAAAACCCTTATTTTATTTATTTATTTATTTATTTATTCTTTATGTACACATAAATTATATTTATATAAAATAGTGAGACGAGATGTATAAAGGCGAGCTTAACTCAAAGCTGAGTTTTCTTCCAGCAAACCTGGGAATGCACAGAGGAATTGCTATATGAGTGGCAAAGTCTAGTGTACAAGAAGCAGTACCCTTATTTTTCATGGGAAAATCACTAGGGATACGCTCTCCGCCTTGAAACGACATTGAACCGATTAAAACCACACGCTATCTTGGGTCTTCTGATGTAAAGTGGCCTTGACATTTCCCTAGCAATCCAGACAAGTTCATCTTCCGTTTTGGGATGGTTCCTTCAGTTAAGGGAATCAGATAGCAAAAGCAGGCCAGGGCTAGCATCATGGCAACGCCCTAGCCTGCTTCTGCCACCTTAACTTTACCCTAAATGCGGTAAGGGTGGGTTAAGGGTGGTCGGTAGCTTAGTGGTTAAGGAGTCGGGATTATCCTTAACCTGTAACACAGTTATTTTACTAGCACGGGAACGGGGGGGGCTACTCTTGATGGTTGATGCGGCTAGATATGTTAAAGAAGCTCAAAGTTGCTTGATGGATACATATAAAATTGTTTTCTTTTATTTATTTGTCAATAAAGTTATCTTATCTTATCTTATCTTACGATCGAGAGATCTCGGGTTTGTATCCTAGCCCTTACACTACCGATTTAAACCCATTCCTAGCACAAGCAATTTAGATTAGTTGAAGGGGTTAGAACGAATAATAGTAATTTCAGTTGCTAATATTGTTATTAAAAAAAAGGGTTGAAAGTTTAAACAGGCACTTTATCATCCATTGAACTTAATTTATCATTTTACACACCAATTATAATAATACTGTCTGTACGTGAGGACTCGCTCGTGAGAACATGGCGTGAATGAAAGTAGCCGCAGTGGGTCAATGACCGGTTACGTGAGCCCGGTGGCTCTCGGTCAAGGCCACGAGCGGGTTCACGGCATGGTTAGCTGTAAAGGAGTAATTATCAGCCAAGTATGAGTTGGACTTGCGTTTGAAGAGGTCCGGATTGTTCTCTTTTTAATATTTGTTGTTAGTGACAATAGAAATACTTATGAAAATTTCAGGTACATAGCTACTGGGTGGTGTTATGAGATACAACTTGGTGATAGGAAGACAGTGGAGTCTTAGTAATAGAGTTCCGATTTTACTCCTTAGGTACTTTTAAAAAAAAAGGACACGTTAATTTGACTTTACCTGATGGTAAGCTAAAGGCAAAGAGGGTCACCATCGTAAACGAAACCCTAAAAAGAAAAATATTGTTGTTGTGATGACGGAATGGTAATTTAATAAGAATGACATCTGTACGCGTAGAGGTCCCGTGTTCGATTCTCAGGTGGGGTGAAAATTTCATTAGGTTTTTTTGTCAGGAATTTTATAGTAGTAGCATGAAATTAATATAAGGTCGGTTAATTAGGAAATGTCATAGTAGATAAAACTGAAAATAAGTAACAAAATGTAGATACATTAATAATGAATTTAAGAAGGTCATAGTTGGAATGACTGCTGAGTCCGTGGCCTTAGGTTTAATTCTCGGATGAGACTAAAATATATTCCGTTTAAATTTTTTTCAATAACAGTTCATGAATAAGAAAATATACCCAGTAGACAAAAATAGGGCACTTTATTACATAAGGCGAAAAAAGACCAATCCTTTCGGAGACACATGTAAAGTGGGTTCAAGAAGTGCCTGGACAGTTTGAAATTAAAATTGTATGAAATGACTACACACGCCATCTTGTGGTAAAGTTTATATGTAAAGTTAGCACCTATATATGTTAATAATAAATTAAACTTAGGTTATCAAAGAATCATAGACCTTAAGGTAGGGAGGGTATTGTAATAATACTAGCTTTAAATTTCATCAACATCGGTTCAGTGGTTTAGGCGTGAAATCGTAACATACAGACAGACAGACAGAGTTACTTTCGCATTTATAATATTAGTATAGAGTATGGACTATGTGGCATATCGTTACTTAAGTAGGTTTGAAGTTCTATGATAAAGTCACCCAATAAAATATCAACTTAAGAAATTACCAACCATGTAGGTAGACAATTTTCTTGTAGTAGATAGTATTCTAACTTCAAATATTTTACTTCTAGCTCGCGGTAAAATCAAGAAGTACACGCCCTTCTTGACCGGCATCGGAGTCAAGATCTTGGCCATCGCTGGTCTGCTGTTCGGAGGCCTCACGCTCTTGGTGACCAAGGCTCTGGTCATCTCAAAGCTGGCCTTTGTGGTAGCAGCCGCGCTTGGCATCCAGAAGCTTCTGAGCGGAGGAGGATTGAACAGTCTTAGTGGAAAGGTAAGCTATTAAGACAAATAATGTATTATATAAAAATAAGTCGGGTTTTCCTTCTTGACGCTATAACTCCAGAACGCACGAACCGATTTGTCTAATTTTGGTCTTGAATTATTTGTTGAAGTCCAGGGAAGGTTTGTACGTTGAGAAAAATTCGAATAATTGCCGGGAACCGACATCCACGCGAGCGGAGCCGCGGGCAAAAGCTAGTATAAATTATATTTATTTTGTATCGTGGCATATTTTATTAGAAGAGGTGAAAAAAAAGAGTGAGACATCAGAAAAATCTAGGCCTGAGCTAAGTTTACCTGCAAGTCAGAATACTTGCCGATTTAATAATGAGGCTTTAATGTAAACAGGGGCTAAATTAGAAGTTGGGTTTCAGTTCTCGCTCAATGTTTTTTTCTATGCCTGAAATTTTAGTTGCCTGGAAGAAATCGCTTCCAGCGATATGGCCGCCCATTGTACATTGAACTGCATACATGCTACCTACTTTTAATATTGTAACTTTAGTGGTGTACAATAAAGAGTTATCTATCTACCTATCTATCTATATAGTTGTTTAAAATGTGGCTGGAGTTTAGTAATTAAGGAGTTGGCTTTACAATCGAGAGATCTCGGTTTCGAATTATGGTAATTACAGTACTGACGTGAACCCATTACTAACACAAGGGATTCAGATGGAGGGGTTAGAGGGAATCTTAGTAATTTCAGTCGCTAATATCCTTACCAAAGGTTTCCTGTTAATCAAAGATATTGTTGACTTGATTAATAACTTTTATCAAATTTGTCATCAGCTCGCCGGCATCCAATCTTCCCAGCAATGGACATCTCCTACGGCATCTGCAGCGTCGTATCCCTACGCCAGGTCATCAAATATCGCGAATGACGCCAACGAGTTGGCATACAAATCACAAATACCTTCGTAAATAAGATACGAAAGAAAAATATAGCAAAATACGAAGCATTGGAATATATCTGTCGAATATCATTTAGTTGTTCTGCCGCTTCGATAAAATTTATTCGAAGCAAACTGATAATTTGCACTTCACGATTTTGCTTTTACTTTTTTATGCTTCGATAAATTATGTGTGCCCATAAATTTTGACAGATACGATTTTGGAAATATAAGAGAATGTTTATTTTTATTTATTTAGAGATATAATTTATAAATAATTTAAAAAATGATTACAGATTTCCAATGATCTTTATTATTAATAAGATATTTTAATAACGCGTGTTATCACTATTAATTTTAAGATTGAGAATAATAACTTAAAAGGTGCGTTTGTAAGCTTTAATTGTATTTATAAAAGCTGAATGTAATGGTGCATGATATGTTATAATAGTATCAATTTTAATTAGTATTAATAATTTATTATTTTTATTATTTATATAAATTTTATTTAAAAATCTGTACAAATTTAAAAAATGCATGGATAGTGCAGGGTAATATCCACAAAACTTATTTAACAAAATGATTGACAGTGTTGTATAAAGCGGTCCATTAGACCAATTTCTTATCAAGCCTACTAGTTTAAGATTATACTATTACGGGTTTATGTGTCATAGAACCAAACTTTATACTTAATAATATTGTAATCATTTATAAGACTGTGTAATTAGTTATAAATGAAATAAAATTTAAATTAATTGATTGATTTATTTTTATTAAAAACAAACCATTATTATTCCAAAAGCATCGGAAAAAATGAAATGAAAGGCCTAAAAATTGCCTCAAGATATATTTTCACTCTCTCTCTAAATTGCACTTCATCGAATTCTATTATTCCGTACATTGCATTTGCTTTGTCGTATAATATTTGAACAATACTAGTGTTTGTACCGCAGAGCATAACAGAAAGTTATGCCTGTTCAGTACAACTAGCGCCATCTCTTGGTGCTTAGAAGAAACTAACATAACTTGGTAGCGTCTAACAGTGTGAGAAATTAAACATTACAGTAATATTTGATTGTTTTTGTCAAATAGGTAATATCTTTATACTAAAGTGATAGAATAGAGGGCTTACTCGTGAAAACAATATCGAAAACTGTAAATTCAGCTTAACGATCGTCTAAAAGTCAAGTTTACAAATTCACATACATTGACGTATAATTGGTATGTCTGCCTCTGCAAGAACAGTGATTTCTTGCAGGCAGATGAATAGGAACAAAAGACACGGTGAGCCTTGTGCTCGGTGTAAGAAGCTGCTGGGTCAGCCGGGGTACGAGGGATTTGTCGAAGACAACCCTACCTGCGGCCTAGCACTACGGTTCGAGTCCGACATAACCTCCCCTTTCGGCTCCGGCGGGGGAGGTATCCGTGGGGATTTCTGCACGAAAAAAAAGGTGTATAAAGCGGACCCCAAATATATAATTCCACCAATGAATTTAACCTACCGCAGTCCACTGCTGAACATACGCTAACCCAATGTATACCACAGTCCCTCATCCATTACACTTATACCCCAACTACCTTTTTCAAGTCATCAGTCCGAGTACTCAATGGAACTGAAATAAGTTATTAAAATCTCTCTCCTATACTAGTATAAGTCAGGCTTAACACCAATAGTACTAGCTGTAGAATAATTATATACTTCGCACCTTTGTCCTCGAGGTGTAGGCAGAGTTTATTATTATTGTTAATCTTTATTGAGTTTAATCACGTACAAATTTTATCAAAAAAAAAATACATTTGCAAATTATGAAAAGTAGTTGAATGAATTTTAGAGCATTAAGTATGCTAACTATACAAATCGAATACATAGGGAAAAATGAATCTTCTCGGGCGGGACTCGAACCCGCTATCTTTCTCTGACAGGGGAATGCCTTGAGCAACTCGGCTACGGAGACACGCCCGACCTTAAAGACGTCGTCGCCTTGAAGGCGGATAAAAATAGAAGGGAAATTTGAATCACATCGGGCATGTCTCGGTAGCCGAGTTGGTTAAGGAACTTCCCCTGTAAGAGAAAGATCACGGGTTCGAGTCCCGCCCAAGAAAATTAATAAATTTTTCCCTATGTTTCCATCAAAAGTAATAGTTGGTACAGTGACCAAGCAGAACTGCCTTCTGCATTTTGATGCTTGCCTCTGGGCCAGCTTATCTAACGAAAGCCTCTTCAGGTGTTGGTTGATAAGACTCTTGGCAATAAGTTAAGAAACCAAAGTCACTATCATAGTACTTTTGTCGAGTTGTTCTTTATTTACAAATTATTTATATTACTGTTATATTCATTATCAGAGTAGAAAGTAAGAGAAGTCATTAATGTGACTTTGCTTACAATTTTTATTTATTACTATATAATTTCTGTATGATGTATGTGGGCAAAATGTATATATTTATGTTCATTATTTATTATAGATACGTATCCTAGTCTAAAGAGTGTTCTATAGATATTATTTTAATAATAATATTAAATAATAATTATTATTAAAATATTTTAAGCAACTCAACATAACCCTTGTATTCACAGAAGTAGTGAAATCTACTAAAATATTTTACATACAGGATTAAAAGTAAACAAAGTCGCCTTTTATAGTTCCTTAAAAACATAAACACAACATTCTTGTCCGTAGTTGTTTAGAAAACTAAGTCGTATAAACGGATAAACCTACTTTTATACTAGTTTTCATTATAGATAGAATGTGTAAAAAAATAACATACCAATAACACACACAGGTGTGCTGTTACTATGTGTATTAGCGTGTACGTATACGCCTTTCACTTACGCACACTATGATGGCTATGCTTGGACAGCGAAAAGAGTGGAGTAGTAATATAAATATTAGTTAGATAAATATTAATTTTTATTTCAGAAGGGAATTTGAGTTTGAGAAAATTAATTGATTTAAAATGTAATTGTTTGCTTAACTTTTTGTGTATGTAGTTCCAATTTTATAGAACTGATAATTATTTATTATCATTTATTGCAGACATGCGAATTGGTGGAGTGAAAAATAGCTTGATAACCATTTTGTTTCGGTTAATTAAAATATAATAGCTAATTAATAAATCAAATTGCTTATTATTCATAATTAAGTAGTTTCTTTCTTTGAAAACAATAACTGAAAATTATTTAATTTTATTGTATTAAATTATTAAAAAATATATATTTAAGTTGAAACAACTGTATTGGTACGTTTCTAAAATCAAAATAATCATATTCGACTCCATTCTTGCTGCTAGTCTTATTATGTAGACGGCTGACTTTCTCTACAACTACATAAATGTGTATCTGTGTGTGCGTGACACTTTCACTTAAACATTTTTGTTGTGTTGTCTTTCCATTTTCTTATTAATAATGACCATGGATTTCTTTTAACCAAACGCGCCCAGTTTGATTATAATTATTTATAATAAATTTTGATGTAAATTTTATGTACATTTTACTATTTTACTGAATAAAATATATAGTATGAATAATACTATATTTTATATTATTCTGAAATTTAGAAATATAATATTTTCTTAAAATAAATCAATCTAACTTTTAAGAGTAACTTGGCTAAGACTCAAAGAGTCTGGAAATCGGACAAGAAGATTTTTTATTTTTATATATAATTCTTATTCGGTAAACTTATAGGGGTTTAATGAACCTATAGAATAAGAAGCTCTGCGGTAGCCTAGTGGTATGGGTAATGGCCTGCTGAGACGAGGTCTCGGGTTCAATCCCAGGTTTACTATAGCGCACACCAATGACTTTTCGATACTTTTCGAAGTTATGTGTGTATTTATCGCAGGTTTATAAGCGCCCGGTTAATGGCAATAGACTCGGCACCTATTACATTGGGACCTACACATAAACTGGCAAAATGTGGGTGCTAGCACCTCTGTCTATCCCTTCGGGGAATACAGGCGTGAGTTTATGTTATGTTATGTAAGAATAAGACGAGGAAACAATATTTCTCTTCATATTTTCATCATAACCTTCTTCTTATAGAGATAGACAGAGACAACTTCTACTTAGGTTGGTGTATAATAATAAAAAAATTAAATTACACATTTGTTTTTTTTTTAAAGAATATTAGAACAGAAGTTACTAATATTCTCACTAACCCATCCAGCTAAGCTAAATCGCTTGTGTTAGTAGTGGGTTCACGTCAGTAGTGTAATGGCCAGGATTCGAACCCGGGACCTCTCGATCGTAAGGCCGACTCCTTAACCACTAAACTACTGACGCTTGCTTGATATTGATCACAAAGATAAGCGCAGCTGGACTATTCAATCATCATCATCTACATAAAACAGAACTAGGTGCAACTTTTAGTATATTTTTAATATACTTTTATAGGTTACTGCTTTTTTATATGTACGAGTACATACATACATACATATACTCACGCCTTTATATCCCAGAAGGGGTAGATAGAGGTGTAATTACACACACATATCTGGTATTATAGGACAGTGTATATTGTGGTTATATTCCTTATCTCCGCTTTAGAGTTTCTTTGAAGTTCTGCTAAATAGAATCCATACTAATATTATAAATGCGAAAGTAACTCTGTCTGTTACGCTTTCACGCCTAAACCACTGAACCGATTTTGATGAAATTTGGTATAAGGGTTGATTAGACCTTGAGAAAGGACATAGACTATGTTTGGTCGCGATAACCGACATCCACGTGGGCGGAGCCACGGGTAAAAGCTAGTATGTCATAAATCAAACCTACTACCAAAAATTTCATCATCATTACCAACGCTCTAAAACATTTAAAAAAGGTAATTTATTCTTTCTGTTATTGGCCTACGAATCCCATACGAAATCTAAATCTCTGTGATAAAACCTGATAGGCAAAACTATTATAATGTAGGTAATATGTCTGTATGTCCGTCCTCATCATTATCTAGCATTGTTCCGGGTTACACCACACCATTCGTCTGTCTATGCTGATCCATTTGTGTCCAAACACCATCAACTGGTAAGAGCAGACAGATCTCAACAAAACAATTCTGAAATTCTATCTAAGGTGGCAAGAAAGAGTCTGTCTGTCTGTATATTACACTTTCACGCCTAAACCCCTGAATCGATTTTGATAAAATTTGGTATAGAATTGGGAGGATAAGACTATGAAAAAGTACATAGTCGTTTCCGATTCCCGCTTCATACAAAGTGGCTATTTTCCATCAAACAGGCAAGAAATCCAAAAGTAGCCTTTCGTTACTTGAGACTTATATAATATAGTTATTTAATGTTGTTACAGTATAATAATATGTTGTTAATATTAAACCTTTATTGTATATTCAACTACTTCAATCAACTTTTCAACTACTTAGTGTCCAATACAAATTTATGATTTTATTTCTTGTATCCGATTAATGATGATACCATTTCTGGAACAAACATTTACCAAAGTTTCATAACCTTCAGTTGACGAAATCATTAAATGAATATCCATTGACTGTAAGCCACAAGAAGGCTGGTCATTTCATTTCATTCCGCAGCTTATAGGCGACACAGTCATCAAATGATTTTCTAAACAGCCATTTTAATCAAGGTTTAGATCGAAGAGAAAATCACTCGAACATCTCTTTAAGTACAGTCGGATAAAAATCATTACCATCAATTACTAAAACGAGAAAAATCAACCTGTCTTGTGAGCTATTAAAAAGAAAAAAAAAATGTCTTTCACCGGCTAAGGAATTTGGGCCTTAGCAGTCGCATGCACCTTTCTCTCGCTTTCACACTGAGAGATCGGGTAAACACAGTGCCCTCAATGGTTTAATTTACCTCATAACATAACACCATAGCCGTAGAATGCCCTACTTGAAACACTACTCTAACATCTTCAGAATAAAGTTCATATTTCCATAATGATGTGTACAGAGTTATTACATTCCATTCAAGTGTGTCACAGTAAAGACAGGTGTGCCAGTCAATTACACTTTTTTATTTTCATTGTGAGATTAGGCGCCCACCCATATGAAAACCTTGTAATTTATTTGATATTATATTGAGAAATTTGATGATTTATGTATATAATTATATATAAGTTTTTCAGGGACGAAGTACGTTCAATTCAGTCGATAGTACATCTATTGCTTTGGCATGCCTGTTTCTATTTACGTGTTTTTTTTTAAAGGATACTTCATTTTGACTTTACTTTGCCTGATGTTAAGCTAAAGGCAAAATCTCGGAAAGAGGGTCACCATCGTAAACATGTACCGTTAACAGTAGTGGCACCCAGCTTAACGGCCTCATCAGGTGCCTTTTCACGCCCCACTTATAGGACCCAGGACTTTAGGCAGAAGGATCTAGGTTGTTAAAAAAAGAAAGATGTATCTAAGCACCTATATTTATTTGTGTTCTAGAACATAGATTTGCTGAGTACTTTATAGATAGAGTCTAAATAGGTCTTAAAATGATATTACCATCTTCTGTATGTTAAACGTGGTAAGGTTGTGAAAGACTTTTACCTCCAGTGTGATATTAACAGGACCATCGTGATCGCTTCATTGCTTCTCGCACCGCTGGCTATTGAGAGGTTGAAGTAATTGTTTTTCCTTTGCAAAGATCTTTCTAGAATGTTCTTGTGACATCCTCCAAGTGCTTAAACTAGTCAGATCCATTCTAAAAGACAAAGTAATGAAACTTTGTCACTTCAAAATTATAATTCAGGACTATTGAATAACGATGCTCTTCTAAGCAACAAAACAGGAGAAATAAATTTTATAAACATAGATTTTTTGTGTCTTTAGGTACCTTCTGGAAATTCGAACCCAATGGTTCACATTGCCCAACTCACATGGGTTCGGACTTAAAGTATATAATTTCCACAATAATTGTGGAAAGTGTTAAGCTACCTATCATAATTATATGATAGGTAATTATTATGATAGGTAGCTTATGTGGTTTGATAACAACATCTAGTAAGTAATAGTGTTCCCCTTAGGTCCCGCTTTCGGAGGAACTCCCGCCTGGACATGATCTGCCCTGGACCAGATGGAAATCTTTAAACAGACTCCGGACTCGGGTTGGCCGAAGCAAGGAATGCCGGGCCAGATGGGGGTTCTCGGAGGGGGCGGACCTGTGATATGAATGTGGAGTTACTTCACAGACAATGGCCCATCTGTTGACATGTGCTAAATGCCTTATGTGCGCCTCCGAGAACGCCATACAGGTGGCAGCACACTGGGAGAAGATTTTGAGGGCCGAGGTGCCATCGCCACGATAGAAGAAGAAGGATAGCGTCCGAGGCTTTGACTTAGAAGGACAATGTTAGTTTACTTCTTCTTCTCTCTTTATTTTGGTTTATATGGTTTTTACGGGAACATCTCTAACGTTTGACCTCCCATCCCCGAAAGAAAGCCCTGCGCAACATCCTCCGGTGGTGTACCAGCTTACATGCTGGTATTATATTGAGGATTGTAAGACATCAATTTCAATACGTCCAAAAAATGCCGCAGTGGAGTTTGTTGCGCCGTTTCTTCTCCACCAGCGCCTTGGAAGCGGTGGTAAACTTAGATTAAGTAGAATTAAAATTGACGTCAATAAGATACAATTTTATTGTTCTATATTGAAAAATAAATGACTATGACTATAAATGACTTTGACTATGAATTAATAAAGGTAAGAAATATATTTCGGATTCATAATAAACGCAAAAGCAGCTCACAAAATGATATAAAAGTGAGTTATTTTTTAAATTAAGTTTTATAGCATTTATTATGCTAACTATATAATTCAATTACATCAGTAAAATTTTTTTACTCAGGTGGTTCTTGAACCCACGACCTTTCCCTTGGGAATGCTCTTCCAACTGAGCCACTGAGCCACACCTGAATCAATTCAAATTTCCCTGTGTGCGTGATTTCTTTTGATGACAGCTCTTTTGGAGCTTGCGAGCCCAAGATTCGAGAGAATGGAAAATTTAGAAAAGATACAGAGTTGTCAATCAACAGACTTGTCCTCTAATTATCTTTAAAACATAAAGTTAAGAACGGTTGCTACGCCCTTTTATCCAGGGGTACTACCTTTAAGTGACCACACAACCATCAATACCTTTTTTTTTTTCCGTGCGGAAATCCCCTCGGATACCCCCCTGCCGGAGCCGGAAGGGGAGGTTATGTCGGACTCGAACCGACTAAAACCGCACGCCGACTGTGGGTCGTGGTGCTAGGCCGGAGGTGAGGTTGTCATCGACATATCCCTCGCACCCCGGCTGACCCAGGGCCATCCCTTACGGTCTAGCCCTCCTCAACCATCAATACCTAAACAAAAAATAAAAATAACATCTTCAACTAATTAGTGCTATACAACCATCCGAATTAACGTCTATCTATACACCTGCAAAAAAAAAAACATTACGTCCTATTACCTACGAAGCCTCTCGAATCAGGTGTTTTGCAACACTCATTCACAACCGGATGTAGGCTTTTTTCTCTCACAGAAAGTGAAAGTGTCCAAAGTGGCACACGTAAAGTCGAAAGTCGTGAAAGTGAAGGTTTTGCTCGAATGTGTTTTGGTAATTTATGTGTAAGAAAGCGTGGTATGTAGTGGGATGGGCTGAGGACCCCACCCATCAGTTTTGTGCCCTATTTGGTCAATACACATATTTATTTTAAAACAATAATTTAAACTTAAATTAATTTTGGTATTTGCACTGCTCTGGGTGTCTCTATGTATAATATAGTAAGTACGTTTATGTGCATTCTAGATTCCATAACATAAGCCAGTTAAGCTTACCAAGAGTCTGGATAGCGTTGTGTAGAATGTTGTGGAATATTATTGTGAAATATTTTTTGCATATATTTGGGAAATATTGACATAATGATAAAGTAACCTTTTGATCAGTGTGATGACGGGAAAAGAATACAAGTATCACCACCACATCTCATTGGAAAGCTGTCCATCCTATGCCACTAACAGAAAATACGCAGACGATATCACTGCGAGGACCGTCTGGCCAGCGCGGAAAGAGTAAACCAAAGCCTCCCAGGATTGGGAGAGGTTTATGTAAAAACTTTATGTGTATATTTATTACAAAATACTAAGATATGATAAAGTAACCTTTTGATAGGAATTAATCTAGTTCCTTTTTACACGACACACACACAGAACGCTAGGTCAAAAGTACCCAAAAAGTAGATTCCCCCCATAGACGCGGGATAGCACCCGAACTACCTACCCCCTAGACGAGGCCGCATTAAAGCCGTGGGTCTGTTGGGAGCCCTGGGACATCCTTCCGAGGGCTTACCCGGGGCTCCCAACTATAGGCTGCTGGGCGATACCGTGGGGGTTTTAGTCGGTAGGAGTCCGGCATAACATCCATGAAGGATATCCCCACCGTTAAAAAAAAAAAAACCAAAAAGTAGACGAAACGAAGGATTTATGTATAATATCCCTATGTATGTCGACATCTATTGCAATCGTGACAGGCAGTTGGAGCTTTAACAAGTCTGACAATCGGTCCAACTATGGAATATCGATATCACCAATTCGTTGTACATTGTCCATTTACGGAAAATTTCAAATTTCAGCTAAACTAGAAGAGGGCAACCTCGGATTCCAATGTGAAAACTTCGGATACGACTAGGATTAACGTCAAGAGGATGACAGCTATCTCTCAAAATGTTTATTTATTTCTAATATATCTTAAGAGATAATCCAATAACTACTGCGCCACAGAAGCTATATTTCATTCACAAACAACCAAACTAATCACCGACTTAACTTTCTCGCCAGAGAAACGATAACCGACACGTTTGTACGCACAGTTTTCTAATTATTATTACAGTATGTCGTAAACAGATATCCTCAATGTTTTAGAAAACATTACTCTTATGTTCACATCTGTGAAACCTCGACAGGATAGGCAGAGGTGTGTTAAACATCGCCAACTGTGATTTTCGGTCGAGCAGATTACAGTCAGGCGGGCACTTCGTCATGAACTGTGTTTACTGTCGAATAGAGAACAACCCTATCCCTTAGTCACCTTCTACGACACTCATGTGAAGAGATGGGATGGCCCTATTCTTTCTACCGGGAACCGACAATACAGGCACTGTTACGAAGTTATCATAATACGGTGCATAATATATCTGCTAGAACCAAGCGTTTCAGTGACTCATTCCTATGCCACACCATTAAGACCTGGATCTCCCTGCCAGCTCACGTGTTTCCTTCTTCCTGCAGTCCCGGGTCCTTTAAGCGGGGCGTGAAAAGGCATCTAATGAGGCCGTCAAGCTGAGTGCCACCACTGTTAACATGGTACATGTTTACGATGGTGACCCTCTTTCCCAGACTATGCCTTTAGCTTATCATCAGGTGAATGTAAATTGACGTGTCCTTTATAAAAATATGTCTGCGTACTACTAGTTCATCGGGGCTAGGTGCAATGTACTTTTCTCTTCTGTTTGGCTCAGTAGTTTAAAATTATAATTCAGTCCATTTATAAAAATGTTTAATCCTGATGAATGTTGCTTATTATTTTAATAAATTTTCAAAGAAATAGGGTGGTTGTGTATAATTCATGCGCGTTTGGAAATGCATACTGTTAAGAATATAACAAGACTTGAAAGTTTTTTTTTTTTATAATTTTATTTAAAAGAATATTAGAACCGAAGTTACTAATATTCTCTCTAAATTACTGGTGCTAGGAGTGGGTTCACGTCGGTGCCAGGATTCGAACCCGGCACCATCCGATCGCTAAGATCGCACTAAGCTACTGACGCTTGGTGATACAACGATTCTGTGAAAATTACTGTTTATTTAGATAGCTATCACTAGAAGAAATCCACTTTCTAAACTTTACTTTTCTATTTTCAGATTCGAACCAAGATTGAACTCACTTGAGTGAACGATTCATTTATACAACTTAATCTAATAATTCTATAGTTGAAGGAATTTTTACAGCATTAAGTATGCTAACTATACAAATCAAATACATAGGGAAAAAGAATCTCACGTCGCCTTAAAGACGTATAAGATGGGAAATTTGAATCATATCGGGCGTGTCTCGGTAGCCGAATTGGTCAGGCATTCCCCCTGTAAGGGAAAGACTGCGGGTTCGAGTCCCGCCCGAGAAGATTCTTTTTCCCTATGTATTTAATTCTATAGTTGCCTGTCTGCGCAACATGTGGGTGCTTTTTTCATTCATCCCTCATTGTAATCACCTTAACCTTCCGATTCATACCATCTTTTATATAGTCCCAATTTCTCTTAGACATATCTTTCCCCTTGCAGGTATCCAGTTCCATAGCACACTCCTTTATGACATCACTTTCATCCCTACATAAAAACAATCTGCGGTAGCCTAGTGGTATGGGTAATGGACTGCTGAGATGAGGTCTCGGGTTCGATCCCAGGTTTACCATGGCACATACCAATGACTTTTCGATGCTTTTCGAAGTTATGTGTGTATTTATCGCAGGTTTATATGTGCCCGGTTAGTGGCAATAGGCTCGCCACCTATTACATTGGGACCTAAACATAAACTGGCGAAATGTGGGTGCTAGCACCTCTGCCTACCCCTTCGGGGAATATGGGAGTGAGTTTATGTTATGTTATGTTATTTTTAAAAACAATAATTTCCAACACATCTTTTCCCGACCAGTCGGCATCACGGCCAAGGTTTATCTACCTATATTTATTCACGAACGAACGTGTCCGTGTCGAGTCTTCGCCGAGACTCGTGCTCGCAAGTGTGCCGGGGTCGACGTCCGACTTTCTACTTGTGATGTAAGAAGGATGTTAAATGATGTCACTCGGAATGAAAGTTTCCTACAACAGATTTTGAGTGGCGGCCATCTTTTTTGTTTTTGTTACATCGGTTATGTAAGGTTTACAGTTTCAGGTTTGTATTGTATTGGTTTGTTATGTGCTAGTTTGGTAATAGTCATTATGTTTGCGTCAGTCCCGGTCACATCCTAGGGTCTTTGAGTTCTGGGTATTGGGTTCTGGGTTATTTTGTTAGTAGTGAACTTAGTCAAGATCTTCTGGTTTCAGTTTAACCTCACAGACCTGACAAGACGGCAGTTGTTCTCTTAAAAGAGTAAAAAATTGGACCCTAGGCTAAGAATTATAAGTTTTGCTATGTTTTTAAATAGGTAGGTACTTATATGGAACTATTAAGATATTTGTAGTACGATAACATCTGCTAATTAATTATCCATGGCTCTCACTTATATTGACTTGTAAGTCGCTTCAGTAAAACAAAACGGACTTCGAGCTCCAGAACAAATACCTTAGAATGTGTCATAAAAACACTCTAATATATTTTTCATGTAATACCTATCTACTGAATTACGAGCTCACAATAAACGTTTTTAACGCGATTTTTTTCACTTTATTTATGCAAATTTTGGGAAAAGTAAATCAATCAATCAATTAGCCCACCGCAGTCCACTGCTGGACATAGGCACACTTAAATTATCCACTTTTAAACAAAATAAATTGTCTATAATATAATTTATTAATCTTTTTTTTTTTTTATACAGGACACGTTAATTTGACTTCACCTCGCCTGATGTTAAGCTAAAGGCAAAGTCTCGGAAAGAGGGTCACCATCGTAAACATTTACCATGTTAACAGTGGTGGCACTCAGCTTGACGGCCTCATTAGATGCCTTTTCACGCTCCGCTTAAAGGACCCAGGACTGTAGGAAGAAGGAAACACGTGAACTGGCAGGGAATTCCAGGCCTTAGTGGTGCGGCATAGGAATGAATCACTGAAACGCTTGGTTCTAGCAGGTATACTCTGCACCGTAAATGGATGACATCTTAGCCCTGCACGTGTCGTCCTGTGAAGGAAAGGGGAGGGTGGGACTAATTGGAAGAGCTCGTCAGAACATTCACCATGGTAGAGACGGTAGAAAACTGCCAAAGACGCAACCTCTCTACGCATCTGCAAAGGCTCGAGGGTGTTCGTGACCTCAGGATCCCCAATAATGCGGACCGCACGTCGCTGCAACCTGTCGAGAGCATCTAATAAGTACTTTGCGGAGCCGTCCCAGAGATGTGAGCAGTATTCCACGCAGGAACGAATTTGGGTCTTATATAGAAGACACCGCTGCTCCGGCGTGAAAAAACGTCTCACTCTGTTCAGGACTCCGAGTTTACGCGAGGCTGATTTGATGATACTCTCGATATAGTTTTTGTTATTCAGTTTGCAGCGAACATCCATACCGAGGATAGTGAGGTGATCCTGCAGTGGCAGTGGTGTGCTCTGAAGAGTGGGAAGGGGAAGGAATCATTGTAATATTTTTAATTATTCATTTAATAAATATTATCTTTTCAAATGCAAATTCATTTTAAAATAATAACTATTCATATAAAGGTCTCTTTCACATCATATCTCAAACCATCTCTTCATCCCAAGTCCTCAACCCACATTCTTCCACCCACAGGTGCTTCCACACTTTCACATGCGCATGAGTGCGTGGCATTGGCATTCACACACACACACACACACAGGCAAGCAAACATCCGTGAACACGGCCTCGTTTCCCATGCCGGTGGGTAAGTATATGTATATGGGCTAGCGGAGGTATGCAGGTTCGTACCTGTTATATACACGTTGTTATTTTGTGGGTTGGGTGGTTAGGCTTGTAGTTAGTGGTTATAATTTGCCTGTTTATGTATTGAAGGGTAGGTAGAAATGTGCTTGTAATTAAATATCGATGGAAAATGTTTTTTTAAGGTGATAGAGCATATAGAGTAGGTATATAAAAATAAAATAAGGTAAATCAATAAAACGTTTTATTTTTCCATATTTTCACGCCGGTAACTCCCAGAAGGGGTAGGTATGCAGAGGTAACGTGATGTCTACAACTATATATGTTTTTAGTTCAACTGAGCCACTTGCCGACAACTGGTAGATTTTTTTGCCTCTTGTTCTCTTTGAACATAATCGTTTTTGCTATATATAAACCAATAAAATGGCACTTACGAATAACATAGAAATTTTAAATTCTCTTTACCTCTAGAATCGAAGATGTTCATAGGGTATGGTAACCGCTTACCAAGCTGGCTATACGATTGTTAGTCACCCTAGTGGTACACAAATCATAAACCCCATAAAGTTTGAACATACATACTTGGTATAGTCTTTGTAACAACTAAACCACAGTATAAACTAAAAAAAATCCGCATAGCGCGTTGATGTCTTTTGTACCGATGAACTTTTTTTTAATGTTTTATACAATATCAGGGAATAAGAAGAGGATAACTCTAGTACCTACAAAAATAATAAAGAATATACTCGCACACACGTATCATACACATACACAAACAAACACACACATCCAAAATCGGTAATAAATCTCACGAACATTATATAACTAACAACACAGGTGCTAACTTTCACGAGACTTTCATTTTTCAAACTATTGCCAAGCAATTATGGGCTGTTTCACTTTAAAAATAAAGTCGAAAATCGTATGAAAAAATCTCGCTTTCAGTGTTGCATAACACAGACACGCCAGGACATTGACCTCTGAAATTGAAGAAAGTTATATTAATATGGATTTTTATGATTTGTTCACGCGAGTTGTGGGCAGTGGGTGGGCAGAGGTGTGTGGGACGATGGAGTTTATTATTGGAATGTAAATATTGAAAATATAGATGGGATCCTATCAGAATGGTTGGAGCTCATGGCAACTTTATTATACATACTGATTGCTGAAGAAACTTTAGATTTTGTGCCACCATTGTTAACATGGTACATGTATACGATGGTGACCCTCTTTCGAAGACTTTTATTTATGGAATAGGGAGGCAAATAAGCAGACGGATCGCCTGATAGTAAGCGATCACCGCCGCCCATGGACAACCGCAACACCAGAGGAGTCACCAGTGTGTTGCTTTCCTTTTAAAAGAGAGTACGCTCTTTCCTTAAAGGTTTGCCTTTAGCTTACTATCAGGCGAGGTGAAGTCAATTTGACGTGTCCATTTATAAAAAAAAATACTCTTCGGAATTCAACAACTCTGTCAATCAGACAGTAGTTGCTACTGTAAAAGTCATCTCCATTGGAGTAGATTAAGTTAGTGAACCCAGGACTCAGAGCTGGAAGCTTTTGATGCAATCGGGAACAAACGATGATAATTATGATGATATTGAAAATACGCTAAATACATTTCATATAAAGTCAGCTGTCCTATTAATAAAATATATTCCACAACATTCTACACAACGCTATCTAGACCCATGGTAAGCTTTTATAGCTTGTGTTATGGAATCTAGAATGCGGATAAACGTACTTATATACTTTTTTTTGTAAATACATACATAATATGCACAGAAACACCCAGACCAATGCAAATAGCCATATTCTTGCATACAACTATTTGCACTGAGCGGGAATAGAACTCGCGCCTCCTGCGTGGCAGTCGCGTGCACTACCGCCACGCAAAAGGGGCTGTCAATCTTCGACAGCTAGGAAACGTCTGGAATCGGGACTTTTATTCTACTTAGGAGGCAGACAAGTATACAGCTCATTGTAACCATAGTTACCGTGGCCTATGGACGTATTTTTTTTTTTTTTAAATTGCGAAAAATCCCCACGGATGCCACCCCCACGGAGCCGGTGAAGGCGGTTATGTCGGACTCGAACCGACTAAAACGCACGCCGTCTTGGGTCCTTGGTTGCCGGAGGTGAGATTGCCAAAAGCATATCTCTCGCACCCCGGCAGACCCAGGACCATCTCCTTCGAGATGGCTCCCTTCGGGTTGTGGGGACCACTGTGTCCCCATCTTGCCCCGATTACGGGGAGGCGCATTTTGCGCCGCCGCCGCGGCCTGCTTCTGCTAGGGTGACAGGCGGCTCCACCGGTCACCCCCAGGCGCGCAGGTCGTTCTGCGACCTCCGACGTCCGGTTCGCCTTCGCTCTGCGCGGGCTTCTCGGGCCCGGAATCTAGTCCGGACCCGACCGGCCGCCTCCTTCTCGAGCATTACTTGCTCGCAGAAGGAGGCAGCCGCACCCCAAGCGTTCGCGCATCGTACCATCGCTGTGAGCAACGTGGCGAGTGTGAGGACTCCCACCCCCAGAGCCGCCACTAGGACCCGCCTCGGCGTGTCCCACGCCGGGCACTCGGTCAGCGTGTGCAGCTCTGTGTCCTCGCTCGCATCACAGTGATGGCACTCGGACGTTGGCTCCTTCCGGATCCGACACAGGTAACTCCCGAAACACCCGTGTCCGGTAATCACCTGCGTCAGCCGGTACGAGAGGCTGCCGTGTGGCCTCTCTAGCCACTCCTCCATGATGGGTCTTACCGCCGCAATTACGGCGTGCCCTGGGCCTATGGACGTATGCAACACCAGACATTATACCTGGAACCTTCCAATGCCTTTCTTGAAGAACCCTATATCTGGTTGCTTTAAAAAAACTATAGATACAACGTGCTCAGGGTGAAGTTCCTACTGCACTCTTTTCTTTTAATAAGGCCTGTTCCAACATACTGACACAACATTGTTGTGAGATGCTTTCTTCATCATTCAAAATTAAAAATAATTTATTCTGGGTAGACCATTAAATCGGAACTTCCAAAACGTCAATCCATCCATACTAATATTATAAATGCGGAAGTAACTCTGTCTGTCTGTCTATCTATGAGTATCTGTCTGTATGTCTGTCTGTCTATATGTTACGCTTTCACGCCTAAACCACTGAACCGATTTTGATGAAATTGGGGATAGGGGTAGATTAGACCATGAGAAAGGACATAGGCTATGTTTGGTCATGATAACCGACATCCACGCGGGCGGAGCCTCGAGCAAAAGCAAGTATAAAAATAAATATTAAAGACTAGTTCAGCAAATAGATCACCGGTTCGAAACGCGGCCTACACCTGAGATGGCTGAGAAGACTCCGGCAAGAAACTCAGTGGGCATTTACAAACATCCAATTAGTCTAATACTTATGGTCTAGATATACAGTGCCTTGCTTGAGTAGCATATCTGAGCGAACAGGTCATTTCCAAGCTTGTTTATCATCTAGGATATTCTTAGATAATGTTTCTTTTTTTTTAAGAATATTAGAACCCATGTTACTAATATTCCCTCTAACCCCTCCAGCTAAGCTTAATTGCTTATTTTAATAGTGGGTTCACGTCAGTAGTGTAATGGCCAGGATTCGAACTCGGGACCTCTCGATCATAACCGACTCCTTAACCATTAAGCTACCGACGCTGCATAGACCAATAAATCGGAACTTACAAAACGTTAGTATAAAAATAAATATGTAACACTAGTTTAGCAAATAGACCACTGGTTCTAAACGCGGCCCAGACCTGAGAAGACTCCGGCAAGAAACTCAGCGGATATTTTTTTTTTGGTTTATTCACATACATTTACTTAGTCTAATACTTATGGTCTAGATACAGTGATTTACTGGAGTAGCATAGCTGAGCGAACAGCTTATTTCCAAGCTTGTTTATCATCTAAATATTCTTAGTTTCATTAACGCAAAGCCCTTTCATTTTATTCAAATGACTTTAATATTATTAGTCATTAAGGTTTTTAATATTTATGTATTCATCAAAAATACTACCTAAATAATCTATCTAATTATACGTATCTACCAGTCTGTGACAGTGATGTCTGTTAGTATGTGTATTAACTTTCATGAGATGCAATTAGACCGTGCTAAAAGACATAGAGAAAGAAGAAGTACCAACGAATCACCTTTAAGAGTTACATATATTTATAGTACTATGAATAGTAGATCAGAAAAGTAGGTACTATCTTCCACCTGCATTTTTATACTTCTACTCTACACCTATTGATTAATAACGAGGTTCTGGCCAAGGATTTCCTATCGGAACTCGTACATCTGACCATCCAGGTCAAAAAGACAAATCTAACTGAAACAAATCATGACAGAGAGTTGTTGGAAAGTGGACCCGCTACCTCAGATCCCAAAGTTAAATTGGAACTAACGTTGAATAAGAATTATTAAAACATCACACAACACACAAAGTCAATACACATTATTACAATATCAAAAAGTAATAAAAAAAAACATTTTTTGTTACCAAAACAACATCATCATTGACAATTTTTTTCTTTTTTTACATCCATAACATACATCTAACGCCATCTGTTGGTGTAAAGTACGCATCTTTACACCAGCTTTGAAACAACGCCATCTCTTGGTATTGTCTCCAAACTTTCACAACACAACAATGGCTGTCGAACAAAAGCGAAAAAAAAAGTGCAAAGCAATCGTTGTTAGCCGCTAGAGAGAGTTGTAATAAGTTTTTTTCTTTTTATTTTAACATTTGCATTTACTTTTTATAGAAAAACGTTAGAAGACTGATTGCGTTATAATGTCGCTCTAGATACGAACGTGCGAATGTTTTGTAGTAAGATTTGAATTAGTTCACCCACATAAAATGTATGTAGATGTAGTATGTAGTAAAATTGGCCTGTGAGGCGCGGTGGTACTGCATTTGACTACAACGCATGGGGTGCAAGTTCGACTCCCGCTCAGTGCTAAGATCTGTACACATGGTATTTCCGTGCCTCGGAGAGTAGGTACATTAAGCCATCAGTCCCCATTGCCATATGAACGTCTATGGCAGTCATTACGGTTACTTGGAGTCCTAAAAAGTCCGACTAATCTAAATAAGGAACTGTAATGTCAGTGAGTTGTGGAGGTCATATGGCAGTCGCTTCACGGAAAATATCGAAGTTCAGCTGGCTTCATCATAGTTTTAGACTGGAAAGCCAATGTATATAATGGAGGTAATATGGCAGTATTTGTAGTGTCTTGTCACTCGATTGACATCGGAGAGCGCAGCTAGAACACATTTTTTTCGTATTTTTCTTGAAATGCGTTTCGTCGTGGGTCATCAGGTGGGCCGTGTGCTGGCAAACCAATTCTGCGAAAGCAATACAGTTGTAGTGCCACAGTCACTGCAAAGAAGGACATTAAATTTTGGACTTTATTACTATACGTCTAAATTCCAAAATAAAATGAAAACTGTTTCATTACACTTTATCAATTACTCTACAAGAAGTCATTTTGAACTTTAATCCCATCGCTTTCAAGTCTATTATTGAATGCCGGTGGCACCACTGTGGTTTGGCTTTAGCAAAATCAAGGCCCTGATCTGCCACCTAAAAAAACCGCATCAAAATCTGTTTAGCAGTATTTGCGTCAGTTACTAACAACCAAACAAGAACTCTATCCACTTGCCATCGTCATGTGCCGTCTGCCACACAAGTCAGAAAGATTTGTTACAAGTGGCCCAAAAATCGAACTGACTAATATCCTACTACGAGTCCATACTAATATTATAAATGCGAACTCTGTCTGTCTGTCTATCTGTCTGTCTGTCTGTCTGTATGTTACGCTTTCACGCCTCAACCACTGAACCGATTTTGATGAAATTTGGTATAGGGGTAGATTAGACCATGAGAAAGGACATAGGCTATGTTTGGTCGCGATAACCGACATCCACGCGGGCGGAGCCGCGGGCAAAAGCTAGTAATATTATAAACGCGAAAGTTAGTGAGTATATGGATGAATGTATCTATGGATGGACGTTTGTTACTCATTCACGTAAAAACTACTGAATATTTTTATTTATTTATTTATTTATTATCTTCTTCTACATCCATCTTTACAGGGTATACCGACAGACGACAGAGTAGGCAATCTAAGCATGCAGTAACATAACTAACATAATATTTTATTATAAAAACATAACATAACATAAACTCACGCCTGTATTCCCCGAAGGGGTAGGCAGAGGTGCTAGCACCCACATTTCGCCATTTTATTATAATCTATAGGTAACATATTACTGATAATGTGTGTACTGTGAATTCAATCAGAGAGCAACAAAATAGGTCAACATTAAGCGAACCTTGAAACCTTACAATAGTATAGCTTATACATCAAAATAACACATAGGAATATCATCACGCTACTACCCAATGGAACGGAGCAGTGATCATTATTTCGGCCAGCATCGGCATATACGCAGAAATGACAGTGTGGTTATTTCTGTTACTGTTTAGATAACTATATCATTATATAAGAGGGTGCAGTGGGAACGGGATCGGTCGCCACGCGGGTGGAAAATAATTGGCGGTATTTATTTTTTATTTAATTATTCAAACTTCATGCACAAATGTACAAAGGCGGACTTAATGCCGTAAGCATTTTCTACCAGTCAACCTAATAGGTGGTGCAGAGAATAACAGAGTAGGTGCATTATCGAAAGGTAAACTAGATAAACACTTAATTTACATACATAAGGTAGATAGTACCTAAATACTAATATACGCATACACATTATAGTAATACATAGTAATACATACATAAATGTATAAATAAATATAAGCAAATAAAATATATAATATACACACTAGCTGTCCCGGCGAACTTCGTACCGCCAATTTTTTCCTACCCTCGTGGCGTCAGATCCCGTTCCCGCTGCACCATTTATGGGGATGAAAAATAGATAATAATTAAATGACGATTGATCATTTTTCTACCGGAAAGAAAAAATGATGAAATTACTAAAATGGCTATTAAAAAATAAGAGTTGATCGTAGAAGGGTGAAAATTGAGGATTGTATGTATTTTTGTATGTTGTATCATAAAAAAATAGAAATTAAAAATGTTGTCTAAAAAATAAAAATAAAAATTTAGGGGTGACTACCCCTAACATTTAGGGGGATGTAAAATAGATGTTGGCCGATTCTCAGACCTACTCAATATGCTCACAAAATTTCATCAAAATCGGTCATGCCGTTTCGGAGGAGTATGGCAACAAAAACTGTGACACGAGAATTTTATATAATAGATATAAATAACCATACATATTTAAATGAGATGACTATGAAGTTTTCCCCAACTTTTCGAGCATGAGTTTCCGAACCCCCAGTTTGAACGTGCAACGGCTAGTGGCCCTCCTGATCCCAAGAGGCAGCTGGTTCCAAAGAAATATAGATTGTACAGGAAAGGAAGAGTGGAGAAAATCAGTGCGATGAGTAGGACAGCGTAAGACGAGGTTATTAGTTGAACGTAGGTTCCTATTGTGATTTGCGCCAAGATATTGAAAATAGGGGGAGAGGTAGGAGGGGGAATTAGGAGAAGTTAGGATAGTATAGAGAGTGGTAAGTTCGCTGGGTCAGCTAGTGTGCTATTAACTCTATTCCACGTTAAAATAAAGGGTCTGTGTAACCCATCATTTTTAACCACAGTACATGGCTATTCCGTTTATTAAAAAATCACGCTCCATGGACAGAGAGACACCTGACAGGCAGCCATTAGACACACTCAGCTGCGCCCGCGCACTTTCCGACTCCAACCGAACCGTTCTTTTGGACAAAATAATTGTCAACACAGGGAAAGTTGATTATAGATAGGCAGAGATGGGTGGAGCCCTAACAATATTGTAATTTAGAATTTTTAGGCCCACTTGAAAAGTGGTTACTGGGGCCTATTGAACGTGTGCAACAACAGAGGAGTCACACTTGTGCTGCTGACCCTATAAGAACATAGAGTTTCTGTATAATACTCTCTATCTGTGTCAATGCATAAGACAGAGCAGAATAAGGCTTTGAACTTCCCACTGACAACACAATTTTTAACCCCCGACGCAAAAACGACGGGGTGTTATAAGTTTGACGAATCTGTATGTGTGTATGTTGTCTCCAAAAAGTTGAAAATAAATGGAGTTTGGCTTTTAACTTTTGATAAACCTAGTAATATTTTGATTCAACGGTTGTTGTGTCGGGGGACCCTAACTGGTTAAGCACTCCATTATATTCAAGGCAAACTCCATTTATTTTTAACTTTTTGGAGGTGTTTTTTGTGACGGGGGTTTTTTAAATTTCTAATTGATTTTTTATAGATTGTAGATACATTACAAACTAACATAAGCACACGGTTTCACCCAAGTGGATATTGGTTTTCGCGGTTTTTAGCCTTATCTGCGATTCAACTCACCCGATTATGATCAAAACTAGCATAAGATTCTGAAAAGTCTGATCAAGACTTTTCAATTAAAAAACCGAAGCAAAATTCTTATTAAACAAACTTTGAACCCGGGACCTAGAACTTTTTCTTGTCTGGAAATTATCTCGGATAAACTTTTACGTAACATAGGTACACATACAGGTCATGAGCCCATGACATTTATGTTAACTTCGCCGCAGTCGAAAAGTAATGAAGATTACATTACAATTAGATATATCGAGTTTTTTTTTTCAAGTGACTTCAATTAAGAAGCGTCGGTAGCTTAGTGGTTAAGGACTCGACCTTACGATCGAGAGGTCCCGGGTTCGATCCTGGCCATTACACTACCGACGTGAACCCACTCCTAACACAAGCAAATTAGCTTAGCTGGAGGGGTTAGAGGGAATATTAGTAACTACGGTGCTAATATTCTTTAAAAAAAAAAAATATGGGGTCTTCAAGAAAGGCACTATCAGGGTCGGCATCACAAATGTGACTCCCCTGGTATTGCACACGCACACGTCCACAGGCCACGATAACCACTTACCTTCAGGTGGGCTATGTGCTTGTTTCCACCTAAGTGGTATCGAAAACACCTTGTTTTTTCGTGCGAAAATCCCCTCGGATACCCCCCTGCCAGAGCCGGAAGGGCCGGAAAACCGCACGCCAACTGTGGGTCGTGTTGCTAGGCCGGAGGTGAGGTTGTCATCGACATATCTCTCGCACCCCGGCTCACCCAGGGCCATCCCATACGGTCTGGCCCTCCTCAGGAGGAGGGACAACGGTGTCCCCGACTCTCCCCTGGAATGGGGAGGCGCGCTTTTGAGCGCGCCGCCACCGTGGCCTGCTTCTGGTGGAGTGACAGGTGGCTCCACCCGTCACCCCCAGGCCCGCGCTCATGGGGGACGGAGGTCAGTCAGTGCCCTCTGACGCCCGATTTGCCAACGCGCGTGGACGGTGCGATCCGCGAGTCTCGCTCGCTCGCGCCGCCTCTCCCGTTCCGCCGTCTCCTTCACGACCATTACCTGCTCGCTGAAGGAGATGCCGGCCACCCACGCGCCTTGACTAACTTGGCTACCGAGACACATCCGATGTGATTCAAATTTCCGTTCTTATCCGTCTTTAAGGCGATCACCGTCGAGTAGGTCAAGGCATTGCCCCTGTAAGGGATAGATCGCGGGTTCGAGTCCCGCCCGAGAAGATTATTTTTCCCTATGTATTCGATATGTATAGTTAGCATACTTCATTTTGTAAAATTCATTCAATATTACAGTTACATAAATCGCAATTTTTGTCCATTCATTAACATAATGTGCATAGTCATAAATCATGTTCGAACATAATGAATGTTCTTATATAACTACGTGAATGCAGTCATAAATTTAACACATCATTTTGCCAGCGCGCGCGCACCGCCTCTCAAAACTCAAATCACTATTCAGCGGTTTAGAATGTTTTATGAGAAGCTTGAATGACTCTAGTTGCAAGAATGTTTTTAGGGGTTCCGTATCTCAAGGTAAAAAACGGAACCCTTACAAGGATCACTTCATTTTCCATCTGTCTGTCTGTCCGTCTGTCTATCTGTCTGTGTATAAAATGTTTACGATGGTGACCCTCTTTCCGAGACTTTGCCTTTAGCTTAACATCAGGCGAGGTGAAGTCAAATTGACGTGTCCTGTATAAAAAAAAAAAAAAAAAACGACCCTTTTTGTCAGGAAAGCGTGGAGGATCAAGTTGAAATTCACACCACATACTCAGGGCCTCGATTCTACTGAAGCAAAACTATTGTCAAACCACAGAGATTGCAAAAAGCGGCAATACATTATAGACTTTATATTCATGCATTTAAAGTTCAATATTAAATAACTGTTAGCAGAGTGAATAAAAGAGTTATGAAACTTTTGTCATTTAATTTTGGACCTTAGTGTATAGAAATAAAGTCTAAACTTTAATGCCGCTTTTTGCAATCTCTGTGGTTTGACAATAGTTTTGCGTTAGTAGAATCGAGGCCCAGGTCTATAACGCCTAGTGCTTTGCAAAAATAAAACTTCTAAGTCAACGCAATCAAAATATATTGTGGTTTATACAGCTTATGAGACGGAACCCTTGGTGCGGGAGTCCGACTAGCACTTACGGCCGTTCCCAATACCATACTGACAGTTAAAGATGGATCGCATCTACGGATAAAGTGTTCGGCTGTTTAAATTCAAAACATAGTAACTCCTATGTCACACCAATTTCGGAAAATAAAATTATACCGCGATGCGCTTTCCCGCAAAAAATTTGTTACCATGTTTTGAATTTAAACAGCCGATACGTCAAATTTGACTGTTGCGATCTATCTTAAGCTGTAAGTATGTTATTGGGAACGGCCGTTAGTCGGCTTTTTTAATATTTCTATACTTTTGAAGGGTTAACTTTTTTAGGCGCGTTGAGCATTTTCTTTAGGCGTCTCGGGTATGTTTTGTAGAACATATTTTGAGAAGTTAAATACTATTAAAATTGCGACACCGTTACTGACACTTTCGACAGATTTGACAGATTGTGACGATTCATTAATTGTCACAATTTACCCGAGACCCTTCTGTATATTTTGGTGAAGATAATTATTGAGTAGGAAGATGGACTAGGCACATGCCTAGGCCAAACCTAAATTCCGATCAAAACAGTAACCTACTGATCGCCGCTACCGGCGCGCAGCTCATAGCCATTAAGCTCCTGCGGCCGCCTCCTTCTGCGAGCAAGTAATGCTCGAGAAGGAGGCGGCCGGTCGGGTCCGGACCAGACTCCGGGCCCGGGAAGCCCGCGCAGAGCGAAGGCGAACCGGACGTCGGAGGTCGCAGAACGACCTCCGTCCTTCATGAGCGCTGGCCTGGGGGTGACCGGTGGAGCCGCCTGTCACCCTAGCAGAAGCAGGCCGCGGCGGCGGCGCCAAATGCGCCTCCCCGTAACCGGGACCTAGATGGGGACATTTTGGTCCCCACAACCCGAAGGGGGCCATCTCGAAAGAGATGGTCCTGGGTCTGTCGGGGTTCGAGAGATATGCTTTTGGCAATCTCACCTCCGGCAACCAAGGACCCAAGATGGCGTGCGTTTTAGTCGGTTCGAGTCCGACATAACCACCTCCACCGGCTCTGTGGGGATGGTATCCGTGGGGATTTATCGCACGATAAAAAAAAATAAATAAAATAAAATAAAAAGCCATTAAGCTATTGGCTAACAGCCGCCGGCGCCGGTAGCGGCGATCATAATTTAATATATTTACCATAAATTGATGCGAGGACTCTTAGAATAATCCATACTAATATTATAAATGCGAAAGTAACTCTGTCTGTCTGTATGTTACGCTTTCACGCCTAAACCGCTACACTGATTTTGATGAAATTTGGTATAAGGGTAGATTAGACCTTGAGAAAGGACATAGGCTATGTTTGGTCGCGATAACCGACATCCACGCGGGCGGAGCCGCGGGCAAAAGCTAGTAATCTATATCTATATCTATACTAATATTATAAATGCGAAAGTAACTCTGTCTGTCTGTCTGTCTGTCTGTCTGTATGTTACGCTTTCACGCCTCAACCACTGAACCGATTTTGATGAAATTTGGTATAGGGGTAAATTAGACCTTGAGAAAGGACATAGGCTATGTTTTGTCGCGATAACCGACATCCACGCGGGCGGAGCCGTGGGCAAAAGCTAGTTTAATATATTTACTAGAAATTGATGCGAGGGCTCTTAGAATAATCCATACTAATATTATAAATGCGAAAGTAACTCTGTCTGTCTGTATGTTACGCTTTCACGCCTAAACCGCTACACCGATTTTGATGAAATTTGGTATAAGGGTAGATTAGACCTTGAGAAAGGACATAGGCTATGTTTGGTCGCGATAACCGACTTCCACGTGGTCGGAGCCAAGGGCAAAAGCTAGTCTGTAATAAACAAAATAATCAGACAACAGGAAGAGGTGAAAACCATGGCATTGAGATCATTTCGCGTAAACTGTTCGTCAATTTCGATCTGATGCTGACTATACGTAAATGCCATAAATAGGGTAAACCTACCTATTCTTGACGTTTTCCTTACTTCACTATTGTCACTACATACATAGGGTCGCTTTCGGCGTCCCTATGTATGCTTATGTCTTCAAAACTACGCAACAGACTTTAACACGGTTTCTTTTAATAGATAGAGTTATTCAAGAAGAAGGTTTATATGTATAATACATGCTTAATATAGTAGAGGGTGCAGCGGGAACAGAATCGGACGCCACGCGGGCGGAAAAATATTCGAGGTACGAAGTTCGCCGGGACAGCTAAAATTTAAGACAACGGACAAACTCCCACGTATGAAGTACTAGCTTTTGCCCGCGGCTCCGCCCGCGTGGATGTCGGTTATCGCGACCAAACATAGCCTATGTCCTTTCTCATGGTCTAATCTACCCTTATACCAAATTTCATCAAAATCGGTTCAGTAGTTGAGGCGTGAAAGCGTAACATACAGACAGACAGACAGACAGACAGACAGAGTTACTTTCGCATTTATAATATTAGTATGGATTCATTTATCCAACTAACTATAAAAACTATACTACTTCACTGACGGCGTATTAAGCTTGACTAAAAAATTATTGGTGTATTGTGGAAGCAAAAAACTTCCTCAGCCTACCGCATCAATGCGATGAATATTATAAGAAATAGATTAGAAAGTTCACCAATGAAAAAGAAAGTAATAAAGCAATCATTTCCGTTTCATAACAAATTATCAAATAAACCAATACTCATACCTTTTCCAGCATGAAAAAGTATGCTCGGTTGAAAAGTACATTCGCCCTCAAAAGTGGCTTAGCTTTTAAAACTTTTAGCAGGTAAAATGATAAACAAAATATCTGTATGGCTTATGTGGCGTGGTGGGAGTGAACGCGACTGCTATGCAGGGATATACGGGTTTGATTTCCGGTCAGTGCTAAAATATTTGTAACCAGGAATATGGCTATTTGGTCTAGGTGTTTCTATGTATAACATGTATGTATTTACAAAAAATGTATCTAACTATGTTTTTTGGCATTCTAGAACATATAACACAAATTAGTTAGGCTATATTTACTTTGGCTGCTTTTAGTCTACCTAGATAGCGCTGTGTAAACTGTCCTTCAATTCTGTATTCTAATAATACAATAGTAGATCAGCAGTGGCAAAAGGTCACAATAATCGATTCCTGCCAGCTTCCCTTTTCAGAGATGGCCGAGATAATTAAATTTATACGCCAGTAAATTATTACTCACGAAGCATTATCTAAAACCCGTTATTTATTTGCAGATCAATCAGCAAAGCATTAAATTAAAACAAACGCCTGCACTAAAAATTATAGCAATTCACCAGTACCTACTTTCATAGTAACCCACTACTAATCAACGGGGTTTTTCATTAATAGATAGAGTGATTCAAGTAATAGTATGAAATTTTTGCTTTTATTTTTCGAAATAATGTCGATAACTCGTCAAGATGTTGAAAAAAACCAAGCCTACTGAGAACTACAATCAATTACGCTGCCTATACCCATCGATAATATAATAATTGAAAAGATATTTCAACAAAGCCACAGTTAAAAGATAGTTCAGTATAAATGTTTATCCAATTATTGTTTTTATTTTAAAGGACACGTCAATTTAAGATCACCTCGCCCAATGGTAAAGGCAAAGTCGGAAAGAGGGTCACCATCGTAAACATGTACCATGTTAACAGTGGTGGCAGTCAGGTAGACGGCCTCATCAGATGCCTTTTCACGCCCCGCTTAAAGGACCCGACACTGTAGGAAGAAGGAATCACGTGAGCTAGCAGGGAGTTCCAGGTCTTAACGGTGTGGCAAAGGAATGAGTCACTGAAATGCTTGGTTCTAGCAGGTATATTCTGCACCATATACGGATGGCATCTTAGCCATTAAATGCGTTAGTGACCATAAACATTTCATATACATTTACATCATACAGTTTTATTGAAAATATATTCTGAAATACAGAAACTAGACGCCCTGTAACCCCATGCGGGTATTTGCAATGTGGCTATCCGCCAGTACGTTGTGCCCCATAGTTTTCTACAACTTTTGAGTATGACTGTACCATCCTCTCACTTAAAAACAATGCTAAATAATATGGCGTATTCTAAAGTCTGAGAGATTACTGTAAACCTTTATGTCCTTTTCCCTTCATTTACAACACGCTTTTCTTTACTTGATATTTTTGTTTGTTTGTTACTGAACGCAAAATATCAAATCAGTTCGACGTATTGAAGGGCTATGGTTTTCATTTATCAGGGATTGCATCAATACAATTATATAGTTAATCAAAATGTAAATTAACTAACTATTTATTCATTTCAAGCTGATAATCGTATCAGGAGGTCAAAAGATTGGCGGAGGACAGAGAGGGATGGCGATTACTCCACCGACAAGAGCGCAGCTCTTAAGTTTAGAGAGAAGCTGTTAATACGTCTTACAGGTACTAATAAAGAGTGGAATACCTGAATCTGTGTTTCAACTCAAAACGTGGGCCTATTCTGCATTTTATTGTTGATTAAAATCAAAGAATAAAAAATACATAGTTATATAAACATACAACATTTCGATACAACTTTACAATAAACTCAAACAAACAAACTCAACATACAAACATCACAACTCGAATAATAGCTTGTAAAAAATGAATAAGTGTTGTAGTAACCGCAAGACAAGAATCACAGCCCACACCGGCGCGGGCGCCGACATCATATCATAATCTGCTCCATCGGCATTATTCACACCTGAGATTGTGGTTACATTGAGAGATAAGTGAAGGTGTTAGCTTTTACCTATATGAATGGATACGTTTGATTGTGTTCCATATTGACTGGCTGCCTTCCATAAATGATATTAAAATAACATATTATAACATAAATTAAACATTAAAAAAACCCCCGACATCCCCCATCCCCACTTAAACCTCCATAACTTTTAAACGGCTCAAACGATTTTTATCAAACTTATCTAAGAACACTCGCCCATAAGTCACCTATAATACAAAAACAACTAAATTAAAATCGCTTTATTCGTTCGAGAGCTATGATGCCACAGACAGAAACGTCACACTTATAACCTGACGCAAGAGAGGGGATCTTTGCGTCGGGGGTTAAAAAGAGGGTATAACTGGGCCCCACCTGGATCTTCGGAGCTTATGTCAAATTCGAGGCCAATAATATAATACAAAACAGTACGCTGATTGACCAGACTTCCTTCTTGAGCGAAGGAGACGAACAAAGCTAAAACAAACCAATAAAAGTCGTTAGCGCAAGTATGATACTCCTGGTGCTGCACGTGTCGATAGGCTAGGGAAACTGCTTTCCATTAGGTGGCTTATCTATACATATAAAATTACTTGTCCCGACTGACTGATTCATCAACGCAGAGCTTAAACCTACAAACTTGAAATTTTGACAGTAGATGCATTTTATGATGTAAGCATGCACTAATAAAGGATTTTTGGAAATTCTGCTACCAAAGGGGTAAAATAAGGGATTGAAGTTTGTATGAAAATCCGTCATTTTCAGAGCTAGATGCACTAAATTTCATAAACCAGTGTCTTTCAGAAAATAAATGAACACGTGCATCAGCGTTTTTCAAAATTTAACTTCTAAGAGGGTAAAATAGGTGACAAACGTTTGTATGGAAAGTTCGTCATTTTCAAAGTTAGAAGCATGAAACTTCATACACGGCACGAAAACCGTCATTCACGCGGGTGAAGCCATGCACAAAAGCTAGTTTGGCATATAAGTGTTATAAAAATAGTACCATCCCTTTTTCTCGCCCGGTATACTGTTATATCCGAAAAAACTAACAACTATTGCTATCAAAGCGCACGTTTTTTTGCAAGAAGTGTAGTGAGCTTACATTCATCATCACTCTCCATTATTACAGTGTATGAAGTTTTCAAATGTGCCACCACCCGCTGCTCCGAGTACGCAGGTACTACAACTAAAAAACGTCAAGATAATATCAATGTAAAAAAGAAGAAAATTGCCGAAGCGCGTGTCGTGGCACGCGTTATGTAGGGTTCCGTATTTATCTCAATGTTTTTTTTATGGAATAGGGAGGCAAACGAGCAGACGGATCGCCTGCTGGTAAGTGGTCACCCGCCCATGGACACCTGCAACTCCTTTTAAAAGAGAGTACGCTAATTTCTTGAAGCCTAGTGGTATGGGTAATGGACTGCTGAGACGAGGTCTCGGGTTCGATCCCAGGGTTACTATGGCACACACCAATGACTTTTCGATACTTTTCGAAGTTATGTGTGTATTTATCGCAGGTTTATAAGTGCCCGGTTAATGGCAATAGGCTCGCCACCTATTACATTGGGACTGAACATAAACTGGCGAAATGTGGGTGCTAGCACCTCTGCCTACCCCTTTGGGGAATACAGGCGTGAGTTTATGTTATGTTATGTTATGTTGAAGGTCGTATTGGTTCGGCAATACCACTGGTGACAGATCTTAAAATAATTTACAAGATTTCATTCATAGATTTTTTTTGTACACGCTTAGATATCATCTACATGCAGCGAATCCATAAATCTTGGAATGCTATACCAATACTTATGTCTCCTTCTTCCTACAGTCCCGAGTCCTTTAAAAGGCCGTCAAACTGAGGGCAAAATGTTACATGAGGGGAAAAATGGACGATAACAGTTGAAAAAGGTAAAACACAAGGTTTTATTTTAGATAATTACTTTTGAATTTTAATTATTGTTCATGAAAAAGAACGCGCCAATATAGTTACAGCCGTTACAGCCCCGTCGGAGGGCACTGACTGACCTCCGTCCCACATGAGTGCGGGCCTGGGGGTGACGGGTGGAGCCGCCTGTCACCCCAGCAGAAGCAGGCCACTTGGGTCAGCCGGTGTGCGAGGGATATGTCGATGACAACCTCACCTCCGGCCTTGCACCACGACCCACAGTCGGCGTGCGGTTTTAGTCGGTTCACGTCCGACATAACCTCCCCTTCCGGGTCCGGAAGGGGGGGGGGGGGGGTATCCGAGGGGATTTCCGCACGAAAAAAAAAAGATATTACAGCCCACAATCACTACATAGTATAAAGTAAAACGCTTTCCGCGTCCCTATCCCTATGTATGTTTATATCTTCAAAACTACGCTACAGACTTTGATGCAGTTTCTTTTAATAGATAGAGTAATTCAAGAGAAAGGTTTATATGTATAATAGATGCTTAATATAGTAGAGGGTGCAGTGGGAACGGATAAGGACGCCACGCGGGCGAAAAAGCTAGTAGTGTATAAACAGAGATACAACGAAGTCTTACTAATAGCATTGACTATAGCCTGCCTCTCTAGACAAATGACAATTCGCTGGCCAGTGTATGGTGCAATAGAATGACGCATTTGTCATTCAATTCTACGATACGCTGGCTAACGAATTGTCAATGGTCTATTGGGGCTGTACTCCAGAACGATACCTAGTTCTGAATCTCGATTTAAAGCTAGATTGTATACTAGATGATAATTATCTCATTGTGAGAGTTGATTTACAACTGAGCATTGTTCTGGAATACGGGTCTATGACTTCAAAGAACGATATTTTATTGAGTCATTATCGTTACCGATTGCGTCCGAGGACCTCGCCCTGGAGCCTTCCATATTTTATTTCTCCACTTCACAGTTAACCATAACAATGAGACCAGAACACATTTGAGTACCGAACCCTAAAAACTCACACTTCATAAAAAACTAATGTAAAGTTTAGTCACTATTCTGCGTGTGAAATCAACATTTATTTAAGTAAATAAAAAGTGTAATTTTTTGTTGACTTAAGGAATGTCTACTCGCAATAGCGCAGTGCGACTGTTGTACCAAAAGTTCTGGCTTCGATTACTGGGTGATGACATAAATAAAAATTTACAGGAATATGTATTGGTTGGACTAAACGTCATCAAGATCTTCGGGCCCAAGTTACTTGCTAGTCTGTCTGTACTCTTGCTAAATGGAGGAGACTCCGATGGAGGCTTTCATTTTAGGATCGGGAGATCAGATGGTAAAGCTGAAGCCAAGGATCTGTTTCAGGCTTTCCTCTCTGGAGGACAGCAGTCGTTCCAACAGAAGTCAAGAAATTTAAATCAAGATAGGAAAAGAGCCTCAGTGGCGTGACGGTAGTGAACGAGACTGCTACACAGGAGGCGCGGGTTCGACCCCCGCTCAGTGCAAATATTTATATGCATGAATGGCTATTTGCATTGGTCTTGTTGTTTCTATGTATAATATGTATTTAAAAAAAAAACTAAGTACGTTTTTCCGCATTCTAGATTCCATAACTCAAGCTAGTTAAGCTTACCTTGGGTCTAGATAGCGTTGGGTAGACTGTTGTGGAATAATTATTTATTTTAAAAAATCTTCGGGCTCCAATATGCAAACTTTCGACAAAACTGGGACCAACACTGTCCATGATTTCATATCAGATACCATTTCTTTCAATACCAAATCTATCTGAATTGAAGGTCTTCCAATAGAAAGTACTACTACACACTTTTAAATGAACAAAAAATATAAAAAAACCATCATTAAAATGTGAAAAAGCGCCGTATTGTATGCTATATAGGTTAAAGTGACCACTTGCCATAAGTTAGGCGGTAGGCTGTCTGATTGTTTCCATCTTAGTGAAAGAAAGATTACATCTGGCAGACATGAGAAATCTTTTACCTATACTATGTACTTGCCATAATTAATTACTACTTATGTGTGATAGTGTCCAAAAAAAACAGAACTCGGAAACATTCACACACACTGCTACAAACCTAATCTCAGTTTGATGCATTCTCTCGTATGTTGGCCAAATTACTCTAATATATCAATGTTAGCACAAGAAACTCAACCGTGTTACATCCACATAAAGAACGTATTCCCTAATAACGTGATGATTACATGGTTTATTTTGCTAACGATCCTACAAAAATTTAGACAAGATACCAACTTATATTTGCAGTCATCATACTTAAAAATAATAAGGTTGGTTTTGAAAATGGACCTTTGGTCGTCGACACAGATGCTACTGGAAATGAAATAAATGCTTTTTCTACTGCAGTCATCGGCAAATATGATACAGAAACAAAAACACGCATCACCTGGGAGCAATCATCTTGCTGACCATAGAAGAGGAATATAAAAGGATGTCAAAATTCTGAATGAACATTATTTCAGAGTGATTTGACCGCAGCAGTCGTGTGCTTCCAAAATGTTTTCAATTTTCTTCATCCTCGCTATCGCTAGTGGTGTGCTCGGGTTCCCCAACCCTGAAGAAACCAATACGGCTGATGAAGTTCACGTTTTAAAAAAGGACTGTGCTAGTGGTATTCTGAACTTGTCGTGCTTAAAACTTGGAGCTATTACCATGCTCGAGAAGTTGAACAATAAGGATGAAGTGACTTTGATTCCTGGTGTTAGTTTAGTGAAGGAAGAAGGAAAATCTAATTACAAGGAAGTGGCTACTGATCTTGCAAGATCTCTTTCAAGTGATTCTGATACGAAACTGGATAAATCTCTCATGTTTCATTTGGGGAGTTTCTTGGACTCTCATTCGGTGAAGCTGAGGTTGCTCGATGATTCTGCTGTGGAGGAAGCGAAGACCGCGTTCGAGGAAGGCAGGGCTAGGAGGAGGAAAGGAAACATGGGTGGTCTCATCGCTATGGCTGCTATGATGAAAGGTATGTTCAGAGAATTACATTAGTCGAACTCAAGGATCCAAGGTTCGAATCCCGGTTACACTATCGACTAATACAAGCAATTCAGTTTGTGAAGTTAGTGGGAACACTAAAAATGTCGGTTACTAGGATTATCTATAGAAATTCGCCATTTAACATGTGCGGTTTGATTATGCTGTCCCTGCCAAATATGGATATAATTGGAGTAATAACTGGACTAAGAAACAGATCTCTTTTGTTCCATTTTTGCACACAATAACTAATGATATTAAGGGACAGCCTCTGTGGCGTGGCGGTAGTGTACGCGACTGCTACGCAGGAGACGCGGCGGGTTCGATCCCCGCTCAGTGCAAATATTTGTATGCTTGAATATGGCTATTTGCATTGGTCTGGGAGTATGTATTTATAAGTTATTGTATGTATTTACAAAAAAAGTATTATAAGTATGTTTATCCGCATTCTAGATTCCATAACACAAGCAAGTTAAGCTATGCTTACCATGGATCTAGATAGCGTTGTGTAGAATGTTGTGAAATATTTATTTATTTTAACTAGAATTAAATAGCACTTCTTAAGTTTTGCTTACGTTTGTATGCGATCCTTTGATTTTGGGTTCGATTCCCGAAGAAAATGCTCTTGATTTTTGTAGATTTTATGACTTCATTCTTTGATAAGAACAACACATAACATATTTTGTGAAATATGGTTAAAAAACATATCATTATCATATTTATTTATTTGCAAAGTTTGTGCGATATAAGAGAGAAAAGCGCTAGTGAGAAAATTGATGTTTAAAAATTAATTTGACCACGGAGGCAAGACCTGTTGGCATTTTCTTTGACATGGCTTTCAGCCCGACCTGTCAGGTGTCATGGGTTTGATTCTCATTTAGTATAAGAATTTGTATATTCACATTCTTTTCTTTATGATATAAATCTGCTTGGTACGTATATTATAAAAGTTATATGTACTTAGTTTAGGTATAAATAGCGCTGTCTCAAACATCCAAGAATACTAATATCTTTCTTCTTAATTTTTAAACCATGGTCAGGTAACATTTCTTGTGAATGACTACCTATGTGGCGTAGTGGTAGAACGTGCGAATGCTAAGTCAGAGGTTGCCGGATCAATTCCCGCTCAGTGTAAATATTTCAATTCACGAAAATGTATATTTGCATTGATCTGGGTGTTTTTATTTATAAGTTTAGTACTTATCACAAAAGCTAGTTAAGCTATGCTTACTATGAGTCTAAATAGCTTTGTGTAAAAATAAAAATCAATGTTTAAAAATGGTTGAAAAATCATTCATTGGTTCCGACAGTTCGTAAGAAAGTTGGTAGATGGCTCCACCGTCACCCTTAAGGATATAAAGAGAAGGGAAATTTGAAGTTATTCAGGCGTGGCTCGATAGCTCAGTTGGAAGAGCATTCCCCCTGTAAGGGAAAGGTCGTGGGTTCAAGTCCCACTTGAGCATTTCATTTTTCCCGACGTATTCGAATTTTAATGTTAACATAATAAATGCTATAAAAAATCATTCAAATAAAAATAACTTCGTCATCCTTGGCTTCACTTTGGAGACCAGGGTCTGCTTAAAACTGATGAGCAGGTCTAATTTTTTTAAATTCAAAACGACTGACATCTGACAAACCAGAGTCATGGTTAATGTTCAAGTGGTCAACTCCTGACAGAGTTGTTCAGATCACCCATATAAGCCTCACTCTTGACCAAACATCTAGCAGGATATTTAATGAGCACAAAAGCACTCGGATGAAATACCCGTAAGCGGTCGTCCACTCAAATAACCAGTGTCTAGGTAACTTAACCGTTTACCGAATCGTGAGAGCACCTAGCCACGAGCGCTTTTTTTTTACTCGAGGGAAAATCTTTCATGGATGCTATGCCGGACTCCTACCGAATAAAAACCCTCACGTTACGCCCAACAGCCTACGTTGGGAGCCCCGGGTAATCCCTCGGAAGGATGTCCCAGGACTGCCATCAGACCTACGGCTACAATTCCCAGTCCCACGTTCAAGTCCCACCTTCTGGTGGTTCGAGTGCTATCCCGCGTCTAAAGGGTTTTCGGGTGTCATCCCGCTTCTTAAGAGCGGTACAAATAAAAATAATATGTTTAGCATGCAATCTATCAACATCAAACTCATCGCAGTAAACCGGCTATATCACGAAAGAAACCCTGATTGGAACAACCTTCTTGACACATTTAACAGGAGAACTGTTTACCTTCAGCAGTGATGTGTCAGAAGTTCTTGGTCTTAATAGGGACATCAAAAGTTTGTAATGATCGCTATATCTTGGATAATATAACCCACTCTATAAGCATTCAAAACTATGTTCTAATAAGTGTCAGTAACCATTTACCATCTGATAGACAAGAGGTAGGTATGGGTTAGACGGGGTGCGAGGGATATGTCTTAGGTAATCTTACACCCTATTGAAGACCCAAGTGTGGATTTAGTCGGTACGAGTCCAACGTAACCACCCCCGTTGAGTGACGGGGAGTACCTATCCGAGAGGATTGACGCACGAAATAAATAGATTTATGTTTATTACCTACCTATATGTATAATACCTTAGTGCGTAATATAGAAGACTTTCCTACAAAAACAACATCATTAATACTCTATTTATTCGACAAGAACTGATTCAAAAGAAAGCAATCCGAACTGAATTTCTATTGTCTTTGTAGCTCGAAATTAGTAGGCCCGGTTCAATTCTAATAATTGACCATCATTTAGAACTCCACACGACCATGATAAGACCATTTGGCAAGTTATTTTCAATACTATACGGTCCAGTTATTTAGCTTTTATATTTCTTTTAATGAAGATGCAAGTCATGGGTAAAAAATATTTTTGAAGTGACTGGTTTTATAATACAAAATGGATACCTTGATAAAAAATATTTCTAATGATCGGTAATGAGTGCAGAATCTGTGTATGTTGTGTCAACTATGATTATCGGGTCGGGAAATATTTTTTTACGGTGGTATAATTTGGTTTACGGTGGAGTAGAATGGGATTATTCCATTTCTTCCCATGGGTATCATAGAAGATGACTAAAGGGATAACGGCTGCTCTTCATCCGACAGTAAACATACAGTTCATGAAAAGTGTCCTCTTCAATTCAATTCAATTCAATCGTTTATTTGCTTCGAATATGGTTAAAGAGATTGTGTCTTAGAACTAGAAGGTACAGCATATTCTGTTCCATGGAGCGTGCAAATATTAAGTCATCAATCTTGGCGGCCATAGGCTTGCCTTCTATTACCTGGGACTGAAAATCTGTACGTGTGTACTGCTGGAAATCCTCAATAGCAGCACGAAGTTCTATAAACTAATATGTATTCAGCAATCGGTAATTTAGCTCCTCATGTTAAATTTCATCCAGCGTACGCTTAAGCTGTGGATTGAACTCCCTGCTGTGGTTTTCCCTAGCCACTGCAATATGGGGTTCTTCTAGAGGAGCATCAGAAAATTAGACACACTCACCATCTGGAAGATTGGTGGTCCACAACCGAGCGTTTCTTGAGAAACTTTCTGCCTCGCACAACTAACTGTGGAATGAACTATCACTAGCGGCATTTCCGAACCAATACGACCTTCAAACCTTCAAGAAAAGAGCGTATACTCTCTTTTAAAAGGAAGGAAACGCACTTGTGACTCCTCTGGGTATCCATGGGTGGCTAGGGCACGCCGTAATAGCGGCGGTAAGACCCATCATGGAGGAGTGGCTAGAGAGGCCACACGGCAGCCTCTCGTACCGGCTGACGCAGGAGATTACCAGACACGGGTGTTTCGGGAGTTACCTGTGTCGGATCCGGAAGGAGCCAACGTCCGAGTGCCATCACTGTGATGCGAGCGAGGACACAGAGCTGCACACGCTGACCGAGTGCCCGGCGTGGGACACGCCGAGGCGGGTCCTAGTGGCGGCTCTGCAGGTGGGAGTCCTCACACTCGCCACGTTGCTCACAGCGATGGTACGATGCGCGAACGCTTGGGGTGCGGCCGCCTCCTTCTGCGAACAAGTAATGCTCGAGAAGGAGGCGGCCGGTCGGGTCCGGACTAGACTCCGGGCCCGGGAAGCCCACGCAGAGCTAAGGCGAACCGGACGTCGGAGGTCACAGAACGACCTCCGTCCTCCATGAGCGCCGGCCTGGGGGTGACCGGTGGAGCCACCTGTCACCCTAGCAGAAGCAGGCCGCGGCGGTGGCGCAAAAATGCGCCTCCCCGTAACCGGGGCTAGATGGGGACACTTTGGTCCCCACAACCCGAAGGGGGCCATCTCGAAAGAGATGGTCCTGGGTCTACCAGGGTGCGAGAGATATGCTTTTGGCAATCTCACCTCCGGCAACCAAGGACCCAAGACGGTGTGCGTTTTAGTCGGTTCGAGTCCGACATAGCCGCCTCCACCGGCTCCGTGGGGGTGGTATCCGTGGGGATTTATCGCACGATAAAAAAAAACCTGAAAAGGCTGTGATTGTTTACCATCAGGCAATCCATCTGCTCGTTTGCCTCCCTATTCCATAACAAAATTTGTTTTCTTCGTATTGAAAAACGTGGAATATATTAATTGGATTTTTCATCTGAGCCTACCTTGGAACTCAGGTTCTCTCTCCTTTCAATGAATTAGTATTTTACCCATACTTTCACGATAAACTTGTGATAGCTGTATCACGTTTATTGCTACGCAAAGGGGGTGGGTTAGATTCCAGCCTTATGCAAATAAGAGAACATAGTTCACTTACATTTCTTTTTTACAAAAAGTCACGTCAATTTGACTTCATCTCGCCTGATGGTAAGCTAAAGATAAAGTCTCGGAAAGAGTGTCACGTGGTGGCTCTCAGCTTGACGGCCTCATCAGATGCCTTTTCACGCCCCGCTTAAAGGCCCCGGGACTGTAGGAAGAAGGAAACACGACGTGAGCTGGCAGGGAGTTCCAGGTCTTAATGGTGCGGCATAGGAATGATTCACCGAACCGCTTGGTTCTAAAATAACATTGTTCTGGGTATGTGTATGTATGTATTTACAGAGTAACAGAAGCTTGTTGAGCAATGCTAATCTAATTTAGGTCTACATATTTCATCTCATATCATATTTAGGTCTCGGATCACAGGCCACAGTAACCACTTTTCGATCAGGTGGGCCGTGTGCTTGTCTGCCACCTAAGTTGTATAAAAATGATAGAATATTTCTAATTATTTCGTCGGTTACATCATATACGTAATACATGTCAGTGTGTCAATGTATTAGCGCTAGCCTATCGCTGTTCATTGCTGGGAAGCTTTGACCTACTGTTTCCACGCGGCCAGACGGGTTGGTGCAGAGTTTTATTTTGAGTTTTCCTTCTCTCGCAGTGATATTATCTGCGTATTTATCCGTTAGTTACCTCTAATGAGAGCCTTCGGATGAGATGGGGTGGTAATACTTGTATTCTCTCTCCGTCACCACATGGACACAGAATAGATAATAGTACTTGACATGGATAAGGATATGGGAAATCATAATGTCGTTAAGTCGTTCGATGTAACAAAAGTAGTTAAGAGTATCTTGACAGTAATTTGAGAAGCATTAACATAATAAAGCTTTTGAAATTTCATGAGTACGTACCAACTAGGTACTTTATGAGGGCATTTAGTGTACCTGCTTAGCACTGCAAAGGTTGTATACATTTAAACGTTTTATATGCTCTTGCAATCTATGTAAGGAGATATGTATGTAACTATGATTGATAAATGAAATGTTCGATTTTGAAGCAGAAACCCCCTACCGATTTTCAAACTCTCTAGTAATACATGGTATTTAGGGTCTGAAGATGGAGTTGGAAGCTGACTATAGGAACTCCTAAACTAAACAAGTTAATCGACATTTTATTATTCTCTTTTGTACTAGAAAAAACTACCTAATATAGCATTGAGCTGACTTCTAAAGCCTGTTTAGCAATTATTAGAAAACAGAGACAGAAATTGTGTTTAGCCTTTAAAATCAGCACAGCCCTTGCTTTAAATTATTACATTCGTACACAAGAAGGAAGAAGCTGTTTTTAAAGTTATTTTAAATACCATGAATGTAACAAAGTAAATATACGGTTTACCTAGCGGTGAGCGTTACCGTTACAACACTGGAAATTATTTTCCTGTTTTGACACCTACTTGTCTCATATCATGTCTCAGTTCAATCATCTTTTTTTCTCTTACTTTTTTTATATAATATTACTAGCTTTTGCCCGCGGCTCCGCCCGCGTGGATGTCGGTTATCGCAACCAAACATAGCCTATGTCCTTTCTCAAGGTCTAACCTATCCCTATACCAAATTTCATCAAAATCGGTTCAGTGGTTTAGGCGTGAAAGCGTAACATAACGACAGACAGACAGACAGACAGAGTTACTTTCGCATTTATAATATTAGTATGGAGTATGGATTAGGCGACCGAAATTACTAATAAGTATTCCCTTCAACCCCTTCAACTAAGCTAAATGGCTTGTGCTGGGAATGGTCGTTCGGTGGTGTAATGACCAGGATCTAATCCGGGACCCCTCGATCGTAAGGCCGACTCCCTAACCACTAAGCTACTGACACTTCAATTTCCATCCAATTGTATGTAAGGTCAATGGATCCACAGTAACCTTACGCTAAGTATTGATTGTGTGCAAGAGTGATAGTTCAACGGTGAGTTTGCCTATTATTTTGGGTAAAGTAAAACTCTACTGCCTTTGACAGATACTTTTACTAATTGGTAGTGAAAAAATTAGTTAGATATTAGGCATACATGTGATATTAAAAAAAATAGTGCCTACTCAAATTGTTATGTAATGTTTGTATCATAATCAAATACCAGTTATTTCCAATATTCTTTTTAATTCAAAGAAATTGGCAAACAAAACTTTATTTTTGAATAATACCAGTATGTAACACAACGATTAAGTTATACATATTAAAAATAAATTAAATCATTACACATTTATATCCATCGCCACTCCAATGACTGCATGCGATAATATACGAACGCGTTTCATACGAATTAAATTCAACCTTAACTTAATACAATAAAGATTAGTTTACGTTGAACTAATCCCAGCTTTTTGCAGTCAGCCTTCTATGAAAATATAATGGTACAAAAGTACTTTGTGCTAATCATACATCTATGTGAGACATATATAAGGTGGAGCAAACAATCGCTTATCAAACAGAACCAGCCGCCGTTCGATACGGACGTACGACAATGTATTTTATACCTATATTGTTTATCGTGAATGCAGTAATTGCACTGCCTCATCCAGAACCTAGTGAACCTCCAAGCAATCAAGTGGAACCAATCGAAAATGGAGCAAGGGCATTCAGTAAAGACTGTTCCAACGGAATATTTAGTCCTACGTGTCTGAAGATAGAAGCTATTTCGATGCTTGAGAAGTTAAGCGCGAAAGAAGAACTCAATCTTCTGCCAGGCCTGAGTTTAGTCAAGGAGCCTGGAAATGAAAACAGCAGTAAAGTTGAAGAGTTTGCTGCTGAACTAGCAAGATCATTTCCCTCGAAACCTGATGAGAGATTGGACAAATATTTGCTGTACAGACTTGGAAACTATTTGGATACTCACACAGTGAAGATTAAGTTGCTTGATGAGAATGCTGCGGAGGAAGCAAGAGCTTTGGTTGGGGAGGCCAGGGGTAAAGGAGGTCTTGGAGGAGGGAAGAAAGGTGGCATGGGAGGTTTGATTGCAGCTGGATTGATGATGAAAGGTATGTAATTATATACTGGAAGTGAAGCCTGCAACTATAGTGGATATATTAATATGTCATCGTGTGCAAATTTAGTGGTAAAAAGTGATGGATATACTTGTTGATGACGTCATGTAGTTTTCTATTCATTCTATATGCGAAAATTGAAACTAATTCCGTTAAATTGTGAAGAATCATCAATTGCGCTGGTATAACCGTCCGAATCTGTACATTAGAAGCGGGGTCAAATAGAACAAGGCAGTCATTTGAAATTTCTACTAGCGAGATCCAAAAACATTACATAAACTCAGTTTAAATAAATGTCTAAATTCCTTAAATAATATAAATCGTTGAGTAGGATCTAAATTGACAGTGTTCAAACTATTTATTGCTGTTTAAAAACTGCAATACACAGTTAATAATACCTATCTAAAAACTTAAATCCAGTCAGTTTTTGGTAATGTTTACAACGCTATTAGAAATATTTGGTCTTTAGTAATGACATCTACTTAATTAATAAAATATTGGTCAGAGCATTCACCCTGCACCGTACACCAGCGGGTTCAAGTCTTGGATGTCAATTTTTTTTCGATATAAATCTTCACATTTACTCAAATTCAATTCAAAGTTCTGTTTGCTCAATAGCGACATTTCTTTGTGGTTTCACAAAAAATGGAAACCACAATAATAACACGACATACGACCGCAGCACAGACATTAATCTATATCCAGTATCTATCAATGTCAAGTAAATAAGAAGGAAAACCTCAAAAACAGCTTTTCATGAAATGAGCTTTTTTGCCGTAGTGGTGGAGGAGTATAATAAGGGCATCTTATTTCTTTCCGTGGCTGTAAAAGGCTAGCAAGGGAGAGAGCAGATCTCCATTCGACGGTATACCAACTGCCTGCAAATTATAGTTGGCCTAATTTAAATACCACGTCCATCTATCCATAAGTTAATACATATCATATCATTTTAATTTCCCCTAGTATTCGCCTCACCAGAGCCAACAATGCTAAAGTCGGCCCTAGCGAAGTTATTCCAGATACGCCAACCGACCTTGACTAGCAGAAGACCCCCGGTTTTCAGTGTGTGATCAAAACTCTCCTCCCCATTGACTTATAGATACATCCTATAACCAGATTTTGACCAAATTTGTTTAAGACCACTCTTTAAAGTTGCTTTAACTTTATCTAATATTAAAAAAAAAGTTCATTGATCCATGTATATCCACATTCTATGACCCATAGCCATAAAAAATAAGGGATTATCCACAAAAATGTACATTTCAATTTTGTTTATTTAGATAGAAGTATACAATTCTACTTTTACTTGTTTCGTAAAAGCTCCAATAAGTTCGAAACTAAGATAGCTTTCTTTACATTCTCCTGTAGAACAGAGTTTTATCTTTATCTATAATCTCAACTGTTCTTAGCATTGCTTTATTTAATTACTAGTTGATACCCCTGACTTCATCCGCGTGGAAGTCTTTTTGACTTGACTTTGACGTAAGATTTTAAATCTTACCTTTCCAACAAAAAAACTACATCATAATCCGTTTCATAGTTTTTACTTCCATAGTTAACAAAGACAAACAGATAAGATTTTCAAAACAAATATTTTGGTGTTAAGTAGAGGCAACATAAACCTAATTAATTTTAAATATCTCCAAAGTACGACGACTTCTTAGAAATGAAAGCTTTTATAATGAAACAGAGATTTTTGACTCTCAAAGATCTTTGCAAATAACAAAGTATTCGTTAATGATAGAAAGAAAAGACTTATCTACAATCAATCTGATAAGTACATGAAAGCGTCACCAACAATATTTTTCTTGGAGTAAAAATTGCTGTCGCGATAAACAGAGCATGGCGCTCTAGGGAAATACTAGCCATTTAAAACATAGTATTTTTTACTTTTACTTGTGTTACAATGTAGAAAAATATTGTCACTAGCTGGTAGCGGTGGCTCCACTCGTATGAATTTTTGATTTCGTATTCGCAGTCAAGTAGCCTGGGTTATTTGAGATTATAATCTGATACCAAATTTTGATAATCGTTGACGCATTTGATCATCTTCACCAACTATGATATTATATCCAATAGTTAGGGGAGACATGACTTCTGAAACGTAGGAATCAGTGTCAATAACACCAAATAAATCACGATAGAATCTGTTAAAAATAGTTTTAATTCAACGAGTCATATTATTGTTAGTAAAAACCACATCATAATTCGTTTAGTGATTTAAAAGATGTATAAGGCGGGATATTGTTCTTTATATTATGACTATCACTTACTTTATCATTAACTTTTATATTACTTACCAGTCCAAATATGAACAAAGAAAGAACACCCAGGAATATAAGGAGTTATCCTATCAAAGACCCTTAATGACTTATGTTATCACAGATAAGGTGGTCATCCTAAGCATATTGAACACAAGCCACGTCTCCAGACTTCGTTACTCTACTCAATTTTGAATTTGCGATCGAAAGGTCTTGAGTTTAAACTAACCATCAAACTATTGATGTGAACCAACTCCTGAAAAGTAATTTAAGTAATTAATATAATTCAAAGGATTCACGCTGATTTTAAAATTATGAAGTCAAAGTGGAAAAGCGAATCACAGTTCACAAAGTGAACTGTATGCAACTGAAATTAACGCGAAGACTATTAATTAGATTTCAATAATTGCTTATAAAATAACCCATCATCAAACCTGGATCAAGCATTCGAAAGCCTAAGCGAAAACATATAAGCAAATAGGAGAAATTTACAAAACATGACTGAAATATATAGCTACTCCAGTACTTTATTGGATGTCAGAACTACATTAATTTTAATACTATTAAAGCTATCTAGATATTTAACATGTTATAATGTTTCGAGGATAGCTCTAATATTAATGCAAGTGACCAGGATAGTTTACATACATTCATTTCTTTTTCAGCAATTTTCATTATGATTGATTCTACTCCACTAAGCCAAACCACAGTACAAAATTTTCTTCACAGCAAATATACATCATCTACCACTCTTTAACACTCAAAAACTGCTTCTCCACAGGTACCATGATGTCAATGGCTCTCGGTGCTCTAGCCCTTCTAGCTGGCAAGGCTCTAGTCACTGCCTTGATGTCACTTCTCCTCTCCGCCATCATCGGTCTGAAGTCCCTGTCTAGCGGTCAGAAGTCAACAACATATGAAATTGTCTCCAAGCCTATCTATACTCACTCTCATTCACACTCGACGGCTCACGAAGAAGCCGGAGGGTATGGACATGGAGGTTACGGAAGGAACCTCAAGGCCAGAAGGCGTTAAGGTCTCTAATATTATTTTCTTTCATCCAATAATTTTGTAGAATTTTATGACATTATGTATCTTTTCGTTACTTTTTGTTGTCTTTTGTGTTTATTTATTGAGTTACACTTCGTCTGTCTTTAATTTAATCCTTTTTTTATTTATATTTCATTTTACTTAACTTTCTGTTATGTTTATTTGCTGATTTTGTTATATTTTCTATTTTATCATTTTTTTTTAGTATTTGTTTTGTGCTTAATATGTTCTACAAAATGACTAGGGATGAGAGAAACTTAGATAAATTAATAGTTGTATATAAGTGAAAACAGTATCGATCACCAAAGTCTGTATGACGTGAAAAAACTCACTATTTATTGAAACTATTTATTTTTAGGCTAAGTTCACACTTTTCAACTTTTTTCTTAAATGTTATTTATCTGCTATTTATTGAACTGATATTATTACTTTGATTAATTTATGTTACTACTCACTAGTACATTTATCTGTATTTGTATTTTGTATTTGTATTTATTTGTAAAACTTTGTTTATATTGTTTTTATACAATTTCTAACTGTGTATTTTAATAATATGTATAGATATTATAATATAAACTTGTATGTGATTATCTAAATGTTCCTAATTTTATGTATTGTATAAATTATGTAAATGAGTATTGTATTGTCTAAAAATGACTGTTGTTATCTTATTCTCTGTATGTAATCATTTTTATTTAATTGTATTGAACTGTATTTATTAATCATATTTTTATTCATGTTCCTATTATTTACATTGTTATTTCATTCTTCAGCACCTAAAATAAATAAAAATAATTATTAAAAACGTTATTGTTTTATTGTACATCATCGACAGATTGAGCTTTTATGTGTAGCTATTTCATGAAATCTTTATGAATAAAGATTAAGGCACATTTTGAATCAATTATACATTTAATGAATACTAAATCAAGATATAGATCAGAATCGTAAATTGTATTACAATTATTTTAGTAGTGAAGTACTGCTACTTGTAAAAATTGTACCGATAGGCAGCGTCGGTAGCTTAGTGGTTAAAGAGTCGGCCTTACGATCCAGAGGTCCAGGGTTCGAATCCTGGCAAGCAATTTAGCTTAGTTGGAGGGGTTAGAGGGAATATTAGTAACTTCGGTTCTAATATTCTTAAAAAAAATATATAGATCAAAATCGTCCAATTTTAGTAGTGTAGTACCGCATGAGTAGGGATTAGATAATTAAATAACAGGATAAAATAAATTTTCTGCTATGCCTAAGCCATGGATACAAAGCATAATAACAAAATAATTTATTCTAAGAAGCCAAATAAGTTATAGCAGTAAGTAATTCTGAGAAATAGGCATGGATGGTGGTGCAAAAGTTCTATTTTTGCTAAGTATACAATCACCTTATTCAAAATTTGAGTATCAGTTCACATCACTTAAGTCGTTCTCAATACCAATATCTATCTTGAGTTTAAGAATAGTCAAATGTGAAGTATTTGAACCACAGATACGAGTAACGCAATGACACCGGAACAACGATCATTACTGTCATACATAGCAAACCTTAAACAATTTAACACAATTTGACAACATTGAAGTGACGCTGACGGTAGCATCCAGGAGCATCCTTTAGTCCACGGTGCGGTGGTTTAACGGAACGGAACGCGGAGTCTTTTAATTTATGTAACGGTTCAAATACTTCACACTGTGACAGTGGTGTGTGGCGTGGCGGTAGTGCACGCGACTGCCACGCAGGAGGGGCGGGTTCGATCCCCGCTCAGTGCAAATATTTGTATGCATGAATATGGCTATTTGCATTGGTCTGGGTGTTTCTATGTATAATATGTATGTATTAACAAAAAAAAATATTTAAGTATATTTATCCGCTTTCTAGATTCCATAACACAAGCTAATTAAGCTTACCATGGGTCTAGATAGCGTTGTGTAAAATGTCGTGGCATATTTATTTAAAAAAAAAACAGTTCTTGAAATCAAGATCAATTTCAGAGGCTAAAAAAAGGCATGATTAAAACTTGTTCATGGTCTGTCTTCTAATTTCTTCTTATATTGTAAGCTAAGCTCCATCCGCTACCATTACCGCGAACAGACTTGCACTTGTGACGTATGTTGTAATGAGACCTTTTATTGGTTTTATATTTTATAATATCTCCGGCTCCTTTTTCCCTACTTCTCATTATTGGTACTTACGAGTACAATTTCTGTCTCGTCCGATAAAATGAACTGGCTTGTAAGTCTGGTGAACTTTATCCCCAACATTATTTATACTGTTGATTGATGGCACTTGGTGGAATTCATTGTTACACATATTGAGAACACTTGTACTTTTTCCACAGTATTTATTATATTGAATCTGACCGGTGAGCACATCCAAAACCTTTGCTAAACGTAAACCTTTGAGAATACCGTAAGGCGAAACCGGTCAGGTTCAATATTATAAATACTGTGGAAAATGTACAAGGGTTCTCAATAGCTCCAACAATTTTGTTGGAACCCCATACACACTATCAATTCTCTAAACATTTTCCCAACTCGGTTGGGGTGGCTTTTCAGTCTAAATATGATGCGGCTGAACTTAGATATTTTCCGTGAAGTGACTGCCATATTGACCTACATACTTACACGCTATTTCTTTATTACTTTCCTAAAATAATCTGTTAATTGTAATCCAATTTTCTACGTTTACTGTAATTATGTATAACTTCACCATTCACTAAGCCAGGTAATCAGAAGTGATTTACTTTCGTTTACAGATAATCCTCACCACAGCTAGCTTTTTTGCTCTATAACAAGTATAGTGAAAGGCAATGGTGCCGTACTGTTCAAAGCTAAATTATCTGTTTTGAATAAGCAACAAAAAGAATGCATGAAATTTTAATTAGAACTTTTGATTTTATGTAATGAACTATTGACATAGATTCAGATAAGTCCCAGTTTGTTTTAATTATTTTTGACTACAGAAATGTTATATCAGAGTTCAACGAAGAGAAATCCAGTTCATCAGATCCAGATAGAGCTGCTCGTTTATAAGGCGACGAAATATCCTACCCATCTCCACCGTGTCATCTGGGTGTGTTCCTATCTGTTTTTTTTATGCAGCCCTGAAAAGTTCCCGAGCGAGCAAGTCAAGCCTATTGAATAACTTGACGGTAGTTTAAATCAAATCTAATGTATTCCTAATAGTTGGAGTTAAGTAGTACCTGCAAGTAAAGGTACCTGCAAGTAAAGGTATGTGATTGATCCAAAATCTAAAGTTAATACAAACTACATTGCTATAATTGTTTGTAAAATCTGCTCGTCGTGTCTGTAAGTTGTGGCTAAGGAAAGATCTAGAAGGTTCTAAAAGGTCTAGGCAGCAGTCCCAACTGCTTTAGAACCTTTTAGAACCTTCTAGATCTTTCCTCCTGTATACTTGATTCAGACTAGTTCAAATTAGTGTTTAATAACATGTCGTAAGTTAATTGAGTATTGAATTAGTATCCAATAAATCTTCTTTTTTTTTGTTACTTTTATATTAACTTCCAACACTTTTATTTTCAGATTTATTAGGCTCAATAATTAGGCCTCGTATTGTGTCAAGACACTTTGAAGCCAGACCAAGAGCTGAAGACAAGCCTTTACAATTATCAGTAGCTACTACACTTTGTTTGAGTCTAGATAGTGTTGTGTAATAATTTCCCAAAACATATCATAAAAAATAAATTCTTCCTCTTTAATACACTTTTTACAAACTAGTCCTTTTAAAAGAATTGCAAAAACGTTAGATGTTAAATTATAAGAAAATTGTTTATCCATCGTTGCTCACTGCCAATTAAAGATTACGGATTGGAAACCGAAAATCGATCTACTTTCAACTTTTCCATTACAGACTACCTTTTATTAACTGAACGAAAGTTGCGCACAATACGCTCCATAACACTTTGTTCGTTTTAACATTTTTCTTATACTTTTTGTCAAATTGAACAGTATAAAATAAATTGCGATGAGATCACAAATATCAGTCTACTGTGACTCTCCACGGAAATGCTTCAGTGACTTGAAAAGTTCTGTGACTAAAATGGTTCTCAAAAGTGTTTGCGTTGCGGTTTTTGTGTTGTGTGTGACTGGATCTAGAGGATCTATAGAAGGATCTGATCCAAATACAATCAATGATGTGGTCAAAAATGTGTCTAATAGTACCGAAAGGATTGGCAGAACTTTACATAAGGAGTGCAACAACCTGCTGAGTTCGAAATGCTTAAAAGTTCATGTGTTGTCGTTTTTGGAAGATTTGAGCTCTCGGGATGAGCTCCATCTTTTGCCTGGATTAAGTATTGTCAAGGAAAATGAAACGTCAAATACTCCAAGTCCGGAGGAAATGGCTGCGGAATTATCGCGGCAGTTCCCTGGGAAACCAGAGGAAAAATTGAACCGTTTCCTATTATATCGTCTTCAGAATTATTTGGATGGTCATTCCTTAAGATATAAGTTGCTGGATCCTCAAACTACAAAAGAAGCAATGGAAGTCGCGAAAGGCGGTGATGAATCCACAGCCAGGAGGAAGGGTGGTGGCGGACTGGGCGGTGGTGGCAAAGGAGGCAACGGTGGCCTTATAGCAGCTGCGATGATGATGAAAGGTAATTTAATGCAATTAGGATAGTAAATCACCATAATGACATTTGAAAATAATAGGGAACCATCTGTCTATAGTTAGCTGAACAAAAAATGTTGTGGCTAATTAGTAATACATCCAGCTTGGTTTAAATACCAAGCTTCTGTAGAGGGTGCATATTTACAAATATTACAATAAATAAATAGATATAATGCGGTGAGTGCATAGGGAAATTGAAATTCTCCATAGAGCAAAGTTAGTTATTGGGTTGTATAGTGTAGTGTACGAGCTTCCAGAGATAATATTGCATCTATTGAAGGAGTACAATACCAAAATTCTTTAAATTTTTAAGTTATTTTACAGTATGTTAACTATTTCTGTATCGTTTTCATTGCCAACAGTTAATATACCTAATCATAATAATTCTTGCTGTCGATTTATACTTAAGCTGTATAATTTACGGGATTTATAGGAGCTTTGCATTAACATGACAATATCACTACTCAAGCGAATTTTTTATCAGATGATGATATAGGGAATTATTTCGCTTCAGTGAATATGATGAAGAAAACTAATGAAAATCATATCTAAAACAATTGGTTATCCTACTAACTAGCCAAATTAGTTAGTTTTTACTAAACGTTAAAACGATGAGTTAAAAGGTAAATTCTATGAAAAAAAAGATTTAGTGACGTCATAAAATTTAATAGTCAAATCGGTTACCATTATAGGTTGGGTGGATGATTAAAAATAAATAAAAACTACAAATTTAGAACCGACACAATTTTTATCTCTCTTTTACCATTCTGAATTTAATAACTTCGGTTAGATAATTTATTTTACCTATAGGATAATACCCTGTTAAAAATTACAAATTACATACTAAAATAACCTTACATTTTTAGCCACACTAGCCGCTGCAGCCCTTGGAGCACTCGCCCTTCTTGCTGGTAAAGCTCTCATGACTGCCCTCATGTCCCTTCTCCTTTCTGCCCTCGTGGGACTCAAGGGCCATGGAGAACACAAATCCACGACGTACGAGATCATTACCAAACCAGAAGTCTCTCATCATCACTCTCATAGTCACGAAGAACATCATGAGCATGACAATCACCATGGAGGTTACAGGAGGGCTTACGACTACAATAGTTATATGCCTTACGACACTACTAGTACTACAAGTTAAACGAAATATTGGTTCATCTAGTGTTTAGACTTCATTATTTGATACAACGACCTATGCATTTATTAAAGTATCGCTTGCTAATGATACAGTAACAATTTTTACTACTTTTGATACTGATATTACTTATACTTACTTACTTGTAATAGGAGCTTGTTTTCTAGAAGGTGAAGACTTAAGTTATTGCAAGCTTTGTGTAATATATACATCTAATTGCCTTATCAAATCTAATATTCTTGTATTTTGTATTTTTCTATCTTCTTTTGTCTGGTTTATTGAACTTTTAAATAGATTGATAAACAGACTGATAATACTCAGAAAATACTTACTTAATACCCACCACTTAATACATTCACGTGTTACTAGAAAATCAGTATTCTATTGTAAGCACGTGTATTTATGATTAAAATAATTTATCATTATGATCGCTTCACGTGATAAGTGATATCTTGTACGATTATAACACGATCATCATTACCGTAAGACAAAGAAACTGCAAGATAACTCACGAAATAAAAGCACTAGATGAAAGTTAGTTATTATAATATATGATACAGCAGCTATTTATTGTAATGTAACGACGACTTAGTAGTAAGGTAATTTATTTTTATTAACTATAAGTGTATCTATCTGTTTATATGATGTGTAAAGTATATATTTATACATTATCTATTTATAACTATCATATTTATGTATGTATATGCATATTAAGTAGTTTTATTTAAAATCTTGATTTATAAATGTAATAGTCAATTTATTCAATTATTATATTTATGGCATAATATTATTATTTATTTATGTAACATATTTTCACCCACCGTATTTATTATTAAATATAACTTATTTATTAATGTATTGAACATGTATTTAAGTCGTATGTGCTATATTTATATTTTGCTTATTTCATAGTTATTCAAGTAATTACAATGTCATTTTATTTAAGCGGTATAAGTAACTGTGATATTTTTTTATTTATGCTTTTTTAGGTTTCTTCTTATGCCACATACTATTTTATCTTTTTACTTATGTAACATTATTATTCTTCTTTAGTCTATTATTATTTGCATTTATTTACGGCTTCTATATAGCACCAACTCTTAAGTGATTATTATGTATATTTTTTATAATGTTCATGTCTTATTTGAAGAATGTTTATATCTGAACCAAATATTGTAAATTATTGTTATTTATGTGAAAAATAAAAATAATCAATTATTTTCCTTTAGTTAATTTATTTTGATCCTTAACCCTTTTGGCAATGAAATTGATGAAATAATTTTACAACATTACACTTATTGATGCAAAAGGAAAAATGGTAGACCATTGTTTATAATAGTTCGGGACTTTACGTGATATATTCTGGGAAAACTTACTTTTGCCGACGTTTCGCGTCACCACGGGTGCTGTAACGCATCCGAAACGTCGGTAAAAGTAAGTTTTTCCAAAATATATCGCGTGAAGTCCCGAACTTTTATAAACTATGAGTAAACGCCGCGATAGTTTAAAAATAACATTGGTAGACCAATTATTTAACTATAGATTAGATTTATAGTTAAATAATCCGTTTCTGTCAAAACTGTCAACAAACACTAACCTGCTCTTGAAGTGAATTTAGTTTTTCATTGAAATAGTGATTAAAATACAATAAAAACATTACAAAAGTGCTTATTGCGGCCTGTGAATGCTGTGATATTGTTATCCGCGCGTGAAACACTGATACACGGAAAAAATTGTGAAAAAAAGATCGCGAGTGACAGGTCGCAGCTGTGAAAATATTAACCTACCCACATTTTTTTATTTCTTTCTTTCGCTTATCACAGATAAAGAAAAGTGTTGCAACTGTACCAAAATAAAAATAACCAAATAATGGACCAGTTTAATGTGCAACTAATTCTTGACAAAATGGAGGCACAACTCGAAAAACAAACAAGTCTTATAACTGAGAGGGTTACTGCCAATATATCAATAATTATTGAAAATAAACTTAAACCTATTCTGGATGAAAATAAGAAACTAAAAAGTGAAGTCTCCCTTTTGCAACAGAAAATTCTAGCTACAGAGAGAGAGGTTCGAAAAAACAACATTATTTTACATGGTATTGAAGAAACTGAAAATAACCATTCTGATACCTTGGGATTAGTACTTCAAACATTTAATGCTGTAACTGAAAAGGCTAATTTAGAGCTTTGGGATAAATGGGAGATTAGTTCAGCACGCAGACTTGGCAAAAAAGATGGAGAGAAGAAAAGGCCAATCCTGATCACCACCACCCTTGAATGGCGGAAATATGAACTACTGAAGAACAAAAAGCTTCTGCCTGAAAATATATTTGTAACAGAAGACTTCCCTAAAGAAATTCTCAACAAGAGAAGAGAACTAAACAAGCAAAGAATAGAAGAAACTAAAAAAGGGAATCTTGCATACATCCGGTATGATAAGCTTATAATACACAACAGCCAAAAACCAGCAGATAAGAGGAAAAGATCTCCAACTAAATCACCAAGTTCTAGGATAGAAACACCATTAAAGATAAATAAGACAAACAAACTTGAGCATATTGGTCGCCACAGGTCAAGCTCACTATCCGATAAACCAAACCAATAGCAACTCAAGCACAGACCCCGAGACAAGACAGAAACATACAAAAAAACATCAACAACTTATAAAACAAATCCTTCTCCAAGCCGGTTGGTCACCGAGGAGAAGAATGACCACAACCCTCCAATAAGTTCTCAACATAAAAATAAATCAAATGTTAATCGTACCAAATTCGCTGACATCAGAATATGCACATACAATGTCAGATCATTGTCTTCGGATGAAAGATTGTTAGAACTTACCAATGCCCTAAAAAACATAAAATTCGATGTAATAGGTCTATCAGAAGTAAAAAGATTAGGATGCCAAATAGAAGAATATTGCGAATACATTCTTTGCTACATTGGCGAAACCAAGGGGCTTCACGGAGTGGGCTTTCTTATTAGAAAAGAGTTAAAGAAACACATTAGCAACTTCATCGCCTTAACTGAAAGAATAGCGATACTCCAACTGAGCTACAATGACAAAATCATCTCAATCATCCAGGCTTACGCACCAACCACCGCGGCAACTGATGAAGACCTAGAGGCATTTTACTCTGACCTTAGAAAAGCACACTCGATGACAGAAGGCATTGTGTTAGTTATTGGTGACTTTAATGCAAGAATTGGACAACCAACCAAAAACGAAGACTTAATAATGGGAAAGTATGGGTACGGCAGCCGTAACGAGCGGGGAGAACGACTAATAGAGCATGCTTTAGAAAACAAACTTTCAATAATGAATACATTCTTTAAGAAAAAGAACTCCAGGAAATGGACATGGTTGTCACCTGACTCGAATACAAAAAATGAAGTTGACTTTATACTCACTAATAAACCATATCTCATAACGAACCTAGAAGTTTTAAACAAAATCAAATATTCTTCTGATCACAGATTGGTACGATCAACTTTAAGACTCACAACCCTGAAAAAAAGTAGAAATAACTTTCACCCTGCCATAAGAACACCTTCATCTGAACTGTCACCTTAAACTGTCTAAACTCCCATCTTAGTGCAGACCCAATTTCGGGAGAAAACGTCCAGGATTATTATAACTCACTTGAAGAAGCCATAAAGCAAAGTCTAAAAACAGACGAAACCACTTCGAAAAAGAAAGATATTCTCAGTGAAGAAACTCATAACTTAATAAGAAAAAGGTCACAACAAATTCAGGAGAAGAATAAAACCAGACAAATGAAGGAAGATCTCAGCAAACTCTTCAAAGAGGTTAATAAATCTATTAGAAAAGACTATAGAAAGCATAGGCAAAATACGATTACTTACAATTTAAACAAGTACAGAAGTGTAAAAAGAGGCTTAAAAGATCTCAAACTATGCAAGTCATGGATACATAATTTAAAGGACCATAATAAAGGAACAACTGTATCTTCTAGGAAAGAGGTCATTGAGGTAGCAACTTCGTTTTACAGAGAACTCTATAAGCATCAAAACATTATAGAAGACGAATATGCTGAAGAGTGGAACCAGACAAACATTGAATCCCCACCACAAATTGAAGGAATTGAAGTGTACAATCAGGTCAAACTGCTGAAAAATGATAAAAGCCCGGGCCCTGATGGGATAACCAATGAGGTGATCAAATTGGGGTTACCTGTTTTACTACAACACATCACACAGTTGTTCAATAAAATCCTTGAGACAGAGACCATACCAGAACAGTGGTACAAATCTGAAATAATATTAATCTATAAGAAAGGGAATGCTATGGATATAAATAACTACAGACCAATCAGCTTGCTACCTAGTCTATACAAACTCTTCACATCTATCCTTCTTAAGAGAGTAACACCAACAATAGATGCATCACAACCAGTAGAACAGGCAGGTTTTCGCACAGGTTTTAGTACAACTGACCATATATTCACCTTAGAACAAGTTATAGAGAAATACCAGGAATTTAATAGGATACTTTATATAGCATTTGTTGATTACAGTAAGGCTTTCGACACCATCAGTCATAAAGCAATCTGGGAAGCCTTAAATTCAATAGGAGTGCACCAAAAATACACAAAAATAATTCAAACTATCTACAAGCATAGTGTCAGCAGGATAAAGCTTGAACAAAGAGGAGAAGAGATAAATATTGAGAGAGGAGTTCGACAAGGAGACCCCTTGTCACCAAAACTTTTTCTTGCAGTGCTGGAATTTGTGTTCAGGAAGTTAGACTGGAAACAAAAAGGAATTATATTAAATGGTAAATTCCTTAGTCATTTGCGATTCGCTGATGACATTGTCGTCTTCGCTGAAACGCCGAGAGACTTGGAAAGTATGTTGAACTCACTCAACACTCAGAGTTCCCAGGTTGGATTGGAGATGAATGCCAACAAGACAAAAATAATGAGCAACGGCGTTCAACGACCTTTCTGCATAAACAATAACATCATTGAATATGTAACAAGCTATGTGTACCTAGGCAAGCAAGTATCATTCTTAAAAACCAACAATGAGGAAGAGATAAAAAGAAGAGCAAATATTACATGGAAGAAGTATTGGGCCATGAAAGAAATCTTCAAAGGAGACTATAACATAAACTACAGTCCATCAAATCTAAGAGGTACCGTTTGACGTTTCATATTTTTCAAACCGAAACAACTTTGTTCATACGTACATTATTCAGTTTCGATAACCTTTTTCATAAAACCATGAATTTAGAAAGATTTCATTATTGTATCTAAAAATGTACAATTCTTAATATCTAAATGTAATTGAAAACTTTCAAACAAAGCAAAATAACACATATTTACACAGTAAATAATTTCTAATAGTTATATTCTTGACCTCATTACAAAGTTACGTAGTTAGGTCACTGCACGTAGTGTTGCGACTCTTCGGATACACTTGTATGCAAAAAAATCGTTTACATATACGAAAAATCGAATGTATTATTTACAAATTACACTTGACAACCAAACAAATATTTTTTCATGTGAATGGGATTTATCTCACATATTACGATTACATAACTAAATAGTTATGTAATCGTAAAATATGAGATAACACCCATTCACCAAAAATACGTATTTATAAATCAAATATATTTGCTTCTTTAAAAAGTTGTCGAAAGCGATTTGTCGATTTTTGATTTTCGCGCCCAAATAAGTCGGGGTTTCTCGCGCTAACGCTGTCGAAATAGTAAATGGAGTCAGGGATAGTGTTTTTTACATTTATTTTTGTGTATGATAGTATGGGTTTGCATATTACAGAGAAATAAACAAATTTTTAACAAGCACATCCATTGATTTTACAATTACAATTTTTTCTTCTAAGTCTTATTTCTACGTCTAAAACTAATAAAAATAAGGTATGTAGAACCCGTTCACAAAAATGTTGTTGCCTGATGTTATAAATTAACGACGTTACTGCGCGACCGCATAATGCACTGAATACACAGATACCCTAAAATAAATTAATTTAATTATTTTTAGGGCAATAGGCAAAATCGCAGGTGTCCAAGTCTCTACAATTTTTTTTTTCTGGCAACACTGCCAACTACAAGCGCACGCGGTCCGCTCGGTCGGTTCGGCGTCAGCAGTCTCTCGCCATCTTGGAAGCTGACTGTGCGCGTACTTGCTTTCTCGTTTGTGTTTTACAATTTGTGACTTGGCTATTACTTTTCTGGACTGATCATTCTTTATCCGTTTACCTTGGCAATATTTATACTGGACTCCGAACTAAGCAAGTGTTTATTAATAATGTCGAAAAGAGGACGTACTTTGAACAGCCAGGCTCGTGAATTGGTGGTGAAATTACACGAGTATTTTGAGCGTGAATCTCAAAATGGTGGACTTCTACTGCCAGTTACACAAGTTCGGGATCGCGTCGGTGAAGCTCTCGGTATTGGTAGCCGCACCGTTGGCAAAATATTAAGTGAAAAATATGGGCCTTCGGGGAGTGACAGTAACGTACTTCACACACCGAAAAAACGAAAAAGAAATAAACCTGTGACAGGCATCGATGAATTCGATAGTCATGCTATTAGAAACCATATATACGGGTATTTTACAAGAGGCGAATTTCCAACATTGGCAAAGTTATGTGCAACTTTAAAAGATGCCGGGCTGTATAAGGGAAGCATAGAGTCGTTGAGAACGGTAATAACAGGAATTGGCTTCAGATACAAAAAAGTTGACAAACGAAAAATTGTTATGGAGCGACATGACATAATTATGCAGCGACTAACATTCCTGCGCGAAGTTAAACAAATTATAAACTGGGATAATGTAATATTTTTGGACGAAACTTGGCTAAATTCCAACCATTCTGTGCCGAAAACATGGACTGATGATTCTGAAGCTTCGTGCTCGAAGGTGCCGATAGGAAAAGGTGGACGCCTCATAATATGCCATGCTAGGTCAGCGTCTACAGGCTTCGTGGAAAACTCTTTATTAGCTTTCCAATCCAAAAGCACTAAAGAGTATCATGAAGAAATGGACGCAGTAAGGTTCCGAGAGTGGTTCTTAAATTTATTACAGAATATCCCTCCTAACAGCACAATTATAATGGATAATGCCCCATACCACTCTGTGCAAATTGATAAAGCACCTACGTCAGCCAATAAGAAAGCAGATTTGGTGGCATGGCTGCAAAGAAAAGGAGTGGATGCCGACATGTCACTATTAAAAGCTGAATTATTACAGTTAGTGAAATTGCATAAACCACCAAAACCGACATATGTAATTGACCAATTGGCCGAAGAGCACGGGCACAAAGTCATACGACTTCCTCCGTACCATTGCCAATATAATGCCATTGAACTGATTTGGGCCCAAGTTAAAGGTAATATTTTATAATATTATAATAATAACACGAGTACTTCTAACATTTATAATTTAAACAATGGTTTTCGTCTGCTATCAAATAGTTACATTATTGTTTTACAGGTTATGCAGCAAGACACAACACAAAACCACCCTTCAGTGTCAAGAAAATGGAAGGTTTATTAAAGGAAGCATGTGCCCAAGTTACACAGGAAGATTGGAGTAAAGTAGTACAAAAAACAAAGAAAATAATAATGGACGACTTCGAAAGAGACGTACACTTTGATAATGTAATGGACAATCAACTGGTCATTAATTTAAATGACGATGATGACGAAGACGACGATACTAGTACTAGTAGTGAATAAAAAAATATCCTAAACATATCTTTTATTTAATTATAACAATTGATTTCACCGATTTTGCTCTTGTCACCGCCGGTGTGCCAGCCGTGCTTGAACCTAACGGTTTGGCGCGCGACGATGGCAGGAGACCGGATGGTATGTCGTTAATGCCATGGAAAATGGGTAGGGCCCTGGTGTGGGACGCAACGTGCGTCGACACCATTGCCCCTACCCACATACCTGGCACGGCTGGCTGTGCCGGTGCCGCAGCTGCTTCCGCAGAGGCTCTCAAACGGCGCAAATACTCCAAACTCATTGGAGACTATGAATTTGTGCCGTTTGGAGTCGAAACGTTGGGGCCTTGGGGCCCGAGCGCTCGCAATCTCTTCAGAGAGATTGCGAAGCGTATGGTCGACGCTTCTCGTGACCAGAGGGCTGGCCTCTTTTTAGGTCAGAGAATAAGCATTGCCATACAACGTGGCAATGCTGCCAGTCTTCTGGGAACGTTGCCACAAGAGGCATGCGATGCGGAGCAATTCTACGACGCGTTTTAATTTTAGTCTTAGTTTTAGTTTTTAATTGGTTTCTTTTATTTTATTTGTAATTAGTAGTTTTTTAGTATATAATTATAATTTATTCTGTAATATAAAATAAATATTAAAAATTGATTTCTTAAAATTCGGATATTATAGTAATCGATCTCTTAAAGTTCGGATATTATAGTAATCGATTTTTTCATCCCATCCCTATCATTCAATTGTCAGAACTGTCAAACGGTACTTCTTAGATTTGACGGACTGTACAAGAAAATAACATTTGACACCTGTCTTTTACCTTGTTTGGTTTATGGCTCACAGACTTGGACTTACACAAAAACTGTAAAGAACAAAATTCAAACCACTCAACGAGCAATGGAGAGAAGTATGCTGAGTGTTTCAAAATGGGATCGAGTAAGACACGAAAAAATTAGGCAAAGAACTAAAGTCACAGATGCACTCACATACAGCCTCCAACAGAAGTGGAAGTGGGCAGGTCATGTCGCTCGACTCTCTGACAAGAGGTGGACCAAACGAGTCACAGCCTGGCGAGGCCCACCTGGCAAACGCAATGTTGGTAGACCACATAAACGATGGGTCGACGATATTGTTGAGACAGCAGGAAAACAATGGATGTCAACAGCAAACAACAGAGAGAAGTGGAAAATATTGGAGGAGGCCTTCACCCAAAGTGGGGTCCACAACATTATAAAATGAAATATAAGTGAATTAACATTACTAATACTACTATATACGGAATTATAATACTAACAAAACTAACAAAGTAAAAATTACTGTAAATGTGGAAATAAAAGGCTTTATTATTATTATTATTCTCTTTATTCATTTTAGAAAACTTATAAATTATATTTTTAAATACATATAAAAAAAAAAACATATATTTAAAAATATAAAAAATAGTATCCCACCGGCATCGGGTACAGGGACCAAGCTACCGGTGGTTAGGGCTCCAGAGAAAGGAACTTCCTCACGATGCGCGCCGTATCAAGGAGTACTGCCTTCTGCATCTGGCCCTTGACCCAACCATCCAACCCGAGCCTCTTTAGATGTTGGTCGAGGCTCTTTGCTATCAGTCCGTTGACTGATACGACTATCGGTACAATGATTGCTGAGTCAACATTCCACATGTCGACAACCTCGTGAGCCAAGTCCAAGTACTTAACTTGTTTATCTTTCTCAGCTTTCACGAGATTCTCGTCATGAGGAATGGTGACATCAACAATCAATGCTCGGCGTTCGGATCGGTCTATCACCACAATGTCAGGCTTGTTAGCTACAACAGTCCTATCAGTGATGATAGATCGATCCCAGTACAATGTGATATGACTATTTTCTAGAACTGGCTCAGGAACATACCTATAGTACGGTACCTCAACTTCCACAAGGTTGTATTTCAGAGCAAGTCGCTGATGGATTATCCTGGCTACTTGATTATGTCTGTGCAAGTACTCGCCGTTAGCAAGACGAGAACAACCGGAAGTAATATGCCTGAGGGATTCACCAGGTTGGTGACACGCTCGACAAATGTCAATTGTGCCATCCCTCATGATATACTTCCGGTAGTTATTCGTCTTGATAACTTCGTCTGCAATTGCACAGACAAAACCTTCAGTTTCCCCAAAAAGGTCACTGAAACGTAGCCAGGATACGGATGCCAGTAGGTCTACTTCGGGCCTGTGGAGGGCCCGATAGAACCTGCCATGTAGCTCCTTACTCTGCCATACCTCCCTGCGGCTGTCAGTGCCAACTATTGTAGGCCTGCGCCAGTTCTCTTTAGCCAAACCGAGCGGGGTTAGCCCGGTATCTACGTTGACTACATCACGATGCATATCCACGTTCGACTTTAGAAAGTAGTCTCTGAGATTGCACACCTCGCGATTATGAAGGGTCTTAGCATTTAAAAAACCTCGACCCCCACATTTCCGCGGGATGTACAATCTCATGACTGACGACCTTGGGTGGTGCATTCGGAATGCAGTCAACTGAGTCCGGACTTTCCTATCGATGGTATCGAGTTCAGTCTGAGTCCACTTGAGTATGCCAAAAGAGTACATCAAGAGTGGCATGACCCAACTGTTACAGGCACGCACCTTGTTACCACCTGACAAAAGACTGTTAAGTACCTTTTTCAGGCGGCCAAAGAAACGTTCCTGTAACATTTGTTTCATGCCGACCTCATTGATGCATAACGCCTGTGACATACCCAAGTATTTATAGGTCTCAGTTACGAGGAGTGATCTGAGGTTAGTGGAATCAGAGAGTTGTATACCCTCCGACTCCACCACCCGCCCTCGCTTTACATGAATGACTGCACATTTGTCCACACCAAACGCCATTTTAATAGAATTACTGAATGTTTCAGTTACCTTCAGTAAAGCTATTAATTGAGGGTTGGTGTGGGCGAATAGCTTTAAATCATCCATGTAAAAGAGGTGGGATACCATCTGACCCTCTCTTCGTAACCTATAACCTAACCCTGAATTCACTAGTAAAGTACTAAGTGGGTTCAGGGCTAAGCAGAACCAAAGGGGACTCAGACTGTCCCCTTGAAAAATACCCCGCTCTATAGTTATCGGCTCGCCACTACCCAAAGCCTGGCGACACCCTGGATAGAGAAGAACCGTCCTCCATTGCCCCATACATGACCTTAGGAAGGTACATAGAGTTGTATTCACTTTATACAACTCCAGCACCCTCAAAAGCCATGTATGTGGCACGGAGTCAAACGCTTTCTTGTAATCTATCTAGCATGCCACCAGATCCTTATTATTTATTATTATTCTCTTTATTTTATTCTTAAACTTATTAATTACATTTTTAAATACATATATAAAAAATAAAACATATATTTAAAAATATAAAAAATAGTACCCCACCGGCATCGGGTACAGGGACCAAGCTACCGGTGGTTAGGGCTCCAGAGAAAGGAACTTCCTCACAATACGCGCCGTGTCGAGGAGTACTGCCTTCTGCATCTGGCCCTTGACCCAACCATCTAACCCGAGCCTCTTCAGATGTTGGTCGAGGCTCTTTTCTCTTTATTATTATTATTATTAGATTCCTAGATTAAAAGGCACTGCTTCGGCTCGGTTGCAAGAGATATGTCAACGGCTATTCTATTTCCAGTAACTGAAGACCCAAAACAGCATACAGTTTTTAAGTCGGTTTAACTTCGACATAACCAGCCATTAATAAAGGGGAAATTTCCATACTTACATACCATACATTCATACCAGGAAAAGGTTCTTGTGCGAAACATGTGCACTACGGGTGAGCTAAGGTATCATCTCGTCATGTGTAGATTCAATTTCTAACAGAGTCTCGTAACGACCATGATCATTATTTATTTGAAGTACTTTCGTCATTTATAATGATGAGCTTTATAACGAGATAAGTATAGGTTATGAGATGATTATAGTTTTTATTGTCATTCACTTAGTTCGTTATATTTGTTCTTTCTGATTTAGTTGTAGTTATTATACTGGGTGATTTTATAGTTATATAGAGCAAAATCATCTGGAAGTATTAATTTGGCGATTTTTTTTTAAACCCCCATATATTTTTCCTTTCATGGGTAATGGAATGATGAGACGAGGTCTCGGGTTCGATCCCAGGTTTACCATGGCACACACCAATGACTTTTCGATGCTTTTCGAAGTTATGTGTGTATTTATCGCAGGTGTATAAGTGCCCGGTTAATGGCAATATGCTCGCCACCTATTACATTGGGACCTAAACATAAACTGGCGAAATGTGGGTGCTAGCACCTCTGCCTATTCTTTCGGGGAATACAGGCGTGAGTTTATGTTATGTTATTATCAAAAAAACAATGGTTTTTCTTCACCACGTTAATACTTCTTGATGATTTTGCTATCTAAACTGTGCTCAAACTCTTTTTATCCGAAACGACCATAAAATCATCCAGATGGCTGATGAATACCAACTGCAACTGGCGGTAGTGCACGCGACTGCCACGCAGGAAGCGCGGGTTCGATTCCCGCTCAGTGCAAATATTTGTATGCATGAATATGGCTATTTGCCTTGGCCTGGGTGTTTCTATATTTAATAATGTATGTATTAACAAAAAAAAAAGTATATAAGTAGGTATGTTTATCCGCATTCTAGATTCCATAACACAAGCTATAAAAGCTTACCATGGGTCTAGATAGCGTTGTGTAGAATTTTGTGGAATATTTATTTATTTATTATAAGGTTTGAGGTGAGCCTGATGGAGTACAATTGGGTCACCTCCTCTTCCAGTGGATATCATAAAAAGTAAGTAAGGGATAGGTTAGTTCTTCATCTGACAGTAATCAAACAGCTCGTGACAAAAGTGTTTGCTTAACAGCAATAGACTCGCCTCCTATTGAGTGAGACCGATAATCCATACAAATATTATAAATGCGAAAGTAACTCTGTCTGTCTGCCTGTATGTTACGCTTTCACGCCTTAACGACTGAACCGATTTTGATGAAATTTGGTATAGGGGTAGATTAGACCTTGAGAAAGGATATAGGCTATGTTTTGTCGCGATAACCGACATCCACGCGGGCGGAGACGCGGGAAAAAGTTAGTATTATTATAATTGCGAAAGTAACTCTGTCTGTCTGTCCGTCTATAATGTTACACGCTGTCTGTATGTTTCACGCCTAAACAACTGAACCGATTTTGATAAAATTTGGTATAGGGGTAGATTAGACCATGAGAAAGGACATAGGCTATGTTTGGTCGCGATAACCGACATCCACGGGGGTGGAGCCGCGGGCAAAAGCTAGTCCATACTAATATTATAAATGCGAAAGTAACTCTGTCTGTCTGTCTGTATGTTACACTTTCACGCCTAAACCACTGAACCGATTTTAATGAAATTTGGTATGGCGGTAGGTTAGACCATGAGAAAGGACATAGGCTATGTTTGGTCGCGATAACCGACATCCACGTGGACGGAACCGCGGGCAAAAGCTAGTAATGTATAATACAATTGAGAAAATGTGTGTTTCAATATGGCGGTAGGTGAGGATATACAGACGTGTTGTGTGTTTATAACTCATTTTGTAAATCATTTTCGTAAGGTTACAATACAAGTCCGTTGCCTGCATTAGTTGGAAATAAAAGGTTACGGTTTGAATCCCAGTCACTTATTTGACATTTAGGATATCGAGATTGAATTTTTTAAAGTTTCTTTTTTTCGTAAAAATTTATCCTCAGCTATAATCCATTCAAAACGAGATAATTGGTTTGATCTCGTTGGTTTGATACATGTAGTTGGTAGAAAGAGGTAGGTAAGTGGTGTGACCTGATAAAGGATGTAGCGAAGAGAGCATGCTGAAGAGGTAAGCTGAGATGGTTTGGAATAAAATGAATGTTGATCGAATATTAAATCTAGTAGGTAAGTAAATATAATAATATTAGACTGTTTATACTGGAGATTGATGGCACTTGGTGGAATCTGCTACACATATTGAATAACACACTTGTACTTTTCTTAAAACATCAATGTAAACCTTTGAGAATGCCGTAAGGCGAAACCGGTCAGGTCTAGAAATAAAATAAACTCAGTGGAAAAGTACAAGTGTGTTATTCAATAGAATAATCTTAGTGAAGTCAGTTGAGGTCGATCTTGAATATACATCCATTAAATATTCGAATACATCGGGAAAAAAGAAATGCTTAAGTGGGTTCAACCCACGACGTTTCCCTTACAGGGGGAAAAAAGCTATCAATACTGCTTGACTGCTTCCGTGCTTAGAGCACGTTAAATATCTATCCTGGTTGTCAATGGTCTTCAGGTCGAGACGGAGGCCTATATGAGCGAACGGAACCACTCTGTTAGCAGTAGGCTGCTAACGACAACTTAAGCTGGGAGTTCAGACAGCAATCGCTCCTAATATTAACGAAAATAACAAGTCATTTTAAGTTCGAAAAACATCGGAAAAAATGAAATGCTCAACTTAAAAGTTAGCATAATAAAATATCTATACATATTGTATTGTATTGTATATCAATGCTATAAAAAATCATAAAAAAAGACATTATAAATTTAAGCGATGGCGTTCGCTTACTCGAAGGGACTCTGAACTGAGGGCACGGGTACGATCGGGACTAGTGGAAATATGATGTCATATCTAGAATAAGGGTTGGCAGCTCAGAAATACTCAAAAGATCACGAACTGGTTCAAAGATAGGTAATTAAATGAAGAGTGCTACCGAAGCACAGACAAATTCTTTTCAGCTTCTTTATTTATTAGTGTATAAACTATACCCTGTGTGGGTATAACTCCCATCAATTTTCATACCATGAAATACCTACACGATTTTTTTAATTGTGTCAAGTATCAAGTTCCGTTTCAACCAAACCTGAGTATACAAAAACCATTTATTATTCCAATATAACTCTTATTTCTACAACAATAAGACTCTCGGCACTGAAACCTAAGTTACAAGTCCTTTTCACTTATCTATAGACCACAAAGTTATTTAAGTAAATGGTTATAAGCAGAATAATATTATGTTTTCACGAGAACACCATGGTAGTTGACCTTTTGTCCTATAAACGAAGAAAATAAATATTATGAGCTTCTTACACAGTTTTCCATTTGAACATCAACAATGGCACTTAATAGTGTCACAGTGTTATTTATGTTTATATTGTTAGTAAATGCTAAAATTGTAATATTAAATAATGGTGAAACAAAGCAAGAGTTTGATGAAGATGTTAAAAATATAGATGATGTATTCAATGGTGTTTATGCTGAATGTTTTACACAATTTTCGTTTCCATGCATTCAGAGAAAGACGTTGAAGTATTTAAAACATTTGAATAAATTAAGTGAAGTATCTGTTATTGGGGAATACGTGAAATTCGGTAAGTTTTAGATTTGTTATCAAGTTAATTATTATTATAACTATATATAATATATTTATAAATTGTGGCAAGAGTGTAACTTCACAAAAGTGCACCTGTGAATTGTCACAAATTTTCGAATAGGTACTACTATAATACATAAATAAAAAAAAACTTGTGAATTTTATCGTCGTTCGCGTGGATGACAGTTATTGCTGAATTAAGATGTAAACTATCCTATCCTTCAAGTTGGATCAAACTGCACACGGTGTGCAAATTTGAGTTAAATTGATTAAGTAGTTTAGGAGTCCATCGCGGACAAACAACGTGACACGTAATTTATATTTATTAAGAATAGGTGTTCCCGGCTCGAAGGACCATATTTACTAGTACTTGTTAATACTTGTACTTGTATATATACCATTTTGATTCACGAGGTTAAAATGATATGATGAAGTGCTCGAGAACGTTTAACTACACTATAAAACCTATGTGTTTACTCTAATGCAACAATACGAGAATTGATCAATATTATTTGTATATTTTAGTTACAGTCTAAGAAATGCTTACACAGATATTATATAAAATTACTGGCCCTTAAAATATACACCTCGGCCTACTCTTTTGGATATTAAAGTGATCATTATAAGATAAAATAAAGTAGCGACCTTAAGAAAACTTCTTGGCATCACGAGTATCTAAAGAATTGCTATGATAGTTATGTCAGGCTCATAGCTTGTAACCGTAGTACGATGATAATATGATTTTTTCTTTGTAGTGAAACTTAATTCTAGTAAACATGAAGAAAACAATGAAATAGAAGACCAAAACACGAAGAAGGACTCTGAGGAGCTGACACACTTGATTGATAAAGCTATTGACAGCTTTTTTGATAACCACATTATCAAGTTCAATGCTTTGGGAAGAGATATCTCTATACCTAATAATGGTAAGTATTTTTTCATATACCCTGAAATAATGATTCCATTTAAAACTAGCACAAGTTATGTGCAACTGAAAATGCCCAGCAGTGGCGAAAAATTAACATTTTCAAAATTTAAGCCGGTGGAAATATAAACTTACCTCGATCTAGTTTGTTTTATGCCATGCGACCCATTGGGAATCCGGCATGAATCGGGTTATGGAGACCCTACTGACTTCCATTAATGTTAAAACAATACTTGTGACTCAATAGGTGGTAACACCTATTGTCAATTTCTCTCACCATAAAGATACCTCATTATTTTTTTCATCTAATTTTATTGTTCCCGTAAATTATGTAATTCAAATATATGTTTTTTTCCAAGCATTAAGTATTCTAACTATACAATGTAAAACATCGGAAAAAGGTGAATCTTTCCAGGCGGGGCTCAAACCCGCGATCTTTCTCTTACAAGGACAAATGCCTTGACCAATAAATAGGCTACCGAAACTACTAAGTCCCGCCCGAGAATACTCAACTTTTTCCGATGTTTCCGAATTCAAATATTGTAAAAAGAAAACATTTTTTTAAACTAACTAAAACAATACCATTCCAATCCTACAGTCGAAGAATTTGTCGGTAGAAAAAAGCGGAAGGGAGGTGGTGGCGGCGGAGGTGGACACATGATGATGGGTGGAGGAGGACACGATGGGGGCCACTTTGGGAACAAGAAGATGATGATGATGGCAATGATGTGTATGAAGATGAAAATGATGATGGTAGGGAGGCATACCTACTTTAAAATGTTTCCGTTTTCTGTCAGTTTATTGGGACGTATCGCGTTAAAGATGTTTTTTCTGGTCCAATTGGTAAATTGGAATACATATTACCTGGATGGTGAACTAAGGTGAAGTTCAAACTGATGTAGTACAAGTACAGACTGATGATTTTTCGCGCCCGGTTAAAGGATCTGGAATTGTATGATGAATTTTCTGCACTTTTTTTTGCTTTTATAATGTACAGTCAACGCCATAAGTTGATTAACACTAAATATTTTACAAATCTTTCTTATATTGGAATGCAGCTGTCTATAGTAAATGTAGTGTTATGATTCCCAGAAGACAAACTTAATTTACATATTCAATGTTTTTTTTTACAATTTTATGTAAGGTTTAGGGGCCACAATGTTTAATAAATTAGAATTTGTTAAGCTACTTTTGTAGTTGAATGTACATACTTAAATACATATACTCACGTCTGTAAATCCCCGAAGGGGTAGGCAGAGGTATATTAGGACCCACGTTAAGGGGCGAACCTATTGCCGTCTAGCGGGCCCTTTGCACATACAAAGTGAATACATAACATACAATGGATGTTGAAAAGTTAGTACATTGGTACTGCTTATTTCTATAAGAAATTTCTCCCAGCAGATCGGCGAGAGGAGATCGTGACTAGCGTTTGCCCGCGGCTCCACCCGCGTGGATGTCAGTTATCGCGACCAAATAAATAGCCTATCTGTTAATCCAGGGTGTCAACTAACTCCATACCATTTTCTTTTAAATCGCTCTATCCGTTTAGACGTGAAAGATCATCCATTCATCCATACTCACAAACTTTCGCGTTTATATAATAATACTCGTATTAGTAGAATCAGAGTAAAAGCTGTAATCTACTTAGCTCATGCTAACTTAGGCTATACAGACTACTCAATATAAATATCTAGTAAGTACAATACAATAAAATACAAGTAAAGTAGCTTTGTACAAAATACAGGTCTCATTTAAAAGCATTAGATAAAAGAAGCAGACCCGGGACTCCAAAGTGCGAGCGAGATTAAGGCAAAGATGATCTTATAGACAAAAACAGTAGGTAGATGTGCTTCCTATGATAACACTTAATCTACTTTCTATAATTTACAGATGTTGCCAGCAATGATGGGGATGATGGGAATGATGTCTTTTAAAGGAATGATGTTTAGCATGATGTCATTCATGGTGTCGAAGGTATAAAAATAATAATCTAAGGAATTTAAGCAATTGCATTTTGTATAAAATTTGATGATAAATATTAAATTTACAGATGATGTTGCTTATGAAGATTTTGGAGAAGAAAGGAGGCGCAGGTGGTGGAGTCGGTGGTGCAGGGGGAGGGGGTGATGGGGTAAAAACTTACAATAAAATATTATATTTAGGGCACGTCAATGACTTAACTTTGCCTGATAGTAAAATGAAGGCAAAGTCACAGGAAAGATGGGCACTATCACAGACATCAACAATGTTGCTATGATGGTCCAACAGCCTTAGAATAGTCTTCCACGCCCGACTTAAAGGCTCCCGGACTGTAGGAAGGAAACACGTGTACTAGTTAATAATTCCAAGCCTTTATAGTGCATTAAAGAATAGGCACCGAACTGCTTGGCTTTTGATGGAATTGTTTACATCGTATAAGGGTAACAACTAAGCATTGAACGTAGATTTTATTCTCCTCACTCTCGATTATCATTTAACAATTACATATTGAAGTTAATTCCTTCTGAATGAACGATTGACTGTTTACTGCCGATTAAATTTAGATGGTAGTAAAATAAATGAAAGAATTAGATGCACCTTCAAAATGTTGTCTAGCAAGTTTCGAATACACCCATTGCAGCATTGCGTTGTAGGTATTTCATGCACATCAAATAAAAATATTTTCGCTACATACCAAAACCAAGAGTACTCTTTATTCTAGTGAGTGTTATACTTGTTATACGTGTCTTTCTGTCTGTCTGTCTGTCTGTATATTACGCTTTCACGCCTAAACCACTGAACCGATTTTGATGAAATTTGGTATAGGGGTAGATTAGACCATGAGAAAGGACATAGGCTATGTTTGGTCGCGATAACCGACATCCACGCGGGCGGAGCCGCGGGCAAAAGCTAGTTATATTATAATCATGAGTAATTAAATAATCCACCATTTTAAAATTGTGTAAGCATTTGGAAATGTTGTCTATAAATAACACCAGGACTGCTCTTTAAATTTTTACTTCTTACCATTCCGAAGGGTGTAATTTTTTAACTGTTTATAAAAAGTTAATTACAGGGAAACTTGGGTTCACACTTTTCCACTCTTTTAAAACATGTTGTTAACATTTTTAGGGATGGGCAGCCGGCGGTGGGGGTGGTGGAGCCTGGATGCCTGCAGGTATAATACCTATATAATAAACCTAATATCACGATACAAACGCAGAATGAAAAAAATATCCCTTTGAAATGCAGGTGGACAAGATTTCGGCGGTGGAGGAGGAGGTGGATACGACGCTAATGGACAGTGGCAGAGTAGATCAATACTTGAAAAGAAAGAAACCATTATCGATAAACCTGTAATATCATACATAACTCCTGTAGTAACATATAATAATCCGAATAAACTGCACAAAAAGGCTAGAAAAAATGACGCTATCAATAAAAACAAAAACGAACCAATCATCAAATCTAGAAGGAAGAGAAGTATTATTGACGCATTCCGAAGTTCTTATTTCTATTGGATGAATCAGCTTTTAGGAACAAGCAATAATAATAGGAGAACTTCTAACGTTCCGAAGTACAAGATTGTAAATGGTATCAAATATATTTTCTATCCGTATCGACAGCAGAAGTATTATAAATCTCCTAAAGAACTGCAGAGTAACAAAATAAAAAACGTCATTGAAGATACAGCAATAATTACAGCTGATGACTTCAATAAAGGTGAAATTATTGAAGGTGCTGTGGAGAGTCGAATGACTAAAAAGAAGATTATGAAAATGAAAGATGCAGTGAATGAAACTTTGGACGATAATCCATGGGAATGACTATATTATTTGATGAAATTGTATGTGCTGGAAAATATAGTTGAGCCGGACTTGAGAGCGTTTATATTTTTGTAGATAATTTAGTGTTCTTGTTATGATGATTGTTCTAGTTAATTTATTTAAGTTTTAAGCTTGTTTTAAGTAGTTATTGTGCCGTGTGTGAGTTATTAGTAAAATATTTAGTCAAAATCACATGACGTTCTTTTCTTTCCTTCAAAATAAACCTGTGTTCAACGCCATCTAGTTGAAAGTGATTATACTACTTCTTACAATATGTTGTAGTTCCGTAGAGTGAACATGAAGGCGATTGGCACACTACGACGCGCGACGCGGCGTCGAGCGTTGTTGCGTCGACGCGGCGTCGCGCTCGTCGCCTCTACGGAGCTCATTTTGTATAGAAAAACGCGGGGTCCCACACACTGACAACGCAATCACGCGCGTTGCCGCAGAATACGCGCGTACAAGCAGAAAACGCGAGGTATGGCACACTGAAATCGCGCGCGCGTTTTTCGAGGGATTTTTAGTCCGAGAGCTGTTAGAAATTTCTGTGTAGGTATTTGAGACGAATTTTAAATTAATATTATTGCAATGCAACATGACTATTTAACAGCAAAAGAGCGCTTTCACATCAACTGACGTCCGATATCCAATATCCGACATCCGAGATCGGAGGAAGTCAAAAATCGATGCCCAATATCGGGTATTGGAGCCGGCACCACTTTTTTGGCTCGTTATCGGAACACGCAGAGACTGCAAGCGACTTTCAACCTAAGTGGCATTTTCTTAGTTACGTCTCTTTTCGCGTTAATAGATGACGCTGATCACGAATATAAGAAAAACAATTAGTTACTATGTCATGTCAATAAGTCGAAAATTGCTTGCACTTCTAATCATTTTCTCTTCATCTCTAGCGTTCTTAATATAGTCTGGGCTATCGAGCTAATGGTCGGATGGCTTTACTTTACTTTTCTCAAAATTTTAGATTATTTCACACACCTACCTACCAAAAAAATTCTAATACCTATCTCTCGGACTATACTAGCTCTCCCGCGTCGACGCGCGTCGACGAACGACGCCGCGTCGAGCGTTGTTGCGTCGACGCGGCGCGTCGCGCTCGTCGCCTCTACGGAGCTCATTTTGTATAGAAAAACGCGGGGTCCCACACACTGACAACGCAATCACGCGCGTTACCGCAGAATACGCGCGTACAAGCAGAAAACGCGAGGTATGGCACACTGAAATCTGCCATCACGCGCGTGTTTTTCGAGGGATTTTTAGTCCGAGAGCTGTTAGCAATTTCTGTGTAGGTAGGTAATTGAGACGAATTTTAAATTAATATTATTGCAATGCAACATGACTATTTAACGGCAAATTTAGAGCGCTTTCACATCAACTGACGTCCGATATTCAATATCCGATATCCGAGATCGGGGGAAGTCAAATATCGATGCCCAATATCGGGTATTGGAGCCGACACCACTGTTTTGGGTGGTTATCGGAACACGCAGAGACTGCAAGCGACTTTCAACCTAAATGGCATTTTCTTAGTTACGTCTCTTTTCGCGTTAATAGATGACGCTGATCACGAATATAAAAATAGTTACTATGTCATGTCAATAAGTCGAAAATAGCTTGCACTTCTAATCATTTTCTTCATCTCTAGCGTTCTTAATATAGTCTGGGCTATCGAGCTAATGGTCGGATGGATTTACTTTACTTTTCTCAAAATTTTAGATTACTTCACGCACCTACCTACCAAAAAAAATCTAATATCTCTCGGACTATACTAGCTCTCTCGCGTCCACGCGCATCGACGAACGACGCCGCATCGAGCGTTGCAGTGTGCCAATCGCCGAAGCGGCCCTGTGAGTGTGTATGACGATGCCATAACTTTCTAAATTGAACCAGATAATATTTTTCAACATTTCGTGCTTATAAAATTAGCATAACATTTTCTTATTTCCAATAACTAAAAAACTACATTAATAAATCTGTACAACACTCAGCTTTAAAGGCGATATTCTACATTTTATATAACAGTAATGTATCATTTTATGGCTAAATACAAAAATTGTGCTAACTACTATAAATTTTAATAACTAAACATATAGACAACAGACACAACAGATATTTTTTCATTAGATTCAATTTGATATTTTAGAAAACGCAAAAACGCCATCTATGATTTACATGGTGAACTACTAAGCACCACTCACGGTACTAGATTCCAATTTCAGATATAGATGGAGATGCTAGTAGTAAGGATTTAATGACTGAATTTTAACACGCAACGTAGTAATTCGACACTCTTGATAACATCCGATATGGTCTAGTGGCTAGGATACCTGGCTCTCACCCAGGAGGCTCGGGTTCGATTCCCGGTATCGGAAAGTTCTTTTTGTAATTTTTATCAATACACGCTATCATATTGGTTAGAAGATTTTGTATTGTTATATGTCTTAGATAAATCGACCTTTTGATTTTTCTCATAAAATATTTGTTACAGCACAACGTTGAATTTCTAACTACAATCCTAAATTATTTTGGGGCACCCCCAGCAACCGTACGGGGTTGGTAGCTTTCCTTGGAGATTTCTGCACGAAAAAAACCTGCCAATTTAACGGTCTTCATTTTGAAAATATATTAAGGTACAAGTAATAATACTAAACCTTATAGTCGTAGTAACTTTAGTCTAGCTAAAGTTTTGAATCTTAATTTTATATACACACATTATACTCACGCCTGTAAATATCTGGAGGGGTAGGCAGAGGTATATTAACACCCACATTTTACCAACTAATTACCTATTTCTGATTTTTGGCCCGATGTATGTAATAGGGGCAAGCCTTTTGCCACTAAGCGAGTTTTATTAACGAAATCTTTTTGGCACGATTCATAAATTGGTGTTCTAAACGGAATACTCTAGTTATAAATTATTAAGCTTGATATTAGAATTAACAGATGCGTAGAGATGTTGCGTTTTTGGCAGTTTTCTACCGTCTCTACCATGGTGAATGTTCTGACGAGCTCTTCCAGTTAGCCCCACCCTCTCCTTTCCTACACAGGACGACACGTGCAGGGCTAAGATACCATCCATTTACGGTGCAGAGAATACCTGCTAGAACCAAGCGTTTGAGTGATTCATTCCTATGCCGCACCACTAATGTAGCTGTGTGCTGAATTTTCTAAGAGTCTTATCTTTTTATCGCATTTATCCGTTTTCTCAATTTCCTCCTTGAATGTCGAGCGTTTATTAGTCATGTACTTCAGTATTGTTGTAATGCTTGTTCAAATAACATAATATACTTAGAATTGATCGAATATTCTAAATTCTAGAGCAATCAATACAAGACCTGGAATTCCCTGCCAGCTCACGTGTTTCCTTCTTCCTACAGTCCCGGGTCCTTTAAGCGGGGCGTGAAAAGGCATCTAATGAGGCCGTCAAACTGAGTGCCACCACTGTTAACATGGTACATGTTTATGATGGTGACTCTCTTTCCGAGACTTTGCCTTTAGCTTAACATCAGGCGAGGTGAAGTCAAATTGACGTTACTTGTATAAAAAAAACCAGTTTTGATTAATTGTAATTAATAACTTATTATTAAAAATCTTTGCTTAAAGAATCACTTCTTAGCAACGATTCTGTCTAGTGCGGTATCGTTTTCTTGCTGTAGTTACGGTCTGATTTCTATTAGGATTGCAGACAGCTTCTGTAATTCATAGTCTACTGATATAACACTTTATTTGTAGTACAAAGCAAAGATATCTTATAAACTATACATATGTTATTCACACTCTAAAATGTCAACAAAAAAATTATGACCAAATGGTCACAATTCCTTCCACCAATCAGAGACGCGACAGTGCGCTACGCCACAAATCGTCTTTAATAAATTAATTAGTAATAATAAAATAAATGACGAGACTCTCGTGAAAGCTGAGAAAGATAAACAAATAAAGTATCTTGATTTAGCTCACGAGATTGTCGAAATGTGGTAGGTGGACTCGGCAATCATTGTTCCAATAGTTATAACCGTCAATGGACTTATAGCCAAGAGCCTCGACAAACACTTAAAGAGGCTCGCGCTGGGCAGCTAGGGCCTGATATAGAAGGCAGTACTCCTCGGCACGGCGCGCATAGTGAGGAAGTTCTTCTCTCTGGAGCCCTGACCAGCGGTAGCTTGGTCCCTTTACTTGATGCCGGCGGGATATTATTTTCTACGTACACAACGCTATTTTTAAAAAAAAAAAAAAAAAGATATCCAGATCCAGACATAGGTAATAATTATGCTAAGTTTAACTAGCTTGTGTGACGGAATCTAGGATGCGGATAAACATACATATAACATATAGAAACACACAGACCAATGCTAATTGCCGTATTCATGGATACAAACATAATAATTGCACTGCGCGGGGATCGAACCTGCGCCTCCTGCGTGGTAGTCGCTTTCGCTACCGCCACGCCACAGAGGCCGTCAAAGGATGTCTATGGACTTGAACAACACCAGGGGACTCACACTCGTGCTGCTGACCCTATAAGAACAGATAGTTTCTGTGCCGTCACTCAATTTTCTTACTATAAGTTTTATTATTGTAAGAAAACCAAAATGATTTTATCTTATCTACATGGCTAGATGTTACGTAATAACTTTCGTTCATGTTTCGCACATGCCCGAAGTTTCGTTCGTATCTTGGTAGTCTCCTGACAGTCGCGCAACTCAAACGTCTTCCTACAGTCCCAGGTCCTATAAGCGGGGCGTGAAAAGGCATCTGATGAGGCCGTCAAGCTGAGCGCCACCACTGTTAACTTGGTACATGTTTACGATGGTGACCCTCTTTCCGAGACTTTGCCTTTAGCTTACTATCAGACGAGGTGAAGTCAAATTGACGTGTCTTTTATAAAACGAGTGTAACGCCCCTGGTGTTGCATGGTAACCATTTTCCATCAGGTGGGCCGCGTGCTTATCTGCCACCTAAGTGGTATAAAAAAAAACTTAACCCGAAACACTCAGTTTTGCCCCACAAAACTTTGTTTTCTTACCAAATAAGTAATTAGGAATAAATAAATAAAAAAGTAAACTCTAATACCGGAACTAAACCACTGATTAACTAAAAACTAGGTCAAGTTGTTAATTAGGTCATTATGTGTGTGACATGAAAAACTATATGTCTACGGCTATACTAATTATGTTTGTAAATATATCGTAATTTGTATTCTATCAGTAATTAAGTGGCCAGCACCCAGCGGCTGTCACTTTCGAAAGCAACGAGGCGAGCGGCACCATAGCTTAGCCGTAGTTAAGACGTTAGTTTAATTAAGAAATGTTAGCTATAACGCTTAGTTTGATCTAGTGGTTAATAATTTTTGGATTAATTATAATACCTAGATCAAATTAAACTGTTTGATGTTATCAAACAGTTTAATTTGATCTAGGCATTGTATAGATATGTAATACACAGGTATTACATTGCAAAATGACTATAAAATATATTAAATTGTACATGTAAACACTCTTTAATTACTGATCATATTATTAATAACTTGCAAAAAAATTATGACTTATTTGATGTTGTTAACAAAAGTTAAATTAAATAATTTACTTAAAATTACACGTGATACGTTTACTACGTTTGACAAAAGTAATTTTACTTCATCATTACATGCGTTAGGTAAAGGAAAAAGAGAGCACTCCGGTTTCACGTAAAAAATGTTAAAAAGAGTGCTATTAAAAAAAGTTACCTTTTCGTTATAACCACCAACAATCAATCAAATCCACTGCTGGACATAGGTCAAACTAAATCCTCCTAATATTAGGAGAGGCCTATAACCACTAACATTAGATTAATCATTGTAAATATTATAATAATAATAATAAATCCATTTATTGCATGAAACATGGTAATGTGTAAAGGTATTAAATTACAATGAGTAGTACAGCATGTCTCACAGAAATCCTGCATGCAACATTATATCAGGTTTTGGACAGTTTTAGTCCAAGATATTAAATTTTACTTACAACTAAAATAAAATGTTGGTGTATATAAACATGAGAAATATTCAAAAAGATTATTAAAACTTCTATAAAATCAGCGGTAATATGTAATGGAACTGCATTATTAATTTAACTAATAGTTAACCAACTGCTTCCGTGATGGTACCACCTCGCGCTTTCCGTCGGCCACTACACACGGTCAAAGACCCAGATCTTCACCTTGCTCTTGAGACTTGAATTGACAGTACTAGTGATGCTCGTGTAGTTTATCGATATCGATAAATACAATGTTTTCTACCTTTTCTGTTCATTGCTGGTATAAAAGTATTAAACGTAAAATGAATTAATAATACTGACACAGACTGATACTGGCTTGTATACTCGTACTGTAGCTAGTAATATAATTATTCAATTATAAATAATGTTGTCCGTGACCCGTTCAAGATAAAATCGTAAATGTGCTATGCCAGATTGAACTCTATCACTATACCAAAATGCAACTAAATACGTTCAACAATCTTTGCTTTGGATAGTAAATATCCTTACATCTGACCATCCTCCCAACAAACTTTCACAGTTATAATATTAGGTAAATAATTATGTAATCGTTATTTCTATGTAAAATCTAATTTCAGATAATTTAATTATTATTCAAATCAGCAATATTAACTAAATAATACTTTTATTTACAGACATTAATCATTATCTGTGAATTTTATACCGGGTGTAAGGGGATCCATTTTTATTATGCCAATGTTTTATGTGCCTGGTACCGTACTTGGATACGCGAGAGATCTGTGAAACTGCATAATGATAGATGGGTACAAACCATTGACTGCAGGCAGTCAAAAATGGCAATGCCGTCGATAAACAAACGACTAACGAAACGCCTCTTAAGATTAGACCGAACCAGTCTAAGCACAATTATGGGGACAATAACGGGTCACTGTCCCCTCAACAAGCACTTATACACCATCGGTGTCACGGACAGTCCTCTCTGCAGGGGGTGTTTCGGCGCCGAGGAAACGGTCGCCCACGTAATACTGGACTGCGAGGCAGTGGTCAGTCAACGATCCCAAATCCTCGGCACAGTGAGGTCGCTCCGCGAAGCCTGCGAAGCCCCCAGTAAGCTTCTGCGCTTCTGGGCGGAGCTAGGCTGGCTGATCTAGCCAGTGCTCTTCACGTACAATGGCCCAAAAAGAGAGGCTAAGTGCGGAAAAAAAAGTCCCCTATCCTATCCTATCCGTGCCTGGTACCTGGAGTACTACTAGGGGCTTTCGGCTTCGGGAGCTTTCCCCTTACACCCAGTATTAATACCCCCCTAATTTTATTTTTTCGTGCGGGAATCCCCTCAGTTACCCCCCTGCCGGAGCCGGAAGGGGAGGTTATGTCGAGCTCGAACCGACTAAAACCGTACGCCGACTGTGGGTCGTGGTGCTAGGCCGGAGGTGAGGTTGTCATCGACATATCCCTCGACACCAAACCCCAGCAAATTGATCAAAAATAATTTGTTAATCTGTAACTTTTCGCACATCGATTAAACCAATCCCCCTCACTACACGTTAGTGCGAAAGAGAGCCAAACGTTCTCCCGCTCACCGTTTAGCTGAGATGAATTTAGTAAGTCAAGTGATAGCGTACCAATCGCGCGTATGGTACTTTTACCCATATGACCTTTATCGTAAACGTGTAGTGTTGTGATAAGGATATTTAGAGATGGGACACAGGTAATTTATTTTATTCACTATTTTTATTATAATTTATTTTAAACTTTCTATTTTTGTTGTGACTTAATTTCAGATTTCCCGCGTATTTTTGTTAAACTTTTTAATTTGATTGTTTTGTTTATTTTTTATTCTTCACAGTAAGTGGTTAGAAATGGTTTTTACTGAGTTACTTTTTTTTAAGTTAACCCAGAATAAGTCGGAATTGTTATTTAAGTTTTTAACGCAATTGTGAACTTTGTGACCACGGTTTGATTACTTTCTATAGGATATTTTTGAGGGTATTTCAGGACGTAAATATCCAATTCATGACGTCATTACCACCATTACGAAAGTAGCTGATGAACACATCACGATATATCAGTACCTGACTATTTATTATCATCATAAACTATCACTTTTAACATAGTTGGTTGTTCACATTTATGCGCAATGATTCATCATTGTGTGCTTAAGCACAATCATGCCACCTCGACCCTTTACTTTCTCAGCAGTGTATACTCTTACTTGCCATTTCACAATATCGGACTTACTTTTTTTTACAAGCGATAGTTTTAGACGGTAAAACCTTAAGTGCTACACAGCATTTTGGCGGATCATTCTCTTTATAATGATGATTACTAATTAAAGCCACGAGTTTGTTTATTGTTCGATTGGTACATTACATACCATATACATGCCTAGTGGTATGGGTAAGGGACTGCTGAGACGAGGTCTCGGGTTCGATCCCAGGTTTACCATGGCACACACCAATGACTTTTCGATGCTTTTCGAAGTTATGTGTGTATTTATCGCAGGTTTATAAGTGCCTGGTTAATGGTATTAGGCTCGCCACCTATTACATCGGGACTTAAACATAAACTGGCGAAATGTAGATGCTAGCACCTCTGCCTACCCCTTCGGGGAATATAGGCGTGAGTTTATGTTAGGTTATACATATACTCACACCTGTAAATCCTTGTAGTGGTAGGCAGAGATGTATTAACACCCACATTTCGATAACTATGATTTTCGGTCCCATGTAATAGGGGGTGACTCTATCACCGTCAAGCGGGCATATTCATGGGTTGTATGTTTATAGTACAGTCGTATGAACAAACAGCGCTATCCTTTATTCACCTTCTATGACTCCCACAGGAAGAGGGGTCCCAACCTTTTGGAAATGTTGACTTTTCCGAGCGTGACTGCTGCCCGATCCTGGGAGAAAAGCCTAAACCAGAGCCTCTTTTGTCCATCAAAAGATGTAGGTACCTACCAACTTGAATAATTTTCATGATCTTATCAGCGGGAAGGATCATTTCTCACTGTGGGGAATCAGAGGCCTGACGGATGACACATTCGTGACTTCTATGGACCATTTCATCCAAGAGTGGAAAATATCATGATGTATCTTCTCTATATTGGGATGTTAGACTGACGTCGCTCTCGTTAAAGTCAAGACATTCCAATCCTGAGGATTAAAGCACTAAAACAGCCTAAACCCGAGCTGCAAAGCTTAAGTTTTGGATGCAACCGGGCCAAACATTGGGATGATAATTAATGATTATGACTACATCAATGACATTCCATTTTAAGATTGTCCAGTTGCATTAACAGTTTCCACGATTCCAATAAACAACAGTTTCAGTTTGTAACTGGTCAAAATCACGACTTTATGTGAAGTCATCATCATCATCATCATCATCATCATCATCTTAGAGTTGTTCCTGATTGCATCTGAAGTTTTTATCTCGCAGGATAAAGTCTGCTTGCTTCTTTTCCTGGTTTTGAATTGGCTTATAAGCTTTTATAAAAGCGACTACTGTATAACCTTCCACCCTGAAAAGAAAACCACTTCTGCCTCAGTAGAACATAAGGTTGAAGCCAAAATACATCCCATAATCATGGTCATCTTTGCGTAACTCCTGGTCGCATAAGAAGCCCTCATCTCGGAGTCAGAGGTCCACTTTCCTTACTTTCCACCTTGGATGGTCTTGGGTATCAGGTAGTGAGATCGTAAAAGAAATAAACCTTTTGCAAGAAGAAGTAACGCAAGGATAATGATGACGATCAATTTAAGGTAGCTATCAGAGTGTGTCAGAGCCTTAATGAACGTCAATTATTGAATTCTGTTAAAACATTGATCTCTGGTAACCCTAACTGCAATAAACATCTACCGTTTGTCTATAATCTGCCCCGATTGCAGATTGATAATGTATTTTTTATTGTCTGTACATTGATGACAGAAAGTCATTAGACTCAGCTGAATCCACATCTGGACCAGTCGTATACTATTGTACTGAAAAAATTGTGACGGTTGGTGGATCAATCGTGTTGTGTACAATAATTATTGTATACAACAAGTACGTGACGTCATAACAGCGAGCGTTAAAACCAAAATAATGTACACAATTGAAACGAGGACAGTAGATCACGTGCCTGCCAAGATGCAACCCGGCTTGACGCTTGAAAGAAGAAGAAAACGTCATATATCAACACTAGTATACTTCGGGATTCGTTTCATGGACCTAAATCGCAAGACTTAACGTGACCCTGGAACATGCGGATTGTTTTGATCTAAGCTTGGTGAATTTGAGCGCGTCTACTGCTGCAGCATCCTGTGCTATACTCAAAAGATACAAAAGACATGTGCACTGCGCGTATAGAGTACTTTTAAGATCAAGATATATGTCCCGAGCAATACATTCAAAACCCATCAAGCCAACCTATCCATACGTTGAAAGTAAGATTAAAAAGTCTTCAAAAATATCATTGATTTGACGTTAACGATAATAATGTTGGTATCACAATAGAACGACGATACGACGAACGATTTAACATTTACAAAGAACTTAACGTAAGAGGTAAACACAATTCTAACCATAACACACGAAGTGAATATTATAATGAATAGAAAGAACTAACAACTAGTTTTTTAAGTATGACTGAATGGAATCCTGCATTAAGGAAAATCTTGTCATTAGAAGTCTGGCGTAACATCAGGCAGAGTTTACGTTAAAAAAGATTTTGCAGTAAAAGTAAAAGAAATGGACAATATAATAGAGTGCAAATTAAATGTTTCAATACTACAAGGTTCTGGAGGTCAGAATTTCAGTTACTTAACGGAAAATAAATCAAAGTTCAGCCAAAACCTCAGTTGGTCTAAAGAATACGAACACCGGACTCCAGGGTGAGAGCATCGGATGAAATAATGCTAGGATGCAGAAGAATGATAATGTTTCGACGGAGGAGTCAAGCAAATTCACCATGTGGACCATGAATTCCAGACATCAAAATACTACTTATAGGAATAGTGAAAATACTTTTTGGGTTGAGACAAAATTATGACGTTACTAAGGGTTTTTTTTATCGTGCGATAAATCCCCACGGAGCCGGTAGAGGTGGTTATGTCGGACTCGAACCGACTAAAACGCACGCCGTCTTGGGTCCTTGGTAGCCGGAGGTGAGATAGCCAAAAGCATATCTCTCGCACCCCGGCATGTTACTAAGGGTTACAGTCAAAGTTAAGCTTTAAATCGTGCAGGTGAGAATAGCTCAGGTCCAGAACATCTCGACTGACACCATATACTCAAGTAAATTCAATAAGATAAATACGGTACTGCTTTTTCAAGTGAAAGACGTCATAGAATAAATAATTCTAAACGAAAAAGAAATGGAATGTTGTTATTATTCTGGGGTGCGATATAATGCGACATAACTTAACGCCAAGCATCATCGCTTGGTGTTACATTTTCTCTATCGAACTAACTTTCCTTCGCATGCTGGCTTACATCACATTCCTAAGAATTTGTGTGCGTTTTATGTGATAGGTATGAAAAAAACTAATGAACTTTTGGCATAAATATATCGTAACCTTCTAAATTACTTCCTGCATTATCAATATTGTTGGAACTTCAATTATTAGAGATGTTGTCTAGTTAAATCCTTATTATGAATTAGTATTCTAGGATGTCAGTTCATTTTCTTCTATCGTGTCAACGATTTATTTTTGCTTAATGATACACGGCGAAATTTGAGGAAATAATAGTAATAATGTCATCAAGTTTTTGTTTCAAGTCATTCTAAGAAAGCCCCTAATGTCCTAACGTTGGACTTGAGAACAAAATCTAATTATTTTCTCTACCACGAAAACCGCACAATTAAGTGAAGATGTACAGAATTAAACTAATTTATGAACCACGGTCGTAACTCAATTACTAAATAATATTCTCTAGAAAGTGATAATGTATAAAGCTTTACCCCTGATCCCTGTCTCAAAAATGTGGAAAAACACATCGGTAAAAGTGAAATGCTCAAGTGGGACTTGAACCCACGACCTTTCCCTAACAGGGGGATTACTCTTCTAACTGAGCTATTGAGCCACACCTCAATTATTTCTAATTTCCCTACTCCTTATATCCGTCTTTAGGGCGACGGTGGAGCCATCTACCAACTTTCTTACGAACTGTTAGAACCAATTAATGATTTTGCAGCCATTTTTAAACATTGATATTTGATGACTCCACCCAAATAGTTGAATGAGTTTTTATAGCATTTATTATGATAACTTTAAAATCGGATACAACAGGAAAAATGAAATTCTCAAGTGGGACTTGAACCTACGACCTTCTCTTCCCTTGCCGATGTATTTGAATGTTAAAGTTATCATAAGAAATGCTATAGAAATTCGTTCAAATGTGGAAAAAATCTATAAAGGTAAAGCCAAACATCTCTTGGCCACGTTTTATCCTTCCAAAGTCTACATTATAGCCATTATAACTTTTTAATTATTTTTTTTGTGCGGAATTCCCCTCGGATACCTCCCCTACCGGAGCCGGAAGGGGAGGTTATGTCTCGAACATACTAAAACCGCACGCCGACTGTGGGTCGTGGTGCTAGGCTGGAGGTGAGGTTGTCATCGACATATCCCTCGCACCCCGGCTGACCCAGGGCCATCCCTTACGGTCTGGCCCTTCCCAGGAGGGGGGACAACGGTGTCCCCGACTCGCCCCCGGAATGGGAGTAGCTATTATAACCAGGCATTTATGTGGCTCTTATTTTAAAAATGTTCTAAAATAAATCCGAGGTGTCTTCCTTCACTTTCATAGCAAATAAACAAAACTTAATAGCCTCTTCTATTGTCTATTTGACTGTACTTTCACAGTATGAAAAAAACTTAATTACTATCCACTCAGAACAATCTTTTGTAAAAATACATTGTTGATCTTCGTCATCTTCATGTGTCTTGTCCCAATTATTTGGGGTCAGTCCATTCATTCCTGACAGTGGTCATACTTACTATTGTATTAACTTCGAATATAAGTCATATAAACTTTTACAAATGGGTTCTACTGACTAGTCAAATTAGTCATCATCTACATAAAGACGTTAATCCTGATTGCATCCGAGGCTACGGTGTCCTCGGAGCTCAGGGTCCGCCTTCCGGCTCTTCCTCCTCCACTTCGCACGATCTTGGGCGTCCAAGGTAGTGAGACCGTCTGCACGCATGTCACCCTCCACGACGCCAAGCCAGCACTTCATGGGCCTACCCATTCTACCTGGACCCGGCAAAATTTAAAAGTCAAATAAGATACTATTATAGGTTGGGTGGATGATTAAAAATAAATAAAAACTTTAAAATAAGAACCGACGCAATTTTTACCGCTCTTTTACCATTCTTCATTTAATAAGTACGTTGGATAACTTATTTTAACTACAGGATAATACCCAAATACCCCTGACAAACTTTGACTGTGTCTAAAAAATGGGATCGAACATACTGTCATTTAAAAAATCTGGGGTTATGAAAAACGAAACTCTTCTTTTTGAAATGTTTTAGATTAAATTCAGGGTGGCGTTTTTCGCTTTCACAGCAAAAAAATAAAAGTTAATAACCTATTGTTTTCTCTATTCGAGTGTACTTTTACAATATAAAAACAAACATCTAATTACTATTTAATTGGAACATTTCTTTGGCATTGACATTGAGTGGAATTCAAGTTCATTTTTGCAACACAGTTCAATTCGCTTCTCAATGTAGATTCTCAATGTAGAAGTCATAATAATATATTGACTTCTCCCTGATTCTGTGGCGTGGTGGTAGTGAAAGCGAAGAAGAAAGAGAAGCTACGCAGGAGGTGCGGGTTCGAGTGCGGGTGACCGGTGGAGCCGCCTGTCACCCTAGCAAAAAAGCAAAAAAGTGCGCCTCCCCGTACTCGAGCCTAAATGGGCACACTATTGTCCCCACAACCCGAAGTGGACCACCTCGAAAGAGATGGTCATGGGTCTGCCGGGGTGCGAGAGATATTTTTTCGGAAATCTCACCTCCGGCAACCAAAGACGCAAGACGGCGTGCGTTTTAATCGGTTCGAGTCCGACATAACCACCTCCACCAGCTCCGTGGGGGTGGTATCCGTGGGGATTTAACGCACGATTAAAAAAAACTATATATACCCTATATAATTGTTAACAGTAAGGGCCTAGCCATTGCTGTGCGCAGGGTGGAGAGGGTGAGAACTCTCACTCCCAGGGACGCCACTAGCTCCCGCCTCGGTCCGGCCCTTGCCGGACATTTTTGGAACGGATGTTTTGGGAACGGGTGTTTTGGGAAACAGACAGAACGTTCAGAAAGGAATTAAATTTCGCTTTAGCAACACGGTGGAGTTCACTCGCTATTGTACTGACCATGGGTCATAAACTACAATATTGTTTTCTAAAAGTAATAAAAATATATTTTCTCCCATTGTAATGTCAAGAAAGCCTACATTCATAACGGCACTTAGAGTATCTAGAAGTCATGTAGTAAATTATTTCAGAACTGAAATAGTACAGTAGCCTACTTTCATGAGCCTATTCCCAATTGTGTGTGTCTACTTGTGAAAAATAAAGTATTTCAAAAAATATGATTTCAGTATCTACCGAATAACTTATCACAAATTACTGCATAATTTATATAAATTTTATAAGCGTCGGTAGTTTAGTGGTTAAGGAGTCGGCCTTACGATCGAGAGGTCCCGGGTTCGATTACACTACCGACGTGAACCCACTCCTAGCACAAGCAATTTAGCTTCGATATTCTTTAAAAAAAAAGAAACTTATAAAATCTAAAGTGTAATTGTAAACGTATTCAATAACTAGATTTTGCCCGTGGCTCCGCCCGCGTGGATGTCGTGTATCGCGACCAAACTTAGCTTATGTCCTATCTCAAGGTCTAATCTACCCTTATACCAAATTTCATCAAAATTCGTTCGGTGGTTTAGGCGTGAAAGCTTAACATACAGACAATCAGACAGAGTTACTTTCGCATTTATAATATTAGTATGGATGGTGTTTAAGTTTTGTTTTGACAGATCATTTTCTATACCAAAGTTTTTGTACATAAATGGAAGTCATGCGTATCATAAACGTGATGTTTCTGAAAAAATACGCGCTTGCATTGGTCTGGTCGTGGCTTGGAGGGTTACTCGTTAAGTCATCGGTCCCGGTTGCCATAAAAATGAAATCTATGGTCATATATATGGTATAGTCTCTTCCCATGCGGTGTCGTACAAGGCGACTAAGGAATAGAGCTGTTTAACATCAGACAGATATACAGCCCAGACTCAGCCTCAGATTCACGGCTTGAGTCAACAATAGAGACAGAATATGGCAATAGGATCACGCCCTATTACGTGAGACCGAATACATTGATTGGAGAAATGTGGGTGTCGTTTCACCTCTGCCTAACCCTCCGGGGATAAAGTCGTGATTGTGAAGAAAACAGAATGTATACCAACGAATCGATGAGGTAATAAAACATTATTCTTATTAAATTCTTGCTTATAGTCACCTATTCCCACATGCACCACCTTTCACATCTCTATCAAGTCTAACAATAACCTATTCGTACAACCACAAGTGTACCTGACATAGCCTTATAGGAGGTCAGGTGCTACAAACGTACCAATAACATTTATTAAGGTGACCTTCTTCGCGCAGTCGTGGTATTCACATGATATAAAAACATCTATAAACTATAAATTATTATTAAGTTAGTCGTGTCTGTATATTGGAGATCCATACTTCCATACTAATGTCATAAATGCGAAATTAACTCCGTCTGTATATCTGTCTGTCTGTATATCACGCTTTCACGCCTAAACCACTCAACCGATTTTGATGAAACTTGGTGTAGTAGTAGAATAGACCATGAGAAAGGACATAAGCTATGTTTTGTCGCGATAACCGACATCCACGCAATCCAAAATCTTGGGTAGTTGATTGTGATACAATAACGATTTTGAACACAAAAGTATTTTTTCCCCAACTGCGCCAGCGCGGTGGTAAAGTTTATTACGCGTATTTATTTTATGTATATGTAGTTTTCTTTGTTTCCCTCTACAGGGTCTAACGAGTGGATGCATTTCGATGAATAGAATTTCAAATGAAGATTATAAATTAAACAAGAGTGAACTGTGCCAAAAAGGCTATTTTAAAATCGAATTGATGCAGATCTTTTATCAGAAAGGTTTTAGTGAGACTTCGTATTTACATGATTTTTATAGCATTTATTATGCTAACTTTTTAAATTCGCCCTTAAAGACGGATATAAGGAGAAGGGAAATTTAAAGTAATTCAGGTGTGACTCAATAGCTCAGTTGGAAGAGCATTCCCCTGTAAGTCCCACTTGAGCGCTTCAATTTTCCCGATATATTTCGAGACTTCGTATATTTGATCGTAATTGATCAAGTAGAACTGATATTACCTAAAGTTACTATAACAGTATAACCAATATCTACACAGGCAGAGCCGCGGGTATCAGTTAGTATTTACATAAAATGGTTTTTGTGGTTCATCGTCTGGTTAATCTTTATACAGACACTATAATTGCTAAAATTAAGATCTATCATTATCCTAGATATGAATAAAAAGAAAAGAAAAAAAAAGTTTTATTAGCATACAATACAGTTCTGGGAAATAGCAATATTGTAGAGTAATTGCACAAAAATGGTCAAACAAGTTTAGCTAGACATAATACAGAATTATTTTCAAGATCTGCGGTAGCCTAGTGGTATGGGTAATGGACTGCTGAGACGAGGTCTCGGGTTCGATCCCAGGTTTACCATGGCACACACAAATAAAAAAATACAGTAAAGAGCCAACTATGCCAGAAAGGCTATTATAAAATCCAAGAATATTTAAACGATAAACAAGCTTGGAAATGAGCTGTTCGCTCAGCTATGCTGCTCAAGCAAAACATTGTATCTAGACCATAAGTTTTAGGCTAAGTAAGTAAATGTTTTGTAAATAGACCAAAAAAAAAATGCCCGCTGAGTTTCTTGCCGGAGTCTTCGCAGGTCTGGGCCGCGTTTCGAACCGATGGTCCATTTACTAGTATTAGTTAGTATTTAATATTTACTTTATGTTGACGTTTTGTAAGTGCCAATTTAATGGTCTATGCAAAATAAATTATTTTTGAATTTTGAATTTTGAATTTTGAATGACTTTTCGATGCTTTTCGAAGTTATGTGTATTTATCGCAGGTTCATAAGTGCCCGGTTAATGGCAATAGGCTCGCCACCTATTAGGTACATTGGGACCTAAACATAAACTGGCGAAACGTGGGTTCGGGGAATACAGGCGTGAGTTTATGTTATGTTATGTTATTTTCAAGGTCTCAAAGACTCATTTAGGAAACAATTTTCACTTTTAGTTCAGCTGATAAATGGACTTTAGAAATGTATTTGAATGAATTTACAGCATTAAGATATGCTAACTATACAAATCAAATACATAGGGAAAAAGCATATTCTCGGGCGGGACTCGCATCCTCAAATTTCCCTTCTATTTTTATCCATCTTTGAAGCGATGACGGATCAAAGACGGATAAAAAATAAAAGGGAAATTTGAATCATATCGGGCGTGTCTCGGTAGCCGAGTTGGTCCCGCCCGAGAAGATTCTTATTCCCCATGTATTCGATTTACAAATGTGTATTACAGACTCAACTACTCGTATTTTAGACGATAACAAACGGTTTATAATTATATAAATGATTTATCTATCACTAACTGACCCGGCAAGCGTTGTTTTACCATGTATAATAATTCTAGGAAACATTTTTTTAGTTTAGGGGTGGACTACCCTTAACATTTGGGGGGATGAAAAATAGATGTTGTCCTATTCTCAGACCTACCCAATATGCACACAAAATTTTATGAGAATCGATCAAGCCGTTTCGGAGGAGTTTAACTACAAGCACCGCGACACGAGAATTTTATATATTAGATTTATAACTTCTTTGGTTTACTGATTTTTTATTATATTTTGTGCGTTTTTCTTTATCCTCAAAAAGGTCTCTCACATAAAACCTGCCGTATGTTGATCCCGATAGTTGCGTTATACGACATCCACGTTGTCGGTGCCGTGGACATTATTTAGTACCAATTTCCATATTTTTATGACCATTGTAGTCATCAGTTCGTAGAGAAAGTTTTAAAAACAAAAAGCAGAAACAAATTTATCAAGACATACAAAGTTATCAATCAAAGTAACCTGCTTAAAGGTCCAACGATATATCACTTTCATTCACCATGTTTACATAATTATCTAAAGTGTTAAAAAAGAAAATGAATAATATAATGTGCTAGTCAAGGTCAGAATCGCACATAAATACCGGCACTAAACCACACTAAACTCGTATGCTTTGGTAAAAGTGTGTTAATGTGCGTGGCACTGTTACGAAAGCTGTCGCATCTGTGCGACATCGACCATCGTGTGCGTATGCTTGTTTGTATTTAAATAGCATGATTGGTGATGGTTTTTACTGTGTATAGCTGTATCAATGAAAAATTCAACAACAGTAGCGGATCTTCTCGAAATTTCTCAGTCACGTTAAAAGTCTGCATATTGGAACTCAGGGTTCGCTTAGTTTTTAATTGATGTGTCAATTCGCTGGGTGGCGTATTGTGGATTGTAATGACAAATGTATGGGATTTGAAGTAAATGAACGCATGTCAAACGCCAAATCCCATACTTTCATCATTCTATTCTATGATACCACGGCCAACGAAATGCCACTTGTCTAAGGAGGCTGAGAGGAAAGCTGTATTCTTGTCAAAGGGTAGAAAAAAAATGGTGTTTGCTGCAAGAGACGTCCACGGAAATAACAAATTAACATAATGTCTCTGAAATAAAAATAAAACTCAATGACACTCTTCTCATACCAGATAATGTTAACGGTGACAAAGTCGTATTTTTTCATAGCACTATTCAGGTTATGGAAATACATATTAAAAGTGTCATTAAATGAATACATATAGATAAATATCTAAACCGAACCAATAAAGACTGCAATGCTGAGAAAAGTCATTAAAATTTTCTATAGATATAAAATCAATACCTACAACTGTACATAGGTTAGTGATCAAAATAAATTGTATCATTAACAATTTCATCGTAATTTGGGAACTTTGAGATAACTTTGACTTCAAACTATGCGACAACTACCATCCTTAGTAACCGCGCGAACATGGCTGCTGTAAAGTAACCGATACGTCTATACATAAAAAATTACTTGTCCCGACTGACTGACTGATTCATCAACGCAGAGCCTAAACCGCTGGACCTACAAACTTGAAATTTTGACAGTAGATGCATTTTATGATTTAAACATCCACTGAGGAAGAATTTTTTTGAAATTCTGCTACTAAAGTAGTAAAATAAGAAATGGAAGTTTGTAAGAAAGTCTGTGATTTTTAGAGCTAAATGCACTAAGATAACTAACTTCATACACCTACCATTTTTGAGAAATAAATGAAAACATGTATCAGCATTTTAGGAAATTTAACTACTAAGAGGGTAAAATAGGTGATAAACGTTTCTATGGAAAGGTTGAAAGTCTTTTGAGTTTTGCTTACAGTTCAGACAGTATCAAATCGAAATTAATTTCACGACTTTTAAGACCTTGATGACAAGCACTATTTCGACTGGTCTATAGCAGATCAATTTGACCACTAGATCACGGTCATGCTACATGCAAAAATGCGTAACCACAAAATGAAATCTGAAAACCATATAACCTAAATAGCTCAAGTATAAAGCTAGCAACTGCACACACAATATTTATTTATGCCATTTTGCGTTTCAAATTTAAATATACTGTTTATATTAATATGCATTTTGCCACATTTTCAACTTTAATCACTAATTTATTGACTGAGTTTTTGTTGCAATATGCATGTTTCTCATAATCTCAAGTTCATACAGAAGTAGACGAAATCAATATTACTAATATATAAATCTGAATTATGAATCATTAATCCAGATGAATTTTGATATCTAAATATTAGAATGCATGTCTTGCTTGCCATAATAAATTTAATTTAAATTGATCAACAATTTTCCTCGTTCCGGCTTTACCAAAAAAATAATATGGCTTGGTATGGTTCGCGAAACTTTTTTACGGATGACCAGTTTTTTTTTTTTATTATCACATATAATCATTAATATAGTTTGTTAACATTATTCGATCATCTTGTCATACAGGATGCCATTGACAGGACGGGTGATAAGGCCTTCTATGTAGGTCATGTCACCCATTTCCCCTATTGAACCTATGCCAATAGATGTTATTATAACAATCGGGACCAATGCAAATAGACAATTCATGCATACAAATATTTACACCGTCGCACATCGTCGTGAATCGATTGATTTGAAGTAGAAAATCTGTTAAACATTCACGAACAAGTTTGGACCCAAAAATCGAAAGCCTTACCTTAACGTTATCAGACATATTTATGCTTATTACCGGTTTGCGTCATAGCCTAGCCGGTTTCAGAGAAAGTAGGCTTTGAGCCCTTAACAGGAAATGAGTGAAAACTTAGGGCAAAAATTTGGGCCTTTGGAATTTAACCATTAGGTATCAGTAACCGTGATTAATTTAACCATTGGTTAGTAGTAAACATGATTAATTTTAACTACTCAATAGTTTTGAACTAGAACTGCTAGAATACGAATCGGTCACTTTCTTTTTACTTATTAATATTCTGGTTATATAGTACCGTTTTAGTACTTTCTTTTTTAACTGCTATGTTATTAACAGGCTATAAAAATTACTACACATTTTTTTATTGATGTGAAATTTAGTTCCTTATCTATCATACTCATTTGTGTTATCCAGAAGAGATAGATAGAATCGAATGCATAGGAAAAAATTAAACTTCTCAGGCAGGACTCGAACCCGCGATCTTTCCTTTTCAGGGGGAATGCCTTGACCAACTCGGCTACTGAGACACGCCCAATGTTATTAAAATTTTCCTTCTATTTTATCCGTCTTTAAGGCGACGGTGGAGTCATCCACCGATTTTCTTATGAACTATTGGTACCAATGAATGATGTTACAATCATTTTTGTTGTTGAATAAAGATCTTTCTATTGTATGGAGTTGTGTACAACCCCATATAATAGAAACATCGTCATTATCATTGCGTTAATCCTGATCGCACCCGAGGCCCTCACCTCGGAGTTCGGGGTCCGCTTTTACTTCTCCACTTCACATGATCTTGGGCATCTATCCTAGTGAGACCATTGGCACGCATATGATGATATGCGTGTCAATGGTTCATGACGTCATGCCAGCACTTTGTGGGTCTACCCTTCCCACCAGTGCCCTTGCCAGATATTGGTTACCCATGTAGCCTAGCGGTTTCCGCAAAACGTGGCTGTATTATTGAAGCAATATAATAGAAACATCTGTGACCAATGTAAACCAATCTACTAAACTTCTTCATCATTAAACAAAATTCATGGACACAAAGAATTACGTGACAAAATAAAAGTGCAATCTTCCCTTGAAAGTCAATGTAAATCTCAAATGGCTTGAATGGTAAAACTTTCTGATGCTTTAACTATGTTATCGATGCCAAAACTGATTTTAGGATTTTGCACAAGGAAACAAAATAGATTTAGAAATACTTAAACGGTTCTAGACGACCAACATGGAAAGAGGCATAAAGAGAATCAAAAGTGGGAGTTAGAATTCAAAGATAGTAATAATCAACCTACTAACCTTGATAACAGTTGAAGAAACTAAGCACATGATTAATGAGATAGTGTCTACTTAAACATGGCTAAACCCAGGCCCGAGCTTCGTGAAACAATCAGCACGTGAAACGGCTTGCAGATGAGATGTATTTAACTGCTTAACCCTAAAGGCCTCGGGTCATACACCCTGAACCTAAACCCAAACGAGCCTAGTTTTTGAGTGTTGTAAGTTGCGTAATTTCGGTTTTGTCATTTCTTCTGTATTCTGTTTCACAGTTCTGTTTGATTCACACGGTGACGCCAAATGAATTGTCTTTGAGCAGGAGTTTTCTAAGGAATCGAACGCAGAGGCCGAAATTGCGCGACTCACTACACAAAAAATACGTTCGTTTGGTATTTATGCCCGTAGAGTTCTTCCTTCGCTAAAATACATTTTGATTTGCGTCTCTTAACGGGCCAAAAATAGAAATGGAGTTCAGTTTATAATTAGGTATAATGTTAGTGATTAACAATGCAAATGTACATTGACACACAAACTTGTAACTGTAGATTTTTCAAAATTTGGACAACTATTTTTTTGTTAGAAAAAGATTTAACGAGATAACGTCTTAACTTCAAGTCAATTAAAAAAAATTGCGCTCCAAGACCCTCGGTACAAGAAGAACCTCAACAGTAGGCCGATACACATGTTCCATCCAGGATGAGAAATAAAGTTTTGACGCAGGTGAAAAATTTTAATCATATTAACGTCGATCCCGAATGCAATCCAGGCTCTTTTGGTTTCACTGATACGAATTTTATGGAAGCGACCACCCTAGCTAATCACCTAGAGAAGAAATTTATAATAACCATACAAGCTAAAGCAAAAGAAGGTGAAAGAATTAATGAACCCTATTAGATGAGAAAGCTTCAGATGTAACAAGGAACAATGCCAAGATAATGATGATGAAAGAGAATGATCTTGAAACACGGTACGAAGTTCACTACAATTCTCTCAAGGTAGTACTTTTGTTTTCGTTTGTGTAGTTGACCAAATCGGAGTACTTTCACCTTCGTAGTGCAAGCCGACACCTGACATTCGTCAGCGATTATAAACAAGTTTACTTTGGAAGAATGTTGCTCAATCGTTTGAAACACCTGTTTTATAGTAGCCAAGTTTTCTCAGCTCTCACTAAATATAAGTAGCAGTTTGCTATGATATTGGATAGACATAAAAACGTTAGGCATAATCAAAACATAATCGCATCCGGATAACACGTCAGGTGATGAATGGGCGTAGATTTTGCTTTGATTAGGCCCTGAGTTTGTAGTTGACTGCATACGGCAGCAGACGATGTGTCATTAATGGCAGTTCTACTCTCTTCTATTTCTATGGTTCATACTGAAGTGTGGTCGGACTTACGTTGTAAAAAAAATTTTAACTGATTCAATTTTCCATCGCGTTATAATTGGTATTATTTCCATTTAGCCCAATGTTGATGAAATTATTGGTGTTACTATTTACTCAGAATGTCTTTCTCACTGTGTGAATGTCGTTAAGTCTTGCTGTATTTTCTTGTTTCCTAGGTTTAATTAAGAGAATGAATGGGTTCCAGGCTGGTAGCGGTACGCTCTAACTATCTTCTCTATTAAAGTTTTATTTGTTATTTGAAAAGCCTCACGGATTATTCTAGGAATGTTTCTATAATATGTTCTTTAACGAGTATCTGTGGTTTATCAAGGCATCATATTACACGAATGCACATGTGAACACGTACAATAGTGTAAGGTTCCGTATAGTACTTCCGACAGTACCATACGGAAGGTATTTCGTGGAATTCTATCTCACGATACGTTGGTTGGCCACGAACTTATACATAAGTATTTTAACACGCCTAAGTGTGTTAAAAAACGTGTTTCTTTTCTATTTATGTATCTATGCATCTATGTATTTCTTATATAGGTATCTATGCTACACAGACGCATATATTAACATCCGAACATGCTTACATGGTCATGGTTTTGTTGCTAAAATAAATTGTGATATTATTTTATATCAACTACAAGGTCGTAGCTAGAAAGTGGCTGGGGTAGATTTAATGTGAATGGCTGAGAATTGGGAGCTACTATAGCGCCCGATCCTCTGCTATAATAGGTATATGCACATATGGGAGAGGTCTATGTCCAGCAAAAGACTGCGATAGCCTAAATGATTTGATATTGAATTCACTAAGGTGTGAGTCTAGGTCATAATACACAAGCTGCTAAGCGGTTATGGGTATATATGTGTGTGTTATGGTTATATAATCGCGTCACTCATTATCAATTGATTTGATCCCTGTTAGCCATTGGGGGTGGTTATGCTGGACTCGGATTAGTAAAACCATACGCCATCCCGGGTTTTAATTAGGAGGTATATACTTTAATCAAAATGTTTTCAATTTATGGATAATAATGATGAAATTAAAAAATAGGAGTTTCACTTTAAGATTTATGGGATTAGTTATTAATTGAATGGCTCGATTGAGTGTTACCATACAAGTAGTTTAGCCAAAATAGCTCAAAAGTGGACTCAACTTTCACTCGGTTTATGATTCATAACGTTGACGTTAGACACATTCTATAATTTAATTTAATATTTAATCATATAACAAATAGGAATAATAGAACGGTAAATCGTTCGACAGCTATATCAGAGATCGCAGGTTCAATTCTAGAATGTAATCCGAAATTAATATGTGACAACTATGCGTTAATCTGAGTACTTAAATTTTTGTTAAAGCCAACTATTATGAGCTATTATAACAACATTAAAAAAATTATATCTCTCTCACGCAAAAATCAGTAATACAAAATACCAAAAAGTGTGACGAATAAATACGAAACAGTTTTAGGTATGTCTCGTAGATTTAAAATATTTAATACTTACAATACTCCTCTAATCTACCAATAAAAATGAGTCATGTATATGATACAAATATATTTATTAAAATCAAGGATTTATTCCTCGTTCGTCCTAAAGTTTTGTCCCAAATTCCAAAAAAATCCTAGTTTGTCCCACATCACTATTATATTCCTGCTTCGTCCCAAATTGCAATACTTAAAAGGTACAGACAACAAAATAGCATAGTGTAGTATATAGAGGTGTTATATTAGGTTACGATTTTGATATTCATGTTATTGAATATAACACTTAGTGATATTATGTTACCCAGTAACCACGAAATAACAAGCACCCTTGCTTGTTATTTTTAATATAGATCGTTCCTCCTATGTTCCGATACGTACATCTTGTTACTGTGAAAACAACATATTCGTATTCGCAGTAACTAAATGTTACGTACATTTAATAGTTACTGCGAAATAGCAAGATAACACTGGAGTATTAGTATTAGGTATATAGATTTCAGGGATTCCCTTTCATTTAATTTACTAAGTTTGTTAGACAGATTTGATCCTTATGATTGACACTATCGATTGAAGTCATAAAAATACAGGATGTGGTATTTTCGTTACGCGAGTTTCCGAAAATCTTTAATTTTAAAAATTTTCTATCTCCAGTATTTCAAGTATTTCCCCAACAGACGGCATGAAAATCGGCTACGTACCCACTGGACCCTCAAAATTCGACCTCATCAATAAATATGATCCACTGGACCTCCATGTTAGAACTGGACCCTCAATCTTGGATTTAATTTTTACTTTAGTGTCCACTGGACCCTCCGTCAAACAACGAGTTCCATTCGACCTTATTTGTATATCTTCATTTGAAAAAGTTTAAATACAATCACGCACAAAAGTGATACGCACAAAAGTGACACACTTTCAAAAATAAAACACTAAAATAATCTTATTGTACAAACCATCAAAAAAATCATTGCTAATTTTAGTCAATCGTTTAAAATTTAAAAAGTCCCACTTAGTGATGAAACTTTTTATTTATTTCGTAACTACGGTAATAAATACGTCACCTGAGTTTATAGGCCATCTTCCCTACTTTCGATAACATTGTTGGTGACGAAGCGTGTTTTTTAGGGTCCCGTATGCAAAGGAATAAAAGAGTAACCAACGCCTTGATTTCACAGACGAAGCACGTTAAAATACATTAAACTGCGTTATTAATTTAACCAATTATTTTCATAGAGTAAAGGGTGGTAACTGGAATTTCATTGGGGAAAAATCACAATAGTTATAAAAATATATATCTAATCATTACCACCACAATGTTATTATATGTTATTTTATATATTAATGTAATTTTAACTCGCACTTGGCTGGATTTTTACGACAATTTATTCTTACCTTTACTCTTTTACAACCATGTAAGGTATGGCCATACCTTACGCAGGCTGGGTCACTTTCTTATGACTTTCGCGACCATCCTTTTTGTTTTTTAATTCTCTTTAGTAATTTGAGAGTGCGAAGCAGATTCTATGTGATTATTGTTCAGTTATATTGTACTTATTGTTGGCATTTACTTTCTGTTAAAGTCTTATCTAAGACTAGCTGTTGCCCGCGGCTCCGCCCGCGCGGATATCGGAGTTTCATAGAAACTTATCCCCTTGGGGGTAGAGTTAATCAAAATCCTTTCTTAGCGGATGCATACGTCATAACATCTACCTGCATGCCAAATTTCAGCCCGATCCGTCCAGCGGTTTGGGTTGTGCGTTGATAGATCACATGTCAGTAAGTCAGTCAGTCACCTTTGAGTTATATATATTTAGATATTCCACGAGGGCGAGAGCTAGTAAGTAGGTTCTCATCTCGTGGAGTTTTGATTCCTGTTCCCGCAAACCATCGAAACCTATTCCCGGTTTGTTTCCTATGCCTATGTTTTATTCCAAACTATAATAATCGATCTCTATTCGAAAAACATTGGAAAAAATAAAATGCTCATTTTTGGAATGATTCAAGAGTGGCTCAATAGCTTAGTTGGAAGAGCAGTCCCCCTGTAAGGGAAAGGTCGTGAGTTCGAGTCTCACTTGAGCATTTCATTTTTTCCAATGTTTTTCGAACTTAAAAGTTAGCATAATAAGTGCTATAAAAAAATTAATTCAAATCTATCGGCTTATTGAACGCACGAATTGAACTCGCACGAAACGTGCGAATCGACTCCTTTAAAAATGTCATTTGAACCACTTGGATCTTGGACTCCAATTATTTTTCATCTAAATAAATTTTAGCCACTTCACCTAACATGCTTTATAAAATTTTATATAAATCAAAATTCTAAAAGGTGGTCTAATATAGGTGATATGGATATGCATATGTGAAGTTTAAGGCTACTATGGTTTAATTAAAAACTAAAAAAGTTAAAAAAAGTTTAAAGTAGGTACCTATGTATGTGTACAGTCAGCGTCATAAATATCTTGACGACGAAGTTTCAAAATGATCTTAAAACTCTCGAATTAAGAACAAAATTTTAAACTGTTTTATTAGTTTATACTCTATTATTGTCCAAACCAAAGGTCTGTACCAAATATGAGAACAATAATCAGTCAACTGGAAATGAGTCAAAAAACGACATTAACATCATTTTGAATACTTTGTTCTCCAACATTTTTCTGATGCTGACTGTAGGTACCTAAACTGTTTTTTTTTTCACGCAATGAGTCGAGTTAAATATTTTTTTGCTGTCTGTCTCTTAGTAGGTACATTAATTATTTTTTTTTGTAACTGTTGGTGTGTAAAACTAAAAAAGAAATATTTCTAATTCATAGTCTTAGCCCATAAATTAGTGTGGAATACTTTTGGTGCGAATCAAATTATATAGCTGCTATTAATAGTGCTAGTTTTATTCCAATACTCATGCATGTGGCCTTAGGTGTAGCGAAAAGTACGCATGGTAGTAAAGATAGTCTTTGTAACATTCTTTGCCATACTATCAGGTGTTGGAATTTTTGACCAGCACACGTGATTCCTTCTTCCTAAAAATCCGGGATCTTTAAGTGGGGTGTGAAAAAGCATCTGATGAGGTCGTCAGCCCGAGAGCCTATTGTCTGCTTAATCTGAGCATTGAATTTGATGACAAAAGTATTGCTTTGTGACCTAAAAAAAGCACACATTTTCTTATTTACAATTTTAATTATTTTTTTTACATTTTTATTCCATTTAAAACTTCGCACGTCATCTTTTAGTTAAACAGTAATATGTAACTACTGTTTAATATATTTTGAGTAATTTAAACTTTATTATATTATTATATCTATAACAATACTAATCTCTGTCTGTCTATCTGTCTGTCGGTCTGTATGTTACGCTTTCACGCCTAAACCACTGAACCGATTTTGATGATATTTTGTATAGGAATAGGTTAGACCTTGAGAAAGGACATACGCTATGTTTGGTCGCGACAAAAGCCGGAGCCCGAGCCGCGGGCAAAAGCTAGTTTTTCTATATGTGATTACATTACAGTATTCTAGAATCTGTATTACAGGCTAGCCTTAGTTTCGGTCTAGATGACACTGTGTAATAATATTGTACAACATTCTTTATTTTGTATAATTTCTTTCTCAAAAGTAGGACATTAATGAATTTGTTATAATATAAAAAATGCATCTTGACCACGTACAGAAATTCTGATGAGCTATGATAGATCTTATCAAGATACATATATCATTAACTCTATTTTAATAGCTAATAAAAAATCGACGTTTAATAAAAAGTTAAAAAAAGGTACATATTAAACTAACACAGTTCGATTAAAACCACAAAAACGATGACCCCTAAAAACGACTCACTAACCCAATTTCGTGGTTTGAACCCGAACAATTTTTTGATTACCATTCACTTGCGTTTTGAACTCGTTAGATTGATAGATTTTCAAAAAGTTTTTGCACATTAGTAGTCAAAAGTAGACCCAGTTTTTGCAACCACAAGTAAACTTTGAAGCATCCGGCAATGAACATCGGATAATTATAAGTCTATCAGTTAAAATTAATATTTTGACCTAGTCGACCCGTCCAGTTTCACACGAAAAGTTTTTGTAAACAAATCAATAGCCCACTTTTTATCCTTTTTTTATACCACTTAGGTGGCAGACAAGCACACGGCCCACCTGATGGAAATTGGTTACCGTGGCCTATGGAGGTATGCAACCCCAGGGGCGTTACACGTGCTGCCTACCCTGAAGAAACCTTCTAATGCCCTTCTTGAAGAGCCCTATATTTTAGTCGTTTAGGAAAACCACGGCAGGGAGTTCATTCCACAGTTTGAGCGTCCGTGGGATGAAGTTTCTTTCATTACGCACCATTTCTGATCGCAGTGTGTGATAATGAATTCCCTAGCCTGTGGCGAGCAGTGTGATTATAAATGTAGCTATGGTCATCATGTTGAACAATTCTTCTGAGCACAATCCATTGTATAGGCGGTAGAACACACACAGCGAGGCAAAGTTCCTCCTGAGGCTGAGGAGTTCCACATCTCATAGGCAGTGTGCTTGTTTGCCATCTCAGTAGTACAAAAAAGCCCCAACATAAAGTCAGTTACCGAGTCCAAACTATTATTCTTTGTTGTCTGAGTCTTGGTAGATCTGAAGTTTTAGAAAAAGGTTAGCTTTGATCTTTCTAATCGGAGAACGTCTTAAACTCTGGTCCACAACTCCGTAGGCAGGCCGTAGGTTATAAGCTTGATGTTTCGGCTACAAGGCCTTCGGGATACCAAGGAACAAAACTATATTACCTCTAAGTGGTCAAACTTTTGTTGCAATCCGATGAACAACAACTAACAACAAAACAACTCCTAAAATATGAACGAAGCAACCAACACTGATGTTAATATTCATTTTATTAGACATTATCCGTTGTCATTAGATTCATCTAAGTAATAAGGTTCATATTCTCTAAGACTATAGCTATAATATAGCAAAAAATAACCATACATTAAGTTTTAACTTAAAGTAACTTTAGTTAATTATATGAACTGCTTAAGATTAATGAATATTCAGTAAAAACTTGTACGATTTCTTTTTTGTCCATAGCTGTTCTCCTAATACCTTTACACGACATAACTATTGAGAAAGTTAGGTCAATATAATCTATTTAACGGAGTCACTATTATAAGCATTTTTTTATTATATACTAGCTTTGAGTCGAGCACTCGGTGGCTAGAAATAACGACAGCTTCCGAAACTCAGAGCAATCTAAGCATAGTTTCTTTCTTTACCTTTTCTATTGCATATCTTTTTGCCGCACCATAAAGAATGTGACTGCAACTACAGTACTTTAATATCGCCTGACCAACGAGTTAACCAAAAATGGCTGTGTGGTTAAACTCTACGCCGTAGAAGTAGGAGCAAGGGGAATTCCAGCTAAATCCCTGTATAACTTATTTAAAGACCTCGGATTGCCAAGAGCTTCAGTAAGCTCTTTACTCAAACGAATATCTAAAACGGCGTTGATAGGGTCTTACCAAATTTGGATAGGTAGAGGGGGGAACACGACTGACGGTGGACACCCTAAACCTACACCTGGGTCGCAAGTCCCAGGCGCCGTCACAGTGTTCCTCTCTGTACCACGCCATGGACCCGGCGACCGCACGGTGAATCCATGGAATGCTAAGAACCGGATCTCTGTGGAGGTGAGTTGGAACTTATTTCACGGAAAATATTGAAGTTCATCTGGAAAATGCGGACTCCGAACTCCGAGGTGTACAATAAAAAATTAACTATCTATTCCTGCCATAACTCTTTTTGATCATCGAGCGCACGAGAGCGCGATGGCAAATGACGAAGACGGCCGACAAATCCGCGGTCGCACACACACGTACGGATTTGTAAGGCTCGGCTCGGGTGCGGCTCGCGGCTCCCGTCTCTGGGCGGCGAGCCGCGAGACGCACCGAAGATCACCAGCGAGAAATCCAGCGGATTGGTACGTCAATGAATGCTGGACTTTAGAAATCTTTACCAACTGACAATCCTGGATCATTTAAGCGAGATGTGTAGGAGCATCTAACAATGACATCTAACCAAATACCAACAGTATTGATAACATTTATAATAGTGAAATTCATTCTTAAGATTTTATATTTAGCTTATATGAAGTCGTAATGACGTGCCAGATGAAAAATATCTTTTGCAATCATGATAATAAGCAAAAGCTAAACTTTCTTACCTAGGAAATGTAAAACTACTGTGAAACTTATCTAAACATATCATTATAAATGTTAGTACCTGTGTTCTATTGTCGTACTATATACAGGTGATGTTATACCATTCATAGTCGAGAGGCACTAACAAAAGAGCCAACACGCGGGTGTAAGTGGTTGCTCAAACTACAAAAGGTGCGAGAGCCCACTCGCTCAAAGTAAAGATGTCTTAGTGAACTTTCTCTAGGAAAGTCTGGCTTTTAAGTAAACTAAATAGCTGTGTTTTCAGTCAACTGTCCATATTGCTACCTTCAAGGCACAGATCCGGTTGATCTCCATCATCATGTTAGGCGATTGCAATTACATTCAAAACATTTACTTTAGTGTCTTGTGTCTGTTCTCCCAATCTTTTATTTTCTGGCTTAATTTGGCGATTGTCATCAGACCCATCTGAGGGAAGGCTGCACATGCGACACATTAGCTGGAGTCTGGAGTACATTAGCTGCTTCCAGGTTAAGTTAGGCTCAAGGCCCGAAAGTATTGGTAGTGTCCTATATCCATAGTCCATATCCGTACTTAATATTATAAATGCGAAAGTAACTCTGTCTATCTGTCTGTCTGTCTGTCTGTATGTTACGCTTTCACGCCTAAACCACTGAGCCGATTTTGATGAAATTTGGTAAAAGGGTAGATTAGACCTTGAGAAAGGACATAGGCTATGTTATGTCGCGATAACCGACATCCACGCGGGCGGAGCCGCGGGCAAAAGCTATAATATTATAAATGCGAAAGTAACTCTGTCTGTCTATCTGTCTGTATGTTACGCTTTCACGCCTAAACCACTTAACCGATTTTGATGAAATTTGGAATAGCGGTAGATTAGACCTTGAGAAAGGACATAGACAATGTTTGGTCGCGATAACTGAAATCCACGCGGGTGAAGCCGCGGGAAAAGCTAGTAGAGTATATATCTGAGATTATAAAACCTTATCAAGGTCTTCGGGGCTTTAACCTGTTCTTACTCTTGCAAAGAAGTACATTTTTATTCCATTGGTATAAAGTAACATGAAAAATTAAAATGTATCCGCAAAGTATTTTTCTTGGTTTTATTAGGAAGGAAGCACGATTCCACTAGCATTAGTGATCAAGCAAGCATGCCTGATATGAATTAACTTTTTATGAAATGCTAGCGTTTAAAAAAAATAAACGAGGAAATCTGGCAGTGTTCATGCGATTATGCATGCGTATATACATGCATTTATACATAGATGTAATATGTATGAATATAAGTAGACACGCATATTATAATTTTTGTTACCTCTTCTAGGATGCCCATGGGCATTGTAGGGCCGCGGCGGTGGCGCAAAGTGCGCCTCCCCATACCGGGGCTAGATGGGGACACTGTCAGTCCGCACAACCCTAAGGGGGCCATCTCGACAGAGATGGTCCTGGGTCTGCCGGGGTGCGAGAGATATGTTTCCTGCATTCTCACCTCCAGCAACCAAAGACAAAAAGACGTTTTAAGTCAGTTCAAGTCCGACATAACCACCTCCACCGGCTCCTTGTGGTATCGGTGGGGATTTTTCATACGATAAAAAAGGGCGTCGTAGAAGAGGTGATAGTCGTAGAAGATGAGTTGTCTCCATCCGACAGCAAACATACATCCCACGACAAAGTTCCCATTTGAGGATAATAGGTTCACTCCCTATAACGTAGGACCAAAAATCATAATTGACGATAATATTGGTGTTAATACATTTCAGCATTGGGATAGGCAGATGATCTCGTTACCTCCGACGTTTTCGACCACCACGCAACCAACCGATTTACTAATTTAATATAATAACTTCTTCTTCATCTTTGCGTTGTCCCAGTCGCATCCAAAGCTTTCAGTGACCTCCACAACTCAAAGGCGATATCGAAGCATTGCAGCTAAATCAGTTGTTGGACTTTTCAGAGCTCTACCTGTAACGACTGCCATAAATGTTCGTATGGCAACCAGGACCGACGGCTTAACGTGCTCTCCGAGAGATGCGTACATAATATTCGCACTGAATGGGGATCCAACCCGCGCCTTCTGCGTGCCGGCCACGTTCATTATCGCTACGCCACGGAGGCTGCCGAATATATTACTATTTAACCTAATACCTCAGAATAAAACTCCCTACTGGTAGTTACGAGTAAGTCATCAAAGCAGTAAGTCTTAAACACTTTCAGATTGATACTGTTCTACTCTAGTTACTTTGAAGTGTTATTAGGCATATAATTGTATGGTTTGTTTATAATTATTGTATGCATAATTATGAATGACAGACAGAGTATTTAAGGCTGCTAAGTAAGCCAGCAGACCGGCTCCCGTAGAACCTTATGGTATATGAAATTGATGATAGGTACTTGATAAATTAGAGTGAAAATATTTTTTAATAATAAAACATTTTAGCACCAAAACTCCACCGAATATCTAGTTTTGGTCACACTCGGCAAAGTTTAATATCTTTCATTTGAAACCTCATTCATAGAAATCCAGCCAGCTGTTAGGCCAGCTTATTGGACGTTTCGCACGTACTGAACTCGCACAAAACGTGCGAATCGACTCCTTTAAATATATTTTTTTCTGTAGGCGACTCGCACTAAGTTAATTTATTGGTGTGCGAATCTTCACCTCCAAAAGTATGTAGTAGGCTATTGGCACACATTTTATTAGAGAGGAATAAATTTTCTTTCGGTTTGTTGCTGAAACTAATTTCGATCTTTTTGACAGACAAGTAATCAGGTTTTTAATTTTAGTAAAAAAAAATATTAGTAAAGTGACAATTCAGTTTTGAAACACTTATTTTTGAGTGAATGTTAATATTTTTGGTTGCGTAAGAATAATCAACATAAGCCTATCTTGTTCAAATGATTTACGCTTGCGTCGAAAGCGTAACGGACCACGCAGATCATTATTTCAGACATTTCTTAGGTATGTTATTACAGCAATGATTGATTATGACGACTAAAATATATGATTATGTTTAAAAACCAGCGCTTTCTGCCTACACTATCACGCCGATAGCTTTGAGCTGAGAAACAGAATAGACAATAGTGCTGAGAGGAGGCCATTATTCTACGCGATTGACAAGTGAGACGAATTCCATGTCTTAAGATTTCAATTAATTACCGAGTTCAAAAAAAGAGGAGATTCTGAATACGTCATAATATATTTTCTTATGTACGCTCACAGATATTTCGGTCAATTATAGACGGATTTCAAGATTTTTTGTTCTTTTTTTGAGTTATAGTTAATTGTTTTTTTGTGCAGAATAAAAATTATCCTTTCCTTGTTTTTGGTGTGGGACCAAGACTATAAGGTCAAGTCAACCATATAACGATTTGGTCTCAAGACTGTTAGTAGGGTGCAATCGGACACTTTCGCACTCATTTAACTTTATTACGCTATTAATAAAGCGCGATAAAGATGGCAGAATTTTCTTCCCGAATAGTGTAGTCATAAAAGTGAATCGTTGACACAAAAAGAAGAAGATTACGTTAGTTCAAGTCGCATTCGATGCCTTCTACTCGGAGTCCGAAGTCTGCTTAAATATAATGTGGTTTAAATTTTCGCCTACAATGGGAGCGACCTGAATTGGCTTAACAACCATTGATAGATCAAATACATAGGGAAAAATTAAAGTTTTCAGGCAGGACTCGAACCCACGATATTTCCCTTACAGAGGGAATGCCTTGACCAACTCGGATATCAAGACACGCCCGAAGTGATTCAAATTTCCCTTTTATTTTTAAGGCGACGGTAACGGACGGTAAGTTGATTTGTATATTTAGCATACTTAATGCTGTAAAATTCATTCAACCGTTGATATAGTTGTTCAGGTCGCCCCTATAGTGGAACAGTGAGCACCCATGGTCACTTACTTAATCCTTCCGGGTTACCTGTGCAAAATAAACCTGTGCAGAATATAACTTCTAGAACCAAGCGGTTTGATGAAACATTCCTATGCCGCACTATTACAATCTGGAACTCCCTGCCAGCTCACGTGTTTTCTTCTTCCTACGGTCCCGGGTCCTATAAGCGGGGCGTGAAAAGGCATCTGATGAGGCCGTCAAGCTGAGTGCCACCATTGTTAACATGGTACATGTTTACGATGGTGACCCTCTTTCCGAGATTTTGCCTATAGCTTACCATCAGGCGAGGTGAAGTCAAATTGACGTGTCCTTTTATAGAAAAAAATAATCTAGACCCAAACATTGCTTGTAATAAGGCTTATAGAAAGTGAATCTACTTTATACTGTTTTTATGTATTTTTTTTAACTCAGATTAAAATTAGTTATTTTCAGATGGAGTAGGATATAAAACTTAGTTTCCCACGACCTGGTAGTAAAAAAATGTACCACTTCTCAATGTAAACTCGCTTACTACAATATAATATTAAAAGGTTTGAAATATATTCATAAGCTTTCACTTTATAAAGATACTTTCAAAATCTTGATAGTTCTACCTAACATTTTATATTAATTGCAAAAGAAAACTTCGTTGCTATTTTAATATCAGTCGCAGTCAATTGCTGCAATATAGGTTCTCCAAATATTGGGAGGCTTTGGCTTATTTCCACGCTAACCAAACGGCAAAAGTACTCAAAATAAAACCCTGTACCAACCGTACAGGGTTTTATTTTGAGTTTTCCTGCTCTCGCAGTGATATCGTCTGCGTAATTTTCCGTTAGTCGCCTCATACTACATCCTTTGGAGGAGATGAGTTAGTGATACCTGCATTCTTTATCTGTCACCGCACGGATTTAACAGCTCTATACTAAATAAGAGCCTGAATATCTTCTGGACTCACCTGCAAGCTAGTTAACCTGCTGCGTTAAGCTCTGTAACAGACTTTCCTCTACGTCAGACGCAAGCCACTCTTGTAAAACATACATACATAACGCGTTTATCCCCGAAGGGATAGGCAGAGATGAATTATCACCCTCATTTCACCAATCATTGGATTCGGTCCCACGTAATAGGGGGTGAGTCTATTGCCGCATTCCGGGCAAGCTGAGTCTGGGCTGTATAATATATCTGTCTGATGTTAAACAGCTCTGTCCCTTAGTCGCCTTGTACGACACCGCATGGGAAGAAGGGGTAGACCAAATTCTATTCTGCCGGGAACCACGCGGCGGAGCACTCTTGTACAAGTCAAGCTAAAACAAACTATAGCAAGGAGTAGGCGGATTCCGAACTCATTTTACTATTTCACCCTAGATAACGCTGCAAGTTTTCCCACGGAAAAGACAAAATTCATTTGTTCGTGCTTGTAAGATCTTATCTGTAACCATATTCAGCATTTTAAATAACCTTATCTCAACCATATAGGCCAAAACAAATATTCTCAAATTTTCCACGTTTTTATAACTTTCTAAATCTGTTTCGATAAGCCCACATGTTGTCACTAGTCCAGTAGAATTCTAATCAGAATGCAAGTAGCACCGTAGTTAAGAGGTCGAACGCGGCGCGTTTTATCAATTAGTTCCGGGTTCGATGGTTGGACTGCATTTTTGTTAAACGTATCAAACTTGTATCAAATTATCATGCCCATCAACACTAATTAGATTAGACTAATGTGGGCCAATCTGATTAAGTACAGTATGTAATTAAGTCATTTGGTTACCCTAAATTGAAGTGACAGCAAAAAAATATTTTTTCCTCAGTAGGTACTATTGTATCAGGTAGATAATTTAGAAGTTACTACTAAGGAAAATACTCTCGACACCACTGGAGGTGTTTTCGAAATAAAATATTTTTTAGACACTACCGGTGGTGTTGCGGATTGAATAAATAGCATAAACACTAGCAGTGGTTCCGCCTATTCAGCCATTCACGGTGACCCTCTTGCTTCCTTAATGATGGCATCCAATTGTTACGGACACCAACAATGTTAAAATGGTGGCACACAGCTTGAGGGCCTCATCAGATGCTTTTAAAACCCTGCTTAAAGAATCAGGGACTGTAAGAAGAACAAAACACGTGTGATTGTGCAGCCATCTTGATGTTAACTTTGGTAATGCTCTACTTGCGTGGGACTAATAAATCAAGCCGTTTTGAGAGAAATATAACATACATACTTGTGACATACCTCAGGATATGTTGAAGGAGGAATCGGATGACGTCGACACTGGTGAGTTAGCAGACTGTTTTTTTTTATCGTGCGATAAATCCCCACGGCCTGCTTCTGCTAGGGTGACAGGCGGCTCCACCGATCACCCCAGCAGACTGTGGTTGGACATGCGTGTAGCACTTACATATAATCACGATTTTATCCCCGGAGGGTTGGGCAGAGGTGAATTTATACCCACATTTCACCAATAATTGTATTCGGTCCCACGTATCCCAGGCACTATTATTGAGTCGAGCCCTACATCCGAGGCTGAGTCTGGGCTGTATATTCTGTCTGATGTTAAACAGCCCTATCTCTTAGTCGGCTTGTACGACACCATATGGGAAAAGATGGGGTGGCCCAAATTCCACTCCGCCGCTAAAAAACACTAATTTAAACTATTATTACTTAGTATTTCTATGTAGAAAATGGTTTTAATATAGTTAACCTATTTAAATTATTTAGTTCTCATACCCATTGTTAATTGTTTATTTTATTAAAGTTTCATGCATTATTTGCACTCATGCTGATTTAATGCCTGAGACAATTTCTACTGACTGCCTGAGACCGAAAGGCATATAAAGTCAGTTTATGTATAAAAATACACACTAACATTAGTGTTAATTAATATTTAGTGTGTTAGTGTCAATTAACACTCATTAAACACTTTTCATGGTGCGTTGTTAGTGTTACCATTTTTTTAAGAAGGGGCTAATTAATTATTTTGTATAAATTATATATAAATAAGACTTTGTTGTCTGTTTGTACCCAATTAAATATAATTGGTACATACGTTGTTAAATTAACAGTGAGACAAAATGTGAAACTGGCTATAGTTAATTTGGGTATTAATCGATCCTTCAAAAACGGTGTATGTTTTGAAATTTTACATTCTACGAAGACTGGAAATAAGACCCTTTAAGCCGCCATCGTAACTGTGTTCCGTAACCAGTTACGAAAATTTTTCCGTCCTTGGTCGTAACCAGTTACGAGCGAGACATGCCCCGTAGACTTTTGACGATTGACATTATGTTTACGTCTGTCATAAACGTCAAAATAAATCTCAATGTACACTGATTATTCCACTACTAACGAATATGCCATTTATCTTTGGGGGATGGACTACGACCGAATAGAATGACGACAACTTTGGATAGTACTATAGTATATACACTATATACTATGCGGGTGGACCTGCGGATATAAGCTAGTTTACATAAAACAAAAAGCCAAAAAAAAAGTTAGTAAACCGATGCTGTGTTTCATTCTCATTAATTACATTTTTTGAGTTTATTATGAAGTGTTGTGTCAGTTCCAGTATAATAACTTTTAGATTTTGCATCTGACCCCATACTCGCAACCCATGGGACTACATTTCAGGGATAAATTGTAACCTACGTGTTATTCCATGTACAGTCAGCATCAAAAAGATCTTGATGAACAAAGTCCCTAAAATTATCTTAATTCCTTGGTTTTCCCCACTTCCTGTTGACTGATATTTGGTAGGTACACACTTTTAGAACTAAAAATATGTACCAAATATCATGGTTCCAGCTATATACCATAAAATTTATCAAACATGCCTACACGCTGACTCACTGACAAACTTTCTCATTTCTAATAACAGTAGGGGTGTTAGGTGGTTAACAGTTACACAATAAATTAAAAGATTAGAAAATATATTTCAATATTGAAATTAAGATATATAATACAATTCGTATTGAGTTAGACAATTTATTTTTATCTCAAATTATGCAAAGTATGAGAAATTTCTTAAATTCTGTGATTCATTACTTATACTTGATATTAGTATTTAATTTCATAAAAATGATATTGGTATCGTCATTATTACTAAAATCGACGTAAAAGTGAAAAATCAGTATGAAGTTCGAAAAACATCGGAAAAAATGAAATGCTCAAGTGAGACTTGAACTCACGACCTTTCCCTTACAGACTGAAGGGAAAGGTCGTGAGTTCAAGTCTCACTTGAGCATTTAATTTTTTTCCGATGTTTTTCGAACTTTAAGGTTAGCTTAATAAATGCTATAAAAATTCATTAAAAAAAGTCACTATATAGTCAAAGTCTGTAGGTATAGATAGAGGATTTTAACGAAACTTACAAGATGTTCAAAACATAAAATAATAAAGACTTGTTTTTAACCAGCAAATGGATAACACCGCTTCAAAACGCGGCCCCAACTTGAAAAGACTCCGGCAAACACCAGCGGGTTTTTGTTTGGTCTATTTACAAACATGTTTTCTTAGCTTAGATACTATTATTTGGTTGAGTAATATAGTTGAGCAGACAACTCATTTCTAAGCTCTTTTGTCGTTAATAATAATAGGCAAGAATATTTAGATTTTTGAATATTATTATAATTCTTGCAGGTACCTAAAACTTTGCAAAAACAATCTATACATATAAAATTACTTGTCCCGCCTGACTGACTGACTGACGGATCCATCAACGCAAAGCCTAAATAAACCACTGGACCTACAAACTTGAAATTTTGACAGTAGATGCATTTTATGCATGATGCATGTGTTAGAATCATGTTAAAATATGGAGTGGCCAGCGATCAGGTGAGGTGTAGCTTGATGTATTATAGTGTATTTATATTACTATAAAGAATATTTTAAAGGATTTGTAAATAAGAAACTACTTTATACAATATTTTTTATAAGTAGGTAGATGAAAATCATTCGATGCAATGCGACGTCTCAAATGTTATAAAAAGACGATGTCAGATGTCATTCGGACAGTCGATCCCGAGCCGTCGAAGTGCGAGGTACGATATACCTCTGTTATATTATAATGTTATAATAATATGTACTTAGAGTGTTATAACAGTGAATGTAGTAATAACTACTGTTATAGTGAATAATATAATAGTGGATTGGTATTTAATAAGTAATTGAATTAGCAATTATAATTAAATACCCTCTTTGGGTGTTCCAAATATTGTGTTACTAAAATATACTTGTAAAGTAACCGAATCAAAGTATTACTTGATGTATTCGCGATAATCCTTGGGGATAATAAACTATCGTAATAATAATGGCTGTAAAAGTATGGCTATACCAATGATTATAAGGACTGGTTCGATACCAGTGTGGTTGGTATCTAAGTTTTATGTACTACCTATGTATCATAGTGTCGGCTAATAGTCTGTCTAACTGATATACCAGATGATACAATATCACTATAATAATAAATAATAAATATTTCCCAACGTAGTGACTGTGCAAGTATTGTCATACTAATAATTATGAAAAGTGGTTCGACTCCAATGTGGTTCCTATGTGATAAGTATCTGTGTTATAGTTTTAGCTATTATACTGTTGTAACTGGTCTGAAACCAGGGTTGTCTTATATTGTAATATTTGGCTACGAGCCTGGTGTAACATGAAGTAAAATAATAATTATGTTGTGGTTAGAAGGCAGACAGGTTTTCTTGTTAGTTCTTTCCTGTCTACAACAGCCTTTGGAACTGACGTAGTATAACAGAATAAAAGAGTGATAAAACAGAATTGTATTTATTGTTTAATTTCCTTGGTTCAAATACATAATTACAAATGGCATCCTGTTTATGGGTATATATAGTAAGTTATAGGCTTATACATATGGTCACCCCAAATTTTACCCCCCCAAATCTAACATCAGAAGTGGGATACGCAAAAACCATTTTCTAATACATATTGTACAAGTTTCAGATTGTATCTGTATCTGGGAGGCTTGCCAAAAGCCTTCTGTAATATTTGCTACCCACTGGAGCAATGACTGACGGCTCAGCTATCTGCAAGGCAGTGAAATCCAGCATCAATTTGCAGCGGTACTGCGAAGCAGTGTATTTCCAAACCATCAACAAAAAAAGTGCACAAAAACGGTATTGTAGCTTTTGTGATTTATAAGGTTCAAGTTGGATAGTGTAACTTCTTGATAGTTCTAATTGCAAACCACCCGGGCTGATCACTAACGAATTATTTTAAAATTTCTGGCTATTATCATTGATGTAATACTGGATTTCATATTTAATGAAAAAAAGTAATGGTCAAACGTTTTATTTTCTTGAACAAAATATGTGGCTTGACTAATACTTAAAGCAAAGTTAATCTTTTTGGTGATCTGAAATGGTTTGATCAGATTAAGTGGTGTTAATATTTTGTATTCTAAAATAGTTTTTTTCGGTACCTGACAAGTAACCTATTACGATATATCAGGTAGGCCGAACAGTTACTTATTTATGATTAGTAGATTTTATTTGTTATGAGAATTACTAAAAGGGTATGTATACACATACACCGTGATAAAAAGATTGAAAGACATTCTTAATTTATTTGGATTCATCTCTTTACAATTTAAGTTCATGATACTGATACTCATTAATGTGTGATGGTTACTAGGACTTTATAATACGACCCATTTTTTTTTATTTAGTTGGACACATTCTAAAGTTAAAAGTCATGTAAAGCCAATAAAGTTAAAAGTCATGTAAAGCCAATAAAGTTAAAAGTCATGTAAAGCCAATAAAGTTAAAAGTCATGTAAAGCCAATAAAGTTAAAAGTCATGTAAAGCCAATAAAGTTAAGTCATGTAAAGCCAATAAAGTTAAAAGTCGTGTGAAGCCAATAAATTTAAAAGTCGTGTAAAGCCAATAAAGTCAAAAGTCGTGTAAAGCCAATAAAGTCAAAAGTCGTGTAAAGCCAATAAAGTCAAAAGTCGTGTAAAGCCAATAAAGTCAAAAGTCGTGTAAAGCCAATAAAGTCAAAAGTCGTGTAAAGCCAATAAAGTCAAAAGTCGTGTAAAGCCAATAAAGTCAAAAGTCGTGTAAAGGTAATAAGGTTAAAAGTCGTGTAAAGCCAATAAAGTCAAAAGTCGTGTAAAGCCAATAAAGTCAAAAGTCTTGTAAAGCCAATAAAGTCAAAAGTCGTGTAAAGGTAATAAGGTTAAAAGTACAGTCGGTTCAATATTAAAGTTAAAAGTACAATAGATTCATATAAAAGTACCGTAGATTCAATATTAAAGATAAAAGTGCCGTCGATTCAATATTAAAGATAAAAGTGCCGTCGATTCAATAAGAAAATAAAAGTAAGGTCGATTTAATATTAAAGTAAATGTACAGTCAGTTCAATATTAAAATAAATGTACAGTCGATTTATTATTAAAGTAAAAGTACAGTCGATTTATTATTAAAGTAAAAGTACAGTCGATTTATTATTAAAGTAAAAGTACAGTCCATTCAATAATAAAGTAAAAGTACAGTCGATTTATTATTAAAGTAAAAGTATAGTCGATTTATTATTAAAGTAAAAATTCCGTCGATTTATTATTAAAGTAAAAGTACAGTCCATTCAATAATAAAGTAAAAGTACAGTCGATTTATTATTAAAGTAAAAGTACAGTCCATTCAATAATAAAGTAAAAGTACAATCGGTTCAATATTAAAGTAAATGTACAGACGATTCAATATTAAAGTAAATGTACAGTCGGTTCAATATTTAGGTAAATGTACAGTCGGTTCAATATTAGAGTAAAAGTACAGTCGATTCAATATTAGAGTAAAAGTACAATAGACTTAATATTAAAGCAAATGTACAGTCGGTTCAATATTAAAGTAAAAGTACAGTCGGTCCAATATTAAAGTTAATATTACACGAAAAGTACCTACCGTCGATTTAATATTAAATTCAAATTCTAAAAAAATCGTTTATTCTGCTTGTAAAACGCCAATATAAAAAAATAAATATTAAATACTATTTAGCAAATGGACCACTGGTTTGAAACGTGGAGTACAGTGGATGCAATAGTAAAGTTTATTCAAACTAAGCTACAATAATAAAGTACAGTGGATGCAATAGTAAAGTTTATTCAAACTAAGCTACAATAATAAAGTAAATTACAATCAAAGTAAAGTCAAGTACAGTTAAAACGAACAAAATTCGAATAAAAAAGAAAGTCAATAGCATTTACACTACGTATGTACAATGTACCTTAAGGACTACAATAGATATTATTTTATTATGGATTTACTAAACACTTTGAGATCAAAGTGTAGTTCAGAATGGCCGTGATGGATTAAAAACATTGCTATTTGTGTTACTATATATATAGTGTTATTGGCTTTTGGCATTAGTGGTGGTTGTAAGTAAAAAACAAAAGGGACGAGACTATGATGTCTCGGGTAAAAGGTGAGACTATGATGTCTCGGGTAAAAGGAGAGACTATGATGTCTCGGGTAAAAGGTGAGATTATGATGTCTCGGGTAAAAGGAGAGACTATGATCTCTCGGGTAAAAGGTGAGACTATGATATCTCGGGTAAAAGGCGAGACGGTTTTGTCTCATGGGGAAAAAAGGCGAGGCGGTTATATCTCGGTTAAAAAACAAGACTTGTACCTCGTGTAAAATAAGAGACTTTATCTCGGGTATACAACTGTTATAATCAAATGCCGTGATACATAATTAATTTAATGGTAAATTTATAGATGGTGTTTGAAATGATAAAGTTTAGATTATTCCGTTAGATTCGGAGGTAATCAATATTCGTAGATAACTGAACAATAACAAGACATTTTAAAAAAGTTCAGATTATTCCGTTGGATTCGGAGGTAATCAATATTCTTGGATAACCAAACAATAACAAAAGACATTTTATAAAAGTTCACATTAGTCCGTTGGATTCGGAGGTAATTAATGTTCTTAGATAACTGAATAATAACAGAAGATAATATATATATATATATATTTTACACACATTTTATAAAATGTTTTTTGCCCTTCTACTATGCTAAGATTTCATAAAGATCGAAGACTAAATAATGTTTAAATCTTAAGTTTGAGACAAAGTACCAAAATGTTGTTGAATATCTATATTTTTTGGTGTTGACTATTCTTTTTGGGGTAATTTTAATACTAAGGAAGTGTTTTTTCTTTAATGTATAAATTCTGTTTTGCAAAAAGTGATGTAAAAGAAATATAATTATAATGACTAAGTTTAAGTATGTAATATGTGATCGCAATTTGCAATAAAATTCGTTGTATATACTTCGAGAGCGAAGTAATTGTCAGTATGGCCGTGTTAGAATCATGTTAAAATATGGAGTGGCCAGCGATCAGGTGAGGTGTAGCTTGATGTATTATAGTGTATTTATATTACTATAAAGAATATTTTAAAGGATTTGTAAATAAGAAACTACTTTATACAATATTTTTTATAAGTAGGTAGATGAAAATCATTCGATGCAATGCGACGTCTCAAATGTTATAAAAAGACGATGTCAGATGTCATTCGGACAGTCGATCCCGAGCCGTCGAAGTGCGAGGTACGATATACCTCTGTTATATTATAATGTTATAATAATATGTACTTAGAGTGTTATAACAGTGAATGTAGTAATAACTACTGTTATAGTGAATAATATAATAGTGGATTGGTATTTAATAAGTAATTGAATTAGCAATTATAATTAAATACCCTCTTTGGGTGTTCCAAATATTGTGTTACTAAAATATACTTGTAAAGTAACCGAATCAAAGTATTACTTGATGTATTCGCGATAATCCTTGGGGATAATAAACTATCGTAATAATAATGGCTGTAAAAGTATGGCTATACCAATGATTATAAGGACTGGTTCGATACCAGTGTGGTTGGTATCTAAGTTTTATGTACTACCTATGTATCATAGTGTCGGCTAATAGTCTGTCTAACTGATATACCAGATGATACAATATCACTATAATAATAAATAATAAATATTTCCCAACGTAGTGACTGTGCAAGTATTGTCATACTAATAATTATGAAAAGTGGTTCGACTCCAATGTGGTTCCTATGTGATAAGTATCTGTGTTATAGTTTTAGCTATTATACTGTTGTAACTGGTCTGAAACCAGGGTTGTCTTATATTGTAATATTTGGCTACGAGCCTGGTGTAACATGAAGTAAAATAATAATTATGTTGTGGTTAGAAGGCAGACAGGTTTTCTTGTTAGTTCTTTCCTGTCTACAACAGCCTTTGGAACTGACGTAGTATAACAGAATAAAAGAGTGATAAAACAGAATTGTATTTATTGTTTAATTTCCTTGGTTCAAATACATAATTACAAATGGCATCCTGTTTATGGGTATATATAGTAAGTTATAGGCTTATACATATGGTCACCCCAAATTTTACCCCCCCAAATCTAACACATGCATGATTTCCAAAAATCCTTTCTTAGTGAATACTAAGAAAGGATTTATGGAAATTCTACTATCAAAAGGGGAAAATAAAGAATGGAAGTTTGTATGAAAGTTCGTCATTTTCAGAACTGCATGCACTAAATTTCATAAACCTGTGTCTTTTAATAAAAAAAATATCAAGGGTATCAGCATTTTCAAAATTTGACTAGTAAGAGGGTAAAATGGGTGATAAACATTTGTATGGACAGTTTGTCATATAAGTCACAATTAAATAAGGAATACGAAATTTTCCCGGACGAAGCCGGAAGGGGTCAGCGTGTATCTTATAACTACAAAGAAATTCCAACAACGTTTTTATGAGTGCAATTGAGAATAAAGTCTATATTTGCAAGAACATGTTACACACTTGAGACATTTAGTTAGGTAATAAATCCATAAAAGAAGAAATCACAACACAAGTGACACACATCAGTTAAACTAACAACCCATGACCAATTTAGTTTTCAGAAAAAAGTATTTCCCATAACTTTTATTATCACTTTCTCTGTAACCACTATCTGGTAGCATTGATTGGGTATATGTACCATTTCTTACACCATCGCCTCTCTAAATGATAGGTAAAAATAAAGAAGAGAAGAAAATTATAAAAAAATAACATACCATTTTAACGTTATTTAAAAAGCTTTCGAATTTCAAAGTTCAGGTGTAATCATTCTGCATGAGTTTTGACTTTTTAAATGTTTATTTTATTGATTGATTTGATTGAAGTGATCTAGTCAAAAAAAATTGTTACCTAAATTGCATTTAAATCGATATTAAATTTTTAAATCAATCTTAAACACGCACTTGTAAGGCACTCCTTACATTTCGAGTGTGTTAATGCTTTAAGCGAATTTATAATCACGATCTTTCTTTTGAGGGTCATTCAACCAGTGGAGCTCTGAAGTAGTTGCCGTATCTTTTGATTACGGAGCTGTGACTTTGACATTTCTTTTATATTATTTATCAAACCTGGGCATTTCTACACTTTCTTGCAATAATAAAATACTATCTTTAAACTATCGCGGCGTATACTCATGTTTTATAATTCAAATTTTATTGAGTTAAGTCTCGAGCTATATTATAAAACAATAATAAAATACGTTTGTCTAAATTCATAAGAAGTAAAAGATACCAAAAACTTAATTAACAAGTAAGAAAAAGAAACAGCACCCAATATTGTTGGTCATTAAGTTTGTAGTTAGTCATGCTTCAGCAACTAAAAAAACATATTTTGTTCACAGATGACAGATGCAAATTTGGGACACCACCGCTCAAGCTATAAACTTGTCAACTAAAGACAACAAGAAAACTTTCCAAAGTCATAATCCATGTGACATTTAGAGAATGGAATTATTTTGCGTAGACGCATCAAATCAAAGTAAGCGATCACACGTCAGCTTATAGAAAATAATCTTTACGACACAGAAATAGTGATGATATGAGAATGGTTGAACGAAATGAAGATAGAAGCTACAGAAGCAAGATGACAGTGAAGAACCTAGGAATTTGTTTAGTTCTAATACTGGGTAGTGTTAACCAAGTAAAGTGTAGTGGTAATGATACAATCGCAAAACGAGTAAATATATTAGAAAGTGTGTCTGGAAGACTATTCAATAACGTTTATGAAAATGGTACATTTAGAACTGGTAACTTATTATGGGATAATATTTTAAATAAGTGCACAGTTTCGCCTTCAGTGAGTTGTTTACAGAAGAATGTGTATTCATACTTAGACGATAAGTTGGGAATGAGTGGTGATGTAGAAGTGACCAGTGGTATGTGTTTCAAGAAAAATAATGTTGATATTAACAAGTATAGTAAAGAAGCTAATCAGATCTACCTCTCTGGAAGCAAGGACGATGAATCTAAAGAGAGATTTATCGATGAAGATAATGAAATTGAAGATGACGAACCTGGTAAGTGTCAAAATACTATTGCTAGAACTTAGGCTAATGTCGTGTACAAATTATTTTTTAAATTATAACATTAATTATAACATATCTGTATACTCAGTATACTCAGTGCAGTCTCTCCGCAAGTAATCTATATGGAAAATAGTGTATGCAAGTATGCGTGCAAAATTAAGTCCTTTCAAAGAATTAAAGTCAGTCCAAGAGGGAATCGGCTTTTGATAAACTGACTTAAGTCAATCATCAAGGCCATCAATTTCTCTGAAGTAGCATCATAAATCAGGAGAAACATAATATTTTATAGACACTATGACCTCAATTTATTTTACAAGCTAATTTATTTCTTAGTACGCACGTGTCTGCATGCGTACGTGCATAACGTAACCTTTACCACATTTCATTACTCATTATTTGGTCAGAGGTCAAGGCTAACCTTTTGCCGCTAACCACATACTTAAGATCATTTTGTTAAAATATTTGATACATGTGGAAAAAGAAAGGTTTTACGAAAGTATTTGGGAGTATTAAAAAAGTCAAGGTCACTTCCATGTGACTAGTACTGACAATAATTAATACTTACGCGTCCAATAAATATTTAGTTTTAAAACATTAAACTGGTTACTAGCATTTAAGCATTGTTGGCATCAATAATGCCTTTAGTAAATAACTTAAATATTAAACAAGTGTACTTGCCAATATTTTTGAAAAAAAAGATTCAAATTTTTCGAAAACCTTAGTGTCATTTGATCACATTTAGAGTAGATACAGGATATTACTGATAGTGACTTTCTTAACTTCAGGTCCTCCAAGATGGCCCAGGACCTTAGAGCAGTGTATTGTTTTCGTTTTATTTCACTCTATGACTTTCCTATGCCTTCCACCTCTGCAATGATACTCCTTCTCCATAGTCTGTTTAGGTCGACCACGTTTACGCTTTTCTTAGGCAGTTCAGTCTAGAGAACGCATCACTGTAATACTGCGAAAGTAATGAAATATGCCAGTGGCACTGAATCGATAATTTACGGACGGATGTTATAAATGACTAATTGGTGCACTTCCGGTCAATTTAAGAACTTAATTCTTTAAGTTATGATATGAAGCCTAATTTCAGATTAGATTTCAACTTTCGTCCGTAGTAAAAGTTAAGCAATTTATTGATCAAACGTGAAAGAATGACTGATCAACTTTTATTCACATGTGAACTTGAATATTACTGTCACTTTCAACAGCTCAGCTAGATACGTAATAACTTAGATTATTTCAAACACGTGAAATTATAAAACCGGTATTTCATTATTTTTAATAACGTGCAAGCCACTGTTCCGTCTGTTTGTCTGTTGTTACAATCTATTTTCTCCAAACCTGCTAGACATTTGAAATTGGGCATAATTATGGGCAGATTTGGTGGAAACAATTGCGTTTCATCTTAGCGTTGTTGTGAAATGCGCTGTTTTTATTTTGTTTCTTATTTACCAGTAAAAACTTTAAGTAAATATCAATGCCCAATCTGTATTTTAACATTCATTGTTATATAATTGATTAGATGGGCAATTTTGTTAGAAAAAATCTATTCAAAAATCAGTATTGATCAAAATAACACAATTTTCAAGAAAAAACGTAGCCATCGTTATTGTTTTTAACAATTTTTTTATTAAGAGACTGGACAGACATTAAAATTGTGATCCATTTTGAGACTTAACGGGGATTAACGCGATCACGGTATTGATCATAAACTTATTATAGTATAGGTACCTAGATACATACATACCTTTGATTTGCCTGTCATTTTGATCAGGTTACACCGGCCGTGGTCCCAGGTTGATTGATTCAGTGGTGTTATCCTAAACTAGGTTTGAATATCAATACATTTTCGAAAACTTTAAAATCCCAATTAACAGGAAAAAAATGTTGCCATATAAAAGTTTCAAAAAATGATTAATTCACCTTTCATTGGCCAAATTTGATTAAAGAATTGTGATGTAATTACAAAATTGTAACATTACGTAAGGAAATAAATTGCGAAAGTTTTTACTAAATAACATCCTGTTGCAACACTAAATCTTTAATATTATTGCCAGTAAATAAATGCATAAATTTCCCATCAAATCAAGAATGAATGAAATAAGATTTCTCTAACAGAACTGAAATAATAACACACACATCATTTCTTTAGGAAATCCGCGTTCGAAGTGAAATGCACATTTGCATAGATAAACAATAAGCAATTGATGTGGTACAAAACAACCAGTATATCTAGAGCGGTTGCTTGGAGAGAAACGCCTATACTCTGCTCGGTTAGGTTAGGTTATTTAACTACTTAACTTAACATAAACAATGGTATAGCGACTTTTAATTGTTATATTTTATTTAAATCCTCTACACAAGTGGCAATGCGATTGTACAATGTAATGGAATAAACTGATCAATGAATGGGGTTGAAATACGTTAACAATTGACATAAACATCAAACTTGGTAGATGTCGTGGAGGGTAACATGCGTGTAAGGAAGAGCCGGGAGGCGGACCCTGAACTCCGAGGGCACCTCGACCTCCGATGCAATCAGGATAATGTTTATATCCATATGCATACTAATATTATAAATGCAAAAGTAACTCTGTCTGTCTGTCTGTATGTTACGCTTTCACGCCTCAACCACTGAACCAATTTTGATGAAATTTGGTGTAGAGATAGATTAGACCATGAGAAAGGACATAGGCTATGTTTGGTCGCGATAACCGACATCCACGTGGCCGAGCCGCGGGCAAAAGCTAGTGATGTCATAAACGTCAAAATACGTGTCAATATCACACATTCATCATTGAATTTATACAATACGAACCGTTACTTGTCTCGGGGGGGTTATAGTATTTTAGGTACTAACTTACATTGATTTATATTAAGACTTGCTTGCTTATAACAAAAGTTTTTTAGGGAAAGTGCAGTTATAAAAAAACATATGCTTCAAAACATATGGTAGTTCATCAATTTTTGGACAGCCTCTGTGGCGTAGCGGTGGTGAACGCGACTGCTACGCAGGAGGCGCGTCAATACCCGCATTGTATGCATGAATACGGCTATTTGCATTGGTCTGGGAGTTTCTATGTATATTATGTATGTAGTTACAAAAAAAAAGTATCTAAGCATGTTTATCCGCATTCTAAGATTCCATAACACAAACTAGTTAAGCTTACCATGGGTCTGGATAGCGTTGTGTAGAATGTTATAGAATATTTATTTTTTCTTACTTATAAGTAACCAATTTACATTATTTCCCATTGTACCTAATTTCGAAAAAGAACCTAATCTGTAGTTTTTTTTTCACTCTAGTTCATGGCAGGAATGTCCTTTACACCTAGACAGGCCTATACTTCATCATTAGACATATATCTTTTGGAATGCCAAATAAAATATTATGAATGGTTTGGATTCCCAAAAGTGTTTACGTTACTGGAATGAATCATCCAAATTACTTCCAGTAATCTCGATTGTGAGGTCCAAAATTGGGTTTCTTCTTTCGTAATATTGAGTTCCTTTAGTGACTTACACTACTAAAGTTATAAACAAATATCGGTTTGATTATTGGTTTTAGTTAAACGTTTATCTCTTCCTGTAATTTGATGGGTCTCCAGTAAAAATAGGTGATTTACTGGTCCCTGCTATTAATCTTGTTATGAGTATGTTACAGTAGTACATATTATTGCTATTAGACCGATAATACTACAATTCTCAAATCAAAGTAGTTATAAAAACGGAAATTATTCAAATTATTATCAGACACACTACATCTAGTGACTATGCAATGAAACAAGAATTAGCAAAAAAAAAATTAAAACCCACGACGAATATAAAATAATTCAAAAATGTGGTTACTGCAGCGCCCCCTAGTGGGTTGTCACCAAAATTGGCAACATTTATTTGCATTAAAAATGCTTGCTGTAGCGCCCCCTGTTGACTTGTCAGTGTAACACCTATCTAAGAACATGCTCCAATTAAAGCCGAACCCATAACTGAAAACTGCATCAAAAGTAGATTGGCAGTTTCGGAGAAAATAGTAACATGGATTTGCACAAACAAATACACAAACATCCTCTCACCCCAAACGCATATCGCATCTCCGTTCCGTCGTGGGTAAAAACGCATATACCATCTCCGTTCCGTCATGGGTAAAAATCTAATGATTCATCTAATTAGTATTCTTGACTATTAAACAGTCTACGATATCTGTGAATGGTGGACTTTCTGTTTCTAATTCAGAGACTGGTGTCAATGACATTGCATAAAGAATAGCATGACGCGATCAAATTACATCGGCAAAGTATCGCCATTGAAGTTTTAAGAAATTAGTCAGATGACTATGTGATATTTACTTATTTTTAAATTTAAGAAATAGTAAACTAGATAATTAGATAGTATGTGATTCTAGTATCGTAAGTCAAGGTTAAAGTAAGTGTAATAAACAATCACACACACAATCAAACGAATAGTCCAGTTCAATGCAGTAGACGCAGGTAACTTAATACAGAATTGTCTAGTTGGGACAATATTCTGAATCATTTTCACAATCCGTTGGAAATTGTAGCTACTCTCAATACGTGCTACAACAACAAGACTTGGTTTTATTTATATGGACAGGAAAGGTCTTTCGCATCAACTTGCTATCCTTTTTTGATTCTCAGGCCAAAAACTAACACTAAATTCAAACAAAATAATAATAAAAGCTATAAAATGAAAATGGTTTTCGTTAATTTGTATCCATCATAATACCATCCATGCAAAAATGAAGACACAAAAAATATTGTACAGACTAGTGTTAATCTTATTGAAATCCTCCGCGAATCGTGGCTTTATCTTTTATATAATTTTTCGAAGACAGTTTTATAGTATAAACCCAACAATATGAGTGGCTATGTATGCCATGTGCCATGTGGCTGCTCACCGACCGCGAACTAAATGGCTCATCATAAATTATCATGCTTAACACTATACCACGACTGTACAAACGATTCGTCACATAAATCTTAGGATAATAAATAGGCTTATTCGACGATTCGCACGAATTGAACACGCGCAAAACGTGCGAATCGACGCCTTTATCGTTACCTCAAAAAATATTAACGACATTCTACACAACACTATGGGTACATATGCACATTGAGGTGCATTACTCTTCCCGTAACGTTCAGGAGAACAGTCAGCCATTTTATTTCAGGAGCATTAGATAAGTGGTTTACATTTGAAACATGACGTACGTAATCCATACTAATATTATAAATGCGAAAGTAACTCTGTCTGTCTGTCTGTCTGTCTGTCTGTCTGTCGGTCTGTATGTTACGCTTTCACGCCTAAATTACTGAACTGATTTTGATGAAATTTGGTATAGGGGTAGAGTAGACCTTGAGGAAGGACATAGGCTATATTTGGTCGCGATAACCGACATCCACGCGGGCGGAGCCGCGGGCAAAAGCTAGTCATTATCTAAACGCAGAATTCTTTTTCATTTTGCACTAATATATTTTAACTAATTTACTTCTTAATATAATATTTTATTGGTATTAAAAATAAATACATTATAATCCTACTACGAGTACAATAGGCTATATCCATCAGTGGACTGTTATAGGCTAATTGTTTGATTGAATCAAACAACAATCCTGAAATCCTGTAGGCATATCCATACTAATTAAATGTTTGAGAATGTTGACATCTAATTGAAACTAACCCTATCTTAACTGAACTAATCTTAAAATTTTTGATTGACCGTTTCAAATTCCACGATCGTAAACGGTCTACGATCAAGATTCTAAAGATATGAACCACACATTTAAAGATATTAGACATAGATTCATAAATATTACAAAATAATTTTCGGTAGTTTCAAACAGCATTAATTTGCATGTAACACACATTCAAAGTTACGGCCTACGATCAAGATTCAAAAGAAATGAATCACACATTTAAGATATTCGATATAGATTCATAAATATTACAAAATAATTTTCGGTAGTTTCATACAGCATTATCACATTCTGGTTATTAACACTTTCATTTTTCTCTTAACACCGAACTTTTGTGAATTAATTCATTGAGAACGCGATTTCGAAAGCATTTTGCATTCTTCAGTGAAAGCAAAATAAACTATAAAACCCCCATGGCAATATAATTCTTACTACTTCAAGGAAACAAGGTCGAAAATCGAATGCTATTTTCATGGTTAGTGTTTGTCAGACTACTGACTGGTTATCTGAGTGCAGTTGTATTGAGTCTTACGCATATTATTATAGAGATTACGTTCAATTGTATAACAGAATCTGTGGTATTAATGACGCGAGCGACGTCGCGTCGGACAGTTTCCAAAAAAAATGTTATTGTTACAGATATGATATCTTTTTAATGAAGTACAATTTTTGTATTCTACAAGTGTTAGAACACTTTTGTTCTTGGGTTTTGGAAACATTAAAATTTATCGTGTTTAGAGACCTGGTTTAGGGTTAGGAAATTAAACAAAAAACAACGAATCTCTTGCAGGATTTCTTGCTTGTCTGGCAACCGACCTACCTTTTCAAATTGCTACTGTTAATGATCGGTTAACTACTTTAGTGTGATAACCAGAATATGAACCCCCCTGGGTTAGGGTAAGCATAGTCGTTAAGGAGTCGGTCTTCCGATCGATAGCATGCTTATGCTATCGATCGGAAGACCGACTTTTTAGCTTAGTTGGCTGGGTTAGAGCGAATATCAATAATTTCGATTCTAATAAACTCTAAAAAAACCCGATCAGCTTTCGCATCCAGTCTGTCTCAGCCATCTATTTCACGTCGTGTCGTCAGTTCATCTGGCTAGGGGGTGTCCTATGTGGTCAGCCCAGTGCCACTTCAGGTTGCTTATTTTCCGAGCCAAGATGTGATCCTATACTTAATTGAAATTGAATGAGCGATACATGGTTTTGAATACGTCGTTTAGTTGCTTTCAGCTCTTTAAGCTCCTTTAAGGTTCTTTAAGCGGGGCGTGAAAAGGCATCTGAGTACCACCACTGTTAACATGGTACATCTTAACGATGGTGACCCTCTTTCTGAGCCTTTGCCTTTAACTTAACATCAGGCAAGGTGAAGTCAAATTAACGTGTCCTTAATAAAAAAAAAGTTTCTATCATTGACGGAATCCGTTTTAGTGCAGTTAATCGTAGTTTAACACGTTATAGATAGCTTGTTCTGTTAAACTGTGCTGTGACTGACCAAGGGTGAAGTATCCCAGTACCAGAACGAACAATCTCATTATGCTTCATCGGTTCTTCACAATCGATTGTAGTGACGATCGATTGAACTTACTATTGTAAACCTATGAAGTAATACAACTCGTTACTTTCACATTGAAGACTAAATGCTTTACACAAATTCATTATTATATGAATGCTGTGTTATAAGGAATCAATAGAGATATATATCTAAAAAAACTTGTGCCAATGTAGTTGGAAAACGTTTCTCGTCTTTGAGTAGAAAGTGTTTGCATTGGTTCTAACACTTTACGTGCTTACATATCATTGTGAGTAGATAGATAAACATTGACAGCTGGCTAGTTTAGAGATTTAGTGATTGTCTGTGTTGTTTTCTGGTTCTATTTTAATAGTCTCTAACAGAAATAACTGTTTCAGGGCAAGTAGGTAACAGTTGGAAGTGTAACGTAACTATGACATAAACCACCAAGTGGGGGCCAGACAAGCGAACAATATCAATAAAAATACAGCCTCTGTGGCGTGGCGCTAGTAAACGCAGCTCCTACCCACGAAGCGCGGATTCGATCCCGGCTCAGTGCAAATGTTTGTATGCATAAATATTGGTTGAATGTTGGTTCCCGGTGGAGTAGAATAGGACCGCCCCAGCTCTTCCTGTGGGTGTCGTAAAAGGGATAGGGCTGTTCTCCATCCGACAGTAACATACAGCCCAAGATAAAGGGCCCGTTAGATGGCAATAGGCTCGCTCCCTATTACGTCGAGGGACCGTTATTCATAATTGGCGTAATGTAGATGCTAATACACCTCTGCCTACCCTTTCGGGGATTTACAGAAGTGAGTATATGGATGGATGGAATATGGGTATTTGCATCAAAGCCAGAATGTTCTCCTTTACGTGAAGCCGTCGGTCCTGGTTACCATAGGAACAGTTATGGCAGTCATTACGGGTAGTTGGAACCCTAAAAATCCTACAACTGGTCATATTGCTCTTTCGTTCGTAGTCATCTCGAATATGCCTCACAGGTATGGAACCCGATATACAACATTTATATAGACCGCCTTGAAAGCATACAAAGAAAATTCTTGAGGTACATTCAATTTAAAGCTAACTGTTATCTGCCTGACTATCATACACGCTGCAAAAGGTTTCATATTTTGCCTCTAGCTGAGCGTAGAAAAATATCGGACATATCGTTTCTAATGTCTTTATTTAATGGTACAGCAGAGGTGCCAGAACTGTGGTATCTAAGGTGGGCCTATACGCACCATCATTGTTTCTGCGCAGGCCGAACTTATTGTACGTCCCTATAGCAAGAACTACATATAGACGAAGTTCATACCTATTGAGAGCATGTCGTTCTTTTAATGTGGCATGTCGGGAGGTTGATTTGGATTTATTTTGCACTACCTAGTGTTACTAGAATGAAGAAAGCCCTATGTGATCAATACTTTGAATGATGTTATCTCTAATATGTGATTATCTGTAATATAGTTTCCTAATTTTTAAAAGAACTTAATTTGCATTGAGAGTTTTTTAGCATTATTATGTAAAGATGTAATACCACCTAAATGTGGAAACAGATAATTGGCCTTCAACATTTTCATTATATAATATTGAACCTTTTTTAGCTGTAAGTTTCCCTAAAATTGTAAAATAAAATAAATTAAAAATATGGTGTGGTATTCACGGAAAATCTCGACAGGTTGCGGCGATTTACCGTCCGCATTATTGGGAATCCTGAGGTCACGAACGCCCTCGAGCTTTTGCAGATGCGTAGAGATGTTGCGTCTTTCGTAGTATCCTACCGTCTCTACCATGGTGAATGTTCTGATGAGCTCTTCCAATTAGTCCCACCCTCTCCTTTCCTTCACAAGACAACACACAGGGCTAAGATGCCATCCGTATACGGTGCAGAATATATCTACTAGAACTAAGCGTTTTAGTGACTCATTCCTAGGCCGCAGCATTAAGACCTGCAACTCCCTGCCACCTCACGTGTTTCTTCCTACAGTTCTGGGTCCTTTAAGCAGGGCGTGAAAAGGCATTTGATGAGGCCGTCAAGCTAAGTGGCAGCACTGTTAACATAGTGCATGTTTACGATGGTGACCCTCTTTCTGAGACTTTGCCTTTAGCTTACCATTAGGGGAGGTGAAGTCAAATTAACGTGTCCTTTATAGAAAAAAAACCCGCAGTTAGACTGGAAAAAGTGTATTTTTTTTTTTTTTTTATATTTGGTCCGTCAATTGACTGCACCCCGCTAGATGGCAACAAAGCTGAAGTGCAGTCCAGAAGATACAGACCACCATTCCCGGTGCCAATTGGACGTAAAATGGTGGTCCCTAACTTGACGGCCTTGATAGATGCCTTTTCACGCCCCGCTTGAAGAACCCGGGACTGTAAGAAGAGGGAAACACATATGCGGGCAGAGCATTCCAGCTCTTTATCGTGCGGCAGAGGAAAGAGCCCCCAAACCGTTTAGTGCGAGATGGTATGGATTCCACCGTGTGTTGATGGCACCGCAGACCAGCACGTGTTGTTCTGGATAGGAAGGGAGAGGGTGGGATCAGTTGAAATAACTCCTCAGAACACTCGCCGTGGTAGAGGCGGTAGAAAACGGATGATAGAGACTTCGATGGGTAAGCTTCGGATGTGACCGGGATTCACGCTAGGATGAAAAAAGAAGAAGCCTATCGTAGTGTACAATAGTTTTCAATAGTAAAGATTTTCTCTCATTCCAATTTCGTACGGAACATAGGCCCGTATTCCAGAATGACACTCAGTCTGAATTTCGATTTATCTGAGGACAAATTTTATAGGCCATATGTCAAACTATCAATCTGTCATCAGATAAATCGTGATTCAGGCTGAGGCCGGTATTCTTGAATGACATTCAGCCTGAATCCTGATTTCTCTGATGACAGATTGTATAGACATATTGATAGAATTGATATATAGGCTATACAATCTGTTCTCAGACAAATCGAAATTCAGGCTGAGTGTCATTCAAGAATACGCGCCTCAGTATCATTCAGTTTTTTTTTTTTATACAGGACACGTCAATTTGACTTCACCTCGCCTGATATTAAGCTAAAGGCAAAGTCTCGGAAAGAGGGTCACCATCGTAAACATTTACCATGTTAACAGTGGTGGCACTCAGCTTGACGGCCTCATTAGATGCCTTTTCACGCCCCGCTTAAAGGACCCAGGACTGTAGGAAGAAGGAAACACGTGAACTGGCAGGGAATTCCAGGCCTTAGTGGTGCGGCATAGGAATGAATCACTGAAACGCTTGGTTCTAGCAGGTATACTCTGCACCGTAAATGGATGACATCTTAGCCCTGCACGTGTCGTCCTGTGAAGGAAAGGGGATGGTGGGACTAATTGAAAGAGCTCGTCAGAACATTCACCATGGTAGAGACGGTAGAAAACTGCCAAAGACGCAACATCTCTACGCATCTGCAAAGGCTCGAGGGTGTTCGTGACCTCAGGATCCCCAATAATGCGGACCGCACGTCGCTGCAACCTGTCGAGAGCATCTAATAAGTACTTTGCGGAGCCGTCCCAGAGATGTGAGCAGTATTCCACGCAGGAACGAATTTGGGTCTTGTATAGAAGACACCGCTGCTCCGGCGTGAAAAACCGTCTCACTCTGTTCAGGACTCCGAGTTTACGCGAGGCTGGCCTTAGAGTGCTTGACCTGACTCACATTTAACCATCTTTTTTCGCTTCACAAAGTAAAAAGCTACAGAAGAAATTAGCAAAGTCATTAGTCATTGTTAACTCCGATGTCAGATACATTGATCCTGCGGTTGCTAAAGTAAAAGTCATATCCGTATTCAAAGAAATCGAAACACCGTCCTTTGTGCTTCAAACGTGTGTGTTTTTTAGACTCGAATAACCACTTTACCGATTGCAGTCACATTAATGATTTACGTTCGATTAATGGAAAGGTTTAGAAAGTCGAAGAGTATGGGTTTTTATATATTTTTGGAGAGATGCTTAGAATAACCTCGATCGGGAGGTTTATCAAGTGCATTGAAGAATATTTTTTATAAGTCAATTCAAAGCCTCAGTAGGTGGTAAAGGATTTCGCCTTACGATTGAGACACTGTATGGCCAGGATTAGAACCTGGGTCGGTTACATTACTGATCTGAACCCACTACCATTAAAAGCAATTTACCTTACCTAGGAGGAGTTAGGAGGAATATTAGCAATTTCAGTAGCTAATGATTTTTTTTATTTGATTTTTTCTAGAAAAAGAATATTATAACCGAAGTTACTAATATTCCCTCTAACCCCTCCAACTAAGCTAATTTGCTTGTGATAGGAGTGGGTTCACGTCAGTAGTGTAATAGCCAAGATCGAACCCGGGACCTCTCGATCGTAAGGCCGACTCCTTAACCACTAAGCTACCAATATTCTTAGCTTGAATTATGGAATCTATAATGTGGATGGCACCTGAAGAAGAAGAAGAAGAATGTGGATAAATATAGGTACCTACTTTTTGACCAATTTGCACTGAATAAATATTTCTTTCTTTATTTATTTTGATGCTTTAAACATACGCAGATGCATTTTTGTAAATACATACACATTAAACAAAGAAACATCTAGACCAATGCAAACATCCATACTAATATTATAAATGCAAAAGTAACTCTGGCTGTCTGTCTGCCTGTCTGTCTGTATGTATGTTACGCTTTCACGCCTAAACCACTGCACCGATTTTGATGAAATTTGGTATAAGGGTAGACTAGACCATGAGAAAGGACTTAGGCTATGTTTAGTCTCGATAACTAAATTTGGTATAAGGGTAGACTAGACCATGAGAAAGGACATAGGCTATGTTTAGTCTCGATAACTAAATTTGGTATAGGGGTAGACTAGACCATGAGGAAGGACATAGGCTATGTTTAGTCTCGATAACTACACAACACTATGCGGATATCAAACCCGTGCTTCCTGCATAACAGTTGAACATAACTACCACTAAGCCCCAGAGGCCATCCATCCAATGATGATGATGACTGCGTGACAATTTAGTTTAAGTCATTTTCTATTGAATTTGAAAACATTTAAATGTATTGAAAAAAGTTAGCATACTAATTTCATTCAAATTACCTAACCCATGTACCTCACCGCCAAGCAAGAGCCTTACAGTGAAAATAGTCATTAAGACTCTACAAAATATTGTTAGGCCTTTTCATATTATAAAACGCCTCGTTAGAGGCACAATGATGGTGAAAATATTGACTCAACCATTTGCCTCAATGATTAATATGAAGATTATGGGCCTTCTAATAGTTTATTATTTTCTCACGCATTTATAATAGTAACAAAGAAAATTGAGATTTTTTTGAAAAGTCATTGAGTAGGTAGTTTTATGGAGAAAGGCCGCATTAGTAGCGAATGATAGATAAGTATTCTGATAAATGGACTGATAAGTATTCTGTTAGTACTGGATCTGCGGTAGATCTGCGGTATCCTAGTGGTATGGGTAATGGACTGCTGAGCCGAAGTCTCGGGTTCGATCCCAGGTTTACTATGGTACACAACAATGACTTTTCGATGCTTTTCGAAGTTATGTGTGTATTATCGCAGGTTTATAAGTCCCCGGTTAGTGGCAATAGGCTCGCCACCTATTACATTGGGACCTAAACATAAAACTGGCGAAATGTGGGTGCTAGCACCTCTGCCTACCCCTTCGGGGAAAACAGGCTAGAGTTTATGTTATGTTATGTTTATGTAGTACTGGAATTTCAGAACGTATTGTCTCTGCTTGTTACTAAAATGGCATACTTACATATAGGACTTAAATCTTATAAAATTTCTTCGTCCGTCCGTCCGTCGCCTTAAAGAGGTATAAAATGGGAAATTTGAATCACATCGGGCGTGTCTCGGTAGCCGAATTGGTCAAGGCATTTCCCCTGTAAGGGAAAGACTGCGGGTTCGAGTCCCGCCCGAGAAGATTATTTTTCCCTATGTAGGTATTCGGTTTTATAAAATACTCATTGGAGCAATGCATCGCATTTCACGAGTGCTCTGGGGGTACACTCAGCGTCAGAAATATGTTGAGTACAAAGGCTCATGATCTCTAAACTAAGGTAATGGGAGCAAATAAATCATTCTATCACATTTCGGGTGAAATGGCGCACATTGGGATAGGCCTATGTCTAATTCTGGTGGGCTAATTGATTAATTGATTGATTGAGGAGCAAATTAAACTGTTTTATTGATTAAAATTGTACTAGTGTCCGAATTAAATGTGTGTACCAAATATCAGCACAATCCGTCAACAGAAAGGGACGAAAACCATGGAATTAAGATCATTTTGAGCACTTTGAAGATCGATACGATGCTGACTGTACCTACCCTAAGAGTCAGTAATATTAAAATAACCGACTTCGGATAAATGCTTATGAGTTTAACGAAAAGCAATTTTATAGGCATAACTTAGGCTACTTATATTTTCAAAAAAGTATTAGGGATCCAAGCAAAAATAATCTAGATATTAGTTTATGGTGACGAAGACAGGGCCACGTCTAATGTTATTTTAGTAAAAATAAATTAGAAATAGCGTCGCGTGCTTACTCCCTATTGTCTATGATGAAGATATTTTCCCACGTTAAAATTATCAGTCAGTTATAGTCAGCATCAGAAAGATGTTGACGTACAAAGTACTCAAAATGATCTCAATTTAGTTTTTTTACCGCCTTCCAGTTGACAGATTCTTTTAATATTGTACACACCTTTATTTCGCAAAATAATGAATCAATAAACAGTTTGATTTGCTCATAATAAGAGAGTTTTAAGATCATTTTGAGACTTATTCGTCAAGATATTTATGATGCGGACTGTACGAATCTAGTATCTACTAAGTACGATATCGTTTAATTACACGTGTTGTAATTATAACTTGTGTACTATTTATATGTATCAGAACTGGTAGATAAAGGCTGTGACTGACATAACTTTAAACGAACACATATTTTCGTAGGTCCAATGCGTACTAAAAATGTGGTCGATCAAAGCCATTTCAGTAGATTTAATTTTTGTGGTCGAAGACGTACAAAATCAGGTTATACGAAGAATTTCGTGCGCGGGTTCAAACTTTTGGGTCGTACGCGAACGTAGCCTTGAAATAGACTTTGGATTAGAATCTTACAACTATCTCACGAGCGATTTGCCTACAGAAAGATTCCAAAATTCTATATAGAACTTTTTCTCGAATCATGCCTGAGATTTAATGTTCCCTTTAATATCAGGTTGTACTCAATCAATTTAGATCATACAAACGTAAGATTTTAACTCTGAACAATACACTTCTTACAAAAGCTGCATCAAGGTTCAGTAGTTTTTTTTTTTTTTATCGTGCGAAAAATCCCCACGGATACCTCCACCAGCTCCGTGGGGGTCCACGGAGCTGGTGGAGGCGGTTATGTTGGACTCGAACCGACTAAAACGCACGCCGTCTTGGGTCCTTGGCTGCCGGAGGTGAGATTGCCAAAAGCATATCTCTCGCACCCCGGCAGACCCAGGACCATCTCTTTCGAGATGGCCCCCTTCGGGTTGTGGGGACCAAAATGTCCCCATCTAGCCCCGGTTACGGGGAGGCGCACTTTGCGCCGCCGCCGCGGCCTGCTTCTGCTAGGGTGACAGGCGGCTCCACCGGTCACCCCCAGGCCAGCGCTCATGGAGGACGGAGGTCATTATGCGACCTCCGACGTCCGGTTCGCCTTCGCTCTGCGCGGGCTTCCCGGGCCCGGAGTCTGGTCCGGACCCGACCGGCCGCCTCCTTCTCGAGCATTACTTGCTCGCAGAAGGAGGCGGCCGCACCCCAAGCGTTTGCGCATCGTACCATCGCTGTGAGCAATGTGACGAGTGTGAGGACTCCCACCCCTAGAGCCGCCACTAGGACCCACCTCGGCGTGTCCCACGCCGGGCACTCGGTCAGCGTGTGCAGCTCTGTGTCCTCGCTCGCATCACAGTGATGGCACTCGGACGTTGGCTCCTTCCGGATCCGACACAGGTAACTCCCGAAACTCCCGTGTCCGGTAATCACCTGCGTCAGCCGGTACGAGAGGCTGCCGTGTGGCCTCTCTGGCCACTCCTCCATGATGGGTCTTACCGCCGCTAAGGTTCAGTAGTTTGCAACCATCGTGAGAAAACTGAGAAGAATTGAAAAAAAAAAGCAATTGTTTGTAGGTGTTCCGTATTCTTTACATACCATAACACAAGTCTACAATCATCTTCAGTTTTTAACCCCCGACCCAAAAATGACGGGGTGTCCGTTATGTCTGTACAACTACATTAGAAAAAAAGAAAAAAAATAAAGAAAATTCGTTTATTATACACTTAAACTACAAAATGAACAAAAGAAAATATTAAAAGAAAAAAGAAAAACAAAACAAACAAAATAAAAGAAGCCCAAAAACATTTTACCCCAAAATTACAATTTTACAATAGTATAGAAGAAAAATTACCTATTGAAATCGGGTATGTGGTAAATCTCAAAAATAGAGAATACTTTTTAGTCCATCCATTCATATACGCACGTCTATAAATCCCCGAAGGGGTAGACAGAGGAGTATAAGCACCCACGTTTTAGTATCTCTTAAAAAACACTTTTGCTTTCAACTACTTATCATACCTACATATTTTTATTTTTTGTAGTTTTATTTTATTACACCAATGATGTAACTTCGTAATTATGTAACAATTGTTTTAGGTATATATTTTTAATGTAATAAACACTAATTCGTAGGTGATACATAGCAAAGCAGAGAAATTGTTTTTTGCTCAGTCTGTGTTCACGATGCGTGACAACCACGGCACGTGCCATGAACGACACAGCACTCGCCACACAGACTCTTATTTTCAATAGATCTGGCGGCAAATACAAAGACAAAAAAGGCAAATATACAGATAAAAGGCCCAGGTAAAAGCACTCGCAACCAGCGGACTTGCATGTAAAGTTAAAAGAAGTCTCTTAAATATTTGAAAAAGATATTTAGTCACTACTAAATGTCTTTTTCAAATGTCCCCTTTTCAACTATTTAGCTACTCAGCCATGATAAAAGAACATTTTGTGACCAATAGACATTTTGTAAAGTAGATCCCCTATCCCCCCTAGAGAGTGACTGGTGCCGTTTTTTTTTCGTGCAGAAATCCCCTTGGATACCTCCCCCGCCGGAGCCGGAAGGGGAGGTTATGTCGGATTCGAACCGACTAAAACACAAGCCGACTGCGGGTCGTGGTGCAAGGCCGAAGGTGAGGTTGGTTTCGACATATGCCTCGCACCCCGGCTGACCTAGAGCCATCCCTTACGGTCTGGCCCTCCTCGGAGAGTGCCTAGTCCCAGATACACCTCCCGTAGCGGTCGCGTGAATATTACATTTTACTGATTTTATTTAAAGAACTTTCGCAACCGAAATTTACTAATATTAGGGAACTACTAACCGCTCCAATCAAGCTAATTTGCTTGTGCGAAGAGTTGATTCACGTCGGTAGTGTAATGGCCAAGCTTCGAACCTGGGTCTTCTCGATCATAAGGCCGATTCCTTAACCACTAAACGACGCCGACGCTTTTAAAATTTATATAAATTGAGCAGTAATTAGTGTAAAGCTACTTTTGTCGTAAGACTTTAAAAAGTAATTATCGGTTACTAGGATATGACGATTAACGTACGAACGAATGGAAAGTCATTCATTAATATTGTTTCCGCACCCGGCTTTCCCTGCATTGTAATATCGTGCAACTCTCGTAATACTTTATGCTGGTTTTTTGCTTCTCTTGATAATGTGTGAACCATACTATTTTCTATCAGTTATGTATAATGATGTATTTTCCAATGACGAGAGAAAAGCCTATAATAGAGCTCCTCTGAAGTGTCTGCTAAACAGTAAGTTATCGGCTTGCAGATAAGGATGGGCCTTCACGAACTTGGTGGAACCCCAAAACACTCTAAATTATGAAAATTCTCTCTCTAAACTTAGCACCTGCGCTCTCTTCGGTGGAGTAATCGCCACTCTTCTCTCTCCTCCTCCAATTCTCTGTTCTTCTGATACGATGTGACTTGTATCTTTTAGAAAAATAGGACTTAACCGAATTTTTGTAATATTAAGTTTATGTTTTTCTCACACATTTACCGCCTTTTCTTGTTCTACACGATCTTCTTTCGTTATTTTGCTGTGAGAAATTTCTTTGACAAATAAGTAGTGCAATTGTACCAATTTCTTAACATCCAATCTATGTTATGATTGGTAAGATTGTATTTTATTGTTGTTGTTTTTTTTTATTCTTTTACACTTCTACATACAGTACATGTATGGACAATTTATGAAATATGTAGGTACAAATGGCAGCCTTATCGCTAAAAACGTTTACCTACAGGTAACCTTTTTTGTTTTGTGTATGCAAATTAACAAAAAAAAAACTATTATTCCACCTAATCCCTTCAGCTAAATTGATTGTGTTAGGAGTAGGTTCACGTCGGTGATGTAATCCTAGGTTGCTGCAACCCTAAATAGGAGTCCCACAACTGATCTGACTGCAGAACTTCATTAACGCCAATGGGTTGTGAATTGTGGAGGTTAGGTGTCACTTCACGGAAAATATCGAAGTTAAGCTGCTTTGTAGCTAGAACCACACATTAGCGAACCCCAGATTTCAAGGGATGATTCATAATCTAAGTAGATTCATTCATTCATAAATTATGTAACATTTGTCATAACTTCCGCAAGTGGGCCTTGTGTTAATGTTATTATTGTTAAATTAAATTTAAACAAATGTATAATTAGACATAATTATGTAATATTTGAGACAATTTATTTAGATTAAATTTTATTGCTTTGCTACATTCATTTTTTCAGTTGCGTATGCACTAAGTTCACGTTAGTATAATATTATTTTTAAATCTTAAATCAAAATAGCTTTACTTTTAAAGGTGACTATGTAACACTTATTAATGTCTAAAGTAAAGCCAACGAGACGAAAGAAAAAAGGTAAACAAAGCGACCATTACTGAGTTACATTGCGAAATCTAGCGATTATCGTATCTGTCCTTGTAGCACACGTCACACGTACGCGACATTGGCGGAGCGACAGCTGTCGTTACGTGTTTCGTAGTACAGGAAAACTGTCAGCACAGCGGTTCTAAACTGTCAGATCCGCAACTTATGAGCAATTTCATTCCTGTCTGGAGTGCGCTTGAAGTGATACGTAATCATTTTCAAATGAAAATGTTTGGAACCACTGAAACTTTGTATACCTTTTTCTCTCGCTTCGTTGGCTTTACTTTAGATAATTGTTTCCACTTTAATATTTATAGTCCATATTCGCAAGACAATAATAGTTGATGCCAGTGAGAAAATAACCTGGCATTAAAACTCCCAGGCAATGATTTTTATTATGATATTCACACGTAGGTGTATTAACACTTAACACCCACATTTTATCACATGAGCCTATGGCCGTCAAACTAGCAGGTTGTCATGGGCTGTATCTTGGTGTTTTGATCCAGTAAGGCTGTCAACCATGTCGCGTCTTGATTCAAAGTGAATAAAAATAACTTAATACCTAACCACAGATACCACAGTCTAGAACTCGTTTTGTTTTTTAATCCCTCCATCTAAGCTAAATTGCTTGTGTTATGAGTCGGTCCATGTCGGTAGTGTAACGGCCAGGATTCAAACCCTTTTTTTCGTGCGGAAATCCCCTCGGATACCTCCCCCACCGGAGCCGGGGGGTTATGTAGGACTCGAACCGACTAAAACCGCACGCCGACTGAGGGTCGTGGTACTAGGCCGGAGATAAGGTTGTCATCGACATATCCCTCGTAGGCTGACCCAGGGCCGGCCAGGATTCGTACCCGGAACCTCTTGATCGTTAGGCCGAATCCACAACTACTAAACTACATTTAAGCTGCCTTTTTAAAAGTTATCATTAAAGAGTGTTACTTGTTTCAGAATCGCACCTCGAGGAAGTCACGAATGCCCTATACGACAAGAGCGTGAAGTTCCTCGTGACCCACGATATGAAGGTGTCCCTGCCGGAGACGTTCTTCCAAGGTGCCACGCTCAAGGTTTCTCCGAGAGCCCTGACGAAGACTGGAGCACTAGTTCATATTGAGCTGGAGCCACAGGAGACACAAGTTAATGGGAGACTGTTTTTCCATAAAATTAGTAAGTGTTTTAATAGTACCTTTAAACCGTAGAGTAAGTGAAATAACACTATGAGGCCAGATCAAAACCGGTGATGTCGCTGGCCGAGGGATATGCTTTAGACAATTTTTCACCTTGGCATCTGGAGATCCAATTTGGATCGATTCCTAAATAACCGCCCCCGCCCTATCAGAGTGGATTTCCTAATAATAAAAAGGGTAAATAAACTTACCTATCCTTTGGGCCTTTTTCTAACTTCGTTAGGGTTTGGCTTTTTGAATTTAAATTCAAAGCACCTAACTTCAATATTTTCAGGAACTACTATCTGACTTCCACGACCACGAAAGTTCTGTAGACAGTTCTCAATATTTTTTTATACTTCTTAGGAGGATGACAAGCGTACTGACTACCTAATAGGAATAGGTAATGGACGTTTCGCACTCGTATCAACAACCTTATAAGAACCATCCAATGCACTTTTTGGAAAACCCTGCGTAGTCATTCAAAAAAACCACAGTATCATCTTGCAGATTCAAGTGTTTTTTTTTTAATATATCGCTTAGGTAGCAGGAAAGCACACGGTCAACGTGATGGTGGCCGATTGGCGTGTGTAACATCAATTGGGGTTGAGGGTGGAGCAAAAAGGATATTCTAACTTTAACTTTTTTTTTCAGAAAAATACCTCAAGAGAAAACTGGTAACCGCGGCCATAGCAATAATTTTAGTCGTCAAGCTGATAGCACTGAAGATAGTCTTCGTGCTGCCTCTCATCCTAGGCGTTACCACAGCCAAGAAGATGTTCCTCAAGTTCCTCCTCTTCTTCTTCCCTGCACTCAGCCATATCTTCAAGCTGTGCTCGTGGTATCACCAGAACTATCACACAACGAAGTTCCATCATCATCATCATTTGATTACGCATCATCATAAGGTTTGTGATTTTCTTTCAATTGAGGCAAATAATGAGCACATGTTCCATCTGCTGGTATGTGGTTGTGACCATCTTGCGCCCTGGAAAACAGAGATCACAGCCAGGAGGTTGCTAAGGATAGCAGAGGGTCTAGTGGAGAGCAGGTAAGGGATGGAGTGATTCTCTGCGGGCATGGGACGCAGATCTGGGGGAGACTGGTACAGCCGTCTGTCACCTCAGCAGAAACACTTTCCGCGGTATAATCAAAAAACCGTAGCTGGCGAGATCCTTGTGGCTGTCTCGGCTGGTATCCGTAGAGAGTTCGGTGTAATGAAGGAAGTATGGGATACCAGTGTGAGCGTGGCATAGTCAGTGTCAGAAATATCTTAATGAACATAGTCATCAAAAATCATTCTGAGACTTTGTAGGTTAAGATATTTCGGATGCTGATCGTACTTACTTCGACCACGCTACTCGTAGCGTAGGTAGGAACTACGGAAGAATACAACTTCCCTAACAAAGAACTACAATACTGACATTGTCGACTTGCTTGCTACACTTTCTGCCGTAGTTTTTCATGAAATTCGTGCGATTTTTGCGATCAACTAGTTGCGTGCTACACGCAGACCCGTTTCACTTTTAACATTGAAGATACTATCGTATTTATTAATAATAGTCCTATGGTTAAGTTTGTGCTCATGTTTCCGTAGGATCTTGAAAGATTCGTAGGATTCCGTAGGAATTCAGGCAGGTACTAAATGAGTTTTCCATTAATTTCCATTAATTCTCATTATGATCTCAATTTATTCATATCTTATGTCAACTAGTATAACAGTTACTAGTTTTTTTTTTTCTTCTTCCTACAATGGGTGATTTAAACGGGCCGTGAAAAGGCATCTGATGAGGCCGTCAACCTGAGTGCCACCATTGTTAACATGGTACATGTTTACGATGGTAACCCTCTTTGCGAGACTTTGCCTCTAGCTTACCATGCGAGGTGAAGTCAAATTGACATGTCCTTTTATAAAAAGAGTTTCTAGTCGTTTTACTGCTTACTAGATACTTAATAATAAAAAAAGTAAACAAGCTTTGTGTGGGTTCATTAGTCTCATGTTTTTATCAATAACGCTTGGAAGCATTAGTGGATATTTGTAACTTAATCAAGCCAAAACGGCTGTACCAAATTTGATACAGGGAACGGTTTTTTCTCGTTTGAAAGACCAATGAAACTGAAGAGTCTTGAGTCTCTTTCACCTTACTGAGGCTATTACTATTACAACTTACCTAAAAAGTCAGACTGCTGCAATTAATTAATTAGTAAGCAGCTGCATTACTCTTAGCCTTTAAGTTTATTATGTATTTATGATATCTGTGGCAAACGCCACGTATATCACAATTATTATCATAAATCAAAACTCAACTTTTTTAAGCATTTACTATTGTGATATTGTTTGTTTATCCATAAATAAATAAACAGAAAACTATGAAGGGTTTTCTTTTTATTTACATAACATAACATAACATAAACTCACGCCTGTATTCCCCGAAGGGGTAGGCAGATGTGCTAGCACCCACATTTCGCCAGTTTATGTTTAGGTCCCAATGTAATAGGTGGCGAGCCTATTGCCATTAACCGAGCACTTATAAACCTGCGATAAATACACACATAACTTCGAAAAGCATCGAAAAGTCATTGGTGTGTGCCATGGTAAACCTGGGATCGAACCCGAGACCTCGTCTCAGCAGTCCATTACCCATACCACTAGGCTACCGCAGATTTTTATTTATATATATATATATATATATACCTTGGTAACCATTTATCATCAGATGGACCATGTACTATTTTTGTAGCTTTTATTTTAATCAACTTATTTTTTTAGTCACCACATCACCAGCCTTACGGGCCACCTACCGGGCACGGATCCACGGTTGTGGTGCGACCACACCACTTGGGACCACCACCGTCACTAAGCTCCAACCACTACGATGGTCAAGATAACTTCGCACTATCAGGCGCAGGATTAGGCACAGAGTGAGTACTTCAAGCCTTTGTAAAAGGTGGAATTTTTTAACCTGGAGGAATAGTACTCTAAATACTGAAGATAGCAAAATTTACTCAAAGAAAACTTCCCTTTATTTGAACGAATTATACAACATTAAGTATGCTAACTATGCCAATCGAATACATAGGGAAAAAGAATATTCTCGGCGGGATTCGAACCCGGGATCTTGCCGAAATTTCAATCACATCGAGCGCGTCTCCGTAGCCGAGTTGCTCAAGGTATCCCTGCAAGGGAAAGATCGCGGGTTCAAGTCCTGCCCGAGAAGATTCTTTTTGCCAATGTATTCGATTCCCCTTATTTTTTAAAAGAAATTATGCTGCAATCAAACCTTTTCTAAAACTTGCTTGCCACACCCAGCAATTGAACCTATTATAAATCCGAAAAAGTATCTTACTGTAATGGCATGAATTGATAGAATCAGTCTTAACTAAAGACCAAATCTCTCTTAAAAACAAAACAAAGGAATTTTGTTTCGTGTTCCTCGATTATTAGTTTTCCTATAAAGAAATCCTTGAAATCTAAGCTTATGAATTCAATCTACATAATAAAGCATTTTTACTCGAAGATCTATCAATTCTTACTGAGATTAATAAAATAATATCTCTAATAGAACTGTATCTTTTCATTGTAAATATGTGCAAATTGCCACTTTACTATTGACTGTTCTAAATGTTCGACTCGACACCTCTCCGAATGGGTTGTTTCACACAACTTGCGGGAGTAAATTTGTACGAATCGACCACTAAGCCACATTTACAGTCCAATTTGATTAGTCTTTTACTATCTGCCCCTGTCTTTATTTATATTTCTTCCTATTCCCTGCTAGCTCACGTGTTTCCTTCTTCCTACAGTCCCGGGTCCTTTAAGCGGGGCGTGAAAAGGCATCTAATGAGGCCGTCAAGCTGAGTGCCACCACTGTTAACATGGTAAATGTTTACGATGGTGACCCTCTTTCCGAGACTTTGCCTTTAGCTTAACATCAGGCGAGGTGAAGTCAAATTGACGTGTCCTGAATAAAAAAAAAAAAATACTCATCATTTCAGCCATAGGAAGTCCACTGCTGGACATAAGCCTCCCCTATAGATCTCCAATAAGACCGATCGGAAGCGGCTCGCATCCAGCGCGTTCCCGCCTGTCCACCTTGTAAGTGGACGTCCTACGCTGCGCTTGCCGATACGTGGCCTCCACTCGAGAACTTCTCGACTCTATAAATAATACTGTGTGATGCAAATTTATTCATTTAGATAATAAGATTTTTAGTAATAATGTTATATTTTATTCCCAGTTATACCATCAGTGATATTCATCGTAACGCGATCGCCAATTTCAAGCCGAACGTAAACGACATGCAGGATATCAACGCTTGGGGCTTGGGACTGCCACCAGGTAAGAATGTTCTGGAACAATGCGTCATCTAGATACAAATATTGTTATATGGGTTCTTGAAGTGGATTGTATTTGTCTGTTACTTCATTTTCAACCTGTTTCATTGTAACCTATGGGGTCATAGCATACTCAATTGATTTCCGTAGGACTTCCCAAGTGTCATCACTTGGGTGTTTATGTGGGTCACTAATATTATGACTAAGTGCTCACTTAACATCAATAGACTCACCCTCCCTCATCTGAAAATCATAGTTGACATAATTTGGATATTAATACACCTCTGCTTACCCCTTAGAGAATTCACAGGTGTGAAAATACCTTTTTATCTAAATGATATAACTTTAACAGGACCAGAAGGTCATCCAGATGCAGACCATCAAGCCAGTGATTACGCTGCGAGTAGCGTTGTGGGAGTAACTGGCAACACTGCTCAACGGATACCAGTACAAGCTAATAATGGGAGGTATGAATAAAAAATATAGTACCTAGTCCCGTCGAGTTTTCCTTTTTTATAACAGGACACGTCAATTTGACTTTACCTCGCCTGATGATAAGCTAAAGACAAAGTCTCGAAAATAGAGTCACCATCGATGTACCATGTTAACAGTGGTGGCACTCAGCTTGACGGCCTTATCAGATGCCTTTTCACGCCCCGTTTAAAGGACACGGACTGTAGGAAGGAGGAAACTGGCAGGGAGTTCCAGGTCTTTATGGTGCGGCATAGGAATGATTTACCGAACCGTTTGGTTCTAGAAGGAATATTCTGCACCGTATGTGGGTGACATCTGAGTCCAGCACGTGTTGTCCTATGGAGGAAAGGAGAGGATGGGACCAATTGGAATAAATTCGTTACAAAAAGGATGTCCATGTTCCTTCAATGAATTTGGTTTCTACTATCTGCAGTGTTATTCTCTAGGCTTGCGCTTACAGCCTCGAGCTCAGAGCTGCGACAACGTTGAGACAGATTTTCATTGATTGTACTTTGTGACGTCACTGGAGCTCAATCAATTACAATTTCTATGAAGGCTGTTGCATTGCTGCGCTCGATTCGAATTGCACAGCTGGAAGCAACTGCTACCTGACCTCGAATAGAAGAGAGAAGTTTCTCTAAAGTAAAATCTGCAGTAGAACTTGTTTGTGAATTAGCAGGTATATCGGTTTGTGAACGAGGTTGACTGAGCCATGAAAATCTTCTAACTACGAGAAGATTTTCAACATTTCAAGATCAAAGTCAAAGATTTTTATTCAATTTAGAATAACATAGATGCTTCTTATTGACATCATGCATTCCTCTTTCCACCATCGTTCCACGCGACAGCAGTTCCACACTCACCAACTGGTTGGCGGTTAACAACTGTGCGTTTCTCGAGAAACTTTCTTCCTCGCACAACTAAACTGTGGAATGAACTGTCGCCAGCGGTATTTCCGAACCAATACAACCTTCAAGAAAAGAGCGTACTCTCTATTGAAAGGAAGGCAACGTACTTGTGGCCCCTCTGGTGTTGCGGGTGTCTATGTGTCCTCTTTTGCCTCCCCATTCCTAAAAAAAAAAAACAAAAATAATTCTACTTAAAACTATGTTTGCCACACCGCATGCAAGGCGCTGCTGGTGGATAAGAAACAGGGCAACAAACTCCACTGCAGCATTTTTAGAATTTCTTCCTCTATCACGTGTAACATGTGTTTTTAAAGCATTGTACTTTATGTAAAAATAAAATATATTTACAGACCTGTTGGACCGCCCGTGAATCCATACTATAGAAATAAAAAGACTACACCAAAAGACCCGTATCAAGCAGAAAAAGATGCATTGGTAAGTATTTAACTCATTATACAGAGTTGAAGATGTTCACCATGCCTGAAGAGAAAAATTTCACTCAAAGGAAACAGTCCTTTATTTTCAAAAAAAAAAATAGTACATTGAAAAATTTTTGTAAACTTGCTTAGCCGGTCATCGAACCGACTTAAGTCCGAAAAAGTACCTGTATTTTTATGGTATCAATCGATAGTAGCAATTATAAGAATTAAATCCCCCTAACAAACATGCGGCCGGTCGGGTCCGGACTAGACTGCAGGCCCGGGAAGCCTACGAAGAGCGAAGGCGAACCGGACGTCGGAGGTCACAGAACGACCTCCGTCCTCCATGAGCGCTGGCCTGAGGGTGACCGGTGGAGCCGCCTGTCACCCTAGCATAAGCAGGCCGCGGCGGCGGCGCATAGTACGCCTCCCCGTACCCGGGGCTAGATGGGGACACTAAGGTCCCCACAACCCGAAGGGGGCCATCTTGAAAGAGATGGTCCTGGGTCTGCCGGGGTGCGAGAGATATACTTTTCTCACCTCCGGCAACCAAGGATCCAAGACGGACTCCACCGGCTCCGTGGAGGTGGTATCCGTAGGGGTTTTGCGCACGATAAAAAACCCCCAACAAACATGGAAAAATAAATAAAAGGATATCCCTGAAATCACAACGCAGTTTTATTTCATTTTAAAAATAAAGGAATGTATTCTTTGAGTGAAATTCTCTATTTATTCTACTTCCCTTTCTGGTAAGGTCCCTATATACCCACCCTGTATACATAGGACGAGAGATACACACCTGTTAGATTCAGATTCAGATTCATTTATTTCCATAAACATGGGTTACATGGTTGTTACATGGTCATTGCTTGTTACGGTGCCAACATGTTTTGCGCAGACAGGCGTACATAAATTGATAGATAAAAAATATTTAAATTAAATTATTTACATACTGTCTACCACTTTATGATTAATTATGTACAGAAGATTCATATTGATAATCTATATAAGTTTAGTTATAACTAGTTTTAGATAGAATCCGTTTTCCCTAGTTAAAACGAGTTTCAATAAATGCATGTGGTTTGAAATATTACGATGTTATTTCTAGTCTTGACTAGATACATATTTCTTGTTTTAACATAGGCATTTATAAGACTACTTTTAAATAGGAAAAACGCGTTCCAACGAAGAAAGAGACGCTGTTGGACATACTTAGTGTTTACACTCATAAAGTTGGGCTCTGACCTACTGTTTTCCAACTATTCGGTAATCTGTGACGCTGGCCAGATCCAGTGATATTGTCTGTGAAGTATTTACTACTAGTTACTGTACAGGTGGAAGATTTTCATGCTTCCTGGACGAAAAGTCATATTTTTAACCCCCGACGCAAAAACGACGGGGTGTTATGAGTTTGACGTGTCTGTGTGTGTGTGTGTGTGTCTCTGTCTGTGGCATCGTAGCGCCCAAACGGATGAACCGATTTGGATGTAGTTTTTTTTGTGTGAAAGGTACATTAGTCGGGAGTGTTCTTAGCTATGTTTGAAAAAAATCGGTCCAAGATGGCCGCCGCCACAACATGTCGGAATACATATTTCTTCATAACTCCCTCAATATGGGTATCAAATGAAAGAACTTGACTAGTAGATCACTTTAAAAAGTATAAAATAAAAATTAAATTAATAATTTAAAAAACCCCCGTCACAAAAAACACCTCCAAAAAGTTGAAAATAAATGGAGTTTGCCTTTTAACTTTAACGGTTGCCATGTCGGGGGACCTTGAATTGTTCCGATAATATAACGGAGGGTCCCAAAACATGGCAACCGTTAAAGTTAAAAGGCAAACTCCATTTATTTTCAACTTTTTGGAGGTGTTTTTTGTGACGGGGGTTTTTTAAATTTTGATAAAAAACCTGTATATAAAATGTCACACTCGTTATGTAAAAATTTCCATACAAAATTTTGATACTATCATTTTTTGTTAGTAAGGGCATAAGAGATGAATATTATGCACGTAAGTGCATTGAACTATTCACTTTCCATGAAGCCCTATAATTCTTTCTTGTCGTGGTCTCAATACAACAGGTTTGCTAAGTCCAAGTTGTAGGGCGACCGCGATTCATACCAGTTCTATATACGGAACTACATCAGCTGTAATCAAAATTATAGGTTAGAATGTATTTCTCGTTTTATAGACATGATTGACTAGGCTTTTATTACTAAGTAGCTTTTGCCCGCGGCTCCGCCGCCTGCATGTCGATTATCGCGACCAAACATAGCCTATCTCCTTACTCAGGGTCTACTCTACCACTATACCAAATTTCATCAAAATCGGTTCCGTGGTTTAGGCGTGAAAGCGTAACAGACAGACAATCAGACAGAGTTACTTTCGCATTTATAATATTAGTTAATGCAACTTGAGGCTCATAATTTTTGACTGTAGGCTTTGATAGAGGTATATGCATTACGCATGTTAATAATAATGATAGTCCATACTAATATTATAAATGCGAAAGTAACTCCGTCTGTCTGTCTGTATGTTACGCTTTCACGCCTAACCCACTGAATTGATTTTGATGAAATTTGGTATAAGGGTAGATTAGACCTTGAGAAAGGACATGGGCTATGCTTGGCCGCGATAACCGACATTCACGCGGGCGGTGCCGCGGGCAAAAGCTAGTTTATCATAACTGGATCAATGATTGAAGAATTTAATAACAAGCAATCAAAGTAGTGTTTCTTTTATAAAAAATAAAAAACAAAAAGTAAACAGTAGTAGCAGTAGTCGTAGTCGTATCAGGGCATGTGGAGACCCTACCAAGACCTGCTAAGCCTGCGCTAGAGCCTCTACTGACCGTACAATCTCGGGCGCAGACTTTTTTCTTCGAAGCTAGGAGGAACAATAGAACGGAGTCATAGGAAGGCAGGCCTAGGGCTTCACGAAAGTAAAGAGGCAATGTATATGCAACTAGGAATAGCGCTCGTATGAAGAAGAGTAGTTTAATTCCATACCTATAATATTTTATCCTGAGACTAAAGTCTTCACATCGAACGCTGATGGTAAAGATAAACCTTCAGCTTACCATCAGGCAAAGAATCAAGATGTTTTACCAAAAATCATTTATTTTTCAGATACGAGCAGCGGCTTTAGCTGCTCGAGCACCCCCCTCGGCAGTGAGAGACGAAATCTTGAGGGTATCAGCGGTCAAGCTCCAAGAGACCAACCGGATCAAAACAGAAACAGAATTGGTGAAGCAGCAGCAGCAGATATTAGCAGCTGAGGATCCGGTAAGATATATAAAGATTACCTGCAGCTCCATTCACGTGGGTTTCGGTTATCACAACCAAACAGATTTGACAAGGATAAGAGCTATTCTTGTCTTGTTCCAAGTTTTAATCTGTCTGGGTGCATCAAAATCGGTTTAGTGATTTATGCCTGAAAACATAACAGACAGACAGACAGAAAGAGTTACGCTTTCACGCGTAATCTACTTAAGCAATCTTGATGAAATTTAGTATAGGGGTAGAATAAACCTCGAGAAAGGATATAGGCTATGTTTGGTCGCGATTACCGACTTCCACGCTGGTGGAGCCGTGGGCAAAAGTTAGTAATATTAGTATAGATGCAGCGAATTTGCAATGTAAACGGAGAATACTTCTACGTTTAGGTTAACCTCTCCAGACGAATTAACTATCCTTGGGGCTTCTCGAATGTCATTACTCAGTGCTTTTAATGGTTAATTGATCTTGGTGCACAGGAATTACAGGAGTGGGCTAATCCCACAAGGGGCTTTTGTGGGTAGTCTCGGCGTAACTGCTAGGCTATTATTCCTTCGGGCTGTTCGGTCATGGGTCGTTTCATACCCCAAGCTGTTTGGAATTTGGTCTGCTATGAATTTCACCAGAACATTTCTAGATGAGTAATATCTTACAACATGGCTATCATTTAGTGAATGTCCCAATAGCTATATAAACAGAACACATTAATCAATCAATTAGCCCATCACAATCCACTGCTGGACATAGGCCTCTCCCAATTCGTGCACCATTTCACCCGATCCACCGCCTTCCGTATCTAGTCTTTCCCAGCCACCTTTTTCTGGGCGTCAGTCCATCTGGCTAGGGGGTGTCCTACCTTGCGTTTGCCTTCTCGTGATCTCCATTCTAGGATTCGTCTGCTCCAAATGTCATCGGTCCTTGGACAGCCCATTGTCACTTGTACTTGCTTATTCGGTGAGCTATGTCGGTAATTTTGGTTCTGTGTTGGATGACCTCATTTCAAACTCTATCCTACAGACTCTAAGCATAACTCGCTCCATGTGGCTCCAAACAGAACACTTCAAATAACCTAAATATGTATTTATTTATAGGAAACCATAGCAGCGGAGAAATTCTACGGGCAGTTGGTACAAACTGTGGACCAACTGCTGGGGCAAATAGGAGCCAACGACCACGGGTGCCGGGAGAGGGCGGTCTGCGCGATGTACGGGGATCCGTTCAAACATACGCCGTACAGCAACCTGGTGTCAGGACACCTTAGCAAGTAAGTTTATTCTTATAAACTATCGCAAATATCAATCAAACCAATAAAGCACCCTAAAACCACTTATATACATTCCACTTCTTACAAACATAATAGAAGTCAATCAAATCATTATCATCTTAGCGTAGTTTTTTTTATACCACTAAGGTGGCAGACAAGCACAGGGCCCACCTGATAGAAAGTGGTTACCTTGGCCTTTGGACGTGTGCAATACCAGAGGAGTCACACTTGTGCAGCTGACCCTGTAAGAACAGAAAGTTTCTGTGCCGTCAGTGCAGAAGACAGAGCAGGAAGGACAAGCCTTCGGTCTTCTCATTGACAGTACAAATTCTCTCCAGTGAGCTCTGGCTACCCTACTAACCGCGGGGAACACATCACGAGGTTCCAAAGATCCAGCTTATGTGGTTTTTTTGGAAGCAACTGCAATCTGGCCCCCCACTCCCAAGAGCAAAGGCCTCGCTAGCAACCAGCATGTTTACCAGCTTGCAGTTGCATTAGGCTAAGTTGGTTGATGGTTGAATCATAAACGCCCATCACGCGTAAATAGCGAAAACCTGACGTACCTATAATCATCTTATGGTATAAAATTATTGGACACTAATAGCTATAGCTAAAAAAACTATAATAAATCAATATAATAACGTCCTAACAAAAACCACTACTATCAATTTCGTACCACAGATCATCATCAACCGAATAATGCCTTTATAATGATACACGTCTGGCTAGTTGTAATGATCGTTCAGTCTAGAATGATTTTGAAAGTAAGTCATCCTAAGTCTTTGAATCATTATGCGTAATTACTGCTACTGAATAAGTTTACATCTGCCAGAGAAATGCTCGAACATGATCTTGGCTGCCATTCACACTAGGGCCGGCGCCCAGTGCCGGCATCGGCAAACATGAGGATTTGTATTTGTCGAATAACAATATATCTTATTTTTATAGATATAAGGTTGAACTTTAATTGGTAACCATAACGCTGCAGAATGCCGATCGATGCCGACAATAGTCGACGATCGTCATTGAAATTTCAATTTTATGATGATAGTGATAAGATCTATAATGCTTGGCCAAAAAAAATCCTGAAGCTCACCGATGCCGATAATGGGCGCCGGCCCTAAGCGCAACACTCTTACGTGTGATCGAATAGTCTCACGCTTACTCACTGCTCACTGTGCTGTGCTGCTTTAAAAAAAAAAATCATTTAGCTGATGCTAGATTCAGTTTTCAGTATCTTTTCTTGTAAAATCTTAACCCTCACCATAAATAGTATCCGGTTGGCGAATTTTTTCATGTGGAATAAAACAGTAGTCATAAGAAATGTACTTAAGTATCTACTGGGTCCGGTCCATCATCACGGATAGGACTATTCTAAGGAATACGCTGACATTGTGGTGACGGCCTGAGTACAGTCATGAGTATTTTTTGTGGATTTCGTTATCTGCTATGACGAGAACCTAGAATACGTCGAGATAATAAAAAAAAAACAAATATCTGGATCTGGCGGACAAGCGGTGTTTCTTACGATGTGGTTGAACTTCGATCATTTTCGTGAACTGACTGCCATCTGAAGTCCACGTAAACGATTGGCACATGCATTAACATCATGCCCCAGTAACACGTTATGCAGTAACCCTGTTGCTATTATTATAGTATTTCTGGATTCTGGATCTGTCTACATACCCAGGTACCTCACGCAAAAACCGCGCCTTGTCGTGGAGTTGCGTACAACAGCCCGTGATACCATACCATACCATACCTAGGTACCGTTCAAAAATAAATACTAGCACTCATCTACCTTACCTCTGGTTAGGTTAAATTCTCAAATAACAAATATTTTTTTCTCCTTTTCCAGGGACTCCAGTGAGCTCGTTCCAGCCGGAGACAGCAAAATGGCTTTATTCTACTACAGATATGTTCAAGCTGCTCGCGATGGGCAGGAGCAGAAGGACTGTGCCACTCTGTATCCGAACTGCGACATAGACTTCAATAAAAGAAAGTGAAGTGAGATATAAAAGAAATCGTTCGTAAAAAGTAACAGTGCCTAGTGTGAATTAATTAAAATGTATGACTTTACTATCGTGGTAATTGAGAATTCATAATAGTTAACTTATTCGCGATCGAATGCGTGAAAAATCTCGCATTAGATTATAGATGTTTCATTTCTGTACCTATTTTATGGTGTGTTGCTAATGTGAATAAGATAATTAAACTTATCTTCAAATGAAATACTCAAGGTATAATTGCCTGCATGTTATATCTTACCCCCAAAATGTGCTCCATATGCACAGTATGCATTTTTGGGCGTCTTTTTAGGATACTTCGGGTGCCAAGACGAGGAAGGAACTCAAATTCACCAATCATGATTATATCAATCCAATCCTAGCTCAGCAAGACCTCGTATCTCTCGTGATATAGAGTCAAGATATTTTACATACCGGTTTTTACATATTCTATGAGCAGATGTCATCGACACGATCTTCTACTCCATAGTGTCAATGGCAATAGTTCGATGGTAACCTAAATGTAAAGCTTTAAAATCAAGCAGCAAAATCATTGAATTCGTCAAAGCACTGCGTTGTCGACTCTTCCCTGATACTACTCAGATGTTTTGTGGATAATTATTATAAAGCTTCCATCTATTACGAGCCTGTGCTCATTTCTGATACTACTTGATAAACCAGACGAAAGACACAACCTTTATCCCGACTGCTGACATACCACCCTCCAAAACCGCCTATTTAACTTTAGGCTTTACTGCTATGCTGTTAAAGTTCTAAATTAAATGGCATCTCATAGACTTTTAGAGTGAATGAAGTAATGTATTGAACTCTTTTGCATTTAATTTTGAACTTTAAGTCTGTATCCATAAAGTTTAAAATTTAATGGCAATTAGTGCAATTAGGACCCTAGCCGTTTTGTCTACAGCCATTTGCCACGCGATGGTGGTTATATTCCCAACTCGTTCAATTCGCTTCCAAGTCTGTTTAAATTCTCCTATGATTTCCCGTGTGCTCGGTATTTTCGTTGGTCACTGCTGTTGATCCTGGTCCAGGAGTTACAATAGTGGGCGTGTAAATAGGATTAGTACCGTAAAAAATCGGTGGAGGGACATTTTCAGGCGTTTCTAGAATTTTTTGTTACTTTCTCATAATTTACTCGAAGTTAAATATTTTGAGATAGTAAATAAAGAAAGCAAATGGTAGGGGAATTTAAATTGTGATTGTGATAGAACGAAACTATTTTCAGGTAGTAGGTATGTACTTTCTAGAGATTTTTATAGCTAACTAAAGTTTGAATTGTTTTAAAATTGACCTATTAAAAAAATCCTGCTCTGTAATCAAATAGCCACGGTAGCCTAGTGGTATGGGTAATGGACTGCTGAGACGAGGTCTCGGGTTCGATCCCAGGTTTACCATGGCACACACCAATGATTTTTCGATGCTTTTCGAAGTTATGTGTGTATTTATCGCAGGTTTATAAGTGCCCGGTTAATGGCAATAGGCTCGCCGCCTATTACATCGGGACCTAAACATAAACTGGCGAAATGTGGGTGCTAGCACCTCTACCTACCCCTTCGGGGAATACAGGTGTGAGTTTATGTTATGTAATCAAGGTATTACTAGGAGTGAAAATTAACATTGTATTTTTTTTATTAATCTAATTTATTTTAAACGTAATTAGAAATTAATTGTTATAAATTATGAATTTTAACTAAAGTTGATGTAAAATTGTATTTATTTTATTATGAAAGAGCCATGTTTTTCTATCGTAGGTTACTTTATTAGTGTTTTCCTACACTTGCATTTACTATGAAGTTAGTTAGCAGCTACGTCCAAAATATAGTTAATAGTAGCGAATCTTTATTTCTGTTAAGTATTTATTCACAGAGACTGATTTCGATTAGATTCACGTGAAAAATATGTTAGTTTTGTATAGATATCCATACTATAATATAAATGCGAAAGTAACTCTGTCTGTCTGTCTGAATGTTACGCTTTCACGCCTAAACCACTGAATCGATTTTGATGAAATTTGGTATAGGGATAGATTCGACCATGAGATAGGACATAGGCTATGTTTAGTCGCGATAACCGACATCCACGCGGGTGGAGCCGCGGGCAAAAGCTAGTTGTATTGTAATCGAAATAATCAAAAATTGCCAATTTACATATCTTTATACAATATACGTCTCAATATATACATAATATACCCTGGGGATGAGTGGGAATTTCAAATATTTCTGGGGACGAGTAGGCGCAGGGTACGAACTATAGGTGACCAGTAGGTTTGTTGCCGTGTGAATCACTTGAAGTCAGTCAAATATAATTGTTAGTTTAATTTATTTTTTAGTTTTAGCACACCGAGTCACTAGGACATTAGTATTTATTTAATTAACTAACGGAACCTTTTCATACATTAACCAATAGAATTGCTCAATATGATTCCAATTTGAATAAATTTAATATATTAATATAACTGTAGATAAATTGTAATATTTATATTTTTAGTTAAATATATTTTAAGAATTATTTATGTTTAGATACATTTTACCTATACCTAATTCCCTTTTTTTGAGTGTTTCCATTCTGTACCCATAAAAGAATACCCACGAGCTAAAAGACCTTCAAACCTTCAAGAAAAGAGCGTACTCTCTTTTACAAGGAAGGCAACGCACTTGTGACTCCTCTGGTGTTGCGGGTGTCCATGGACGGCGGTGATTGCTTACGATCAGGCGTTCCGTCTGCTCGTTTGTCTCCCTATTCCATAAAAAAAAATGTGCGGAAATCCTAACGAATACCATCCCCACATCCCCACCTACCGGGTTACTACAAACCGTAAGCGATGGCCCTGGGTCAGCCGGGGTACGAGGGATATGTCGATGACAACATCACCACCGGCCTAGCACCACGACCCACAGTCGGCGTGCGGTTTTAGTCGGTTCGAGTCCGACATAACTCACAACCTGACCTGACGTCCGGAGAATCAGCCCGCCCCTTGCCTGCTTCTTTGGAGAACCTCCAAGCAACCGTCTTGTGGGCCGTTCCCACCTCGTTCAGAATTATACCCCATTACTCAGCCGGTCGGGTCCGGACTAAACTCCGGGCCCGGGAAGCCCGCGCAGAGCGAAGGCGAACCGGACGTCGGAGGTCGCAGAACGACCTCCGTCCTCCATGAGCGCTGGCCTGGGGGTGACCGGTGGAGCCGCCTGTCACCCTAGCAGAAGCAGGTCGCGGCGGCGGCGCAAAGTGCGCCTCCCCGTAACCGGGGCTTGATGAGGACCCTGCGGTCCCCACAACCCGAAGGGATTGGGAAGGGAACCTCGAAAGAGATGGTCCTGGGTCTGCCGGGGTGCGAGAGATATGCTTTTGGCAATCTCACCTCCGGCAACCAAGGACCCAAGACGGCGTGCATTTTAGTCGGTTCGAGTCCGACATAACCGCCTCCACCGGCTCCGTGGGGGTAGTATCCGTGGGGATTTATCGCAAGATAAAAAAAAAACCCCCATTACTCAGAGTATAATCACGTGGAGGTTCTGGAATAAGCACCCAAGCTGTATTAGCTGTTGTGGATGTGCTATGGTTTTCCCAAGCAACTACAATATGGGGTTCTTCAAGAAGCGTTCAGAGTAGGCAGCAGGAGTGTAACGGCCCTGGTGTTGCATACGTCCACAGGCCACGCTAACTACCTTCCAGATAGGCCATGAGCTTGTCTGCTACCTAAGTGGTATAAAAATATCTTCATCTCCAAACATAGTATTTTGTAGAAGTAGCAAGTAGGTAGGTATGCCTTTACCACACACACAGTACTCTCTTTTAAAAGGAAGGCAACGCAGTTGTGACTGTGAGAGTCTCCAGACAACAACAAGAAGCGCAATCTGCAGCATGCACGTAGATACACAAAAAAGTATTTTATAACTGCACTTTATTATAAAAATTTCTAATATTTGCGTATAATAGACATCTGTAACCCGTGTGATAAACAACATAACTCAGAATCTATTCATGATTCTGAGTCTATATTATAATTATTGTTTCCACAACAATTGAGGTTATTGTCTTTCACACGTTCGCAATATTTTTCGGAATCAGTCACAACTAGTGAGTAAAATCGAATAGTCGTTTACCCTATTCCGCGTACAGTTAAGGCTGTATTTTTATCTTAGTCAACACTAGCTGAGTTTGTAAACATTGTGTTCTAAGCACGGTTTCGGTGGCCTGTTACGCAAGCTCGCTGTTCAAAATGTTTCAATTTGTTAAATGTAGGAGTCTATATGCGATTGCAGCGAGTTTATTTATCACTCTGGTAAGTTTTATATCTACTACTGTTTTATACAATCTCATTATTCGAATACATAGGGAAAAATGAAACGTCTCGGGCGGGACTCCAACCTTTCCTTTACAGGGGGAATGCCTTGACCAACACTCGGCTACCGAGACACGTCCGATGTAATTCAAATTTCCCTCCTTTTTTTATCCATCTTTCAGGCGACTATGGATTATTCGATTTGTATAGTTAGAGTACTTAATGCTGTAAAATTCATTTAAATCTCATTATTATCCGTGAGGAGTCTGGTGTTGGCTCCCGGTGGAGTAGGATGGAGACACCCTATCTCTTCCTCCAAGGCTCCAAGGACACAAGCTTGGATGCAATCAGGATAGGCGTTCGAATAATACATAAGCACATTATTATTCAAGTCTGTAAATGTGTATACCACAAAACAGAAAAAAACTAGGTGTATACCCATATTATTATGCCAAAATGATTTTCGTTCCCATGTACCTAATGGGAGCGAAGGCGAACCGGAAGTCGGAGGTCGCAGAACGACCTCCGTCCTCCATGAGCGCTGGCCTGGGTGTGACCGGTGGAGCCGCCTGTCACCCTAGCAGAAGCAGGCCGCGGCGGCGGCGCAAAGTGCGCCTCCCCGTAACCGGGGCTTGATGAGGACCCTGCGGTCCCCACAACCCGAAGGGATTGGGAAGGGAACCTCGAAAGAGATGGTCCTGGGTCTGCCGGGGTGCGAGAGATATGCTTTCGGCAATCTCATCTCCGGCAACCAAATACCCAAGACGGCGTGCGTTTTGGTCGGTTCGAGTCCGACATAACCACCTCCACCGGCTCCATGGGGGTGGATGCGTGGGGATTTTTCGCCCGATAAAAAAATATACTTATTAGGAAGCGAGGGCGAGCCTATTGGCGTGAAGCGGGCATTTTATCATACGCTGTATGTTTACTGTCGGTTGGAGAACAGCCTTGCTTCCAGTCACCTTTTACGACAGCCACATGAAGTGATGGAATGACCCTATTCTACTCCACCGAGAACCAACACAGCAATGCAGAAGTGTGTTTATATAAAATGTTCTTACTACTAAACAAGTTATGGTAAAATTTCGAATGTAGATAGACTAGTTTCAAAATTACATTGTCTGATTTCAAAAAAATAATAATTACAGAATTAGATAAGGCGCTAAAATGTTGGTGGTCAGTTTCTTGAATAAAATTTACACTCACCTAGCGATGTCAAGCTGAATACTTATCTATGCTTAACCCCTTTGAGTCGATGCAAAGATGGGATAAGGATCAACGATAATTCCATACTCACAGGTGGTTTTTTCTTTTTTTTTTTAACCGTGGGGGAAAGTCCTTCATGGATGTTATGCCGGACTACTACCGACTAAAAACCCCCACGGTAACGCCCAGCAGCCTATGGTTGGAAGCCCCGGGTAAGCCCTCGGAAGGATGTCCCATCGCTCCCAACAGACCCAAGGCTACAATGCCGCCTCGTCAAGGGGGTGATTCGGGTGCTATCCCGCATCTATGGGGGGTTTTTGGGTATCATCCTGCTTCTTAGGGGGAGGGGGGTGCGTGAGTCCGTCACGTCCCGCTGCCGTCATGTGCCTGCTCCTGTAAGGACTATGAGCAGCCGACTCACCGTCCTCAGGCCCCCGGTCATGGATACTCACAGGCGGTTAGCAATTTGTGTTTGGAGGAATTGTTCGTCATGATGCTCACAGCTACATTCTATTATGGCACCGCTCTTTATACTATTTTACTCTCCTGGGGCTCGATTTTACTAAACCATAGTGGTGCTACTGCCACTGCAAAAAATGGCATTAAATAATAGACTTTAAAGTGATGCTTTTAAAGTTCAAAATTAAATGAGTTTTTGCACAGGAATTGAAAAAGTGTAAAGTAAGTTTCATTTTACTTTGAACTTTACATGTATACAAATTAAGTCTAAAATTGCAGTGACTGCGGTGGTTAAGTAGACAGTGACTTCAGTAGAATCGAGGGCCTGTTCACCCTCTGCAGTTTACAAGGGTTGTTTTTTTTTCAATTACGATCTTATGGAACGTTCTCTAAAAAAATATGAGTCGTGCTCTTATTAGTGGAGCAGTCCCCATTCATCCCTTTTCTCCGCCAATACTTTGACCTCTACTCGTAATTTTTCCCTTATCTCATCCAGCCTAATATTAAAAATGCGAAAATAACTCTGTCTGTAAAACTACCCGTTACCAAAAAAATATTTTGATGAAATTTTGTAAAGAGTTAGACGAGACATTAGCAAAGGAAATAGTCTATGTATGCTTACGATAATCAGACAGCTAGCAGCTGGCAACAGCTAGTCTGTTCCATAAACGTTCTTCTTGGCTTTTTTCTTCCTCTCTAACCTTCTATAATTTTGTTCTAAGAACGAATCGTGTCGTATCAGATGACCAATCATCTTTCTTCTACGGTTCGCCCGTTTAGGAATTCATAGGCGTGATTATGTGTATGTTTTATTGGAAGTGTGCCTTGGGATTGAAGTCAAGTCTCTAGTGTAGGCTGTCACTGTTACTTTCTTATGGCCTGGAATGAATAGTTAATCGAACGTATTTAAATGACACTCAATGTGCGAATACTTGGCACCTGACGATTCTTTTCACTCAATTGTCTACAACGAGCATAGAATCCTAAACAGCTTACGCACAAGTTTTTCTCTTATTATATATTCAGTAGTTGCACCGCCCTGCATATTAATACACAAATATACCTGGATACATATTGAAATATTTAGAAATGCCAGTCCAAATTTTATTATACTTCCTACGGTTGCATTATTGAAAGTCGTAGAGCTGAAAAAAATTAGTGACGGTAATAGTAAAATTTGTTATAATTATTAACTAAACAATATAGTACGATTAAGGTTAGAAAACGTGAATGCTGAGACGGGACTTGAACCCGCGACCAGTTCCTTACAGGTACTAACAACAGTTGCTTTTGAAATGATTCCGGAAAAAGAAAGTGGTCCTAGTAAACGTAACATGGATAATAATAATTAAAGTTTTTTTTTCTTTTCAGATTATTGACAAAACCTATTGCAGTAATCCGACACATAGAAGGAAAGGTGGTATAGATGTATTCGATCTCCTACTTGGATTATACAAGTTAAATCCATTAAAAGCCTCCAAAGTATACACAAAGTTTGCCAACAATGTCCTTACTCACAACGATAAAAGAAGCTTTAATGTTAAACAGCTTTTTTCGAGTGAAAATGGTAACAAAGTAACCATGCAGCAATTAACCGATATAGAGAGGGTCCTACATCCTTTATATAAAAATCGGAAGCATTCCTTGGAACAACCGGAATTTGATATCGAAAATATTGATCCGGAAAATTTTAATGTCGATGTTATTATACAAGATAACTTTCAAAACTACAAAGATATAGATAAACCTAGTACCAAAACTGTTTTAGATGGAATTGATATTAGTGGTTTCGAAAATATACTACCTAATGATGAAGAAAACACAAAATTAATACCTGCCCACCAATGGTTATTACCTACTACTGTTAAACGTATTCCAGCACCTGAAAGTGAGTGGTTTCCTAAGAATGAAGAATACAGTAATGGTGAACAACTTAGTCAAGTACCAAATACAGTACAAGAACCAACTATAATTACTAACAACGAACTGACCCCAGCTGATGTGGTCGTTTTTTAAAAACTCAGGGTAAAAAAACAAGCATCCTTCGAATTTGAAACTTACTTTATATAGAGTTTTATGTACAAAATAAATAAATAAATAAGTTAGTCAGAGGTCCGTAAGTTTAAAGCTATGGTTTCATTTCCTTATATTTGTGCTGAGTAGGCCATTTCGTGGGCGTCTTCGAAGCTTCTTTGGTAAGGTCCGTGGGAATCCCATCCTGGGGCGTGGTGGTCCACATGGTGCTCAACGTGGTGCTGAGGGTAGTGGATGACTTCGTAGTTCACAACTTTTGGTTTCGTGAATTTGAAGATAACCATAGCACCTGTGGATATAAATAGAGTTTTAAAGAAAATACTTTTAGAACTTATTACTTGAAACGGGGCTTTTGATCGAAAGATTTAATAAAAGTAGAGGATCCTTATGTGCGATGATGAGAAGATGGTAGAATGATGTTTGTTTATCTCAGAGGTAAAAAACCGTGAGTATAATGTCGTAAGAAGATTTACTAACACTTACAACAATATACTTTTAAGGAATCTAAAGTACAAATAAATGTAGCAGAATTCGTACCTGATAGGACAAGAGAGATAAGACCCAGGGTCAGGGCCTTCCAGGTCTTGAGGGCGATGAGGGCAAGAGCCAATGGTACTAGAACTGAAGCCTTGAACTTCAACCCGAGGAGGAAGGGCAGCAGAACTTTCTTGATGAGACCGTGCTCTGAAAATATTAACGACATTATTATAATTGAACGTATCAATATTCAAAAATTCAGATGGTAATTCTACGAACTGCTCTTGATCCTCAAAGGTTTGGGCAGCTTAATCTTCTTCTTCCTGCCTTCGAAGACGTGACTGTCTTCTTCACCATCTAAGGGCATCTCCAATTCCGAAGGAAGATCAGTCAGCAAAGACCTTGGCACATATTCAGAAGCAGCACTATTCGTGATTTCCCCTGGAACTTTCACTTTAAGCGTATGTGTTTGAAGGAAACGGTCTACTCTATCAACTATCTGGTAAGCAGGATCCGTGGCCATCCGAGGATCGACTTCCATATTATCATCCAATATTCCAGTCTTGACAATGGATAGATCTTCCGTGATCTTGATTTCATCGTCATTGGATACTTGTGAAATCCACTGCAGGGTCCTAGGTTTAACACATTCCACCGAATATTGACTTAGACATTCGTTATAAATGTTTTTTACTAATTTTGATGCTGTGTATGAGTTTGCACTGGCAACAGCCGCGAGTGATAGGAGCACTAATAGTTTAGCCATGTTGCACTTTTTCACTATATATTTTTTTAATTTGTTTGACGGCAGACGACTAACTGCCGTCAGGTTACTGATCACAATGTATGCCAGGATACTCCTGGGCTTGGTTTATATACGAGCATTAATACGTGACGTGATGTCAGAATGCGCGCGGGTACTATCTTCGGCGTTACTTGCGTTCTTTTTACATGTGGTACATTTAATTTATGTGTGTGTGTGTGTGAGACACTGTATTGAAAACTATCACTTTGTTGCTTAAGTATCCTCCCTTGGACTTCGAATTTGCGAAGGGAAATCGATATTAGAAAATTAGTCGCTTATGTCATAGTTTTAAGCAGGTGTCGAAGACTCATTAAAAGTTATTGTACATTAATTTATTCTTTTGGGTTAAATTATGTTATCGTTATAATTTTTTGCTGATTTATTTATGTTAGGATACCAATACAGGTGGTATCCTAACATATCGATCAGGAAAAGAAATTACCTACCTACCCCGCAGCTTTCAGGTTTGGTGCCATATTCAAAGATTCTTATGTATTATGAATTAGATTTTCGGTTTACAAAATAAATAAGTGAATAGTGACCATTATTGTGCAAAGATTGTAAAGGATTAAATCAAATTATTTCTTTCCACGTCCTTTTAAAGATATATTAGATGGTCTGTCCGCTGAAACACTAAGTATTTGATACTATTTATCACGATGTGTCACTGTCAATCAGGTGTAAATGGCATAGGCGCATATAAATGGCTTATTACGGAAAGTTGTGGCCGCTATCAATGTCTAGGTCACTCTGATATTTACATAACATATCAAGACTTTTCAGTCTAATTTTGTAGAAGGTAAACGAACTGGGGTGCGTGACAGAAAACCTCCACACAGTGTACCCTGGGCCAAGGAAGTGGCAACTCTTTCTTCACTTTGGGGAAGGAGTTGCCCAACTAGCAAAAATATGTCGTGTAGTAGTCGCGGCAACGCAAATTATTCAGCATTTTGGCTCCTAATAGAAGTCGTATAAACGTAATGAAAACGTTTATACAACGCGATTTGGGCCCATTTTATTCAGCAATTCAGTCACATAGACATCGTATAAAGGTAACGGAGTGACTGTTACAAGCTTAAGTTGCGCTATAACTGTAACTTATATGACTTTTATGTTACGTTTGTTTGTTAAATTAAGCAAGTGCGTCGTGTTGTGTTTTAAAAATGATAAAAAATTATAAGTACAATTTATTTAGCAGACATGTTAATTTGTAGGTTGCACCAAATGTAGGTTCGTAAACTCACGCATAGGTTTGCAAAGTATTGCGAAGGTAAGTTTTCTGATGAAATATACTAGGTTTTATCATAAATATTTAACGCCCCCCTTCAATTCTTAGTAATATGAATATAATAACAAATATTTTTTATATCAACATTCATTTGTACACCATTTTTACTGCTAGCAGGTCGTATAATAGCTTCTTATACAGCAAATTAGCAGTATAAGCGCCATGATTATATTTTAGGGTTCTTTAGACCTTCCTAAAAAGTTTTCTAAAAAAGATCTTTTGTTTATTTATTTATTCAATCAACCACTTATTGTACACAAGAAAACTAAGACAAGTGATAATTGAGCAGTACAAGCAATTATACGACACTTGGCACTAGGCTTGTAATAGTCGTATGAATGCAACTTATACAACATAATAGCAGTATAAAAGCAACGATGTGGCTTTTATTCGACTGTGTCATAAGAAAGTTATATAATGTGCTTTTACTCGACGAAATAGTAACATAAGGGTCGTATACTAGCGACTTATACAGCAAATCTTATACGACACTTTAGTCATATAAGTATGCAGAGTAAACGTTTACTCAGCATCATTATGTGACCGAAATGCTGAATAACTAAAATGCTATATAAGATGCTTTTATACGACACGTGCTGAATAATTCACACTTACTCGACTTTTATATCACCGAATAGCTGAATAAACTCAACCTTATAAGACTAATTTGCTTGTTGGGTTGGTCCTTCTGGCAGATATTCTGCCAAGGTCGGTATGACCTACAAGAAGGAAAACTCGAGATAAATCCCTTTGCCAACCCGTCTGGCTAACGTGGCAATAATAGTAGGCTAAAATACTTTCAATGCACAAGTCACTACAATAGGCCCCTAGTTTCCGGTGGATTGGCAGCTACAGCCTCTGTGGCGTGGCGGTAGTGAATGCGACTGCCACCCAGTAGGTGCGGGTTCGATCCCCGCTCAGTGCAAATATTGTATGCATGAATATGGTGATATGCATTTGTCTGGGTGTTGCTATGTATATTAAGTATGTATTTACAAAAAAAGTGTCTAAATATGTTTATCCGCATTCTAGATTCCATAACACAGTCTAGATAGCGTTGTGTAGAATGTTGTGTTATATTTATTTATTTATATCCAGCAGTGGACTGCAATAATAGGCTAATTTTGATGATTTGATTTGATACCTAATGAAAGAGATGAATTGCATCCAGACCACGTGTGTCGGCTATAAAGTCGATAAACACAGTCACAGCCCGTTTACTAATGCAATGATGGCACAAGCTTGAGAAGACTTAGATTTTTACATAATGACAATTTATAGTACTCGTACATGTCTTCATACATTAAATAGTATGGCCTCTTCTCCTCTATTCTAGCTTTAATCCCACCCAGTGGTATCCGAGCTATCAATTTGAAGATTGGGTCCGCTTCTACCAGTTTAACCGTTTGGCTGAACTTCAATATTTTCCGTTGAAGTGACTGCCATCTGACCTTTAATAAGCCAAATTCGATGTCGAAGCATTGCGATTAGACCAGTTGTTGGACTTTTTAGGGCTACCCGTTGCGATTGCCATAAATGTTTACATAGCAACCAGGACTGACGGCACGACCAGACCAATGCAAATACCCCTATTCAAGCATATAAATATTTGCACTGAACGGTGATCAAACACGCGCCTCCTGCGTAGCGGCCGCGTTCACTACCGCTACGCCACAGAAGAGGGTATCAGTATGTCTATAAACCTATAAATCTGTACTATTATATATGTACCTAATTGTAAATTGGAAATGTTTGTTCGCGATGGACGCAAAAACTACGGAACGGATTTTGATGCGGTTTTTTTATTAGAAAGGTCTTGATCAGACTTAAAATCTTACGTTTATTTGATTGCAAGCGGTTGAGTTGAAACCGTAAACCGTATATGTTGCTGTGGGTTTCGGTCACGGGATCAGTATTTCTGTGACCCTGGTACATTTGCATGAAGTACCAGGCTCACAGAAATTTTAAGGACCTTTATCTTGATCGCAGGAGCAGTGTGTCCTAAACTCCTGAACTTAACGCAGACGAAGTCGCGGGCAAAAGCTAGTTAATCCATACTAATATTATAAATGCGAAAGTAACTCTGTCTGTCTGTCTGTCTGTCTGTCAGTATGTTACGCTTTCACGCCTAAACCACTGAACCGATTTTGATGAAATTTGGTATAGGGGTAGGTTAGACCTTGAGAACGGACATAGGCTATGTTTGGTCGCGATAACCGACATCCACGCGGGCGGAGCCGTGGGCAAAAGCTAGTAAATAAATATACGGCTAAAGTATAGAAATAAGTTGCTGAAGCACGTTTACGGGAAAATATTTGACCCCCAGCACCGAGAGCAAAGCTGACGTCAGCTTGGGTTTTGAAGATCTTGTTGTGATGTTTGTGAAATTTTGAAAACACTCGAATAAAAAAACAGTGAAGTAAATGATAAAATTGTAATGTTTCTGATGGAGTAATCATGTTCATGTAATACACAGCCGTTTGGAACATGGGAAAATAAATTAGAATTCTGGTAACATCGACCAAAAACATTTACGTAAGTGTAAGTGTATACTTCTAGTCAACAATTGTGTTGTTTCTTGTTGGCTGGCACTGACTACTTCAGAATCATAAAAACACTTTACTTACACATGTTTCCATCTTTATGGTTTCTTGATTCTTCTGGGTTCTTCTTCTTTAAGAAAGAATCTGTGGTGTTACCGTCAATATAAGAGCTACTATGATACAAGTCTTAACACACTACAGCATCTGAAATAATGGTTAGTCGATCACCAAGCTTAATATCGACTATTACGTTAATCTTAGAGGATTAGTAGGTATAATTGACAAAGGCGATACGGTTTTTTTTTATAAAGGATACGTCAATTTGACTTCACCTCGCTTGATGGTAAGCTAAAGGCAAAGTCTCGGAAAGAGGGCATCGAGTGATTGCAGTACTACACGGACATCGCGTTGCCTGATACGGATATCAAGCATTGCGTGGTCACCAGTGGGCATTGTCCGTGGTTGCATACCACAATCATCGACTCGGGAGTTGGCCGCGAAGAGGTTGTACCATAACACACAATTTTATATAAAAAAGTGCGACCGTATTTCCTTGTTGAGGCACCTATATTTTTAATATACCACAGCTTTAAATCCTCGAAGGACTCGCCAACTATGATGTTTGTCCCACCCAACAGCGGGCGAGTCTATTGCGATCAAACCGGTATGTTTACTTTAGGATGAAGTACAGCCTATCCCCTAAGGTCAATAATTCTCACTGAAAGTGTAGCGGCCGATAGCGGCTTTTTGAGGCAAAATATTAGAAACCATTTTGAACCTTATCTACGAGACAAAACGATCATAGTAATTTGATAGCGAAGGGGGCAGTGCGACGCTACAAGGCGTCGCGCAGCGGCGTGAGTCTTCTCGTAATTATTTCTAGAAGCAAACTCTAGCCGCCACCGGCCGCTGCCGACCGCCGCTGGCTGGTGACCCTTAGTCGTCTTCTACACATACAGGGAGAGATGGTGTAGTCCTATTCTTCTCCATCGAGAACCAACTCAGTTAACATAATTTTCGTCAGTGGCTATAAAAGAAAGTGAAGCCAAAATGATACTGTTCGCATTCCTTACGTAATAGAAGCACGTTTCAAACCATCTTCATTCCAAGCGTACGGCCAAGTGAAAGATGTTGGTGCAAAACGGATGCTTGAGGACGTGAGCGGACCAACAATAGGACGGACCGGCCCGTAAGTGTGACGGCCAGGGCTGGGCGTGGACATGGAAGTATGAACAGCTGATGCTAGTAGGTTTTTGTTAGCTATTAATGACGATTTGGAGGTATCGTTTAGCAACCACTAGTGATTAAGCGGACTTCATCAATGAAGAAACTGTGTGGAATTCGCGTCAAATGGGTTACTGATGATTGAATTCTATTCATATATCAGAAGATGATTTATCGTTTAGTTTGATGATCTGTGTGTGAATTAAAAGCCATGATAATTGGTATACAAAAGTTTGCATGTCAAACTACCATCACAGATATAGGAATACCATGTTAGGTGGATATAGATGGCTCAAATCTTGGGTTATCATAAACGTGATTTACTTTTACATTTAGTCAAATAAACTGCATGGTAAAGGATCAAGAAGGTTCAGTATTGGACTCTACAATAGTATTAGTTTAATACTATAACAGAGACGAATTCTGAACCCCGTGTTAGAACACGAACCTAAAACTAATCACTGAAATTTTCTCTCATCACCATAATTAAAGTTTATAATTTTAATTAAAACCAACCTACAAGGCCGTGAAACTGAGTAACCCAGAGCCCTAGATGGGGGACGAGCGACACACACTTTCATTGAGAACTCATTTGGATGCGCGGACATTCCGTCGACTGCATACATATTGAACGTTATACTGATTTATACGCAGGCTTTTGGAATAAGTTGCAGGTAAATTCTTGTTTTGTCTGGTTTCATGGTAATACATTATACTACTTACAGTTTTTTTTATATAAAAGGACACGTCAATTTGACTTCACTTCGCCTGATGGTAAGCTAAAGGTAAAGTCTCGGAAAGAGGGGCACCATCGTAAACATGTACAACCGCATACGTGTTTCCCTCTTCTTACAGTCCCGGGTTCTTCAAGCGGGGCGTGGAAAGGCATCTATCAAGGCCGTCAAGTTAGGGACCACCATTTTACGTCCAATGGCACCGGGAATGGTGGTCTGTATCTTCTGGACTGCACTTCAGCTTTGTTGCCATCTAGCGGGGTGCAGTCAATTGACGGACCAAATATAAAAAAAAAATGTTAACAATGGTGGTACTCAGCTTGGCGGCCTCAGCAGAAGCCTTTTCACGTCCCGCTTAAAGGACCCAGGATTGTAGGAAGAAGGAAACACGTGAGCTGGCAGGGTGTTCCAGGTCTTAAATAACGACCTGTTGGTCTACTATGATGAGGTTATAATCGTGTTTTAGAGCAGCGCGGCCGGTGACCAGGGGGATAGTTATACATTCTATATAGATCCAGCTCTGTTCGTCTGGACGCTACTGCATTATAGAGGGCTGCTATTGGAGGCTTTCTACATGTCGATCTGCCAAACCGAGGCCATAGTTGACAGCAGATACGGGGCGGGCTGATCACCACGCTTTGGCCTGCGCCGCGCGTGTTATAGGCAGATGCGTCCACCTGTCACCTGACACCTTCAGCCCAACTGGTGCCATTCTTCTTTTCCGGGATCCAATGGAATCTCCGTGTTTCCCACACTCGAAGAAGAAACATCCATACTAATATTATAAATGCGAAAGTAACTCTGCCTGTCTGTCTGTATGTTACGCTTTCACGCATAAACCACTGAACCTATTTTGACGAATTTTGGTATAAGGGTAGATTAAACCTTGAGAACGGACACAGCCTATGTTTAGTCGCGATAACCGACATCCACGCGGGCGGAGCCGCGGCCAAATACTAGTAGGTTATAATATCAAACCTACAATGGATAATTCTATGATCCAACCCAAGCTAAGCTAAATTGCTTGTGTTAGTAATTGGTCCACAGCGTGAAATGAGCAGGATTTGAAACCAGGACTTCGTAATCATGAGACCAACTTCTTAAACACGAAGTAGAAAATAATTTGCAGTAGATACCTACCCATAGGTGTGGTTTAATTGATGCTAGTAGTAGGTACAACCTATCGAACTATCGCTTCGTTAATATGCAGGGAGCGAAGCAAGCGAAATCGTCCTGAATAGCTTCGACGTCTAAGTTAATCAATGGGGATTTTAATATGATTACTGTCTGGGACGTATTTTATTGCACTTTAGCTGTGCCTCATCCTGATCGGTTCTAATAAGTTCAGTGATCAGACGAGAAACCGAAAACAAATTTAAAAAATAAGTGGTAAAAAACAAACGAGTGCAAGAAGCCAATAGCACGTGGTATTCCGAGGCGGTCACCCATCCAAGTTATAACCACACCCGATGTTGCTTAACTTCGGTGATCGGACGAGAACCGGTGTATTCAACGTGGTATGGCCGTTAGCGATAGGACTTCAAAATTTTATGTTAAATAAGTATATACCTACCGATGTTGGTTTCAAAACAGATTGTAAGTAACTACCCGACCCACCCTGGCTTTGCTCGTGGCATATCTTGAACCCCTTTGGCAATTAAAATAAAAATCTGCGCTAGAACCATCCTCTTAACGCAAGAAATTTGTTCTCGAGATTTGCACTTAATAGCAACCCATTCAGCGATTAATTTTTATAAATAGAAGATCGAGTCTGCAGCGCCCAAAAAGTCTGCATGGCGCGCAAAAACGTTCGTCATGGAGAGCGTGAGCGAGAGACTGATAGTTAGTGTTGAAAATCTATCATTAAAGTGCCCTACCCACTACCCCGATCACGCTGGTTGGAAATTAATTATTTTTAAACCGATTTCCAATTGGTCAAAATTAATAGGTATATAAAAGAATTTTTGCTTGCTTATGGTGCTCCATAAGACAGGAAGTACCTCGAACCCCAGTAACTATAGACCGATCACGTGTTTACCATCGGTCTATAAACTTCTTACATCTATTCTGAGAGATAAAATAACAAAGCACATCTCTACAAACACTGTTATGAGTGCCTCTCAGAATGGATGTAGGAGTGGGGCCCGTGGTACTAAGGAGCTCCTCCTCATTGATATGGCCATTAGTCAACAAGTTCGCCGTAGCCGTAAGAATCTATCGACATGCTGGATAGACTATAAGAAAGCGTTCGACTCTGTGCCCCATACATGGCTCCTGAGGGTGCTAGAGTTGTATAAAGTAGATACAACTCTGTGCATCTTCTTGGCGTCATGTATGAGGCAATGGAGAACAGTTCTTAGCTATCCAGGATGTCGAGGGGTGTGCAGTAACGGCGAACCAATAAATATTGAGCGAGGCATTTTCCAAGGTGTCAGTTTGAGTCCCCTTTGGTTCTGCTTAGCACTGAATCCTCTCAGTACCTTACTGAGGAATTCAGGGCTAGGCTACAGGTTACGAGGAGGAGGTCAGATAATATCAATGGTATATTTGCAATGGTTCTCTGTCTTATTCTCAGCTTATTCTGCAACTGTCTCTTTCGAACTACTAGCATCATACTGCAATACTTTTCATGCCTTTTTTATTTTAATTCAAGGTTTAACAATCGAATTAATGTCTGGCAAATTAATTTTAAGCTTTTCTTATCTTAAATATAATGTTAAAATTACAGACATAATAAAATACTTTTAAATTTAAAAAAATAAATAAAATAAATCGCGTATGGCACATAATTAGCAATGTCAGAAATGTCTGGCAATAAAAAAAGTATGTCAGGTAGTCTTATTTAAAAACAAAAAAATAAAAATTACGCCTCTTAAAATATTTTTAAAATCCAGGATTAGGTATTACCTGGACAGGTAGGATGCGCAGTAATGAACGCAACCACTACCGCCAGCCAGATAGCCCAGACTCTAACCGAAAGAGCAAGAAGGATGGCATATCACAAAATCAGCTGACCTAAAATTCTCACTTTCAAAACGTTGCTAGCTCCTATACTATTACCTATCTAAAGAATTTTTTGTTACAGCCAAGCAAGTTAAAGATTCATGTGTCATGTGAATGACAAAAGCTATGTCAAGAAAGCGCCATCTACTGAGCTCATTGTGTACAAAGTCTTTATCAATGATAAATAATTCTATAATCTTAGTTAAAGAATTTTATTATAAAAAGTAAAGTCAAATGAAAAAAAAATCTAAATAACACGTAGTATTTTTTTTCCATATGATAATATGAAAGATGCAATGATTCCTGAACGAAAGTCTCGTGTCTTTGGTCAAAATGTCTGCTGGCCTGGCTGACCTTACAGTATCAAGAGGTGCCATACCTACGAAAAAAACTGCCTACCTAAACTTGGATTTTATGAATGAATGGAAAGCAGTATGGCGGCCTAGTAGGGATTCCAGTAAACTGTCGATAAGTGCTTATCGATATAAAAAGGGCACAGACTAAAAATTTATACATTTGAAAGAAAAAATTAAGTGGTTAGCTTAAGTAGATGCCGATTATTTGTATTCTCAGGTTGCAGTGTGCTTATGGCTTTCTGTCAGACTTTCCTTGTGATAACCGGAGTTTCGAATAATTCGCCCAGAAGGACGTAAAATCTACAAAGATTCTTTACAGTCTTTGAGTAACTAACTTTTAATTTAAAAATGGAAGTAATTTCTTGTTCCACTAGTTATATCATATTGATTTTGTAGTTTTATATATGTAAAAAATGTTTTAGTATCTATTCATCAGTAATACCAGTACCATTATGCGATAGAATAATAAAAAGTCAACGGCATTTCAAAAGTCATTACTATGTATGGAAAGTGGTCTTCGTTCTTTAAATATTTGGGAAAATATCGATAATTAAAATTCTATCACCGCATCACTGGCAATTTAATTTGACAAATCAGGTGCTACTACATCCCCACTACGTTGGAAAGCAAGATGGACAATTGGCGTTTTCCTAATATGATTTTATGAATGAATTTCGTAGTAGCTTCACGTCTTTAAATTTACTATGTCTATGTGGCTGACAGAATCTGTCTGTCAATCACTGACGCACGTCATTGAGTCTGCTTTTTGTCGATTGTCGAAGTAAATTTCGAGATAAAAGTGAATAATTCTCACATTTCTATTTCTATGGCGAACATGTTGAGACTATGATACATTTATAACGTAAGGGTTAACTGTAGTGTTATTTCTGTGTTAATGGACTTTGTTTTGTGAGTTTGTAATGATGTCAAATAATCGTATTCCTTCTGGGCCTAATACGCCTGGGAGCCAGCAGACCCCTCCACAGCAAGGAATAAAGATATTTATACAAAGGGACTATGCTGAAGGCACGGCAGTTAAATTCCAAAACCGTTTCCCGCCAGAATTGGAAGATCGGGTAAGAGAAAGTGACTTGTTTATGTGATGTTGTAAACCTTGGGATAATGGGCGCGTTCCTGACCCCTATTAAGATTTACGTATGCTCATTTATCATATAAAAGTTCTTTGAAATAAGTATTTATTAGTGGTTACACATTCCTGTGAAAATTCGTAAAGTTGTGCTGTTTTTATTGACATTGGAATATGGTATCATATCAATACTGAAAGTATTGTAGCCTATATAGCATTATGAAGGTTAGGTATACTATTTAATCACCTAAATGAGGAGCTGGTGAACAAAATATTTAATCCATGGAGGTATTAGTGGTATGTAATGATGCAATCACAAATCAAAAGCAATTTTCATTATTTTTAATGACCAGATAATAGAAATACTAATAAGTACATATGTCATATATAATTTAATGAACTGCCTACACAGACAAGTTCATTGATGTTCCACAACTTTATAAAGTGCTTAGTGTTTAAGAATAAGGTAAAATAATTACAAATGATTTCCCCGTGACAATGGCTCATTAATTGGTTGTGGGAACGAGATCAGAATCCCATGCGAGTGGAGCGGCCGGCAACAGCGTGTACTAAATAAATTGTGAGAGCATCTTCTACAGTGGTACAATGCATTTTATTTAAATTCATTTTGTGCACTGTTGAGTCTCTGAGTACAGAAAAACAGGTAGCTAATTCATAATATTAGTTTAAAGCAGATATTGAAATTGTGAATGATGTAAAATTTTAAATGTAGCTAAAATTTACATTTACTCTTACCAAGTTTCTAAATCTGCTGCATTAATTATTAAAAATTAAATTAATTTATGATATGTGAATGAAAGTAACAAGTTAATTTACATTAGGTGTAACATTCACAATGCTCGGCTAGTTTGATAGATTAGAATACAAACTGGAACCTTTTCTTATTTAATTAAAAAAAAAATAAACTGCGTATAACAAGCCAACAAGATATTGGATCCTAATTATTATTATCTGCAAATCTCACCAGCAGCTCAACGAGTTGGTTACTGTGTAGCCTTCTTTCTAAAGACACTGTTTGTTGCCCCGTTTCTTCACCACCAGCGCCTTCGAAGCGGTTGTAAACTTAGATTAAGTAGAATTAAAATTGACGTCAATAAGAAACAATTTCATTGTTCACTATTGAAAATAAATGACTATGACTATGACTGTCTAGTCTGTTCTTGAACACATTCACAGTGGGGGCCTCTATGACTTGTTCGGGTCCCACTCAGTGACCAATGACGTTTGGACGAAAATGTTTTAAGGGCTTGCCTTTGCATTGTCTTCTACATGGCTTTATTGAGCGCCCATGAAGATGTTTGTCCTCATATTTTCTTATTCTTATTTAATATTATGTATATAGCCAACTAGTTTAATTAGGCTGGATTTGAGAGCATCAGCCCGCTTTTTCTTTTCACACAGACTTGATTGTATATGTTTGGAATTGGCTGAGTGGAACCACCCAACTAATTCACATGAGAAAGAGCGTGCAATTGTAGCTTCACAAGCTGCATTCAAGGATTCATAATGACAATAAAGTGCACATGTGAACAATAGCTTGACCACAAATTACTCAAAAATCTATTTCCCTGCTCTCCTCACGAAGCTATGTGTGAACGGACCCTTGGGCTCTTTTCTAAACGGCGCCGTCCAATTAACAGCCTGAATGATGTTCAGCCATTTCATTAAACAGCTAGCCAAGTGGCTTGATTCGATGATCTTTAATAACTTGCCTAGCCATTTATTAAATAGCTAAGCAAATGTTTTTTTTCTTTGAGTAAGTCTAACCCCTCCGGCAAAGCTAGATTGCTTGTGTTAGGAGTGGATTCACTTCGAATTTGGCCATTTGGCCAGGATTTGACCTGAGACCTTTTGATTGTAAAGATGACTCCTAAACCACTAAGCTACAGACACTTAAGAACTTAACGAGTCAAATACAAATCATTTATTCAAAATGGTGTAACCCTATAACAACTTTTTGACGGCCTGCCATTCATTCAACAGACAGGGGTCATCCCTTCTGTGTGGGTCATTTCACCCATTTGCCCTATATAAAGACTGCCATAGATGTTGGTATGATAACCGGAACCGACCATACAGAGATCCGGTTCTCAGCATTCCATGGATTCACCGTGTGGTCGCCAGGTCCATGGCGTGGTACAGAGAGGAACACTGTGACGGCGTCTGGGACTTGCGACCCAGGTGTAGGTTTTGGGTGGCCACTTTGTGATGCATCAGCGCTCACCTCCACCGTCAGTCGTGTTCCCCCCTTTACCTATCCAATAACTCAAACACCTATGAATATTCACATTACAGATAGACAGACAACTGTTTGAATTCACGATGGACCGACTGAACGAACACTTCGAGATGGCGGAGACGGCTGACTGTAGCACTTACTGTGAAGGCTGCCTCGCCTGCCTCACTGCTTACTTCATTTATATATGTACTGAGACACATTATGAAAAGGTGAGTTTTAAACACATACACACTTCTTACATCGAGAAGTCTAGCCAATGTATTTTAGTCACAGAACATATTTAGAGACTTATCTTGACTTACGGGAAAAATCATTAGTTCCATCAGTTCGTAAGAAAGTTGGTAGATGGCTCCAACGTCGCCCTTAAAGACGCATACAAAGAGAAGGGAAATTTGAAGTAATTCAGGTGTAGCTCAATAGCTCAGTTTGAAGAGCATTCTCCCTGTAAGGGAAAGGTACAGCCTTCCACGAGGGTTCAAGTCCCACTTGAGCGCTTCTTTTTCCCGATGTATTTGAACTTACAGGGAAAATATAAACATTGGATCCAACTAGGACACAGCTGAGGATGATGGTGACAGTAGAAAAAAAGATAAATAATTAGGTAGGCAGTGATGAATTAACATCCACTTTTCCCCAAAAAATATTTTCGGTACCATGTAACAAAGGCGAGCCTATTACCGTCAAGAGGGCACTTCGTCGGTTTGTATGTGTACTATTGGATGGAGAACAGCAGCCATTCTTCATCTTAGCGTTAATCCCAGTCGCATCCAAAGCTTTTAGCTTGGAGTCTGGGGTTCGCTTTACCAGTCTTACTGCGAATTTGGCTGAACTTCTGTGAAGCAACTGCCATATGACCTCCACAACCCAAAGGCGATATTGAAGCATTGCTGTTAAACCAGTTGTTGGTATATTGAGGGCTCCAACTACCCGTAACGGCTGCCATAGATGTTCGTATGGCAACTGGGGGCGACGGCTTAACGTGCTTTCCGAGGCACAACCAGACCATATTCATGCATACAAATATTTGCACTTAGTGAGAATTGAACCCGCGCGCGCCTCTTGCGTAGCGGCCGCCTTCACTACCGCTACGCCACGGAGGCTGTCAACCTTGTGTGATGTCACAGGAAGAGATAGGCTGGCACCATTCTACACTTCGAACTGTATCAAATATCTTCGAGTTTTATTTTCATATCCATATTTGACTTGTATACTTTGTTCATTCATACATTTGTATTGCAATCAGCTACGCTATGACGCACAAGTGAACATACTCAAGGAAAATGTAACAAGACACGCTCATTCATTACTGAACTGAACTAAAGTCAACGAGACGAGAGAAAAAAGGTAAACAAAGCGACCATTACTGAGTTACGTTGCGATAACTAGTGATTGTCGCACATGTCACAAATACGCGACAATGACCGAGCGACAGCTGTCGTTGCGTGTTTCGTTGTACAGGAAAGCTGTCAACACAGCGGTTCTAAACTGTCAGATCCACCATCTTATGAGCAATTTCATTCCTGTCTGGAATGCGCTTGATGTGATAAATGTTTGGAACCGCTGAAACTTTGTTTACCTTTTTTCTCTCGCTTCGTTGGTTTTAAGAGCTGAAATCCCCTCAAATACTTCAGGCAGAGGTGCTTATGTTGACCTTAAACCGACTAAAACCGCAGACTCGTGGGTCATCAATTACCAAAGTGAGATTGCCCCTGGCATATGCTTCACGTCCCGGCTGACCCAGGGCCATCGATATGCCACCTTGCATGTGGAGCCACTGTGTCCCCAACTTGTCTCAGATAGAGGAGGCGCGCAAAGCAGTGACAGGTGGTACAACCTGTCAATTATACTCCATCTTCAGACCCTGAACACCATATTATAATCATAACCATCCTCTCATTAGTCCTGATCGCATACGATGCCTTCATTTTGGAGTCCGGGGTCTGCTATTTATAACTGTGACGGGACTGAACTTTCCAAGCTAACTGCGAAGCTACTGCTATCTGACCTCCGCAACCCATTGGCAATATAGAAGTATCGGACTAAGGAATGCAATACAATATTCGTATAGTAACAGTGACCGACGGCTTAACGTACTCTTCCAGGTATGGAGGGCTTTCAATGTATTGAGAATGGTCACCCATCTCTGATTTGGCTAGCATTGCTTAACGTTACAATAAATTTCTCAGCTTTCCGTCTATCCTTTTATAGGTCGCCAGCGTCAGTCCATTCTCTCATTTATAAACTTTAATTCAATTTATTAATTTCCTGCCTTTCCTCCACAGCACCTGAGAAAAGTATCAAAATTCATAGCAACGCAGAACGAACGAGTGTATAACCCTAGAGGTATACACATAACGGACCCCATCCTGCGAGGCCTGAGGGTGATAGAGATAACAGTGATCGATGTGCCCAACTGCCAGAGCCCCACTGGCAACTCCACCACGCAGATGAGACACACATGACCACCACACGAGAATAGGGAGTTCTTCATGTAACACAGAAAGTTTTGGTTATTGTAGGAATTTGGTATCTCGGCGCTCCATGATAAGGTTGGTTTTCTTTTATCAGATCAAATGTCTCATATCGCTTTTTGTGTGTGAGATTGTTTGGTTTGGTGAATACAATTTTAAAATGATACCTAATAATTTGAAGTATGATAAAATAATGTAAGAGAAAATTATAATCATGATATAATATAACTTGAAAGTTTAATAATAATAATATATTAACAAACAGCTCGTTTTAAAAATTTACAGAGTTCCCATCATTTTTTAACCGACTTCAAAAAAGGTTATTAATTAATAATGTTAGAGTATGTACCAAGAGCCAAATTCCTAGTTGTAATAATCAAAACTTTTGAATGAAACTTTACAATATAGACTGTCTTTCTTCTAAAATTTCCATTGAGTCGTACGTGTGAATATATTTAGTGCACCACTGCGTGGTTTTCTATGTGAACGTAAGTTTTATACCTAACTGAATTAATTGACTTAGAAAGTCTAATTAAAAATAATGTTGAATTTTGTTGACTGGTGATAATTGTGTGATGACTGATGAGGGTGATACGATTGTTGATTTAAATGTTATCGTATCACCATCACATGTTCTGTATTTCAATCGTATCACCATCACTTAAATATTGAGGTGGAATTTTATTGTGTAATTAGTGTATTTAATATATATTTGAGTAACTTAATTTAAACTGTAAAGGAGAATGGGCAAAATTTTATTAAATTGGCTTATTAATGGCTATAAATGATTCTGTAAATGATTGATGTAGTCACCACTAGTACTTTTGTCAATAGAATTTAATTTTAGTGCATTTCGTATATATATGAAATAATATAAAATAAAGTAAAGCCAACGAGACTAGAGAAAAAAGGTAAACAAAGCGACCATTACTGAGTTACGTTGCGATAACTAGCGATTATTTTATCTTTCCTTGTCGCACATGTCACAAGTACGCGACAATGGCCGATCGACAGCTGTCTTTGCTTCTTTCGTAGTACAGGAAAGCTGTCAGCACCAGGCTGCGGTTCTAAACTGTCAGATCCGCCATCTTATGAGCAATTTAATTCCTGTCTGAAATGCACCTGAAGTGATAAAATGTTTGGAACCGCTGAAACTTTGTTTACCTTTTTTCTCTCGCTTCTTTGGCCTAACTTAAGATAAAATTGTGTTATAAGTGTGTTCTTTCACAGACCGAAGTGTTATTTTAATAACTTCGAGAAAAAAATCGTTTGTACCCATTTATAAGCCAATATGCCCATTTTCCTTTTGATCAAAACTTGTAACGAATCAGTTGAGTTCTTGCCAGTCACAAAGGGTCAATACAAACTAAGGTAAAGCCAACGAAGCGAGAGAAAAAAGGTAAACAATGTTTCAGCGGTTCCAAACTTTTTTATTTGAAAATGATCATGTATCACTTCAAGCGCGTTCCAGACAGGAATGAAATTGCTCATAAGAGCTCAGCTTTCCTGTACTACGAAATACGCAACGACAGCTGTCGCTCTTCCATAGTCGCGTACGTGTGACTTGTGCGACAAGGACAGAGAAAATAATCGCTAGTTATCGCAACGTAACTCAGTAATGGTCGCTTTATTTACCTTTTTTCTCTCGTCTCGTTGGCTTCAGTTTAGGCGGGAAAATGTTCAAGCATTATTTGTTGTCTTATAGGCACATTGTCATGAGCTGTGTACAGTTAAATGGAAAACAAATAATGGGGTAAAATGGACAGCTTTTTTTAATAAATTAAGAATTTCAACATTATTTTTTCTATAAATATTTTAATTGATCATCAATAAGTACATATATAATAAGGGACTCAACAATGTGTACTTGACTGATATTTTATTTATTTCTTTGACATGACGGGACTCCTTTTGCCAAATTTTTCTTCCAATTGCTTGGAAAATGTATGTCGTTAGTATAATATATGTTGTTAAGATCCGGTGGCTTATAAACATAGTGTATATAATTTATAATATAATAAGCATGATAAGTATTCTGCTGTGAAATAACCACGAAATATATCAATAGAGTGTCCTTATGAATACTTTGCCAAACATTCTAAAGTAAAGCCAACAAAGCGAGAAAAAGAGGTAAACAAAGTTTTAGCGGTTCCAAACATTTTTATTTGGAAATTATTACGCATCACTTCAAACTCATTCCAGACAGAAATGAAATTGCTCATAAGATGGCGGAGCTGACAGTTTAGAACCGCTGTGCTGATAGCTTTCCTGTACTACGAAACACGCAACGACAGCTGTCGCTCGGCTATTATCGTATCGCGTACGTGTGATATGTGCGACAAGGACAGAGAAAACAATCGCTAGTTAACGCAACATAACTCAGTAATGGTCGCTTTGTTTACCTTTTTTCTCTCGTCTCGTTGGCTTTACTTTATGTATGTCTTAAGGCTGATTTACATCAGACGAACTGCTCAATCTATCCACTCTCCGTCTAATTCTGTTAGTGTAAACAGAGACAGAATATTACTTCATTGTTCTTTCTTATCTCGCATGAATTCTATGGAATATTTTAAAAATGCTTGTTCAAAATACATCGGGAAAAGAAGCGCTCAAGTGGGACTTGAACCCACGACCTTTCCCTTACAGGGGGAATGCTTTTCCAACTGAGCTATTGAGCCACATCTGAATCACTTCAAATTTCCCTTCTCTGTATATCCGTCTTTAAGGGCTTGTTCACTTCATGCTTCGTTTATTTTGGTGTTAAGGCTAAAAACGAGGCTTCGTTTACACTACAAGATTTAAAAAGTAAAAGATTGAATGCTCTTGTTCTAACTCTTTCTCTACGTTCGTTTGATCTAAATCCACTTTAAGTGTTTAGAAGCTGTTTAGAACAAAAATTTTACACTGTTCTTTGGTCAAGAAATGCAAAAGCTAGATAAACGAATTTTGACACCTAAGTATTGTTGTATCTGTGTCAGCGGTCGCATAGCCCGATTTCTGCCGGATTCCCTGCCCCTTTTTTGCAGTGTCATCTGTAAAGTAAAGCCAACGAAGCGAGAGAACAAAGGTAAACAAAGTTTCAGCGGTTCCAAACATTTATCACTTCAAGCGCATTCCAGACAGGAATGAAACTGCTCTTATGATGGCGAATCTGACAGTTTAGAACCGCTGTGCTGACAGCTGTCGCTCAGTCATTGTCGCATACATGTCATATATGCGACAAGGGCAGAGAAAATAATCGCTAGTTATCGCAACGTAACTCAGTAATGGTCGCTTTGTTTACCTTTTTTCTCTCGTCTCGTTGGCTTTACTTTAGACAGCTATAGTACCTACAGCTTGATGTTATATTTCGTGGTAATAATAGAGAAAGAACTGTATTTGGACGTGTTTCTCTCAAATCTTTGAGAACCTTTGTGAGGTTATAGAAACAATAGAACGTAACGGTTTGCTAGACGCACATCCGTGGAATAATGGCACATCTCGCTCTGTGGAAATGCTATTCACATGCTTGTATGACTTAATTTATATCATTGATTTTTAAGGTCGCCCGCTAACTTGTGCGGGTGTTCCGTGCAAATAATTTGTGCAAAAGTCGTGCAAAGATACTTGTGACTTGTGCGGAGTGACGTTAACGTTGAAAAGGTGAGTGTAGTGTGATTCTGAAATGTATAAATAGATTATTACATTGTATAAAATCATCTTTATTGCATTGTATAAAGTCTCATTTCTTCTAGATCACAGAATGCATCGATTTAATCGAAGGAAGACTTATGTGCACATGTGTCTTTTTTCGGTTATATAGAATGAGATGATTGCAGATTTTGCTTACTCTATGTCATTTAGATGATTTTTTATGGGAGATACCTTAAAACATGATATCAAATTGCTACCTGGTAATTTTGTCAAAGTTATTTTTTTGAAGTTTATCGTATAAATCTCTTAGAGAGAATCTGTTATCTGTTTGCTCTACAGCATGTTCAAATATCAGCAGGAATCACACATAACCTAACTCACTGCATGCATAGCATATGGTATATCTACACAATTATTATTATATATAATATTGTTGAAAGTCAAAAGTGACCGAAGCCATATTGAGTTCTCTGTCGAACTTACAGATTAATACATGTCATGCTGCACTTGCACTTGCTTTGGGATAGTTAAATTTGCCTAGTTTCAAGAGACTTCACTTAAGCACTAGTCAAATATAATATACTTACCCCTTTTTAATACAAGATCACTGCGTGCATGTAAACAAATCGTATTCGAGAATTTCCAACAAATACATTTTGTATTCTGAATTGCGAAAGTTATCACCCTGTATACTTGAAATATCATGATAAAAGTGATACAATTTTATCAATGTATTATTTTATCGGTATTATGTTAGTCACCGCGAGGTAACTATGACAAATTAAATTATAATAATAATAATTTTCAATTCGAAAAACATTGGAAAAATGAAGTGCTCAAGTGAGACTCGAACTCACGACCTTTCCCTTACAGGGGGACTGCTCTTCCAACTGAACTATTGAGCCACACTTGAATCATTCCAAATGTTCCTTCTCTTTATATCCGTCTATAAGGGCGACGGTGCAGCCATCTACCAACATTCTTACGAACTGTTGGAAACAATGAATGGTTTTTCGAACTTAAAAGTTAGCATAATAAATGCTATAAAAATTCATTCAAATAATTTTCAAATTATTGTGATTATGCTAGGTCAGTTTTAAAGTCTTTTACATAAATATAAAAACTGATCTAACCCTTCCAGCTTAGCTGGAACTGTTTGTGTTAGGTTAGGAGTTGGTTCAAGTCGGTACCCGATACCCGATCCGAACTCGACACTTCCTAGCCCTTGATTCTACTGAAGCTAAACAACTGTGATGCCACAATCACTGCAAAGAATGACGTTAAATTTTAGACTTTATTTCCATACGTCTAAAGTCCAAAATGAAATGAAAACACTTTCATTACACTTTCAATTACTCTGCAAAAATTCATTTAATTTAGAACTTTAACTACATCGCTTTATAGTCTATTATTTAATGCCGTTTTTTGCAGCGGCGGTGGTACCACAATGATTTGGCTTTAGCAGAATGGAGGCCCTACTCTTAAGCCATTAAGCCACCGACATTTACTTACTATTAAAGTTAAATTCAAAAAGTTACAATAAATAATAAAAAACGTTTTGCGGAAGATCATCTTAAAACAGTCATGATTAGATATCAGAGTATTTACTACCATCTCCAATAATATTATTTCAATCTTACTGTGTGACTTACCGCCGTTCCCAATAACATACCTACTTACAGTTAAAGATAGATCGCATCTACGGATAAAGTGCTCGGCTGTTTAAATTCAAAACATAATAACTCCTATTTCACAACAATTTCAGAAAATAAAATTATACCGTGATGCGCTTTCCCGCAAAAAGCTCAGTTACCATGTTTTGAATTCAAACAGCCGATACGTCAAATTTGACAGTTGCGGTCTATCTTTAACTGTACGTATGTTATTGGGAACAGCCGTTAGTGTGAATTTAATTTCCACAGGGTAACAGAGATAAAATAAAATAAAATAAATATTCCACAACATTCTACACAACCCAATCTATACGCTAAGCTTTTATACCTTGTGTTATGGAATCTAGAATGCGGATAAACATACTTGTATACTTTATTTTTGTAAATACATACATGTTATACATAGAAACACCCAGACCAATGCAAATAGCCATATTCATGCATACAAATATTTGCACTGAGCGGGAATCGAACCCGCGCATCCTGCGTGGCAGTCGATGCACTACCGCCACGTCATAGTGGCTGACATTGTCTGTTACGGAACCTCAGCAATGGAATTACGTTCAATCGAAGCAAAATTCTGTTGCTTGTGCGTCACGGGGTCTTTAACCGTCGGAACTGCAACTAATATGGACAGTTGTCGCCCGTCGGCATACTTGTGTGTCTTGTAAATATATAAATTAGCTGCTGCCCGTGGCTCCGCCTGCGTGAATGTCGGTTATCGCGATCAAACGGCTTATGTCTTTTCCCAAGTACGTACCAAATTTTTTCAGGTTATCGTTGAAAATAACGAATTTTATAGATAGGGAGGTACACAATTTCATCCTCTATTTGTGCCCCTATAAGTCCGATTCACACTATGACAGTAAAGATTAGAAGTATTGCAATAACAGATGTTGGTAGGCCCCCAATTGTATTGTATCTAAGATTGTGGCTGTGCAAGTAACCATCTCAGTTCATGTGGCTCAAGTATTGATACGTTCAATTGATATCCTTATCTCATATCTCGTGATATTAAACGGAAATATTTTCAATTTGAACTAATAAACAACAAATACATACTTAGGCAACGTAAACCGAATCAGTAGATTCTGCTTACTCCGGAGATAGTATATTTTTGTACTACAAGTAGTATAAAAGGATATACTAGGAAACGGTGGCGAAGGAAAGAAAATTATCTTGATCTTGTTTGTCATGAATCAAAGAATCACTTTCATTTATTCAGTTTAGGCACATAAAGAGCACATAATATGATTATTATATTTTAAGCTCTCGCGTTCCATAATATACGATAGGTACTTAATAATAACGGAAGTTAACGCGATCATGGTATAGGTACATACGTACCTTTGATTTGCCTGACGTTTTGACCAGGTTACACCGGCCGTGGTCACAGGCTGACTGGCTCAGTGGTGCACGCCCGCCGTCTTCGAGTCCGGGAGGTAGTAGGTTCTTCATCTAACCGCACATTCTCGATATTTTGTTTTCGCCATGCACATACCACACTCATAGTGTCCCTATTCTGTAAGCAAACTGTCCGGTGTTTATCCGACTCCGAGAAAAGCGAGGTTGCATGCTTTGTATCACTGGATTCCATGATGCAGATTTAAACCCATCATTTTGGAAGATGGTTTAGTTTACAACAAAATTTATATTGTGCAAGTGAGCAAGCATTATGCGACCTAACTAACACCAAATATAATTCGAAAAACATCGGAAAAAATGAAACGCTCAAGTGAGACTTGAACTCACGACCTTTCCCTTACAGGGGGAATGCTTTTCCAACTGAGCTATTGAGCCACACCTGAGCCAGTCTCACTTGAGCGTTTCATTTTTTCCGATGTTTTTCGCACTTTAAAGTTAGCATTAAAAATGCTATAAAAATTCAGTCAACCAAATATAATATTAATAATTCTACATATCGTTTACCAATATAAAACAAAACGTATACGACTTACCCGCTTACTTACCTATTTTTCAAATTTTCCTATACCCTATACTCAAATTGGTGACCACGGCTACTGCCTTTAAACATTATTCATAGCAAAATGCTTGACTAAGTTGATCATTATTCGTACATTAACTGATACTCATTTTTTTTACTCAACTTGTAGATAAAGACTCCATGACCACAGATTAATCAATGCAAAAATATTCCTACATGCGATAAAACATATTTATATCCTCGAAATACATCGGGAAAAAGAAGCGCTCAAGTGGGACTTGAACCCATGACCGTAAAGACGGATATAAAGAGAAGGGAAATTTGAAGAGATTCAGGTGTGACTCAATTGCTCAGTTGGAAGAGCATTCCCCCTGTAAGGGAAAGGTCGTGGGTTCAAGTCCCACATGAGCGCTTCTTTTTCCCGATGTATTTCGAGCTTAAAAAGTTAGCATAATAAATGCTGTAAATGCTATAAAAATTTCATTCAACATCTTTATATCGATTGTAACTGAATCACCTTTTATAGTTTTTTGAGCACAGCCGTTAAACAATGAGTCAAACGGTAGTAGCGTGGAAGATTGTCATTAATCACTGCTTGTAACTTTTTTAATATTGTTTTGATTTGGCTGAAGATAAATAAAACATTCAATACATGCAGCAAATTTATGGACTAGCAGTCCGGATCCCGGCTTCGTCCGAGAATACATTCACACAAAAATTCCTTTGAATAAATTCTTATAGCATTAATTAAGCTAACTTTAAAATTCAAATACATCGGAAAAAAGAAGTGCTCAAGCTTTCCCTTACAGGGGGAATGCTCTTCCAACTGAATTAATTTTTTGAGCCACACCTGAAGCACTTCAAATTTCCCTTCTCTTTATATCCCTCTAAAGGGCGATGGTGGAGCCATCTACTAACTTTCTTACGAACTATTAGAAGTAATGAATGATTTTTCAACCATTTTTAAACGATTTTTGATGACTCCGCCCAAATAATTATGCTAACTTTAAAATTTGTGCTAATTTTTCATTTTCCCGTTGTATTCGAATCTTTTAACCTATTGGACAGGAAAAAATCCGCTTCAGAGATGTTTCTTAGCAATTCTAAGAACCATCTCTAGAACGGTTTATTATCATTTAACATTTTAGGTTTCTAAAGCAAATCTACACAAATCAAGTTAACATTTTTAATAATTATAGACTAATAAATATAGGTACCTACTAGGTTTGCTGCATAAAAATGAGACATCTTTTGATTATATAATTTTATGTAGCCTAAAAATCATATTAACACATTAGTTATTATTTTTATAGCAATCAGTAATGTATAGTACAGCATTTATTTAATTACTTTGTAAGTAGGATATCTTGTCTATTAATAATTATTTATTTATTTAGTACATTATAGTTTCATTGTTTCATTATCTCCTTTTGCTTTAAGTGACATGCATGCGGCCACATCGTGCGTATTTTTGTATGTATTTAGTGCATATGTGTTGTCCCGAAATTCGTTCCACATTATTTGCAAATAAAGCACCCGCATGCTCGCCTTAGCTGCGTAATTTATACAGAAAAGACAAGAGGTATAATTAGTAATGCATAATGAGAACAAAATCGCATCAATACGTTTGGTTTAGGCTAAGACCTTGTCCAAAAAGGGCGAGTTCGGCGCGAAACGTTTCGCGCGACATTAATCGCGCGTTGGTGAGATACTAGGCACCAATACATCATGCCCACAAGCATCGTGCGAATACAAAATACGCACGTAAATCGCGTGCACTACGCCACCATCTCGACTTACGCGTGATGCACGCGAGTCGAGATACTAGGGACGCCTTGTTGCGCCCAGTTTACGCGCGAACTCCAGAGCGAGTGCACGTATCCAGGGAAATGGAGCGCCAAAATTTTGATATGGAATAGTTTTTAGCTCGCGTGTAGGCACGCTCTTTCTGGACGAAACGGTCGCGCGTGTTACGCACGAGAAAATCGCGGTGAATTCGCTTCTTCTGGACAAGTTCTAAGAACTCACGGAGCGGCTTTTACCCTCAAACGCGGCGGACGCGGTTAAAAACCTCTTCGTGAGTTCTTAGTCTTACGCCCTTTTTCTATAAGTACCTAATTCATACTTCAGGCTTTTATAAATGCTGAAGTCATTTTAAAATTGTGTAATTTCATTTTCTCAAGATCATTGTAATTTTCCATGGAGCAGATGAAACATGTGATTTCCAAGTTTTATTTTAAATTGTAATTAAAATTATATTACTTTTAATCATCTTATATATAAATATATGAACTGTAACTTATAGACTGTATGTTAGCCCTTATCACAATATTTAGATAGGTATGTTTAGTGAAAGGCATTTTTATTTTTTTATGGAGGTAAATAGTTTGCCGAGAATAAAGTTCAACTACAGGACTTTGAGGTTATTGTCAGATATAATATCAAATTAGCCTATAGCAGTCCACTGCTGGACATAGGTCTTTCCCACGTGCTCAATTGCTCCCGATCCATACACCTTTCGCATTCAGTCTGTCCCAGCCACCTTTTTTAAGTGGTCAGAAAGATAATATGTGTTAATATAGATAGACCTATTTACCTTCTTTGCAAAAACTAACATTCACTGAGTTTCACAGAAGGCAATTAATTTTCGCTATGTTAAAAAAAAAATGCTATGATTTTCCTACAATAAACACGTAACTCAATTCACAAAATTATTTATCTTTTTAAAGGTACTATTAAAAAAAACTCCAAAAGCCACGCATCCTGCATTTTGCGACATTGTACAAAATATTTTTGTCACAATGCATAATTTATTGTTTTTATCCAAAACGAGTCCTGTAGTTGAATGAAGAAGTAGCGAAAGAATTTATCTATAGATAGAATATAAATATCAATTGTTATCACATACATGTAGCTAGGTGTAAGTATGTATAAAATGCACAGATTATAACGATATTAGGTTATTGTTACAAACAAAAAATACTAAATTTTTAAAACCCTTCGAACTAATGTTTAGCATAAGATATAGAATATATTGTAAAATTTAATGTAACTATTATTAAATAATTGTAATTATGTATGTCAATGTTTTTCTTTTTGTAATAAAATTATTATAAAATATATTGAGTGACTTCTGATCAGCGTTCAAATCCAATTCCTATAATAATGCAATGTGCCTATTCCAAATAAAGAGGCGCATATGCGGCTCTAAAAAGGCCACATAAAGCGATCCTGCTAGAATCTAGTAACTTTATGAATTTACAGTAGGTCTATCCTATAAATTCGTTAAATTGTCACATATATGAGCAGAATCACATTAACCCATACTTAATATTATAAATGCGAAAGTAACTCTGTCTTTCTGTCTGTCTGTCTGTATGTTACGCTTTCACGCCTAAACTACTGAACCGATTTTGATGAAATTTGGTATAAGGGTAAATTAGACGTTGAGAAAGGACATAGGCTATGTTTTGTCGCGATAACCAACATCCACGCGGGCGGAGCCGCGGGCAAAGGCTAGTTCATTTATAAAGCAGATTCTAATTTCGTGTAAATGACATGTGCATGACAAAATATGTTCTTAAGAATATTCCAAAAAAGTGGCCTTTTTAGACCTGCTGTCGTGTGACCATGTTATATTTATTGAATTTGTCTGAAAACAATACTAGATCAAGCTTTCAAAACCGGTTCAGCGCCGAAATTATCTCAAGCATAGGTATATAATATTTATTCTAGTGCCTATACCCTAGGCCTCTTCAATAAATATGTTCAAGTTCGAAAAACATTGGAAAAAATGAAATGCTCAAGTGAGACTCGAACTCACGACCTTTCCCTTACAGGGGGACTGCTCTTCCAACTGAGCTATTGAGCGACACTTGAATCATTCCAAATTTTCCTTCTCTTTATATCCGTCTATAAAGGCGACGGTGCAGCCATCTACCAACATTCTTACGAACTGTTGGAAACAATGAATGATTTTTCAACCATTTTTAAACATTGAATTTTGATGACTGCGCCCAAATATTTGAATTAATTTTTTATAGCATTTATTATGCTAACTTTTAAGTTCGAAAAACATTGGAAAAAATGAAATGCTCAAGTGAGACTCGAACTCACGACCTTTCCCTTACAGGGGGACTGCTCTTCCAACTGAGCTATTGAGCGACACTTGAATCATTCCAAATTTTCCTTCTCTTTATATCCGTCTATAAAGGTGACGGTGCAGCCATCTACCAACATTCTTACGAACTGTTGGAAACAATGAATGATTTTTCAACCATTTTTAAACATTGAATTTTGATGACTGCGCCCAAATATTTGAATGAATTTTTTATAGCATAATAAATGCTATAAAAAATTCATTCAAATATGTTCAAATTATTATTTAGGCACATTATTGTTTCACAAATTAAGTTCAAAGTTTAAATATTTCGCGCAGACTACGCGAAACAAAAGACGCGTTTGCGCGCGCACCACAATTTTAGAGAAGCGCTGAGCACACGTCACACGTTCTTTCCCTTTCCTTCTCCCACTATCGTGCGTTTTGCGTGCGTGCATTCTACCACGCAATCTTGGACGCTGCTAAGAACGAGTGCCGTCTCGCGACCCGCTCTGTGAAAACACGTACTAAATATTATTTTCCTTCGAGAAAGACTGTTCGTGTGAAGGGCACTATTTAGTTAAACTAGGGAAAATGAGTTATTACTAAAATTGGGTTTTAACTGTAACATATTCACTTAATAACACTGATCTTCAGACTGAACCACAAGCGTCTTGAGAGTGAAAACGAACGGAAAAGCTTCAGTAATTACAGAAGTCATAAAGAGGCACAATTGTGTCTTTACGAGTGACGGTGTGATCGCTGTGCCCTCGTAAAGTTAAGGGTTTACGGCATCTAATTACATGGAGTTATTGTTGGTAGGCGGGACGCGACGCGTGAAGTAGGCTGAGCGAACAAGTGTTAAGGATTAAAAGTGGATTTGTCTAATACTAGTTACTAAAATAAATATGCAAAATATTGCCGCGGGCAGAACTAGTTTAGGTATAGGTACCTATACTAGCTTTTGTCCGGAATCTATTCCGAACTGCATTCACAGATGACGAAAAAAAATTAGGCACAGTCACAATACCTATACCCGAAGAATATTACCTACCTAAAAACCTAACACTACTCTGTGGCGTGGCGGTAGTGCATGCGACTGCCACGCAGGAGGCGCGAGTTCGATTCCTGCTCAGTGCAAATATTTGTATGCATGAATATGGCTATTTGCATTGGTCTGGGTGTTTCTATGTATAATATATATGTATGTATTTATAAAAAAAGTATATAAGTAGGTATGTTTATCTGCATTCAAAATTCCATAACACAAGCTATAAAAAAGCTTACCATGGGTCTAGATAGCGTTGTGTAGAATGTTTTACTTTTAATTTATCCATTAGATACTCCTTCCAAGGACACGAAGTATCTACCTACCTCAACAAAACATACCTACTTACACCTACGCACCTACAGCGCCTCTCTGAAGCGAATCTTTTAATCAGACACATATTAACATATTTTTAGCAATACGTATGCCTGAAAGAGATGTCATCTCGGATCTCTGCGATAGACGCCATTTTTATTATTACCTACATTCCAGATTTCATTTTCCTTGTCCGTTTGCGAGATATCTCGAATACATTTAGGATAAATGATTTATTATTGTTTTACTGAGCTATGTGACTTGGAATTTGTAGGATTTATTAGCTACCAATAATAAGTAGATACCTACAGTCTTAGAGTCAGAAGTTTAAAAAAAAAATCTGATGGTCATTAATGAACAAAGTGCCTAAAAATGGCTTTAATACGGAGTTTAATAGGGAGAGCCGGAAGGCGGACCCCAAGCTCCGAGGGCACCGTGGCCTCGGATGCGATGAGGATTACCGTCATTATGTGGATGATGATGATCATTTTACTGTAGGTACCCACCTGCCTAGGTGTGTAACACGATAGACTGTTTCTGCTTGGGCTCTTCTCCAAGAACGACTGCCATCTAACCTTCCAACCCCGAGAGGAAAACCTACGTCAGAGCTGCGTCCTTCAGTCAGCAGCTTGTAGGAGGTTCTTGGAAACCTGGCCTCAAAATACAGAAGTAAAGTACATTATAGTATCTACGTGACATTGTAATTAATCTCTGGATCTACTTAATCGATTTTGATATAGTTTTACTAATAGAAAGGTACATTCTTTGTGAATGCCATAGTCTATTTAATTATGCGCGTGCGCAGGCTACTCGGGTGTCGGATAGCACAGACTGACCTCCGCCCCCATGCGCGCGGGCGTTGAGGTAACGGATGGAACCGCCTGTCACCCCAGCAGAAGCAGCGCGCAGCACGGTGGCAACCACACATCCGGCCTAGCACGACCCACAGTCGACGTGCGGTTTTAGTCGGCCCGATTCTGACATAACCTCCCCTTCCGGCTCCGGCGGGGGAGGTACCCGAGAGGATATCCGCTCAAAGAAAATAGTCTTTATAATTATGTTGGGTACCGACCCCTCCACCCAATGGAGTTTTCCACTGGGGGGTGGAGGGGTAATTCACGATTAGAAGTGCAAAGGGGCGGTTTTATTTCTCAACTATGGTTTTTTTTTTTTTTTTTTATCGTGCGAAAAATCCCCACGGATACCACCCCCACGGAGCCGGTGGAGGCGGTTATGTCGGACTCGAACCGACTAAAACGTACGCCGTCTTGGGTCCTTGGCTGCCGGAGGTGAGATTGCCAAAAGCATATCTCTCGCACCCCGGCAGACCCAGGACCATCTCTTTCGAGATGGCCCCCTTCGGGTTGTGGGGACCAAAATGTCCCCATCTAGCCCCGGTTACGGGGAGGCGCACTTTGCGCCGCCGCCGCGGCCTGCTTCTGCTAGGGTGACAGGCGGCTCCACCGGTCACCCCCAGGCCAGCGCTCATGGAGAACGGAGGTCGTTCTGCGACCTCCGACGTCCGGTTCGCCTTCGCTCTGCATGGGCTTCCCGGGCCCGGAGTCTGGTCCGGACCCGACCGGCCGCCTCCTTCTCGAGCATTACTTGCTCGCAGAAGGAGGCGGCCGCACTCTCAACTATGGTTGAGAAAGAACATTAAATATTGAAAAAATCGAAGTTTTGTTGGTACAATAATATGGAAGCACTCAACGATAATCCTTTAGTTCCAGATACAAGTCGAAGAGTCAAAGGGATATAAAATACTTATATTTACGAGCTTCCGTCCTCATTGATGAATGGGCTGATGTCTTACGTCATAGATTGCGTAAGTTTAGATGCCCGTGACGTCACCGCCGCTGTCTCCAATAGGGCCTTTAGAGGAAATCGTAAGTGTGTGACTAATACAAATGGAAATCGCTGTGCGAAGATGTTTAGAAGAAATTGCACGAGATTAGCAATATTTTCTTTAAAGAATAACCCATAGCTGACAGCCTCTGTGGTATGGCGGTAGGTATACAGCATTCGACGCTACGCAGAGAGTGCGGATTCGTTTCCCTAGCGTGTCGGCCTAGGTCTGTTAACAGTTGTGTTTAGGTACTAGGTATTACCGTGCCTTGGAGAGCACATTAGGCCGTCGGTCCCGGTTGTCATACGAACATCTATGGCAGTGGTTAAGTACAGTAAGCTTCAGAGAAAAGGAACCCCCCTTGAGAATAAAACCATTATCAAGGGGGGTTCCTTTTCTCTGAAGCTTACTGTACCTGCGGCTGGAGCCCGAAAAAATAAACTTACCGAAGTTCAGCCACGTCACAGTTGACTGATAAGAGGACCTCGGACTTCAAGGTGAAGAAGAATGATTTACTCACAGCTGCTGATCATAAAATCACTACTTAAGTATAATTATGAGGTATAATGGTGATCTTGAAGTAGGATAGGCTCAATAAAAATAAATGGCGGGGGACTTTACGCTTTACCTGCCTACCGTGTGGAGAAATAAAAAAAATGCCCGCTGAGTTTCTTGCCAGAGTCTTCTCAAGTCTGGGCCACGTTTCGAACCGGTGGTCCATTTGCTAGTTTTAGTTAGTATTTAATATTTACTTTATACTGACGTTTTGTAAGTGCGTATTTAATGGTATAAGCAGAATAAACTATTTTTGATTTTTGATTTTAGATGGCGCTGGTATCACCATAGCTTATCACCGGATTATCTTATCACGCAGATTATCACCGGGCACGGGTGCTTCGGGAGATATCTGTGTCGGATCGAAAAGGAGCCAACGTCCGAGTGCCATCACTGCGACGCGAGCGAGGACACAGAGCTGCACACGCTCATCGTGCCGGACCGAGGCGGGAGCTAGTGGCGGCCCTGGGAGTGAGAGTCCTCACCCTCGCCACCCTGCTCACAGCAATGGTCCGCTGCGCGGACGCGTGGGCGGCCGGCGTCTCCTTCAGCGAGCAGGTAATGGTCGTGAAGGAGACGGCGGAGCGGGAGAGGCGGCGCGAGCGAGAAAGACTTGCGGATCGCGCCGCCCGCGCGCGCAGGCAACTCGGGCATCGGAGGGCACTGACTGACCTCCGTCCCCCATGAGCGCGGGCCTGGGGGTGACGGGTGGAGCCGCCTGTCACCCCAGCAGAAGCAGGCCACGGCGGCGGCGCGCTGAAAGCGCGCCGCCTCCCCATTCCGGGGGCGAGTTGGGGACACCGTTGTCCCCCCTCCTGAGGAGGGCCAGACTGTAAGGGATGGCCCTGGGTCAGCCGGGGTGCGAGGGATATGTCTATGACAACCTCACCTCCGGCCTAGCACCAAGACCCACAGTCGGCGTGCGGTTTTAGTCGGTTCGAGTCCGACATAACCTCCCCTTCCGGCTCCGGCAAGGGGGGTATCCGAGGGGATTGCTGCACGAAAAAAAAAAGGTGTCACCATAGCTCGAAAAGGCAGAAAGCCGAAATATAGAATCCTATGTTCTCATTTATTGATCTTAAGTATAGATATCATCCATAAAATATTCGTTAATATTCTTACGAAATAATACATAACAAATTGCTTACTGTTCCTCCACATATAATATATCACTAAAAGTTATTATGTTAGGTTATTTGATGTTAGATTTACAACACACTAAAAATTTTATGTGTCTCCTATAGACAATAAAGTGACTGCTTGCAATTTTATTTTGAAATTCAGGCTTTGTTCCGATATCTTTAACGGTTTTGAATTCAAAAGACAGAATGGTTTTAGTATCCAGACTCATAAAAGCAGTGAAGGATATAGTAGCGACTAAGGAATAGCGCTGTTTAACATCAAACAGATATATAAAGCTCAGACTCAGCCTCAGATAATATTGGCTCGAAGCAACAATAGTGTTCGGAATAGTATGGCAATTGGCTCACCCCTTATTACATGGGACCAACTACAATTATAATGCAGGTGTTAATTCACCTCTGCCCAACCCTCCAGGGATAAAGGCGTGATTATATTTATGTATGTATGTACAAGCATTTTATACTTTGTAAACTCGTGTCCCTTGAGTAGCAGTAGAACGCTCTACCACTGCTACGCCAGAGAGGCCGTCAAATTAGTATGTATGGCCAACCTATGTTGGGAACGGGGACCTTTTCTATTTGATAAAGAAACCACGGGAATTTATCACTAGCCATAACTTCTTACGACTTCGTTGGTATAAAAACAATGGATTCAAAATGGCCGTCACACATTTACATAACTACCAAGTTTTGATTAAAATTTTCGTCTTCACGGAGAGAAGAAAACCACAACTTTAAAACAAAGAAAGTTCCTGAAAATATTCAGCTACGTCATTGTTAGATTCAATAACTTTGAAATAATTGCAGTTGAGTCGTCGCCAGACTTATAATTTTGTTTTAAAGTAAATACTACTTTTTTGTTTTCCTAATAAGTTATGTCAATTGAATTCTTATTTGAGCAACCTTCTTATTTAAATTGTTAATTGCAAAATATGCATATTATGAAAATTTTTGCATAGAATGCAGCTAAACATGCTGTACTTATACATATTGTAAGACAATAATAGCATGTACCATGTTAACAATGGTGGCACTCAGCTTGACAGCCTCATCAGATCCCTTTTCACGCCCCGCTTAAAGGACCCGGGACTGTAGGAAGAAGGAAACACGTGAGCTGGCATGGAGTTCCAGGTCTTAATGGTACGGTATAGGAATGATTCACCGAACCACTTGGTTCTAGAAGTTATATTCTGCACCGTATGCGGGTGACATCTAAGGCCTGCAAGTGTAAGTTGTCCTGTCTAGGAAAGGAGAGGGTGGGACTAATTGGAAGAGCTCATCATAACATTCACCATGGTAGAGACGGTAATATAATTTGGTATTCCATTTATTAACGTATATGTTATAACGTAACAATATTAAGTGTTGTACCGTTCGCGTGGGAATATCGGGATATGAAATAGCCTATGATACTCAGAGATAATGTTGCATTGATAGTGAAATATTGTTTTAAATGGGTTCAGCATTTTTCAGTATCACAGTCGGTGTAACCTGGTCGAAACGTAAACATGACCGCCTTAATTCCCTTTAACATTAATGTACATCATGAAACGCGAAGGTTTAAAAGTATTTCTTTTAGTATGTTCGTTACAAATGGATATTATACCTTTACTTACAATGGATACGGGCAGTACCTAACTAAGCTCAAACCACATGAGTACGGCGTATCAACTTCATTAATATAATAATTATAATTCTATTCCATAAGGGATGAGGATGATCCACAATCTTACAAAGTAATCAAAGTATCTATAGCCCACGCATTGCGTAGGTGGCAACTCTCATATCAAAATATCTGTTCAAGAGTTTCCTGGAACCCATCGCCAACTTCTAAGAAACGTCCAGACGATTGTACGCCAACCCGTACTGTGATTACACCTACGATAAATTAATTCATAAGATACTCAGTTCTGGGTGAAACCGCTTGTTACTTAAACATAATTATTATGTTTAAGTAACAAGCTTCGCTTAGCGGTTTCACCCGCGTAAATACCTACATTCTTCATCATCTCTTTTACTTACCTTTGGTACCTACCTATAACATGAATTTTAAATTTCAAATACAGGTACAGTCAGATTTTGAAGTAATTAAAATTTAAAAAACCCCCGTCACAAAAACACCTCCAAAAAGTTGAAAATAAATGAATAAATTTTAATTCAACGGTTGCCATGTCGGGGGACCTTACGATATAAAGGAGTACTGGACCAGTTAAGGTCCCCCGACATGGCAACCGTTGAATTAAAATTTATTCATTTATTTTCAACTTTTTGGAGGTGTTTTTGTGACGGGGGTTTTTTAAATTTTAATTTAATTTTTATTTTATACTTTTTAAATTGATCTACTAGTCAAGCTCTTTCATTTGATACCCGTATTGAGGGAGTTATAAAGAAATATGTATTCCAACATGTTGTGGCGGCGGCCATCTTGGACCGATTTTTTTCAAACATAGCTAAGAACACTCCCGACTAATATACCTTTCAAACAAAAAAAACTGAATCCAAATCGGTTAATCCGTTTGGGTGCTACGATGCCACAGACAGACACACACACACACACACACACACACAGCACACACACACACACAGACACGTCAAACTTATAACACCCCGTCGTTTTTGCGTCGGGGGTTAAAAAGTACTCAAAATGATCTTAATTTAGTTTTTTTATACCCCTTCCCCCAGTTGACTGATTGATCTGATATTTGGTACATACCATTTAAATTAATGAAGCAGTTTGATTTGCTCTTATTGCGAGAGTTGTAAGGTCATTTTGAGACTTCGTTGTCAAGATATTTATGACGTTGACTGTACATACTCATCCAATTAACAAAATTTAAGAGCTGTCTAAAGTCTTAAAAACCACCCTTTCGTTCTCTCACGGTGTTCAAAATTTTCCATCTTAGAGCATAAACGTTCGTAATTAACTATGCAAACTAATATAAGGGGACCCGCTGAATTAATTTATGAAGTGTTGTTTGTTCTTTGGCCTACAAAAGGTTCAGCGAAGAACTTGGAATAATATTATACCTACAAAGTGTATTAATATATTTTAGGACAGCCTCTGTGGCGTAGTGGTAGTGAACGCGTTTGTTATGCGGGAGGGGCGGGTTCGCTCAGTGCAAATATTCCCTGCCAGCTCACGTGTTTCCTTCTTCCTACAGTCCCGGGTCCTATAAGCGGGCGTGAAAAAGCATTTGATGAGGCCATCAATCTGATTGCCACCATTGTTAACTTGTAGGTAATGTCGTAGAGGTTTGCTTTTTTTATAAAGGATACGTAAATTTGACTTCACCTCGACTGATGGTAAGCTAAACGCAAAATCTCGGAAAGAGGGTCACCATCATAAAAATGTACCATGTTAACAGTCAATAGTTAACGCCAATATAACTATTAATTATACATGTACATATATATTAATTGTATCTACTGTAGGTACTGTATATTCCTAGCAACGAACTTGATCGAGTTCAATGCCAAGAAAATACACGTTTAGATGAAAATGCTTCCGGAAAAACTGACATATTAATCACAAATAATAAACGGACTGAGTGGTACAAAACACAGGTACAAAGTAGGTACATATTTTGGACACAACTGCGAACACCAGCGAACACCCTTTGAGAATGATGAAAAAAGTTTTATAAATAAACATAACATAACATAAACTCACGCCTGTATTCCCCGAAGGGGTAGGCAGAGGTGCTAGCACCCATATTTCGCCAGTTTATGTTTAGGTCCCAATGTAATAGGTGGCGAGCCTATTGCCATTAACCAGGTACTTATAAACCTGCGATAAATACACACATAACTTCGTAAAGCATCGAAAAGTCATTGGTGTCTGCCATGGTAAACCTGGGATTGAACCCGAGACCTCGTCTCAGCAGTTCATTACGCATACCACTAGGCTACCGCAGGTTCCTGAGGAGGGCCAGACCGTAAGGGATGGCCCTGGGTCAGCCGGGGTGCGAGGGATATGTCTATGACAACCTCACCTCCGGCCTAGCACCAAGACCCACAGTCGGCGTGCGGTTTTAGTCGGTTCGAGTCCGACATAACCTCCCCTTCCGGCTCCGGCAAGGGGGGTATCCGAGGGGATTTCCGCACGAAAAAAAAAAAAAAAAAAGCTACCGCAGGTTTCTAATTCAGAATTATAAATAAATTAATATTTACAGGTATGCATCGACACTCGGTGGCGGCGCGCTGAACAGCGCGCCTCCCCATTCCGGGGGCGAGTTGGGGACACCGTTGTCCCCCCTCCTGAGGAGGGCCAGACCGTAAGGGATGGCCCTGGGTCAGCCGGGGTGCGAGGGATATGTCTTTGACAACCTCACCTCCGGCCTAGCACCAAGACCCACAGTCGGCGTGCGGTTTTAGTCGGTTCGAGTCCGACATAACCTCCCCTTCCGGCTCCGGCAGGGGGGGTATCCGTGGGGATTTCCGCACGAAAAAAAAAAAAAAAAAAAAAAAAAAGGTATGCATCGACACTTTACTAACAGTTTTCTTCCTCTTAGCGTTAATCCCAGACGCATCTGAAGCTTTCAGCTTTACCAGTCCGCTTTACCAGTCTAACTGTGGAGTTGGCTTTACATTATTTTCTGTGGAGCGACTGTCACCTTCACAACCCAAAGACGATATCGAATCATTGCAGTTAGACCAGTTGTTGAATTTTTAAGGACTCCAACTACCCGTAACGTCTACCACAGATGTTTGTATGGCAACCGGGACGGATAGATTAACGTGCTCTCCGAGGCATGACCAGACTAATGGACATGCACATAATCATATTCATGCAAAAAAATATTTGCACTGAGTGAGGGTCGAACTAGCACCTCCTGCTAGCAGTTACCAGTATTAACACACAAAGCAAACAATAAAGCACCCCTGTGATGGGAAATATAAATAGACAGCTTTGATCGCTATGCGTTACTTGCATACATCGGAGATCCTAGAAAGAATAGCACCAGGGACGATATACCCTATCAAAGGGCATCGTTCATGAGATACAGCCTAGTGACAGACAGACAATCTTAATAACAGGGTTCCCTTTTCACCCTTTAGATACGGAACCCTATAAAGCGGCCTACTGATGGCAATAGACTCATCTTTTTGATCATATTGAAGCCTGTATATAATTAATCTAGTTCTGAAGTAAAGCCAACGAAGCGAGTGAAAAAAGGTAAACAATGTTTCAGCGGTTCCAAACTCTTCTATTTGAAAATGATTACGTCACTTCAAGCGCGTTCCAGACAGGAATGACATTGCTCATAAGATGGCGGATCTGCCAGTTTAGAACCGCGCTGTGCTGACAGCTTTCCTGTACTACGAAACACGCAACGAAAGCTGTCGCTCTGCCATTGTCGCGTACGTGTGGCATGTGCGACAAGGATAGAGAAAATAATCGCTAGTTATCACTTATCGCAACGTAACTCAGTAATGGTCCCTTTGTTAACCTTTTTTTTCTCGTCTCGTTGGCTTTACTTTAAACAATATACCGCTTGCTTTCAGAGACGATTAACAAACTTTAGTTCCTACCTAAGAGCTAAAACTTTCTGTAACTATTTCAAATTAAAATAATCTTACCTACCAACTCTATCCGCTACCTATGTTAACGGAAGCCTGTTCAGTCCGTAAGCAAGTTAGGAGCAGACCCTTCTCAAGTGAAGTGAGATTTGGAAGTAATCTTGAAGTTTGCTTGAGAACTATTCATATTGTGTACAATATAGGAACCTATACATCATGTTACAAGGATCAAAATTATAGTTTTTTTAAAGGAATATTAGAATCAAAATTACTAATATTCCCTCTAACCCCTCCAACTAAATTAAATTGCTTGTGCTAGGAGTGGGTTCACGTCAGTAGTGTAATGGCCAGGATCGAACCCAAGACCTCTCGATCGTAAGGCCGACTCCTTAACCACTAAGCTACCGACGCTTTGATCAAACTGTTTTTCAGATGGTAAAATAACTAAATCTAACATTACACCGCGGACCCTGTCTAGGGTATTTGCCTGGGGACTGGTACTGTCTAGGGTATTTGCCCTCTAACACCGCGGTAGTGTCATGCGATGGCTTACGCTCTCAGTGGTCAAAAATGTGTACAAAATATCAGTACAATCAGTCAATAGGAAGGGCAAGCATTAAGATAATTTGAGTAGGTACTTTGTTCGTCTTTGGCAGTATTCTACCGTCTCTACCATGGTGAATGTTCTGATGAGCTCTTCCAATTAGTCCCACCCTCCTCTTTCCTTCACAGGACGACACGTGCAGGGCTAAGATGCCATCCGTATGCGGTGCAGAAAAATACCTGCTAAAACCAAGCGTTTCAGTAACTCATTCCTATGCTGCACCATCAAGATTGAAACTCCTTGCCAGCTCACGTGCTTCCTCCTTCCTACAGTCCCGGATCCTATAAGCGGGACGTGAAAAGGCATCTGATGAGGTCGTCAAACTGAGTGCCACCACTGTTAACATGGTACATGTTTACGATGGTGCCTCTTTCCGAGAGTTTGCCTTTAGCTTACCATCAGGCGAGGTGAAGTCGAATTGACGTGTCCTTTATGACAAATAAAACACGTGAGCTGGCAACGATCTTAAAACTCTCGTGTTAAGAGTTAATCAAACTGTTTTATTGATTTAAATGACATTATAGTCCTTATCAAAGGTGTGTACCAAATATGTCAACAATCGGTCCAATTTTCTTAAGTACTTTGTTTATAGACATCTTTCTGATGCTGACTGTATAATATAAACCACAGATATATAAACACATTCAAACCGCTAACTATGTAATATTTGGTGTGTAAATTGAAACAATAAACAAAGTAAATATTCCAATTCGCTTATCAAACACTAAACTTAAACATAATATACTCGTATGTGATGCTAACACTATCTAAGTATATCTATGTGATGTTTGGTGTGCGAAGTGAAATATATTTGTGTTACAAATTATAATACTACTAGCTTTAGACCGCGGCTCCGCCCGCGTGGATGTCGGTTATCGCGACCAAACATAGCCTTTCTCATGGTCTAATCTACCCCTATACCAAATTTCATCAAAATTAGTTCAGTGGTTTATTCGTGAAAGCGTAACATACAGACAGACAGAGAGACAGACAGACAGAGTTACTTTCGCATTTATAATATTAGTATGAATAAAGGTCTTCGCACATTATAACAACTCCACGCCAACGCGGCAGCAACTCTACTCACACTCTCGATGAGTAGTCAACTAGTTGATCCACCCAATGGTCACTAGTGGACAACGCGGTGTCAAGGAGTGGCCAACGCGGTGCCAACGAGTGGGTTATTCAACAGACAACTCGTCTAACCTCAGTTTTCGGTTAAATTTTGTCCAAAGAAGTCGTGTTGCTTATGAAATGTCGAACTTTACATTCAGTGAACAGTGAAATGGTTGCCCGTCACGCGTCAGTCGCAAACGCATAGTCGTTACGTGGACAACGTGTGGTCGTTGCGTGGACGACGTATGGTCATTGCGTGACAAACGTGTCGGGGTTGACCTCTAGTGTACGATGCGTAGGCCACTCGTTGTACACTACTTTATAATCATTTTTTGAAATTGAACCTTGAACATATGATACAGGGCTTAAATTTCAATGTCTAGCATAGAGTCGAGTCGCCGGTGAGTTGTTATAATGTGCGAAGACCTTTAGTATGGATTCGGCATTTTGATTATTTTCAAACTTGTTTAGTAACTAAAGAACTGTAAAGAATATAAATTCGAAGAGGTTAATGATTTAACTATATAGAGTTTAAGACGATGTAGTTAAAGTTCATGATTAAATAACTTTTTGCAGAGTGAATGAAAAGGTGTAATTAAACTTTTTTCATTTCATTTTGAACTTTAGATGTATAGGAATAAAGTCTAAAACTTAATGTCATTGTTCGCGCTGACTGTGGTGCCACAGTTGTTTAGCTTTAGTGGAATCGAGAGCCTGCTCGGAAGTGATTAGCATGGCCTTTGGATGCGTTCTACACCAGGGACGTCATACTCATGCTGCCTACCCTGTGAAAACCTTCTAATTTAACTGAGAACTGAACGTAAATTAATTATAAAGAATGGAATAAAAAAAAAAAATAGTAGTCAAATGGTCATAAAAAAGCAGAACACGTACAGTAACAGTTCAAGCTTTGGATTCGGGGCCTCGACCACAGGGGCGGCCGCCACCCGGGGGCCTCAACCACGTGGGCATACACCACCGGGGGCCTCGACCAATGGGGCATCCACCACGCCGCGAAACCACGGACCCAAGTATACCTATGTAGACTTTCCTAGACTGTTATTTCAAAATCCTTGTAAATAAAGTATACCGGTCTATGCTGTTCTAATATTAGCTTAATTTTCGTTAATAACACATTAGGAATAGATAAAAGTTTACAAAAATAGATTTTGATTACCTTTTTGATTTAATTTCAATAATTTACCTCAATTAAAATAAATCAATTTAATTAAATCACTCAAACAATATTGAATTGAGATTCATGGATTGCATGAAATAGTATGAGTTGAGAACAGAAAAAAATGAAAAGAATGCCTTGGGATGAGTTAAGTTTCGAAATGGTAAATATTTGGATTTCGAGGTGCCATATTAATAAAAATATGTATAAATTCCATAATGTACAAAAAGGTACATTCTAAGCCGAATCCAGCAGTTGGTAAACCGCTTAAACCTTTAATAGTACTGCAAATGCTATGACACCCTATTTCGGTAACCGTGGGTAATAATCACAGCAATAGAAACTTTTTTAGCAAAAAATGACAAGTCGTTATTTAAATTTGCAGATTATCGATACGGAACTTCGGACGCCTTGTGTTTTACCCGTCGGTATTCTGAATACGTACGAAGTTAAAAAAGTGATATTATAATCTTTACAGGAGCATTTTTATGAGGGTTCCGCATCCAAAGGGTAAATTACAACTCTGCTGTCTGTCTATCTGTCACCAGGTTGTATCTCATGAACCGTGATAGCTAGACAGTTGATATTTCACAGATGATGTAAGTAATTAAGGCGACCCTCTCTGAGACTTTGCCTTTAGCTAAAGATCAGGCGAGGTGTAATCAAATTGACGTGACCAGGATAAAAAAAATGTATATTTATATTTGTTGCAGTCACACACATACAGATAATTTTTTCAGAGTTTTTCACATTACTATCCTCAAAACTATTTTTAAGTTGCATCCATAAATCTAGACAAAGTTCTAGGCAAGCAAACTAAGTTTATTTTAGAGAAATATTACCCGAAAAAGATTAATCAGTTGAAGGACCGATGGCCGTTGAGGCAAAAATGTCCTGTAGTGGTAACTTCGAGAAGGTAAACGGAAGGTGGGATGCTTCCTAGCCAGATGGACTAAGGACTTGAGAAAGGGGACTGGTACAGACTGTAAGTCAAAGGATCGGGAGCAAAGGTGCACATTGGGAGAGGTATATATCCAGTAGTAGATTATATAGGCTAATTGACTTGACTAGATTTAACCAAAGACCATGCGGACTGGTACGGGTGCCTAATGTTAGCGAAAGGTTTTACTGTTCAAGTCAGCACTTTTGCACAGTCCTAAGATTACGATTAAGACTAGAGCCTTAGTCTCGTCCCAACTCTGACCGCGAACTCTTCCATTCCCTATAGCTACTCTCTCTGGAACTTAAGAGCTACGCTCTTGTCGGTGGAGTAATCGCCACTCTTCTCTCTGCTCCGCCAATCCTTTCACCTCCTGATACGATGTGACTTGTATCTTTTCCTTTATCTGTGCCATAAATGTTCCTCTTAGCCTACCTCTTCCTCTCTTTCCTTCTACCTTCCCCTCTATGATGTTTCTTATGAACAAGTCATGTCTTATCAGGTGACCAATCATTTTTCCTCTTCGGTTCTCGATTATTCTCAATAAAGACCTTCCCTCTTGCACCCTATTTAGTACTCTTTCGTTCGTCATCTTTTCTGTCCAGCTTATCCCCTCCATTCTTCTCCAGCACCACATTTCGAACGCTTCCAGCCTGTCTCTGTCCCCCTTTGTCATTATCCATGTCTCACATCCATAGAGTGCAATGCTCCAAACATAAGTTTTTATGAATCTTTTCCTTATTAATAATGAAATATTTTTTGTGTTTAGTAAATGCTTCTTGTTGTTACTATACTATAGCTACGAGTTCTCAATAATTATTTTCTTGCGTATTATTTGTCCAAGTAATAAACCAGTGAAATTAATTAAATCTTATTTTTAAAGTCAACTTAAAGTCTTCCGTAACAGGACGAGGACGCAGGCATAGCTAGTATTTAAATGAATGAATATATCGAATACAGATATATATTATACGTTTATATTATTACGTTCAAAGATACGAAAGGATAATATATTATCTCGTGTTCAAGACCATCGTAAAATAACAGAACCAATCGGATCGTGGAATAAAATCCAATCGTAAAACCGAATACATTCATATACCTGCGCCCTTCTCTCTATGGGGTAGGCAGAGACAGAAACAAATGATAGACAGAAGTATTAATAACCGGACAAATTCGAACAAAACATTTCATTACAATAAAGCTAACTTATGAAGTGACGCTACACTTAAGCTGTGGAATGAAGCCATGGTTTTCTCAAGCGGCTACAATATGGGGTTCTTCAAGAGGGGCATTAGAAGGTTTCTTCAGGGTAGGCAGCGCGAGTGTAACGCCCTTGGTGTTGCATACGTCCATAGGCCGCGGTAACCACTTTCCATCAAGTGGGCTTGTCTGCCACCTAAGTAGTATAAAAAAAGTGAGAATCTCTGAACACGCAAAGATAGTGGATTACTATATTTGTTGGTTCCCGGTGGAGTAGAATAAGACCACCCCAGCTCTTCCTGCGGGTGTCGTAAAAGGCGACAAAGAGCGGTTTTCCATCCGACAGTAAATATACAGCCAAGAAAAAGGTCCTCTAGACGGGAATATGCTCGCACCCTATTACGTGGTGCGCCTTGAAAACATAATTGGCGAAACGTGGATGCTAATACACATTTGCCTACCTTCCCTTCGGGGATTTACAGACATGAGTACCTATATGGATGGATGGATGTATGTTTAGGTTTCCTTAGCTCTGCGGGAGTGATATCTCAACTCCCAGAAGAAACCGTGCACCAGACTCTCGTCTGTTAATAAGCAGGTGTATCGGCTGGCAGAAGAACTTGACGTCGACTTAGGCCCCAAAGATTTTACTAGGCCCCCAATAATACAGGAAGAACTTAATAATGTATTAAGGATTAGAAGGTCTGTAAAAAATGTGAATATAACATTAATTTATTCTACGAGCCACTGAACTGTAGACTTTTTGTGGTTAGGGCTAGTGGTCTAATATTCAAGCTCTATGGCCGTTTCACCCAAGTGAAGGCTTTCAAGGAGATAGGCGTAAAGTTATAGTACCGTGACAACTCCATCTCTGATCTATATATAAATCTAGCTTTACGAGCAGGATTGAGTTAGGTTAGTTTTATTAATATTAGGTATAGAAAAATGTAACGTGCGGGGGGTCTCAATGAATTAAGTACAGTCCCATTTCAACACTTACCTAGCTGCTTAATCCTGAAATGTGCTCACCTTGCCAGTTACCTGTTCGTCCCTCGGAGAGTATGTTAAACCGTCAGTCCCACCGGTCAGTCACGTCACGGAAAATATCATAGTTCAGCTACCCCACAGTTGACTGGAAAGTCAACCCCAACTGAGATGGGAATTATCTAAGAGAATGATAACTCAGTTACCTTTTAGAAACGAGGTAGAACCTAAGTTACTAATATTCCCTCTAATCCCTCCAACTAAGCTAAATTGCTTGTGCTAGGAGTGGGTTCACGTCGGTAGTGTAATGGCCAGGATTCGAACCCGAGACCTCTCGATCGTAAGGCCGACTCCTTAACCACTAAGCTACCGACGCTTTTACTTTTTTCTCTTACTTTCTCACTAACAGTCCATCCCCAACAATGATACCTAGCACACAAATCTTCGCCTCCCTCGAGACAGCCAGTGTCTAACCACACCCAATATAATACAATAGTTCACTATCTCCACAATGTCTCAATTGACGCATCAACTCGCGATAGGATTCCTCGGGGACTCCCCGCTAAAAGTGACACTGTAACTACTGAAAAAGTTATCGAAACTGTCTCTGCGTTAAGTAAATACTATATTATTTATACTCTTTTGTGCTTCACCAAATTAAATGATAACATGTAGGAAGGTATACTGCTAAACTGGGGGTGTGCTGGCTGTATAAAAATTATAATCGCAAAAGACCAATCTTCTTCTTCGTGTCAATGGCTCATCAATTTCTTAAATTTTGTTGGCCCAATACCACAGCCACAGCATTGTCTGTCGCCCTGCACAGGTCTGCGATGGTACAGGTGGAAGGAGACAGTGGGCAAGAGAGCAAGTGTGGCATGGACTGAGATGGGGCCCCGCAGTCGCAGGGTGCTTGTGAGTGTTCTCTATAGCCCCATTTTGCCAAATTTGCATTACAGCGGCCAACTTGGGTACGTAGGCGGTTTAATGATTTCCAAGTTGGCCACGGGAGATGGTGTCCAGCAGGCGGGTTTTCTTTGGGTCTTATGAAACCAGTCGGAGCTGGGTGTTTGTTGCTCCACATTTGCTCTCCTGCCAGCTGGGGAGGGCTATTTGTAGTGTAGGTGGTTCTCAAAAAACTCTGGCGGCTTTTTAAACGGACGGGGGGGATTACCAAGGGATTACAAAGACCAATAAAGTAAATAGTTGTGGCTGTTATACAGATCTTTTAAAAAAATGCGCAAACCGTCGGTACTTAGGCACCAGACGATAATAATTTAAAATCGTCTCTACGAGTAGGTATCATGGCGATTGTTCCGATGAGCTCTTCCATTTTAGTCCCTTTCATATTTCCTACATAAGTGTACATGGCCATCAATTCTATCAAGAACCTGACTCTTTCCATCAATACTCTTTTCTTTACAGCACTATAAAGTCTTAGAATTCTATTTTAGTGACGTGTTTTCTACTTCCTACATTTCCAAGTCCTTTAAGCGGGGCGTGAAAAAGCATCTGATGAGACGGTCGCTAAGACCCATCAATGTAATATTGTTAGTTTCTGTAATGGTGACCCTTTTTTCATAAGACATTTTCAGCTTTATCATCAGGCGGAATGAAGTCATATTGACATGCCAATTATTATATTTCTTTTTATTCTAAAAATGGTCAAAATAATTATAGTACTTAGTAATTTTTACATATTTTTAAAAGTAATAGGACAAATCAATGTTTTATGATGGACGCTAGTTGTCGCGTGTTGTTTCACCATATTTCATTTCACGCGCGCCCATCTCGTGTTGTCGTATTGCATTTTACACGACATTAGATGACCATTTAAAATAATTGATTTATAATTGAACTTAGACTGTTTATTGTTTAAACTCTATGCTGTTAAAATAAACGAACGAAATTCTCGCTGTAATGATACAAATTTGGAGAATCTATGAATCTTTGTTATCCCAATGAGGTAGGTCCTACTCAGCGAGTCTGTAGTTAACCTATAGTGAGCAGTAACTAAGGAAGCTTTTCTTTAACAACAATAGTATTTGAAATGGTGGTCCTTACTCGAGCCATCTTTCTCTGCCCAGATTCTATGTAGTTAACATGAAAAACATCCTCTCACCCCAAACGCATATACCATTTCCGTTCCATCACGGGTAAAAATGTTTACAAAGTTACAAACCTTTCTTACCTTTCAATATCTACATATTAAATGATAATGAAATAAATTGGGTTGTTCCGTACTTATACCAATAAAACACATATCGTTTTGAATTTTAACTCATCACGGTTTTTTCCGCATTGATCCCACGGCTCATTGGTTTATTTTTGGCCTTTAACTGTTGTGTGTATTTTACTGTTCTTAATTCATCCTACATCATAATTTCTTATGAAAATATGATGTACCAAACGTTTTCATTTATAAACCATAGTGGGACAAATTGATAGTAATAAGTACATTCTGGTTTTAACACGAATCCTTGAAGAGGTAAGATAATCAGAAAATTTATTTTCAAGAGGTAAGATGATAAGTAAATTTATTAATTGTAAAATTTACTTTCCGCAAACGAGGCGCAATCACATTGTTAGGGGAAGGTCACTGTTATATAATTTTAATATTAATGCACAGCTGACGCTGTGGTTTCAGTGGTCAACACCCTCCTGCTACGAGCGGTGCGACATTGAGAAAAACTGGTTGTGTTGGCCTGGTTAGATTTCAGGGATTTTCTTTCATTTAGTTTATTATCTTTGTTAGAGAGATTCAATCCTTAAAATTACCCTGTCGATTGATGCCATAAAAATACAGGCTGTAATTTTCGGATTTTAGTCAGCTCGATTATTGGGCAAGCGAGTTTTCGAAATTCTTTGAGTGCATAGTTTTTTATAAAAGTTCGGAATTCATCGCGATAAATTTCTTGGAAAACTCACTTTTACGAAAGCTTTTTTTTCTTTTGTTTCTTTTTAAAAGTAAAGTAATGTTCCCTTTCCGTGAAATTCGGTATCCACAGTATTTTGCCTCCGAGTACGGACGAAATATTCCACCCTGTACGAGTTTAACTAAATATTCACGTTTCGATATGGTTTAAGAGAAGTTAGTCCATTGGAAATTTTTATCAGTTTAGACTGTACTTTTATTTTAAACGATTTTCATTCATGGCAGCTCAATTTCAAAAGAACGCTAACTTTACACAAACCTGTTTAGATTGTGTGACCTTTTCTATGTGGAAGAATACAATAAAGAGTTCAGTGTTTCGTCCTATTGGGCCGAACCCTTATAGGACGAAACACTGAACTCTGAAGATCAGAAATCCATACTAATATTATAAATGCGAAATTAACTCTGTCTGTCTGTCTGTCTGTCTGTATGTTACGCTTTCACATCTAAACCACTGAACCGATTTTGATGAAATTTGGTATAGGGGTAGATTAGATTATGAGTAAGGACATAGGCTATGTTTGGTCGCGATAACCGACATCCACGCGGGCGGAGCCGAGGGCAAAAGCTAGTTAAAAATAATTAAAGTTTGCCTTCAGTGATTCGTCCTATTGATGTTTTTCTTCATTTTATGCTACGTGTCTTTAGTAGCTAAATTTTTCGTCTAAATACATACATACATATCAACTTGTTTTCACGTCTGTAAATCTCAAAAGAGGCAGGTTAACACCCACTTTTCACCAATCATAATTATGGTCCCACATATTAGGGGGTGGGCTTATTACCATCACACGGGTCATGGTCTGTATGTTTACTATTGGATTAAGAATCAAAGAATCAATTTCATTTATTCAGTTTAGGCACATAAAGAGCACATGAACGTCATAATTTTACATTGATGAATGGAATGTCCAGAATAATAAATAAAACATGTAAATCGAATACATAGGGAAAAAGAATCTTCTCGGGCGGGACTCGAACCCGCAGTCTTTCCCTTACAGGGGGAATGCCTGACCAATTCGGCTACCGAGACACGCCCGATATGATTCAAATTTCCCATCTTATACGTCTTTAAGGCGACGTGGCGTCATCTACCGATTTTCTTACGAACTATCGGAATCAATGAATGATGTTACAATCATTTTTAAACATTGATTTTTGATAACTGCGCCCAAACAATTGAAGGAATTTTTACAGCATTAAGTATGCTAACTATACAAATCGAGTAAGAAAATCGGTAGATGACGCCACGTCGCCTTAAAGACGTATAAGATGGGAAATTTGAATCATATCGGGCGTGTTTCGGTAGCCGAATTGGTCAGGCATTCCCCCTGTAAGAGAAAGACTGCGGGTTCGAGTCCCGGCCGAGAAAATTCTTTTCCCTATGTATTAGATTTGTATAGTTAGCATACTTAATGCTGTAAAAATTCCTTCAAAAACATGTAAATCGTTTAAAATGGATGGAGAACAGCCCTATCCCTTAATCGCCTTCTTGGATATCCTCGGGAAGAGGTTGGGGATAAAAATAGAAGTGAAATTTTAATCATATCGGGCGTGTCTCGGTAGCCTAGTATGAGCAAGAGAAAGATCGCGGGTTCGAGTCCCACCCAAGAAGATTCATTTTTCCTGTATTCGATTAGAAAAGTTGATATACAAATTGGCACATGAACCTGTGACAGATCCTTTCTAGGTATACTAACTATAAAGAACTGAGCCACTTAGACTTGTCTTCAGCAGTAAAATTTTTGTCTAGTCTAAGTCCCGCCTGAATCTTGAAGTGTGTACGGTAGTGAACGCGACCGTTATACAGAAGGCGCGGGTCCGATCCCTACTCAGAGCAAATATATGTATGCATGAATATGGATATTTGCATTGGTCTGGTCGTGCCTCGAAGAGCATGTTAAGCCTACAGACCTGGTTGCCACAACATCTATAGCCCTCGTTACGGGTATTTGAAGCCCTAAAAATTCAACAACTGGTCTTGCTGCAATTTTTCGATATCGCCTTTGGGCTGTGGAGGTCAGATGGCAATCGCTTCACAGAAAATATCGAAGTTCAGTCAAAACCGCAGTTAGACTGATAAAACGGACCCCAGACTCCAAGCTGCAGGCTTAAGAAAAAGGTACTGAGCAGAGCCATCCCAAAGATGAGCAAAAACAGTATTCGATAATACTTTGACACACTTTCATTAAAATTACTGTTAATTATTTATTAACCTACAATACTGTTATGTGGATTAATGAAAAATGGTTCAGGGATGATTGGGGTTGTTTCTTGAAAATGGGTTCATAAAGCTAATTGTTTCATGAATGAAACATTCTTTGGAATATGATCAGGAGTGGGATTAGGCGGCAAAGACTAAATAAATGTATCTATGGGGCTTACTAATTCATATGTAAACAAAAACACTGTCTTTATTAATCTATCCAACATGGCTGAAACACAATAAAAATTTTAAACCAATACGACCTTCAAACCTTCAAGAAAATAGCGTACGCTCTTTTAAAAGGAAGGCAACGCACTTGTGACTCCTCTGGTGTTGCGGGTGTCCATGGGCGTCGGTGATCGCTTACCATCAGGCGATCCGTCAGCTCATTTGCCTCCCTATTAAAAAAAAACCTTGACTTCTCAGGACCATTCTGTTGTTTTTAATAGACATTAACTAGGATTTTTAACGTTTCGCTAGTATTGCTAAAGGTGTACATACAGTATAAAATATTTTTAATCATAATATTTAATGTTCTTAATTTCTCAATAGGTATAGTACAACATTGTTGTAGGTACCTTAATCCTACTAAAGCTAAGCTTACCTCCGCTTCCTAGGCTTTAGTAGAGAAGAAGCGACACAACAAAGTTTGCGGCATTTTCCAGACGATGCACATGCTAAACAAAGAGCGATTGTAAAAGTATGGCATTAATCAGGAATATGTGAATAAAAAAAAAAGGTTAAAACTAAAACCCGACTGCCGAAAAAATCTCACGGTCTAAAAAGTAACAAACAAGAAAATATCAAGTATAGCTGTAGTCGTATGCCACTTAATCTAACAAAACAATATATTCTAGGGAAAAGTGGCATACGACCACAACTATACTTGATATTTTCTTGTTTGTCACTTTTTAAACCGTGATTTTTCGGTAGTCGGGTTTTAGTTTTAAACTTTATTTTTTATTTAAATTATTTTGGGGCAAGGTAAAGCTAATAATTTATACATATTTGAAATGTGCTCATTAAACACTTTCATTTGATACCAAACATGGCATATTTAACTCAAATTTATTTTTTAACACAGTACCTTATGAGCGCTAGAGGGTACCATATAAGATTCAGTGAGACCCTATAAATATTTTACAACATTCCACACAACGCTATCTAGATCCATGGTAAGCATAGCTTAACTAGGTTGTGTTATGGAATCTAGAACGCGGATAAACATACTTAGATTTTTTTTTTGTAAATACATACATATTATACATAGAAACACCCAGACCAATGAAAATAGCCATATTCATGCATACAAATATTTACATTGAGCGGGAATCGAACCCGCGCCTCCTGCGTGGCAGTCGCGTTCACTACCGCCACGCCACGGAGGCTTCAAGACGATCAAGCCGCTTGAAACGATATCTCATTTTGTCCAGTTCTAATAAGTAATTGAGGAGCTTTAAGGGAACAAATGAACATAAATACATACATAGCCTGTCAAAATCATAACCCTCCTTTTGGCTTCGCCGTAGTCGGGTAAAAAAGAAGTCCCCAGGCCTGCCTCGGGCCTCTTGTTCTATTTCATGACTGTGACCAGACCTGCCTTCAACGTGAAAATAAAGTTAGGAAAACAGGAAAATTTTCTTTTACAGCTTTAATCTTTATCATCTTTACGTCATTCGAAGGCATTTCCACTGCGTTTCGTATAACGAACTCAAGTAATCAGATTAGGGTCATAAATATTGTATTATGGTTTAAGCTGACCACCAAGGTCTTTCAGAACTTATCGTGTCTACATTATCTAGTCTATGCGCTGTCATATAGACGCGTGCCTGGGCGGGCGGGGTGCAAGGGGAGAGGGGTTCTATTGGCCCAGCTCACCTCGCCGAGGCTTCAGTCTGGCGCGGGACGCGGCACAGAGCGCATTGCGCGCGTCCAATCACCCCACAATATAAACCGCGTGTTTAAAATAAAGATTGCTAAATTAAATTGATTGTGTAAACTCATTTTGTGGGTAGTGTACTGTTCTTTTCCTGGTGGAGTCACACGTACGTGGACTAACGTTCAGGACAGTGATTGTCGTCTTCTGAAGGGCTAAACAATATATTTTCAGTCGAAGTAAGTAGATCGTAGATGTCATGATATGATTGGTACTGCTTACTGACATTGCTTGTAAGTAGATCCTTTAGATTAGCAAAGACATGTTTTATCTCACCAGGATGTGTCACAGTCAAGAGTTTCTATATCATTGGACAGTCGCAAAACTCGCAAGATATCAGCCGGAATATTGATTTGTTTTATTTACTACTGGTTATTTGATTAAGGGTGTTAATTTATGGTAATAATGTTATTGTGCACATTTACAATACTATAGAAATATTGTAACTACAGTTTAATACATCGATTTCATTCTGTGTTTAGTTATAAATAGATCAAAGTGATAAGGTGCAAATTTCTAAGGAGTCTTTTTTATCAATATTTTCTTAAAAGGTTACCCTTGAATTGTACCTTCTTAGGTCATGATTGTCTTGGTAACAATATCACAGTATTTTATAAAGATGACAACACAATAAGAAATTAATTGGTTTTATGCAATAGAAAATATGTAAACAAATAAAATAAATTTCAAATTACGTGAATAATTTCAATGGAAGAGCAATCTCATAAATAAATTGAGGATGGAACATAATAAGCTATAGATATTATCTGGTTGCATACCATGGTTAGGTCAGACCAGGTGCATTTTAAAATGACCTTAATACCTACACAATTCTCCTCTTTACATAGAGATAACTCTAAAAATTTTAATAATAGAACTAACTAACTGATCAATTCATTTAATTTTAACGAAGATCTATTCTTATCCTTTATTCTTCATTTTATTATTATTCATCAGTTTAAATATTTTTATGACACATAAAACAAAGGAAGAAAAAGAAAAGGCAAGGAAGGAACAAAAAGGTATGGAAAGGAGGAAAGGATTAAAGAAAAGAAAGGAAAAAGGAAAGAAAGAGTGAAGCACACCTAAGTATCCTTTATTTCAGTTTTATTTAAGCAAAATTATAATATTTGGACCTTTTACTAACTACCTACCAACAATATGTTAATAGATAACACCAATAATCCATCTGTACCATTAGGAATCATTCCTTCGAAATCCTTTAAACGTCCAGATTTTCTTAAATAACCTGCCACTAGCATCTTATCGGCAGCCGATAAACTATTTCGATTGATTCAATTAAAATATTGTTGGAACGTTAATATTTGATGACAGCTGTGAAAACTACACAAAACGGTTCCAATAATTTTATTATGATAATGTCTGTATAGAATTTGGTACAGAGGCTATGCATTTGTTTGGATTTGATAAAGGAAATAGAAACAAATACCGTTGAGCCATAAAAATTGCAAAGATAGCACCAAAACAAATATGCAGTAAATAACGTAATTTTATTTGGGAGAATGAAAGTAGACCAAACTGAATTTTGAACCAATGTTCATTCCAAGAATTGATTCTCAGTTCACAATTATTATACGAATTCATATAAAAGAATAAAAACAAAAAGATTACTGTTTTTTTTCACAGGTTTATAAGTGCCCGGTTAATGGCAATAGGCTCGCCACCTATTACATTGGGACCTAAACATAAACTGGCGAAATGTGGGTGCTAGCACCTCTGTCTACCCCTTCGGGGAATACAGGCGTAAGTTGTGAGATTACTGTTTTGTTTATTCATTCTGTGACTACAGAGATCGATGGAAACATAAGTGGTTATGATAAAGAAGATAAAGATATAAGTCATCAAGATTTTAAATTGCTATCTGTTTGGAAATATGAGGAGTAATACTTTAGGAACATATAAGTTTGAAAATATTATCTAATCTCGTCACCTTTGTTCAGAACTTACATTACTGATATAGCTATAATACGCTTCTTGGAAGTAAAACATGATCTATGTCTTATCTTGGATATAAACTTTTTGCTACAGAAAGCATTTATATCAGAATCTTATCAACACCTTTGGGATTCAAGCCAACCTCGCCAGCTAGTCGATGCACTTGCTAAACAATGGCTCTGGTGCAGGCCTTTATCACGGGATTGGAAGCCCGGAAAACCCGGAAAAGATCAAAAACCTTTTCCTTGCCTTTACTTTAATAAGGGAATCCGGGCAAATTTTGGACGCAATTTGGAAATAGGAGGATTATAACTATGACAGAAATTGTCAATTAATGTGATTTTAAAGAATTTGTTAAGGACACACCAAGTATATTAGGCGCATGTGAATAGGTAGACCAGCCAGAGTTGACCTCGCGATACATACACTGACCAAATTGATAATAAATTGAAGAAGGGCAGGTCAGAAGCACTCAATGTCAGTGAAAATGACAATGAAACTCGTGAAGTATGTAAGGATAGAGGCAGATGATGATATATTGTCAATGCCTACCCAGCAGAGAAATAGGTATGTGCCAAATTTGGTCAGCTTTGTAAAACAATAAACACATACATTAGGACAAAATCTCAACGTTCTTGGCATAACCAATGACGAAACATCTAATTGATATGAATTTAACACTTTGTCTACCTTTAATTGCTCGGCTAGCCCTTCCCTTGAGACACCTCAATATATCTTGTTAAACACCGGCTTGGGAGACGTTGAAACGGTCCAGACATTTCACAAATAGTTGCTGTCTACCCCTGTCTGCACATCTTTATTTATTTCCAATTAACAGACGTGCATGAATTGTCTGTTTGTTTAATACTATTGATGATAGTAATTTAATTAACGGTAAGCATGGTTTTATCTGCATTAAGACTAATTTTATAAGAATGATGAGTTCTTTGCAATCTCTGTAAAACGGCAGTGTTCGATTGATAGTGCCAATTTTTTGGATTCCGTACCTATTTTTTTTAATCGTGCTATAAATCCCCACAGATACCACCTCCACGTACCCGTGGAGGTGGTTATGTCGGACTCGAACCGACTAAAACGCACGCCGTCTTGGGTCCTTGGTTGCCGGAGGTGAGATTGCCAAAAGCATATCTCTCGCACCCCGGCAGACCCAGGACCATCTTTTTCGAGATGGCCCCCTTCAGGTTGTGGGGACCACAGGGTCCCCATCTAGCACCGGTTACGGGGAGGATTCCGTACCTGAAGGATAAATGTACCTGGAACCCTTGATCTAAGACTACGTTGTCTGTCTTTCACCACGCTGTATCTTAAGAACTGTGGTTGCTTTTTAATTGAAATTTTCACAGATAATGTATTTCTGTTACTGCTAATAATTACAAAATTAACATTTAAGGGGGCTCCCATACATAAAATGTCATTTTTTAACGCGATATTGATAATACGGGATATAGTTTTTTTTAAACATTCTACACATCGCTCTCCTGCGTCGCAGTCGCGTGCACTACCGTCACGCCACGGAGGCTGTCAAAATATACATAGATAGTGGTGTATGTGTAACTCACACTTGGCCAGTGTCTATTTCCGTACAGCCAATAGTAGTACAAACTCCCTTATAGTCATTGCTACCAACTATTTAATTACCTGTGCGCATGGCACCCCCTTGATTGCCACTTATGATTAGTTGCTCGCGACATAACCTGCGGTAAGCTGCGGTGGAGAAGTCAACGGCCGAACAAGAACTTCGAGTAGGACTGTTAATACGATTCCCCAACTGTACTCTAACTAATCCATTTGTGGAAATCGATTTTGTGTTAATTGGCATTACTTTGAAATATTTTACGTGTACTGTATCGTTCACAGAAAGGAGTACCATAACTTAAATTTTACTAGCTTTTGTCTGCGGCTCCGCCCGCGTGGATGTCGGATATTGCGACCAAACATAGCCTATATCCTTTTTCAAGGTCTAATCTACCCTTGTACCAAATTTCATCAAAATCGGTTCAGTGCTTTAGGCGTGAAAGCGTAACATACAGACAGACAGAGTTAGTTAGAATGGATTTCTACAAAAATCATGATTACAAAATTCTAATAAACTACTTCTAAATATCTTTTTCTATATCACAGTATCACTCTAAGGTGTGCTGGAAGAAAACTCCAATTTCCGTTCAACAACGCCTTTGTAAGGAAATATCCTCTTTTATCTGTTATCAAAGATGTTTGTGTGTGCAATAAATAATAACATATAAGTACCTACTATTATTCTAAAAAACTTTCACACTTGCGTATTCGCTGAATTTCTTGCCAAAATATTCTCAGTTCGGGTAGGGAGTCGCTTTTAGAAGATCTATGCCAATCCAGTAGCATATTTCAAATACGACTGGTGAATGATTCTAATTTATTTTCCTAACTAATACCACTGATGACAATAATAGATACTGATTATAGATACATAATACTATACTACTAAAGATGGCCTATTGAAATATTTAAATTAAATATTCCACAACATTCTACACAACGCTATCTAGACCCATGGTAAGCTTTTATAGCTTGTGTTATGGAATCTAGAATGCCGATAAACATACTTATAAACTTTTTTTTTGTAAATACATACATATTATACATAGAAACACCCAAATGCAAATAGCCATATTCATACATACAAATATTTGCACTGAGCGGGAATCAAACCCGCGCCTCCTGCGTAGCAGTCGCGTTCACTACCGCCGTTTTATTGGTGTATAGAATAAATAATTTTTAACTTTGACTTCAATCTAGCAATAACTGCCTCTTCGTCACTTTTTTTACAAGTTACCTGTAAAGACTAAGTTATTGCTTAAACCTATATCTAAATACAACCTCACTTAACGCGATCGATTTCTCGCGATTAATTCTCTTGTATCACTAATAGCTCAATTCATTAAGTACAATGGTAGGAGAAAACCGCAGGAACTATGTTCACTATTAGATAGAAGCGTTATGTTTACGAGAATTAATGTGAATATGATATTCCTACTAATATTATAAATGTGAAAGTTTTTGAAGTTGTCTGGATGTTTATTACGCTACAAACAGCTGAACGGATCTGGTTGAAATTCGGTACAGTAATAAATCATAACATGGAATAACTCATAAGCTACTTCACATTCCTGGTTCTATTGGTTGTGGATCAATCGCAAAAAATCAGACAAGGGATCAAAGTCAAAGTGTTGTTGAATTTCATCCCGTTCTTGTAACCGAAGAGAACCTATACCCTAGCATAAAAATAGCGTAACATAAACTCACGCCTGTATTCCCCGAAGGGGTAGGCAGAGGTGCTAGCACCCACATTTCGCCAGTTTATGTTTAGATCCCAATTTAATAGGTGGCGAGCCTATTGCCATTAACCGGGCACTAATAAACCTGCGATAAATACACACATAACTTCGAAAAGCATCGAAAAGTCATTGGTGTGTGCCATCCCTGAGATCGAACCCGAGACCTCGTCTCAGCAGTCCATTACCCATACCACTAGGCTACCGCAGATAGCGTGAGTATTGTTATTCTAGACTATAATTTTTTATCCTTGTACAAAATTTCAGCCGGGTCCGTCCAGCAGTTAAAGCGTGATTGAATACCAGAAATCCAAATATCTTCACAAACCTTGACATTTATAATATAAGTGGGATTATAAATTCCCAAAACAATATAAGGGCTCACAAAACTACGATCATGTTAATTTAATCTGCGCACTTCCAGCCTATAGACGCGTACATTGAGCAGTAGGTTTGTTTGATAAACGCCGCGTCGTATAAGGAAAACGTTCCGGCTGCTATTTCCTCATTACGTGTTACGCAACACATGAAATTACGTGAACTTCAGCCTCTCTGTCATTGTATCATATAGGTATTTCAGGAGATATATTTAGGGCATAAGGTCCGTATTCCAAAAGTATATTTAGTCCCAAATCTCGAATAATAACATCTGTAACTAGATCTGAGTACAGATTGAGTTAAAGATGACAGTCCTAATGTCATTGTGAGAGTCGATTTATAACTGAGCGTTGTTCTCAAGCTGTGATTAGTAGAGGAATCGCGAATAGCGTCATTTACATAGGTTTGCCCTTTCTTTTAAGGGTTTTATACCAAAAAGGTTAAAAACGGATTGGTTTATTTTCACTTTACCAACTCACAACACGGAACTCTACTACTACGCGACTGCCACGTATGACGCCCGGGTTCGATCCCTGCTCAGTGCATATAACTGTATGCATAAATATGGTTATTTGCATTAGTCTAGGTGTTTCTATGTATAATATGTATGTATGTACAAAAAAAACATCTAAGTATGTTTATCCGCATGCTATATTCCATAACACAAGCTAATTAAGCTTACCATGGGTCTAGAGAACGTTGTGTAAAATCAAATACATAGGGAAAAAGAATCTTCTCGGGCGGGACTCGAACCCGCAGTCTTTCCCTTACAGGGGGAATGCCTGACCAATTCGGCTACCGAGACACGCCCGATATGATTCTTTTTCCCTATGTATTTGATTTGTATAGTTAGCATACTTAATGCTGTAAAAAATCCTTCAGTTGTGTAAAATGTTGTGAATTATTTATTACTAGGCTGTATCTCGTGAATTGTTATAGCTAGATAGGTAAAATTTTCTGAAAAAGGCAAGGATCAACGAACTAAGGGGCTCCCGGACTTAAAGAAGAGCAAGGATGCCACCTAAGATGATAATGATGAAGATGATGATATAATCAACAAAAAGAACCCTAATCCTCTAACACCAGACACAACTAAACATAATAATATCGAACGAGAACATAATATTATTAGTACTGGTTCCAAGTTGGAAAAGCAATAAATTAGCAACAAAGGGAAAGACTGCCAAGCAAGTGATGAATGACAATTGTTCAGGACTAGTTCAGACTAGCGGAAAAACAGTGAAACATTCGCGAAGTTTGGACGCAAGAGATAAACTGCAGAGAAGAAAAATGTGACGACAGCCGAAAAGATTATGCTAGTAAGCAGCTGTCGCTTCTTGAAATACAGCTTTAAAATAATGTGGTAGGTTTGTACTGTTTTATTTCAATAGCTAAGTATCGAGCACAGACTGGGCACAGACTTGGTATATTTTTAAACTTATGTTCGCCAACAATTGATTACATTAAAAACTTATTGATAGTAAAACACTCACCGAGATATTTACCATGTTTGTTATAGTTATCGAGAATCTGATATTTCGGCGCTGTTTCAAGGGCCATGATCACGGATGCACTGGTGACCGCCGATTTAGCCGATATGATACGATATTTATAATAAAAACTAACTTGATTTACATGCAAAAATATAAATCACAATGCAACACTTACTAATAAGTAAACACCGCTTATGAATAATCACAAAAATGATACGTATCTGCAGTGCCAAGCCTCACAACATTGGGATCTAGCAAGTAGACTGCGGCAAATTGATTGATTGACATGAACACTACACACTGACTAATATTAGATCAAAATAAATGCGTAGTACATAGAAACAAACACAAACTAAATCATAATTTAAAATCAGATGAGAATCGATCTAGTTTTACCCAAAGACTCAAAATGAAGAGTGTTCTAGTAATCAATTTTGATCACCGCAACTGTTATTAAACCTACTCCTGCATAGCTTGCATACGAAGAATACACCTAGTTCAGTCCTTCTAAGTGGGCAACAGAGTGGTATATTGTTTTTTACGATCCGAAAGCTACAATTTACATATTTCAAAAGCAAAATCTTTTTGTTTTCACCGGTAACCTTAAAAAATTGTTACTTTATCTTTCAAGCGGACAAACGCCAGAGATAAACTACGATAGTATTTTACTGATATTGGAAACATACGATTTTAATCTGTGATCTGAGAATGAGTTACGTAGTTACAAACTTATGAAGGTATTCATTCTTTTTTTTCAATACTATCGTGGCTAAATGGTAACTTATTGCAAAATAAAGCTTATGCATCACTAGCAAGATTGGTTTTAGGATGGCTGACCAGTGACTATCCTTAAGACACTGAGAGTCTTCCGTGTCTCAGAGAGCACGGTTAGGTCATCATGATGAAACTGTCTTGGTACATCCTCATACCGGTTTCCCAGTTCCATCTAAAGTTTCCACTTTTCAGTTTTGAGTCCGTTTATTGTTTTGGATTCCTATGTTGGGGTTTTTGTGAGTGACTGACTGCAATCTCTTTTTTTTTCAAAAAGAATATTAGAACCAATCTAACCCCTACAGCTAAGCTAAATTGCTTGTATTAGGAGTGGGTTCACGTCGGTAGTGGCCAGGATTAAACCCGGGACCTCTCGATCGTAAGGCCGACTCCTTAACCACTAAGCTACCGACGCTTCCTCCTAACCACTAGAGTTGTTAGAATACCCAACCCGTAGAGGTCTTACCAAGGGTCTTGTTAAAGGGCGTACGAAACTAGTCAGCCTTAAAAAAATATATATACTTCTAAAACCTACTTATCTTTAAGCGATTTACCCTTTCGACAAGTCATTATTTATTTACTTAAGCATAAGACTTCCCCTTTACCGCAAAGAAAACGCCAAAAAAATAAAAATACCAGTGAAGATAAATATCTATTTATAAGGTCCCTAATTGCAGAGCAAATGAAAGTTGACTTGACGGGCTTGACCTTTCCAGACTAAATTCTCCTTCACAAATTGATATCAGTTTTCATTTAGAGAAACTCCGAAAAAATGGGACGCTACTAACTTGCCACATTCTCACTGCTTGATTTGTTCCAGTAGGTATATTCATTTTTGTTAGCTTTATAAATATATCTTTACTAGCTGACCTGGCCAACTTCGTGCCGCTAATTTTTCTCCGCCCGCGTGCCGTCCGAACGCGTTCCCGCTGCACCCTCTACTATATTAAGCATGTATTATATATGTGAACCTTCCTCTTGAACTACTCTATCTATTAAAAGAAACCGCATCCAAATCTGTAGTGCAGTTTTGAAGATATGAGCATACATAGGGACTTTGCTTTATACTATGTAGTGATAGTGATGTTGATAACGTATTTGTGGGTACAGTCAGAGTCATAAAGATTTTGACGATTTTCTGATGCTGACTGTACATTTTCATATAAATGTAGATATGCGGATCAGGTACCCACAAGTGCGTAAATTATAATGGTGGGTATATCAATTGGCTATAATTTTTATTTAAAGGATATTAGCAACCGAATTTACAAATATTCCCTCTAACCCCTCCAACTAAGCTAAATTGCTTGTGCTAGGAGTGAGTTCACGTCAGTAGTGTAATGGCCAGGATTCGAACCTGGGACCTCTCGATCGTAAGGCCGACTCCTTAACCATTAAGCTACCGTCGTATTATGCCGTGTTGGTTCCCAATGGAATAGAATAGGACCACCCCAGCTCTTCCTGTGGGTGTCGTAGAAGGCCATTAAAGGGCTAGGGCTGTTCTCCATCCGACCTTAAACATACAGCCCAAGACAGAGGGCCTGCTAGACGGCAATAGGCTGGCCCCCTATTACGTCGTGGGACTGAAAATCATAATTGGCGAAACGTGTGTGCTAATACACCTCTGCCTACCCCTTCGGTATTATAAATTATATATATAATAAAAAAAGGTTATTATAAATTAGACGAATATTTAAATGATAAAGATCCATGGACATCCTAATCTCATCTCTTGCTCGCACAGTATAAACTTGTTATAAATAAAACCATATTAAAAAAAAAGGATAATCGAGTTCACTGAGTTTCTTGCTGGTATCTTCTCAGTAGAACCAACCTACCGAACCAGCGAAAGAATCATTTTCCAATGATTTATTTTATTTATTTTTAATATGACTGACATTGTACAATTCTGACGTTCATATGTGCTCTTTATGTGCCTAAATTGAATAAATGAAATTGATTCTTTGATTCTTTGATTCTTTCGGGAAATTTCAGACATGAGCACATGTGTAAATATGTTCGGTTGTATGTAATTTTTCTGCTCTTTTTAAGGATTTTAATTAATTAATTTAGGCCATTTTAGGCTATATGCTCTACGAACCATAAAGCTTATAACACCTTCGAAAAACATTGGAAAAAATGAAATGCTCAAGTTCGTAAGAATGTTGGTAGATGGCTGCACCGTCGCCCTTATAGACGGATATAAAGAGAAGGAAAATTTGGAATGATTCAAGTGGTGCTCAATAGCTCAGTTGGCAGAGCAGTCCCCCTGTAAGGGAAAGGTCGTGAATTCGAGTCTCACTTGAGCATTTCATTTTTTCCAATGTTTTTCGAACTTAAAAGTTAGCATAATAAATGCTATAAAAAATTCATTCTTATAACACCTGTTTATAGGTAACATTAAACTGCTTTATCTGCCGCTAGTCACTATAAAAGTAAGTCGCCGTTTAAGAGAATATCCTCTGGATGTCGAGACGACTCATATAAACCAGCCTCTAAATTTCACAATTCATTTTACTCGATTGCGAAAAATATTTAGAGACCATCGCGCGAGTTGATGACAAGAAAACAATCAAAAATTGAAAAGTGCCAACTCGCGGACGTCCGTGAGTTTGATGGCCGCGAGTTGATAAATGATCCGACCCAACTTAAAGCCCTCCTTAAAATCACGTTTGCTCTAGGTATGGGAGCCCCCTTTAAATATTAATATTATGCTATTTATGTGGTAATCTGTTTATCAGCCTATACATAGGCTGTTAAACACGTTATATTGTATAATAATAAATAATTAATATTCCACTTTTTTTTGTGAATATATACATATTTTACATAGAAACACCCAGACAAATGGAAATTGCCATATTCATGCATATAAATATTTACACTTAGCAGGGATCGAAACCGTGCCTCCTGCGTAGCAGTCGCATTCACTACCGCCACGCCACGGAGACTGTCAATGTATGTTTGTATGTTCCTTTGAAATATTATACAGATCAAACGCATGAGCTGATTTTTATGATTCGCACGTCAAACGATTCCTCTTAGTCCGGCGAGTGTCACTAAAGACATGACGTTAGTGAAAATGAAATATGATTACACCGGACGCCATTTTATGAAAATGAAAAAAAAAAAATATTGTCAACAAACTATATCAAGTACTGAAAAATCCGACCGATGCGGTAAAAATCATAAACCCGATAGAAATGTATGGGTACCGCCTGCTATCAAACTAGTTTCAATCTTTACAGAATCAGTCGGGTTTTCGTTTTTTGTATAATTATTTTTGCAGTTGAGTTTTTCATTTTTTTATTATTATTTCTTGTAGCGGTCAACTATCTAGCTATCACTATTCATGAGATACGGCCTGGTGACCAACAGATAGACGAACAGTCTCAGGAATAGAGTTCCATTTCACCCATGGTTTCCAACACAACCGAAGATATTACTCACAATACAAATTGTCGATGCAATTGCTTATAGATGTTCCGTATTGAACAACATACCTACTTATATCATTTACACTCATACACAATACCTTTAATCTATATATACATAAAAATCAATACCACTTTTCGTTGTAATGTTATAACTTATAACTCAACAACGCCTTTACCGAATTGGCTAATTTTGGTCTTGAATTATTCGTGAGAGTCTAGGGAAGGTTTGTACGTAGAGAAAAATTCGAATAATTGCCGGGAACCGACATCCACGCGGGCGGAGCCGCGGGCAAAAGCTAGTAACGTATAGTCCTTACACTATGTGATTTTATAGTCGATTCGGGTAAAAAGATTTTGGGCATATTTCGATATCAAAATCATCTCGAAGTATTAATTATTTGGCGAATTTTTTTTTTTTTTATTATTTATGGAAATAATTTTCAGGTGAAAGGAAACATGTATGGGGATTTAAAAAAAAATCTGCCAAATTATTACTTCCAGATGATTTTGCTTTAGAAACTGTGCCCAATTCTTTTTATCCGAAACTATAAAATCACCCAGTATACCTACCCTCATAAAATATACAATGTTTAATGTATTCGTCTATCTGAATTGATATCTGTGTATGGAGGCTGCTATCTTCCTTCGATTATCTGTTTGATAGCAGATTTCAATCTAGATAAACAAATATGTACTGTTGTCTGTTGACTTTACGTCTTGAATGTGGTTTCTTAGTATCAATAGATGTATTGAGATGCGATTTATATGTTTTACTACAAAGGTATTGCATACAAATGTAACAGCTTCGTAAGGGCCGATTTAATGTTCTATGTAGAGTAAATGATTTAAGACTTTGACTTTTCAACTTTATATGTGATAAGAAATTAATGAAGAAGAAAATATCTTAGTGAACTGTGCGGAGTTAAAACCTGCTTCTCTCCTGTTTGGAAGGTCAGGTGGCAGTCGCTCTAAAAAGTGCCGTATAAGAAATTTTAGTATTAATTAAAGTTTTGTCGTTAACTGTAGGTACTCTACTCCCAGAGGAGAGACAGACCGTACCTAAGGGATAACCCTGAGTCAGCCGGGGAGCGAGGGATATGTCGAAGACAACCTCACCTCTGCCTAGCACCACGACCCTCAGTCAGCGTGTGGTTTTAACGACTTCCCTTTCCGGCTCCGGCGGGGGAGGTTTCCGAGGGGATTTCCGCACGAAAAAAAAAGGTACTCCACTTCGATTCAATTTTCTTTAAATACTTTCAAACATGGTTATATTTTCATTAATAACAACAAACATACATATAATCACGCCTTTATCCGCGGAGCGATTAAGCAGAGGTGAATTAACACCGACATTTCACCAATAATTGTAGTCGGTCCCATGTAATAGGAGGTGAGCTTATTGCCATAATATTCCGGGCACTATTGTTAACTCGAGCTTATATCTGAGGCTGAGCCTGGGCTGTAATATCTGTCTGATATAAAACAGCCCTATCCCATAGCCTCCTTCTACGACACCACTTGGGAAGAGATGGGGTGGCCCAAATTCTTCTCTGCAGGGAACCACGCGGCCTCCGACATAAACTGATATTTGTTATTCATAGGAATAACAAATATCAGTTTATGTCGGAGGCCAGGCAAGACATTTTTAAAGTTACGATGGTTACGGTAACATCTTGTTCATAATTATGATTAGCGTTCATTGTGTCAGTTACCTACTATCGTGAAACCTACCATTAGTACGTAGCGTGGGCGTAACTCCGTTTTGGACAGTTTCATAATATTTTTCTTTCATTATTTTGTTATTTTTGCACTGTAATCCACAGTGCAAAGTTATTAAGTAAAATAATATATATATATACAATTATATTAAATCAATATTCTAAATGAGGCATACCTATATACCTTGTATGCGTAATTCGCCCGAGGAGGGCCAGACCGTAAGGGATGGCCCTGGGTCAGCCGGAGAGCGAGGGATATGTCGAAGACAACCTCACCTCCAGCCTAGCACCCCGACCCTAAGTCGGCGTGTGGTTTTTAGTCGGTTCAAGTCCGACATAACCGGGGAGGTTATGTCGTCCGGCTCCGGCGGGGAGGTATCCGAGGGGATTTCCGCACTAAAAAAAGTATGCGTAATTCTGGTTTGGGTATAATACACTCAAATTCGACTTACTATACTTTGCTCTTTCGTCTAGCTACATGTCAGGCAGATTTTTAAAAGTTTCTACAAAGGAATTTAAACCTCTAAAGACTGTGGTAACCACCTTCCATTATGCCTAACTATGCATTAATTTTCCACCTCCTTTTAGGTCTTCCTCTCCCCTTATAGCCTTCCACTTCCATAGTTAACACTTTCCTTAGAACATTACTTTCATCCCATTACCATCCCATACATTAAAACACATTGTTTCAATTTAAACTGTCCCCAGAGATAAGATGTAATTAATATAGGCAACTAATTCCAAGTGGGTCAGACCACGGTTGCTGCCACCAAAATTAGAAATTGTGTCACACTCCACATTAATGTAGATTGTTGGAAAGGTGAGGGGCACCGGTAAGCCGCCGGCTTACTGTTTCATTTGCGCATCGCATCGGCTTCAAACGATTTTAGACCGGCTTTTGCTAAAGCTTGCTATGACATCGAATATTTACCTTTTGATACATCCATAAATGCACGCTTTTAAATTCTTGAAGGGGTAGGCAGAAGTGAAGACACGCAAATTTCGCCAATTATGATTTTGGGCCCCGCTTTATGTCGTACACTGAGCTTTTTAGACCCAGTGTGATCGTAAAGTGAGCATAGATTAACTAGCTTATATGCTATAGGTTCTAGAATGTGGATAAACATATTTAGTTAAATATTTTTGTAAACACACAGAAACACCTGAACCGTCCGTCATGGACTGTAGGTTTACCGCCGGATAGAGACAATCTTGTAGTTTAGATAGTAGACTCTATAAAATAATTAATTCTTTCCAGGGCAACTGTATGCGCTTTTTTAACAAGCTTCCTAATGAAATTAGAGATTTACCTGTAAATATATTTAAAAATGCAGTTAAGAGTAAACTGCCAGAAAGGCTATTATAAAATCCAAGAATATTTAGAGGTTAAACAAGCTTGGAAATAAGCTATTCGCTCATCAAATCACTATATCTAGACCATAAGTATTAAACTAAGTAAATGGTTGTAAACAGACCAAAAAAGTACCCGCTGAGTTTCTTGCCGGAGTCTTCTCAGGACTGGGCCGCGTTTCAAACTGGTGGTCCATTTGCTAAACTAGTCTTTAATTATTTTTATATTGACATTTTCTAAGTCCCGATTTTATGGTCTATGCAGAAAAATGATTTTGAATTTTATAACAGCCTTGTCCCTTAGTCGCCTTCAACGACGCCTACGGGAAGAGATGAAGTACCTCAATGCTACTCCACTGGATACCAACATTAGTCTGCTATCTATCAGTTTTGCAAAAGAATTCAGTTCCTGGACGCCAGTCTGTATGTCAATCATTCAAGCTATCGCACCGTAATGAAAGTTAATCTAATCTCAAGTGGCTCGGAATGTACACACTTTAGATAGAGTGTCTACACCCGAAGTTTTCCATAGGAAGACGATACACCACTTAGCGTAGATTATTTTGTGTATTTCCATACAATAGCGATCAATTGTATCATTATTATAATAGGGTGCAATCTTTTAAATGATACTTCGTAATTGAGTGCCTGTTAAGCGAAGGTGTAAGTGCTCCTGGTCAGTCAGGTGCGCTTACTGCTATTTTCTTCTTTAAGTGTACAACGCAACGAGCACAGTGCTGCAACAGCCTTCATAGATATTGCTATTGGTCAGACGGTGTGACGTCACTGCAGATCGGCCAATGAAAATCTCTATCGAGACTGTGACGACGTTGTGCTCTTCGCTGAATGTTCAGAGAATTGTACAGCTGTATGGTAAATGATCAATGGGTTAACTACTAGGCGCTGTTGCTGTTACCGTTTGGATGGGTGACCGCTTGGTAATGTTTCAACTGACAGCCTCTGTGGCATGGCGGTAGTGTACGCGACTGCCACGCAGGAGGCGCGGGTTCGATCCCCGCTCAGTGCAAATATCTGTATGTATGAATATGGCTATTGTGTGTATAGTGGAACTTGTACCCACGATCTTTCCCTTACACCTGAATCACTTCAAATTTCCCTTCTCATTATATCCTTTTCTTTATATCCGTCTTTGTGGCTCAATAGCTCAGTTGGAAGAGCGTTCCCCCTGTAATGGAAAGGTCGTGTTAATTTAGTCCCACTTGAGCGCTTCTTTTTCCCGATGTATTTCGAACTTAAAAAGTTAGCATAATAACTGCTATAAAAATTACATTCAAACAAATTATTGTAAGATTTTAAGAAAACAGCCGTGTCAACATCCGTTCAGCGGTTTTTGTGTTCATCTCTAACAAACTAACAAATAGACAAAGCCAAAGTTTTTGACCACGAAGGTCATCCTTTAACATCAGTAGCAATTTCATAGAAATCAAATACATAGGGAAAAAGAATCTTCTCGGGCGGGACTCGAACCCGCAGTCTTTCCCTTACAGGGGGAATGCCTGACCAATTCGGCTACCGAGACACGCCCGATATGATTCAAATTTCCCGTCTTATACGTCTTTTAAGGCGACGTGGCGTCATCTACCGATTTTCTTACGAACTATCGGAATCAATGAATGATGTTACTTAATGCTGTAAAAATTCCTTAAATTTCATATAAGTCAGTATTGTGCGTCAATTACTTATATACCCTTCCTTCCTATTTGTCTGGTAGACATCACCTCAGTAATAAACCTATCTATTTTGTTGTCAATAATGTACTAGCTTTTGCCCGCGGCTCCGCCCGCGTGGATGTCGGTTATCGCGACCAAACATAGCCTATGTCCTTTCTAAAGGTCTAATCTATCCTAATACCAAATTTCATCAAAATCGGTTCAGTGGTTTAGGCGTGAAAGCGTAACATACAGATAGACAGACAGAGTTACTGTCGCATTTATAATATTAGTATGGATGTAACCATACGTTTTAGTGTTAATCTTTTGTCTCGTTATACTCACAATATCTAAATATTATAAGTACTAATATAACATGCTGTCTATAAAATAGAATAAATACTGTGGAAAAAGTACAAGTGTTCCCAATATGTGTCAAACTCAAACTCAAGGTATTTATTCAAAGTTGTGTAGCACTACTACAGCTTTTTGACGTCAAATTCTGCTTAAAACTAAGTTTACCACCGCTTCCTAGGCACCAGTGGAGAAGAAGCGGCGCAACAAACTCCACTGTAGCATTTTATGGACGTCAATTTACAAAAAAGTAAGTTCTTAAGACGAAATATGGACGAATGTACATATGTCTCGTGTCAAGATAATTAAAGTATATAAAAAAAAACTTATAATAAAATAATTAACCTAAGTTAACAAAAATAAAGAATAAAGAAGTTCGCGTTCCTATTTAAACATTTAGGAGGGGCCTGCACCATGCTCAAGCCAGACATTTTTGTCTTTAAGGTAATCATCTGTCCTATAGTATGCTTTTTTACATAAGGTGGTCTTCACAAAGGTTTTAAATTTATTGTCAGGCATACCAAGGACTGATTCAGGCAATTTATTATAAAAACGTATACCATCCCCCCTAAAAGAATCACTAACTCCGCAAAGCCGATAGCATGGAAGGAGCAGTTTATTTTTATTGCGTAGATTTCTGTCTGTAATGTCACTTACTTTTGTAAAATTAGATATATGTTTTCTGACATACAGTATATTTTCGAGTATATATTGGGAAGCTACAGTTAAAATATTAATATCTTTAAACCATTCCCTAAGAGAATCTCTCTTACCTAAACAGTAAATGGCAAACAATGAATTCCACCAAGTACCATCAATCAACAGTGTAAATAGTACTAGTAGATGTTTTTAATACAGGACTTTAACCCTCTGACGCCCAGCTTACCGCCGGTAGTAGCGCACCTACTACCATGTGTAGTGCCTGGTGTGTGAGGGATTAATACAGTTTTGACCAACCACCTTGAAAGCTAGTAGAAGTTGGAAGCAGTATTTCTTTTAAGGGTTCCGGGCCCAAAAGATAAAAAGAAATTCTATTACTGACTCCACTGTCTGTTGTCACCAGACTATATCTCATGAACCGTGACAGCTAGACAGTTGAAATTTTCACAGGTGATGTATTTTTATAGTCGCTACGGCAACACGTACTGAAAATAGAATAAAATAAATATTTAGACCAATTAATGGTATGGAACTTTTCGTGCTTGATATTTTCTAAAGTTTACGCGAATGTCACTCATTGAAATAAAACCACTTTTTACGGATTCTATCGCGATATATTTGTTATTATTACTTTTTAACCCGACGTTTCGGCTACTTTGCAGCAGCCATTTTCGCGGTGTGACTCACGATGGTAGTTGTCACATAGTTTGAAGTACCTATAAGTTATCTCAAAATACCCGAATCATGGTGAATTATTGGTGTTAATATTTACGCAGAATGAGCTCACTGTGTTGTTAAGTCTTGCTGGATTTTGCTGCTTACTGGGTTTGATTAAGTGGATGACTGGGTCCCAAGCTGGTGGTACAGTCAACGCCATAAGTTGATTAACACTAAAATATTTTACAAATCTTTTTTATAATGGAATGCATCTGTCTATAGTAAATGTAGTGTTATGATTCCCAGAAGACAAACGTAATTTACATATTCAATATATTTTTTTCACAATTTTATGTAAGGTTTAGGGGCCACAGTGTTCAATAAATTAGAATTTGTTAAGCTACTTTTGTAGTTGACTGTACGTTCCATCCATCCTCTCTATTAAAATTTGGGTGTTTTTTAATTTCAATAGCCTCGCGGATCATTCTAGGAATATATCGATGTTCTTTGGCGAGTATCTGTGATTTATCAAACCTTAGGTAATGGTTGGTGCCTTTTTGCGCGTGTTCACATACAGCTGACTTTGTTGAGCGTTGGTGTTTTATGTGTCCTTTGACCCGAGTGCCAATGCTTCGCTTGGTTTGACCAATATATGAGAGCACACAGTCACAGTCTATTTTGTAGACCCCTGCATCTTGTAGAGGTAGTTGGCACTTGACAGATGGTAAACACTGACTTATCTTCGTTGGCGGCTTGTAGTATGTGTTGATTGAAGCTCGCTTCAAGATGTAGCCAATCTTGTCAGTGACTCCTCGTACATACGGTAGTACAGCAGGCTGGCGTTCGACCGTGGCTGGATTTTCTCGGGATCTGTGACTCAGGCGCGGTGGTTTGAGCTTGTTGTCATGCAGTACTTGCTTGACATGTTGAAGCTCAGCGTTCAGGTATTTCTTGTCAGGTGTTCGTAAGTTTTTACTTCATCGAATCGCTAATCCTGATGTCCCGTACAGGAATCTATGCTAATATTAATATAAATGCGAAAGTAACTCTGTTTGTCTGTCAGTCTATCTATCTGTCTGTCTGTTGCACTTTCACGCACTAAACCGATTGTGATGAAATTTGGTATAGGGGTAGATTAGGCCTTCTGAAAGGACGTAAGTTATATTTGGTCTCGATAACTGAAATCCACTGTTAACATGGTACATGTTTACGATGGTGATCTCTTTCCGAGACTTTGCCTTTAACTTACCATCAGGCGAGGAGAAGTCAAATTGACATGTCCTATATATTTAAAAAAAAACAGCTAGTTGATTATAGTTAGGTTCACATAATACTGCTTTTTTCCCTGGAAATGGTTCTCATGGATTTCGGGAACAGGAAAATACACTCAAACGGCACTGGACCCTAATTTCTGTTAACTACGTTAAAAGTAACACATTTGATTACGTCCCCGGCCCAGGAGTTGATTACAATCTGCATTAGCTCTTTGATAATTACTCCAATTAAGATTTAGTAATGGTCGACTTAATTTACTCGGTTTACAGAATTTGATTACTGTAATAACTCAATTCACAATTCTGTCACAGAATAGATATGGTTCTGTTTACAGTTCAATTAAATAAATGAGGAATACATTTTGATTGATTAAGTGATCAGCAGATTAAATTTATATACATAGGTACGAGTATAACACAATCTCTTAAATTATACAAAAATATTATTCCTACCCTTTCCATCTTTTTCCTTCAACTTCTATCAGGTGGGTCATGAGTGCGACTTTTTGTGCCACCTAAGTGGCATAAAAATACCTTTTTTATTTTCGTCTCCGATTAACACTAATGATAATTATCCTTCCAGGTACAGAAATCCAGTGCTGAGCAGAACGTCCTCGAAGCTGAATGTCTTTTGAATGAGTTAGTCCACTAGTTAAAACGTCTATCGAGTAATATGACCTCAACGTGAAAACGGCCAAGGAGCAAGTCGTCTTCAATTCATGTAGTCCTTAGTGCAAACGGTCTTCAACGGAAAATAACATAAAATCATATAGAGGTTAACGCATAATGAGCTCTTTCATTCAAATGTACTGTTTTTGCCATACATACATTAAGCAGCATGCTGGTAATACTGAGATCATGCAGACATTTCTTGATTAATTTGAGAATTAATGGTTAAAATCAAAATCAACTATGGATAAAAGCTGTTACAATGATATTTTTCGAACGAATAATCCTCTAGAAGGTTGAAATAGACGTTTTAATTCAAAAGTAAATAGGAAACCAACATTAGTACTGTTTATCGATGCCCTAAGGTAAGAAGCAAAGTGGCAGGAGATAAGATTCAAAAACATTGTTTGATGGTAGCAAGAGGTGAAAGGTGGATATTCAGTTTCAACATCCGGTACACAGAAGAAAAGAAGAAATTAGAAGAAGAGAGTATCACACCTTACGAATTTTTAAGAAGAATTACATTATTAAAAAAGATTTTAAATGTTACCTATTAACTCTATTAGCTCAAGTATAAATTATAATAAAAAACAGGAATATAATTTAAGCATAAATAAATCATTACAATAAATAAAATATTTTGACCCTGATTTTTAAATTATCCTACCGTTGAAACAAGTCGGTGTGAGCCCATGTTTTTCATTGTCCAACGATACAAATTGAGGACGTTTTGCTCTCAGTAGTTTTTACTTTGCGAACACACAAATCGAGGACGTTTTGCTCTCAGTACGTTTTACTTTGCGAACATTAGGCCACAATAACATTTTGCTTCGAAAACTAGCAAACTATTTCAATTGAGGACGTTTTGCTCTTAGGGCATTTTATATAGCGGTTAATATAACATCAAGAACGTTTAGCTTCGAGGACCTTCTGCTCAGCACTGCAGAAATCTTAATTGGGTGAATATCAAAAGCAAAAAAAATACACGGCAAGCCTGAGAACGGTAGTGCAATGTGTTGGTTATACGATTTTGATTACTTTTCATAGTATAATAGGTACTTCTCTACCATGGCAAAAAAAATTGTTGAGTAATGTCCTCTATTACATAAAAAAAAATAATTACAAAGTGTCATTTTATCATTTCGGTGACCTGTCCTGAATCGAATTTCACTCGTAAAATATCTTGCCCTGCAGTTGTATTTAACATTTGGACTAAAATCTAATTTTGTATGAATAAATTATAATATGACCCATTGAAAAAAACTAATATTGTTTGTTTATCTTATTTCTTATGCATTGTATTAAACAGTCTACTTTTGTCCTGTAAAAAGTTATCATTTTGGTGGACAGTAAGTTTCAGTTGAGTAACTTCGTCAACATAGCGTTTTTGCGCCCCCCGTGCCTTTCCTTACTTTCGATTCAGGCCACCTCCATTTGTTGGAGCGCACGAACACGTCACAAAATCATCGTGGATTCCAGCCGAAAAGTAAGTATATCATTTCAGTGATATGGGGACAAAAATAGTGTCATTTCTGTGGCCGTTATAGCTCGTGTTAGGTTCATTCAATTTATTTCAAAATTGTGTTTTAAATTCGCCGTAACATATGTTTTGTTACAGCAGTGTTGACATTTTAATATTAATTCTAATATCGGAGTTAAATGTAAAACTTATTATTTTTATCACCTCGGTGTTATCATTTCAGTGGATTCGGTGGACTGTAATACCGACAACAGTCCACTGAAATGAAATTTAACTTAGAAATGATAAAATCATAAGTTTTAGAGATCCTTGAGTCTAAGATTGAATCATAAAAATTTGGTGAGATAATTCTAGATATTGTAGGTTCAATATTTGGGATTAATTTGATGTGTTAATATTTGTTTTTTTTTTCTTTTATTTATCACAATACAATAAAAATACAGTTTAAAATATCTTGTTATAAAATGGATAATAGATGTACTTGCTTCTAGACAATGTGTATTCTCAACGATAATGTGATGTTCAATGTTTAAAAATTGTGATTTGGATTTTAGGATGCCGCGATGCGCTATTTTCATTATTTTCGCATAAGTACATAATCGGATTATATAGCCAAACTGTTTGCAATAATTTACGATAACGTGATCTATTTTTTTTTTTGTTATGTTTAAGATGAAGTGTTTAGCTCTTTTGAACATACTTACATTATTTTTATAATTTTTCTTATTAAATCATTGTGTCGTAAAAATATAAGAGTTGATTTAGTACATTTTGAAGTTTTACATACAAAACACTATTATTATTACCAGTAATTAAAAAAACCCGACTGCCACTGAAAAGACCGAAATAAGTTTGATAGCAGTCGGTACCCATTAATTTTCTTTCGGTTTATGATTGGCAAATGGGTACCGCCTGCTATCAAACTTATTTCGGTATTTTCAGTGGCAGTCGGGTGTTTTTTATTTTTTAATAATTTGTTTTATTTTATACTTTTTAGTTATAATATGACTTGTATATCTTTTTGTTATCTCCTTTTAATTTCCTTCATATCGTATATACTTGAAATAAAAACTTATAACTTACTAATAACTTAAAATCAATAACTAAGAAAATTAGCGACTGTTTTGTTAAATAACTTTAAATCGTTATATATCCTAAACTATTATTTTAAATGAAAAATGAACCTTAAGATGATTTTAAAATACCTATTCAACGACACCCCACTTGACATAGTTCATCTATTTTTTTTTTCATTTTGACAAAATTTTGGCGTCTGGTTTTTGCCGTGGTAAATTTTGATTACTGTCATGTTTTTAGTGACACTCGCAAGGTTAAGACGAATCGACTGACGTAAGAATTATCAAAATCGGCCTATGCATGTGGTCTCTAGAACGCCACATAGAAACAAACATACATACATAGACTGATAAACACATTATCCTCCTTTGCGTCGCGCAGTCGGGTAAGAACACAACACTCGTTGCGCAAAAAAAATAACTTTTTTTCTCTAATATAATAATTTGATCTTATATTTAATAAATATCACAAATACAGTCTAGTGATATCTCTATGGAATTTATTTAGATTCGTTTCAGACAATCTACGGAATCCTCCTAAAAATAAATGATGTCCTTGGCTGTATCATTTCAGTGGGCTAATTTCATTCCGGTGCACAGTCTAGTCATTTCGGTGGACGATTTATCATTTCAGTGGACACTTTTCATTTCTGTGGGCTCCCAAAAATTCAATCTTAAATATTTCAGTAAGTTTTGATGTTACATGATGTCCACTCACGCATATGTTACAAATAAGATTAAAGTTTATTTTCGTTACAAAATATATTAACAAGACATTGTAATAGAAAAATCTCACCGAAATGATACAAAAAAATCACTTGTTGAAAATCACCCAATTCCGAAAATGTTGAAATCCCAATATGACTTCTTTCCCAAAATTATAATTATTTTTAGTTTTGCAAAATGTTGAATAGTTTTTATCTTGAAATATTAAAAAGTAGAATTCTCAAAATGTATACTTTGCCAGAGAAAATTGATTTCTTTAAATTTCGCTTTATTTATGTTATAATCATATTGAAATACTTTAGGACTTCAAATTAAAAATAGATGGTATATCTTCCTATACTATACTATTTATGATTGAAGGAATTTTTACAGCATTAAGTATGCTAACTATACAAATCGAATACATAGGGAAAAAGAATCTTCTCGGGCGGGACTCGAACCCACAGTCTTTCCCTTACAGGGGGATTGCCTGACCAATTCGGCTACCGAGACACGCCCGATATGATTCAAATTTCCCATCTTATATGTCTTTAAGGCGACGTGGCGTCATCTACCGATTTTCTTACGAACTATCGGAATCAATGAATGATGTTACAATCATTTTTAAACATTGATTTTTTGAAAACTGCGCCCAAACAATTGAAGGATTTTTTACAGCATTAAGTATGCTAACTATACAAATCGAATACATAGGGAAAAAGAATCTTCTCGGGCGGGACTCGAACCCACAGTCTTTCCCTTACAGGGGGATTGCCTGACCAATTCGGCTACCGAGACACGCCCGATATGATTCAAATTTCCCATCTTATACGTCTTTAAGGCGACGTGGCGTCATCTACCGATTTTCTTACGAACTATCGGAATCAATGAATGATGTTACAATCATTTTTAAACATTGATTTTTTGATAACTGCGCCCAAACAATTGAAGGAATTTTTATAGCATTAAGTATGCTAACTATACAAATCGAATACATAGGGAAAAAGAATCTTCTCGGGCGGGACTGTAATCCCCCTGTAAGGGAAAGACTGTGGGTTCGAGTAACCTTCTAATTCCTTTCTTGAAGAACGTAAGTAGGTACTACTAATACCTTCCATTTTTTTGTTCAGTTTTTCTACTTTTGCTGATAGAAAACTTTTTTAAATGAAACTCTCCATTGCAAAAAAAAAATTGCTATTTAAAAGTTTGCATGATTTAAAAGTATTTTTATAAAAGGACACGTCAATTTGACTTCACCTCGCCTAATGGTAAGCTAAATGCAAAGTCTCGGAAAGAGGTTCACCATCGTAAACATGTACCATATTAATTGTTAGCATGGTACATTACATGGTGGCACTCAGCTTGACGGCCTCATCAGATGCCTTTTCACGCCCCGCTTAAAGGACCCGGGACTGTAGGAAGAAGGAAACACGTGAGCTGGCAGGGAGTTCCAGGTCTTAATGATACGGCATAGGTATGATTCACCGAACCGCTTGATTCTAGAAGGTATATTCTGCACTATAATAATATGCGTGTTATAAGATTATAAGATGTTTTTTTGGGTACAATAAATAATTGATTTTGTTATAGATATAATAACGAGTACCTGTTTTTTTTTTCATTATTAATAATTGCCTCCAGGTACAGAAAGTTGAATTCCTAAAATGTTGAATTTGCATAGTTGAATTCCTAAAATGTTGAATTTGCAAAAAGTTGAATTTGCAGTATGTTGAATCCTATAAAGTTGAATTTGTTTTTTTTTATTATCGTTATCAAAGAGGTTTTGCACTAGGTACTTCTTATTACGCCTTCAGACATCATAAATAGTCCCATCTTATACGTCTTTAAGGCGACGTGGCGTCATCTACCGATTTTCTTACGAACTATCGGAATCAATGAATGATGTTACAATCATTTTTAAACATTGATTTTTTGATAACTGCGCCCAAACAATTGAAGGAATTTTTACAGCATTAAGTATGCTAACTATACAAATCGAATACATAGGGAAAAAGAATCTTCTCGGGCGGGACTCGAACCCACAGTCTTTCCCTTACAGGGGGATTGCCTGACCAATTCGGCTACCGAGACACGCCCGATATGATTTAAATTTCCCATCTTATACGTCTTTAAGGCAACGTGGCGTCATCTACCGATTTTCTTACGAACTATCGGAATCAATGAATGATGTTACAATCATTTTTAAACATTGATTTTTTGATAACTGCGCCCAAACAATTGAAGGAATTTTTACAGCATTAAGTATGCTAACTATACAAATCGAATACATAGGGAAAAAGAATCTTCTCGGGCGGGACTCGAACCCGCAGTCTTTCCCTTACAGGGGGATTGCCTGACCAATTCAGCTACCGAGACACGCCCGATATGATTCAAATTTCCCATCTTATACGTCTTTAAGGCGACGTGGCGTCATCTACCGATTTTCTTACGAACTATCGGAATCAATGAATGATGTTACAATCATTTTTAAACATTGATTTTTTGATAACTGCGCCCAAACAATTGAAGGAATTTTTACAGCATTAAGTATGCTAACTATACAAATCGAATACATAGGGAAAAAGAATCTTCTCGGGCGGAACTGTAATCCCCCTGTAAGGGAAAGACTGTGGGTTCGAGTCCCGCCCGAGAAGATTCTTTTTCCCTATGTATTCGATTTGTATAGTTAGCATACTTAATGCTGTAAAAATTCCTTCAATTGTTTGGGCGCAGTTATCAAAAAATCAATGTTTAAAAATGATTGTAACATCATTCATTGATTCCGATAGTTCGTAAGAAAATCGGTAGATGACGCCACGTCGCCTTAAAGACGTATAAGATGGGACTATTTATGATGTCTGAAGGCGTAATAAGGAGTACCTAGTGCAAAACCTCTTTGATAACGATAATAAAAAAAAACAAATTCAACTTTATAGGATTCAACATACTGCAAATTCAACTTTTTGCAAATTCAACATTTTAGGAATTCAACTATGCAAATTCAACATTTTAGGAATTCAACTTTCTGTACCTGGAGGCAATTATTAATAATGAAAAAAAACAGGTACTCGTTATTATATCTATAACAAAATCAATTATTTATTGTACCCAAAAAAACATCTTATAATCTTATAACACGCATATTATTATAGTGCAGAATATACCTTCTAGAATCAAGCGGTTCGGTGAATCATTCCTATGCCGTATCATTAAGACCTGGAACTCCCTGCCAGCTCACGTGTTTCCTTCTTCCTACAGTCCCGGGTCCTTTAAGCGGGGCGTGAAAAGGCATCTGATGAGGCCGTCAAGCTGAGTGCCACCATGTACCATGTTAACAATTAATATGGTACATGTTTACGATGGTGAACCTCTTTCCGAGACTTTACCTTTAGCTTACCATTAGGCGAGGTGAAGTGAAATTGACGTGTCCTTTTATAAAAAATCTTTTAAATCATGCATACATAAATAGCAATAAGTTTTTTTTACAATGGAGAGTTTCACTCTAAAAAAAATCTATCAGTAAACCTTTGAGGAGTAGAAAAACTGAACAAAAAAATGGGAGGTATTAGTAGTACCTACTTACGTTCTTCAAGAAGGGCATTAGAAGGTTTCTTCAGGGTCAGCAGCACGTGTAACACCCCTGGTGTTGCATACGTCCATAGGCCGCGGTAACCGCTCTCCATCAGGTAGAACGTATGCTTTTCTGCCACCTACGTGGTATAACTTTTTTTTACGTATAAGTAATAAATAAATAAATATTCCACAACATTCTACACAACGCTACCTAGACCCATGGTAAGCGTTTATAGCTTGTGTTATGGAATCTACAATGCGGATACTTTTTTTAAATACATACATAAATATTTTATATAGAAATACCCAGACTAATGCAAATAGCCATAATATTCATGCATATAAATATTTGCACTGAGCGGGGATCGAATCCGCGCCTCCTGCGCGTTCACCCCTTAGTTAATATAACCAATACGCTGAAATGAAACTTGAAATACTATCCCTTTTACGAGCCCTTTAGGGACTCCACATTTATTTAATACGTGATAGTTTCCTCAGCAAAACTCAAATATCTACGTCGCCTTCTCTCATATCGGAACATTGGCCTGAGAGCCCTAACTAAAGTCAGTTGGGGCGTCTTATGTAACAAGGATCGTATAAGCGACGGCTTAGAGCTATTGTCTGAGAGTGGGGGGTAGGGAGGAGTGGGTTGCATCCTCGCTGAGGGAACAAAGAATACTTTGATTTTTAATATTATGATTTTAAGGTAGAATTTATAGTTTTACAACGTTTTTGATTCTGTGTTTCATACATATAACCACATCTGTGTACAGAAAAAAAATATTCTCTTACTTATGATTCACTTTTTGTAGTTTGTACAAGATATAACATGTTTTAGACAATCTGATATAGGATTTTTGCTTTAATGTGAACGTGGCCTTTGTTGCAAATTTTGCGTTTTGCACATTTTGCTTCTAGTGCTTATTTTGCGTTTTGAGCATGCTTTTTGTACATTTTGCGTTTTGTACATTTTGCGTTTTGCACATTATACGGCGAAGGGCATTAGAAGATCCAACACGGCGTACGATCTTAGTCGGTTCGAGTCGGTTGGAGTCCGACATGACTGGGGACTAACGGAAAAGAGGCACGGTTACCAAAAACCAAAAGACAAAAGTTAAAGTCTATATGACTTTACTTTTGATAATAACAATGCGACCTACTTTTGCTATCAGAATGATAATATTCTTAGGCCCTATCAATTGATGAACGAGACACTGACTTTTTAAGAGTTGGTAAATCAGAAGCCTCTCCTTTTATGAAAGATGTATAAGCTAAACCAAAAGAAGGCGTAAGTGTATCCCATTCTTTAAGATAAAAGCGTCGAACGCAACCGGGAACATGTCAAAAAAGGGGTAACGATGAGGGTCAATCAAATCAAATCAAAATCTTTATTTGCCTCGAATATGGTTAAATTTTTAGGTCTTAAAAACTAGCGGGTACAGCATATTCTGCTCCGTAGAGCGTGCAAACTTTAATGTCAATGAATCAATAAATATTGTCAGAACTAATAGGTACATAACGAATTGCTTGTATGAGTATAATTTTAATATAATGTCAAATCTTCAATATAATAATGTCAAATCTATGAATTCTTATCATCTAGGTATTCTTCTACACTATAATACATTTTGTACAGTAAAAAGTCATGTAGTCGTTTTTTTAAATTTGTCAGTGGTAATTCCTGTAACGATCGTGGAAGATGATTATAAATTGAAATTGCCATACAATGAGCATTACCTTTGAATATTTATTTATTTATTAGGTCCTTACATATGAAATTGGCGTTTTTCGTACTGGCCACTTTAATCACGATTTTCTCCTCTTTGGTAAGGAATTCCAAATTCAAATTTGTACAGCTATTTACTCATGTATTTGTGCTTCGATGACCGTGATTCATTTGTTTTTTTTCTTCTGTTTTTTTCTGTTTGCGTCACTCATTTTACAAAATGGAAAACTTAAAATATCGCATTATTTACGAATGCGAGTTCCGCCGTGGCACTAGTGCTGCGGACTCGAAGGGTGTATGATGTTTATGGCGGTCATGTTGCAAAAGAAAACACAGTTCGTTTTTGGTTCCAACGTTTTCGTTCTGGAAATTTCGACCTGCAGAACAAGCCCCGTGGATGGCCTGAGACCCAAGTTGATAATGAAGTATTGAAGGCTATTGTGGAAGCGGATCCATCGCAAACCACGTTCGAGTTAGCTGCAGGCTGGGGTGTTAGTGATAAAACTGTTTTAATTCACTTGAAGCAAATTGGGAAGATTAAAAAGCTTTTAAAGTGGGTACCTCACGAATTGATTGAAGCAAACCGGCAAACGCGCGTCTACTGCTGCGTTACATTACTGAACCGGCACAATAATGAAGGTATTTTAAACCGAATCATTACCTGTGATGTAAAATGGATTCTTTACGATAATCGAAAGCGCTCGGCGCAATGGTTGGATCCTGACCAGCCAGCCAAATCCTGCCCAAACGAAAATTAACCCCAAAAAAGTTACTTGTGAGCGTTTGGTGGACTAGTGCCAGTATTGTTCATTACAGTTTTCTCAAATCTGGCCAGACTATTACGGCTGATGTCTATTGTCAGCAATTGCAAACAATGATGGAAAAGCTAGCGGCTAAACAACCTAGGCTGGTCAATCGCTCCACGCCACTGCTGCTTCACGACAACGCTAGACCACACACCGCACAACAGACGGCTACCAAATTAGAAGAGCTTCAATTGGAATGTCTAAGACATCCTCCGTACTCCCCGGGCCTTGCTCCAACAGATTACCATTTTTTTTCGAAATTTGGACAACTTCTTGCAAGGGAAAAAAATCAACTCTGATGGGGCAATCCAAATCGCCTTCACAGATTTTATTGATTCCCGTCCGACTGGTTTTTTTAGTAAAGGGATCAATGAACTACCTATGAGATGGCAAAAGTGCATAGAAAACAATGGTTCATACTTTAATTAATTAAATATATTATATTTAAAAATATTCGACTTTTTGTTCCTCCCATACAAAACGCCAATTTCATATGTAAGGACCTAATATTTATATAATTATGAGCAAGCAGCTACAAGCTGTTGTGTTCACTTCTAGTGATAAAATATAATAGTCTATAGATTTGTATTATTGTATTATTTATGATTTTTCTACACGATTTGTGATTTTTAAAATCTTTGTTTCACATCTTTTTATGCATTTTAACACGACCTTGAAAAATGGCAGTAAAATACCAGCAACGGGTATACGGACTCATCCCATTTTCATAAATATTGCTCTTTTATAGTCCATTTATCGTTAAAATGGACTTTAATGTTGCCATATCAAAGGCGTTATGTCCCAGTTTAAAATATGATTGTTTTGCAAACATCTAAAAGGAAACTTCAAAAGGTTTTCTAGACAAAGCCAGTTTTACCTATGATTTGTGAAGCCTCTGAAAAACCTTTGATTTGTTTGCTTTAAGCTTTTTTCTTTATTGAGATAAATTACAAGGAATTGTTTATATGTTGCTAGGCCTTTTGGTAGGATTTACCTACTGTTACCTACTGGTAACCACAGAATACTACTAGAATAGAAGAATATAAGTTACTGTATACGAATTAAGAAAATTAATATGTTTATTCCTTATTGCGATTTACTCACCGAGTTTTAAGCGAATTTCATCAAGGAATGAAATTGAAAAACCTGTCAAAGGCGACTTCGACTAGTCCACATAGGGTCCAGTACCATTACCTATCTGTAATATTAGAATTCATTTAATAATATCATGAATATTTCAAGCGTCTACCTGTTGCCATTATTAATATATAGCAAAAAATTACGTACTTTTTTATAGCACTTAGGTGGCAGACAAGCATACGGCCCAGCTGATGGAAAGTGGTTACCGCGTCTTGAATAGTATTTGTTGTTAAATCAAATTTTTTTGTTTGGAAATCTCCATGGATACCTCCCCCACCGGAGCCGGAAGGGGAGGTTATGTCGGACTCGAACGAACCAAAACTGCACGCCGACTGAGAGTCGTGGTGCTAGGCCGGAGGTGAGGTTGTCTTCGTCATATCCCTCGCACCCCGGCTGAACCAGTTGTTAGAACAGAAATACAGGCCAGGCACCAAATTTTGGACGTATGTGCTAGATCTATTTGGCATTGTATTTTCCGTTGGTTTAGGAAATTGTTAAACATCACGGTTCATGAGGTAGTCTAGTGACTTATAGACATATAGTAGTGTAGTCTTAATAATAGAGTTCCGTATTTACTCTTTCGAACCTAAAAAAAGAAATTAAAACACGTTTTTAGTACTCCTGGGACTCTAAACTAGGGGTAATGACAGACAGGATAGTAACAGAAGATAAAATGTAACTGAGACGTATCTTCCAATAACTTACAATTCCTTAACTATCTGTGGATGAGAGAAATATGCGCGTATCGTATTCTGGAAGATAGATACGTCTTCCAATAAACCCGTAAAACATAGATCAATGTAATTTATACCCTATTTTATCACTGATAGGCTTGCGTTTCGTACTATCTTGCTCAATGGTGAATAACGATGCGACCGCGAATTGAGTACGTTTGGCAAAAAAATACGTATTTACACGAAATTTTCTCATTCTAGACTGGTTAACTAAAAATAATCAACTGCGTAATGTATTAGCCGATTCTTAGGTATATTTATCAACGCCCTGAGGGGGTAGGCAGAAGTGTATTAAACACCCATGTTTTGCCGTTAAGATATTAGGTCCCAAGTAATAGGGGGTGAGCTTACAGCCGTCAAACGGGTATATTATCAAGAGCTGTATATTTATTGTCGGATGGAGAACATATCCATGCATACAAATATTTGCACAGAGCGGGATTCGAAACCATGTCTCCTGAGTGGCAGTCGCGTTCACTACCGCCACTCCACAGAATATTTATTGCATTCCATAGGGATTGGAGTCCGATAACTTGTTTAACCATAGAGCTTCGATATAAGGAATAGGTTGCGGAGGTCTGATGGCAGTAGCTTCACCGAAAAAAGTTCAGTCCCGTAACAGGGCCTCGATTCTACTAAAGCAAAACTATTGTCAAACCACAGAGATTGTAAAAAGCGGCATTAAAGTTTAGACTTTATTATTTCTATACACTAAGGTCCAAAATTAAATGACAAAAGATTCATTACACTCTTTTATTCACTCTGCTAACAGTTATTTAATATTGAACTTTAAATGCATCGCCTTAAAGTCTATAATGTATTACCGCTTTTTGCAATCTCTGTGGTTTGACAATAGTTTTGCTTTAGTAGAATCGAGGCCCAGTTCGACTTGAAACAGCAGACTTCTGTGTAGCAATCGCATTCACTACCATCACGCCACAGAGGCGCACGTTTTTCTTTTTTATTTTCTCTTCTCTTACCTTTTCAGTATTAATTTACAAGACGGTAATGACACTAACAAATTGAATTCCTTTTCCCCTTGAGTGTTTCCACATTGTACCCACAAAACTGTACCCACAAGCTAAAATTCCCTATTTATTAAAAGTACAACTTGTCAACATAGTCTAGGTTTCATAGAATGTTCCTTTCATATGTCCCAACAATACCGAGGCTTTTCTTGAAAAGACTTTCATTTCTGAAGCCATTCTTAACAAAAGCGCTTTTGATGAAATTTTCTTTGGTCTTTTCTGTTTGACGCAATTATCGATTGGTGTAATAATTAGTAGGTAGCACAAATAAGCGATAATTAAGTACCGCTTAGTGTCAATAATTGTACTTAGGTAGGTACTACAGTTTGCAGTGAAAACTTTCAATATAAGATTTTTTTCCCCGATGTATTCGAACATAATGATATTCCTTGTTCTTCACCATGAGGGGCTCGTGAATAAGTGTTGACCGAGTCGGTTAATACCAGTGGTTAACACATTGCAAGGTTATGTAACAATATTAGTCTGTCTTAGGTTGGGTCATCATACACATATCTAGGCAATCGATAAGAGTAGTTGGGTCCTACCACGGAGGACAGAATATGATTAAGTAACGGAGATGCCCCATTGATGCCCCATTGATATTTTCTCCTAATAAAAACGCGCGCCGAATGCGGGTGGGAAGAGAGACGCGCGGGGTGTCAAAAGTCGAAGGACCTCATAGGTATAACGTTCCTACCAAATGAGTCTATTTGACATTTGGATGGCACGCGACTCGATTGCCTTGCAACAACTCCGCTATCATTTCCTTCTCCATGGGTACTACTGATAACTCGTCTAACTACAGAACTTTGATATTGTTAATGGGTTGTGGAGGTCAGTTGCAGTCGCTTCACGACTAAACTAAGCCGCGTTGCAGCTCGAAAAAGTGAACCTCGGACTCCGAGATGAAGGCTTCTGATGCGACTGGTACTAACGCATGCTTGATGATGATGATGAGACAGATTAACACCGAAGTTGTGTGATTTTTGGCTATAATTTTATGTATGTAAATAATTCTGTTCTAATACGGTTGAAAAGAGCAAATATATTGTTACGGGAGACGGGTAACGGGATTGGAAATAAACAGCTTCGTATGTGAGACCGCTTTATTTTCACACCCCCCCAACAGACAAATCTTGAACACGACACTCACGACGCGACTGTACCACACTATGCACCACTGCACTTCAGTCTTATTCGCGACACTCACAGCGCGACTGTACTGCACGGTCACTGCGCTTACACGACACTCACAGCGCGACGCACTATTACTACACTTTACTTTGCACTTTTCACGCTTTTCCCACTTTTCTTCCTTTTTCCTTCTTCTTCTTCTTCTTCTGTTCACTTTGAACTCCCAAACTTAACTGTCCTTTCACGGCTCTGACAGCTCCTTTTATACCCTTAATTTCGATCGTCTTTTCGATATTCATTTTATTATTTCTCTAGAATTTTCTATGATCTCCTAGAAGAGCTAAACTATATTTTTGATCTTCATTTCGTTTCTCATTTTTATTCTTCCAGAATGTTCTGCTAATAACTAGAAGAATTTAAAAATAGAATCTTCTGTTACCTTTACCAAATAAAGATTTACATAAATTAGAAAAACACAAAAGCCACATATCGTGACACCGGGATTCGAACCGTCGACCATCGCTTTGGCAGGCGTTGTCTAAACCGCTCAGTCACAGCTACTGTTGATAATAAGTTCGAATTTATTGTTCCGATGCTGTGACATGTTACGTCACATTTGTAACACTATGTTGGTTTCTGGTGGAGTAGAATAGGACCATCCCTGCTCTTTCTGTGGGTGTCGTAAAAGGCGACTAAGGGCTATGGTTGTTCTCCATCCGACAGTTAACATACAGACCAAGACAAATGGCCCGCGTGACGGCAATAGGCTCGCCCCCTATTGTTGGCAAAACGTGGGTGCTAATATACCTCTGCCTACCCCGTAAGGGATTTACAGACGTGAGTCTATGTATGTAAGTAAATATTATTATAATTTACTTTATTAATATTGTAAATACACAGATAAGAATATTTACATCTAAATATCTAGTTACAGCAAGGTTGTTGTAAGATAATAATTGTATCAAATCCGGACTTCTCTGTAAACAATGTTCAACGTACTATTATTTCCTGTTATTAATAATAACAATGTTCGTAAGAGCCCACTCGAGATAAGTCAATATATTATTGTCTATTAGAAAACACTCGGCGACAGCTAGACGAGTCATAGACAACCTCTGTTGTGTAGCGGAAGAGACTGCCAAATCAGAAAGCAAATATTTGTATACGTCAATATGTAATACTAGCTTTTGCCCGCGGCTCCGCCCGCGTGGATTTCGGTTATCGCGACTAAACATGTCCTTTCTCAAGGTCTAATCTATCCCTATTCCAAGTTTCATAAAAATCGGTTCAGTGGTTTAGGCGTGAAAGCGTAACATACAGACAGACAGACAGACAGACATTCAGATATAATTACTTTCGAATTTATAATATTAGCATGGATTTGCATTGGTCTGAGTATTTTCATACCCCAGAGAGCACGTTAAGCCATCGGTCCCGGTTGTCATACGAACATCTATGGCAGTCGTTACGGGTAGTTGGAGGCCAACGACTTAGCACTAGAGCACTAGTTGCTACGTCTAAGATCGTTAGTTCGATTCTCGTACAGCGTAAACATTGTTATTCACGAATATATAACTAATCTGTGGAATGAACTGTCGCCAGCAGTATTTCTGAACCAATACGCCCTTCAAACCTTCAAGAAAAGAGCGTACTCTCTATTGAACGGCAGGCAACGCACTTGTGACTCCTCTGGTGTTGCGGGTGTCCATGGGTGTCGGTGATCGCTTACTAGCAGGCGATTCGTCTGCTAGTTTGCCTCCCTGTCTCATAAAAAAATGTACCTACATTTGCATTTGTTTGAATGTTTCTATGTAAGTATTCCAGATACCGTTGTGTCATTCTACACAGAGATTCTTCCAGAGTAATTCTATTATTTATTTATTAATAAACTATATCGTTAAACGACAATGTTTCGCTCCCGACTTATTTATGGATAAAATGATATCTTTGCGGAAAATTTCGAGAATTTGACCGTTATATTCTGTGGGTATCGTCGCAATCTGTGGAATGTGTAAGACTTATATTTATGTACATTATTTTCTCGTGTATGCCACCATTCTTGAAGATTGATATTACGGCCTGATTTTTAATAGTCTATAAATAGTTATTATAAATACTGTAGCTGCTACATTGAAGTTTATATATATCATTAAAGAGTAGGTATTAGTAACTAAAATAAGGTACAGTCAGCGTCAGAAATATATTGATGACGAAGTCTCAAAATGATCTTACAACTTTCATATTAAGAGCAAATCAAACTGTTTTATTGAATTCAATGGTATTATTGTTCGAACTAAAGGTGTGTATCAAATATCAGAACAATTAGTTAAGTGAAAGGGGTAAAAAAAGGAATTAAGATCATTTTGAGTACTTTGTCTATCAATATATTTTTGATGCTGACTGTACTAGTAATCCCGTTAACCTCTCTTGGTAAGCTAAAGCTTATTTGATGGATTCTATGATGGGAATATACATATATTAATTTTTACATAGGTATATCTACATTTTTCATTTCGTAAAATAAATACATAAGATGTCACCCGCATACGGTGAAGTATATACCTTCTAGAACCAAGCAGTTCGGTGAATCCTTCCTATGCAGCACCATTAAGGCCTGAAACTCTCTGCCAGCTCACGTGTTTCCTCCTTCCTACAGTCCCGGGTACTTTAAGCGGGGCGTGAAAAGGCATCTGATGAGGCCGTCAACTGAGTGCCACCATTGTTAACATGGTACATTTTTACGATGGTGACCTCTTTCCGAGACTTTACCTTTAGCTTACCATCAGGCGAGGTGAAATCAAATTAAAGTGTACTTTTATAAAAAAGAACCTGAACCGATACAAATAGACAAGTACCTATGTCTATTTGTGTCGGTTCAGGTTTTTTTTACTTAGCTCAGTGCAAATGACGTACCTACACATATTTACACTGAGCGGGAATCGAACCCGCAACCTTCGAAGTAACAGTGAAATGAACCACCACGCTACAGAGGTTGTTAAAATTAAAGTTGTCATAAGTAGGCTGTCATTGTTAAAACTATCTACAAAACACAATTTAGAAGTTTTCTACTCGAGACTCAGTGAAGTCTCTACAGCCTACAGGAACTCAATCAGACACATCCGGACGGAACCGGGGGCGAAAGTTAGTGGGTCATAAATACGCGACCTTTAGCGTCACGTAGGGATGGGCCACAAATAATATCCGATCGTAAATTCATGGAATACGGACGGATCGTCCCCCGAGGTTGCTTTTACTTGCTTCGCTCGATTTGATATTTATAACTGTGTTCGGTTTTTATTTTGTTAACATGTAATGGTAGATTTTATTGTAATTTTATTTTAAATATATATATTGCTGGCTTATGCCCGTGGCTCCGCTAGTGTGGATATCGGTTATGGCAATTAAAAAAAAAAAGAAATTGCTTAAAAGCGTCGGTAGCTAAGTGGTTAAGGGGTTGGCCTTATGATCGAAAGGTCCCGGGTTCGAATCCTTTTTTTTATCGTGCGAAAAATCCCCACGGACCCGGTGGAGGTGGTTATGTCGGACTCGAACCGACTAAAACGCACGCCGTCTGGAGTCTTAAGTTGCCGGAGGTGAGATTGCCGAAAGCATATCTCTCTCTCGCACCCCGGCAGACCCACGACCATATCTTTCGAGATGGCCCTCTTCGGGTTGTGGGGACCATAGTGTCCCCATCTAGCCCCGGGTACGGGGAGGTGCACTTTGCGCCACCGCCGCGGCCTGCGTCAGTTAGGGGGACAGGCGGGTAGGGGAGGTATCCGAGGGGATTTTCACACGAAAAAAAATAATTAAAATCGCTAACACCGCGTGCAAAGTTTACTCCATAAAAAACCATTGATTTATTAATTACCTATTAGGAACGGCGGTCATTCATTCTCACGTCCATAAGTTAATGTTATTGCTAAAAAGTAATAAAGAGGGTCTACGTGTACTGTAATTAATGACTCCATATTGGAGATAAAAGGATCGCTCATGGTTGCAAAACAGCGCTGGAAGTTATTTTTCTTTATCAACGCAAATTAGATTAGGATTATATTTTTTACATTAATTTTAATTACATTTAGGTCCATGGTATTAAGAAAACATTTATAATTAAAGATGGTATTAATTAATAAAATAATTGTCTGATGGAAAGTGTGAGCTAGGATTTAAGTGATTGGATGGATAGGCCCTATTACATTGGGACCTAAACATAAACTGGCAAAATGTGGGTGCGAGCACCTCTGCCTACCCATTCGGGGAATACAGGCGTGAGTTTATATAATGTAAATATGGATAGGCAAATTCAATTTACTTGGTAAATAGGTGGCATGGTGGTAGTGCACGTGACTACCACGCAGGAGGCGCGGGTTCGATCTCCGCTCAGTGAAAATATTTGTATGCATGAATATGGCTATTTGCATTGGTCTGGGTGCTCCTATTTATATTATGAATGTATTTACAAAAAAAACTATATAAGCATGTTTATCCGCTTTCTAGATTGCATAACACAAGCTATAAAAGCTTACCATGGGTCTAGATAGCGTTGTGTAGAATGTTGTGGAATATTTATTATAAATATAATATTATTAATATGTACATTATGTAAATAAAGTATGCCAATCAGAATTTAAAAAAAGATAACTAGAATAAAAATACTTACTGTGTATATTTACGTCATCCATTTGCTATTGATATTTATTATAATAATAGGAAAACATTAGCGCATTAATCCTGTATACAATGTATTAAATTTGTAGGTACAACAAATGTATAAAATTCTCGTGTCACAGTGTTTTGTCACAAATTCCTCCAAAACGTCTTGAGCGATTCTTATGATATTTTTTACCATAATTTGGTAGGTGTAAGGATCGGTCATAAACTAGATTTGAAACCCCTCAGATAGGTATGAGAGTAGCTCACTCCAAAATATTTTATTATTTAATTATGATTTGGCTTGAAAAAAGAAGTTCCTTCTACTCATTTAGCTAGTATGATATATATTTCTGGCGATAACAAAAAAAAACGATATACCGAGCATACTTACTACTGGAATTGTATTTGAACGAAACCTCTCAAGTCCGACAAAGTCCTGCTAATTGGTCGTTTCCAGTTTCACGATCGTACATCTGAGAACGGGCAGAATGCAGGACAGGAAATAGTGCCTTTGATGTAGGAGAGGGCAGTTTATATTGTTGAAGACGTCAGTAGATAGATTATATGTACATAAATCAGTAGATAAAATGTCCAAATGCCACATATAATTATGGTGGGTTCAATTTCCAATCAGTGCAAAAAAAATACTTTTTTATATTAAATATTTTTTGTATTCATGATTGATTATGTATATTTACATTGGTCTAGAATGCAAATTAACATACCTAATCCGCATTATAGATCCCATAACAAAAGCTAGTTATTATGCTTACTTTAGGTCTGGATAACGCTGCGCAGAATGTTGTAGAATTATTTATTACTTGTTAACTTATTTACTGGCTGACCCGGTGAACTTCGTATCGCCAATTTTATTCTACCCGCGTGTCGTCTGATCCCGTTCCCGTTGCACCCTCTACTATATTAAGCGTGTATTATTCATTTAAACCTTCCCCTTGAATCACTTCAAAATCCGTTGCGTAGTTTTAAAGATTTAAGCATACATAAGGACGGACAGACAGCGGCAGCAAGTTTTATACTATGTAGTGATAATATGTATATAGATATACCACTAGCGTTTATGGGATGGGTCCTAAACGCTTAATTTTATACTTCCTACGTTAAAAATAACCGATTTTCCATACAACTGTTCCCCACCAATTTTACCCTTTAAAATACAGGATGTTTTTTTCGGGGTTTAGTCAGTTCGATTACTGGATCTGTATTGCGCGTTTTCGAAAATTTAAGAGCGCAGTTTTGTTTTTTTTTTTTCTTTTTCAATGAAAAATGTTTCCTTTTAGTGAAGTTTTCGATCTCCAGTATGTCGAATACTTCCCCTCCAGGCCAGGGGGCATGAAAATCTTCCACCCTGTTTAAAGCATCACCTGTCAAAAGGACAACCCCAACTCTCAAACAATCTTGGGCCCGCATGTACAGGGTTGAAAATTAGGCAATATTTAGACCATCCAAGGACATTTTGTTTGCCTAATTTTCACGACGATTCACAATGGCCAAGTTTGTTAAATCGAGCATTCTTCATAGGTTTTTAGGTTATGTTGTAATACATAATGCGGTCAAACAGCGTCTTATGTTGTGTTGTGTGTGATAGCTACACAAGTTATTCGCGTATCGCTTTTATTTGTAAGTAGGTTAGCAGGTTTTATTAGTATAGAAAAGGGCAGGTCATTAATATTTTTAGTCATTAATGTGGAATGGTCAACTATATGCTAAATAATAAAACTGATATGTCGAAGCAAGGACATGCTTTAGCTACTTTTTTGTTGCACGATATTAAACCTTATAGTTTTATGATATGCAACACTCTAAAGGTGGTAAAGCAATCCTTCCCTACCCTCACTTCAGACGGCAACATCTGAGTGACATCCTTTTGCTATGGTTACCACTTTCCACAAGGTTGTATACATACTTGTTTGCTGTAGTAATATAGAATTAATTATATAAGTAGGGAATAAAATAGAACAACATTATTTTAAAGATTATTTTATTTTAAAAAAGTACTTTAATCTCTATCCTGGGTATCTTCCTATTTGGCTTTAGAAATGCTTACACTAGGACTTAGGTCTTTCCTCCACTTTTTAAGCAACATCATAGTTTATTAAAATATTGTCAAGAAACTGTGCAGGAGGTGTTATATTGCCAGTTTTAAAGCCAAGGTCAACAAATGTAGCAAATAACGGTGTCCGGTAATAAAGCAAGGGTCAATTAGTTCGAAAATCATATACAATTCACAGAGTAAAAGCAGCAAAACACATGATCTCAGGGAGCCGAAGGAAAGCGAATGCGACATTTTCAATGACAGGAGTGAAAATGACATACGATGTTACAGATTATTATGAATTCTATATGATCGATTATTTACATAGACTTCGAATACACTACGATTATTTACAATCGATATTTTGACTTCCATTATGAAAGAGACAGGTGTCTTTCTGATTTTAAACTGAATAACGAAAATAAAGATGCTACATAGATATTTTGAAATAATTTAATAAAGCCACGAATTTTAAATTCATAGTTATTAGTTATCGATTTGATTTCATAATCGAATCGATAAAGCAAGCATAATCATAGCGCATTTACGAAGATCGGATTAAGTATTACATTCAACGTTTACGAAGCTTGTTGATTAATGAAAATCACATTTTAAAACTTTTGTCGCACTTGGCCATTGCTGATTGTAATGAAGTCTAAACAAAATTATAACACAAAATAGACGAATTTTTCGGGGTAGGTTTGAAGTCTGTACACTCAGGCCCAAAATGGGGTATCTCCTTTGAACTGTGTAGATCCAACGGTTTAGATTAGGTCAGAATTCCACCTAGGCGGAGCCGCGAGCAACACCTAGTTGCAAAGTAAATAAGAATTAAATTCAAATAAATACCATACATCGAAGGCCCTAGCGTCATAAAGTATTGTAATGTATTAAAATCTAATCTAAAAACATAAATATTCTTATATCGACTGTATTCAGTGAATATACAATGGATACTTAAGAGCTAATGCATTTTGAATGATGAGCCATTTGTTCTTCCCTCGGACGGCGCCCGCTTTGCGCTACTTACAAATTGATAAAACTCAAATACATTCAGAAAATGAGTTTTAAATGGTTCGTTTTCTTTCTTCTTATAATGAAAGTATTAAGTGTCTTCTCGTCCAACGTACCTCAGTGCTTAAAGACGAAAGTCTTTAACCAATGTGTGTTACCAGTGATGACTTCATCTTTTTGCCGGAGCGCCCGCACGCCAGCTTAACCCTTTCGACTCGGTGCAAAGACGTGCGTTGAGGCTCGGCGACAGTCCCATACTCGCAGGCGATGTGGAACCTCTCAGCCTCAGGAGGGATTTTGCCTTACTGTGTGTTTTCTACCGCCTATATAATGATTTGTGCTCAGATGAATTATTTATTATTATATTTGAAGATGACATTTGTGCTAATAGTCTCACCGCCGCCGCCGTGGACACCGTGCACGATTCGTGTGAAGACTATAGGAGTTCTAAGGTTTGATTTTACTCCGGACTCGGACGCAATCTGGATAATAGGTCGCTATAATGATGATGACTACGCTAACTCTTAAATTCTATTACAGCCTTATTCCGTCCTATTGCAGTTAGGTTTAATCACCGTAAAATCTTATTAAAGCTTCTATTGAATACCATTTAGTTGGCTTCTGTGGCATTGTGGCAAGTTCCTGCTTGGTTTTCACTAAAACTGTTTATTTTTTATTGTATTTTATAGTACTAGCTCATGACCGCGTTTTCGCGAACGTAGGTTATCGGCATTTTTGCTAATATATAAAATTAAAATTAAAATTATTAAAATATTTTTATTCTCTCAAACAATTAAATACAAATTCTTATTAAATAAAACAATAATATTATTATTTTCTTAGTGTATCATAATGGCTATACAAAAACACTGTAATTGTGAGACTGGTGCCTAAACTAGATACAACAATTTGTATCTGTATTTATAGGTCACCAGGAAACCCACGCAACCAGTAAACTTAAGTAAAATAAGTACAATTAATTAATTTATTACATTTTATTACGACTAATTATTTAAACAAAAACAAACTACATTAAGGATTTACTATACCTAGCTATTTTATACATTACATTTAACATAGAACCTCAAGTAAATACTCCGTTTCATCATAATTTAGATGTTGCAACCAATTTGTAAGCATTTTTTTGCATTCGTATCTAGATTTTGTGTACAAACTTATGCTTCTACTAGCTCTATTGTAAAGTCTTGGACCCAGGACGTAACACTGGCGAGCCGCGAACGAGGTTCTGTGCACAATCGGCTCGCATATCGCATGCTTTCTACGGGCCAAGGCGTAGGAAATAGGATCATACTCAAGAATTGTATGAGTATGGTGAATCGCTTTAAGCATAAAAAGTTGACGAACTGTCAGAACTTTGTAATCGCGAAAAAGTTGTTCGGTTGGGTATCTATATCCCGTATCTCCGGTTATACTCAATCAATTATTATTGATTGGAGAGCGCAATTATTGCGATAGAATGTACTTAAGATTATGAACAAGGCGTTCTCTAAAAAAATAGCATCAATATTTTTGAGTATGTACATTTCGTTTTAAGCAGAAAGAAGGTATAATTTTGCAAAAAAATTGGTAAAGTATGAAAGTTTGTGACAATGTTTGGATTGTATTCATATTTGTTACTCAATGATCCTCTAACGCCTGAATGAATCTGCCTGTGAATAATTTGATACAGGGATAAATTATCTCTCTTTCTCTCTCTAGTCAATAGGCAATACAGGCCACTTTTATCCCAGAAAATAGTTCTCATAGGTTACGGGCCAAGCCGCGGGGAACAGCTAGACAACTGTGTACACTGTAAATTCTGCGTGTAATTACACAACACAGTTGTTTGTCCACACGGACAAACTATCCTCAAATATTGACACTCGCGTAATTACAAGTACTACAAACTGTATCTCTCTTGACAACTCACCCGGGGATCACAAACTACAGTAAATCATCCTAACTGCAAACCATTGTTTGTATGAATAAATTAACGACACGTGCATGCTTATTTAATTGTATATACAGTGAGAGAAATCCATAATAATATTATAAATGCAAAAGTAACACTGTCTGTCTGTATGTTACGCTTTTACGCCTAAACCACTGAACCGATTTTGATGAAATTTGGTAGATTAAACCATGAGAAAGGACATAGGCTATGTTAGGTCGCGATAATCGACATCCACGCGGGCGGAGCCGCGGACAAAAGCTAGTATCTAATATGTTTGTGATCGGTGTGGGAAATAAGTTTCCATATACTCAAAACTGTAAATCCTCAAAGGGGTAGGCAGAGGTGTATTAGCACCCACGTTTCGCCAATTATGATTTTCGGGCCCACGACGTAATAACGGGCGAGCCTATTGCCGTCTAGCGGGGAAATATCTATGATAGAGGGTCTTAAGATTCGCCACCGTGGTGCCCCATGGGGCACTACGTATTCATCTGACTTAATTTGGGGTCAAAATATGCACCAGCAACCTTCCAGTACCAAGCTACCAAGCTATATTCTATTATTATTATAAACGCGAAGGTTTGTAAGTATCAATAGATGGATGGATATTTGTTACTTTATTACGTCTAAACGGCTGGAGCGATTTTAATAAAATTTGGTATAGAATTAGCTGACACCCTGCATTAACACATAGGCTATGTATCGTTGCGATAACCGACATCAACGCGGGCGAAGCCATGGGCAAATGCTAATCCATACTACAATTATAAAAATGCGGAGGTAACTCTGTCTGTCTGTCTGTCCGTGACGCTTGCACGTTAAACCGATTTTAGTGAAATTTGGTATAAGGATAGATTAGACCTTAAGAAAGGACATAGGCTATAATTGGTCGCTATGACCGACATCAACGCGGGAGCAGCCGCGGGCAAAAGCTAATATTATTATATTTTCAGTGGTGTCAGTCCATTTGTCCTGATCAACAAGCCATCTTCAACATAGTGTAATAATCATTCCATGCTAATCAAATTGATGTTTGTCACCATATTCTCACTTAAGTGTTAAGTAGTGGTATCAAGGTCGTGACTTGTACGGCGTTCGACGTCTGTGCATGCAAATCTTTAACTTTTCCTTTTTAGAACCTAAAGCTAGTACCTAGGTAATTTGCATACTTAATCTAAAACTAGACTTAGCGATCCACCTTACTATTGTAATAGTATCCCTTATACGTTATACCTACCTATGATAGCACGTAAGTACGATATTATATCGATATTCTAATATAATACAAGTGTTGTTTTCAAATATCTCTAATGTATAGATGCGACTGTTAGCTATTATCTGTTGCTCCATTTGCATGGACATCTCAAAATTTCCACTTCCCAAATTGACTCGAGCCATGCATCTGAGGCTGAATCTGGGCTGGATATATGTGTCTGATGTAAAACAGCCCTTAGTCGCCTTGTACGACATCACTTAAGAAGAGATGGAATTATATTTTTATTTTCTCAGAAACAATTACAAATACAAAAATTAATACAAACAATTATAACTTATTTCTTATATTTTATGCTAATGAAAATACAAAAACTGTAATTGTGAGACTGGTGCCTAACACAATACAACATTTTGTATCTGTATTTATAGGACACCCAGGAGGGTCCGGCCGTTATGCTCCCATTCCGGGTTGCCCCCGGCCGGTATGCCCCCACATAGAAAAATTTGTTATTCCGGTTTGCCCCCGGCCGTGTTGCTCCCATTTTCTTTGTAACAAAACTCTTGAGCAAATACTGTTGAGAACAAAAGTGTTTTTGAATTCAACGTATATTTATTTTATACTATGTATCATCGTTTTAGACATTAATAGGGATAGTTTTTGAATATATTCTATAAGGATTTAAAAACGCGAACTAAATTAAATTAAAATAATGCTGATTTCGAAAATTAACACTCTTAGGTTGCTCGTTCATAGTTTAGACTACCTACCAGAGCTCAAACGAGTTTTTGGAACAAAAGACAATTTTAGATAAGATAGATGACCGAAAACCCTAAAAGCGGTGAGTCATGGGCTCAGATACAATGGCAAAAAGAGTGAGATTATGATCTTTAAGGCAAACACAGTGACATACTCAGATGTGCCCACAGTCTCACTATATGGGAAACCCCTTAATAGAGTTGACAGGACAATGTATCTGGGCCAGTGGATCACCGAGGACTTGCGAGATGATTGTGACATTGAGATGGAGCGCAGATCGCTGGCTGTCCGATGCAACATGCTGGCCCGTAGGTTTGCACGCTGTACTATGTCAGTGAAGGTTATGCTTTTTAAAGCATACTGTGCAGCCTTTGGGTTAGCTATACGCAGCGGGCATACAGCGCTCTGCATGTCCAATATAATAACGCGTTTAGGGTTCTGGTGGGGCTGCCGTGGCACTGTAGTGCATCAGGTATGTTTGCAGAAGCGCGTACGGATGGCTTCGAAGCAATTATGAGGAAGCGGTGTGCGTCTATGCAAACCCGTGTACGCGGCAGCACCAATAGTATTCTTGGCGTGTTCACGGATCTATGTGGCGAAGATGGGTACAAATTCACATGTAGGTCGTTTCCAAATAAATAAATATAAATGTATACTAACCCTAGTTTATAAGGATCACTGTTATTAACACTATGGATAATTTTCCAAAATAAATGGATATAATAATATTAATTGTCCGCTTCTACCTGAAAAACGAATATCCGAAATAATTGCATCCTTTTTACTCATGCTTGAATATTGCAAATATGCAAGTGATAACATAGGTTAAGCGGTCAGTGTGTCGTTTTACAATGTCGAAGATAGGTGACCGAAAACAATAAAGGGGTAGCGTGCCCATTGTCAGCTCTACCTGAAAAACGAATTTCCGACACAATGGATAAATGCATCCCTTCCGCTCATGCTTGTATGTTGCAAATGTGCAAGTGATAACATAGGTTAACCACTCAGTGTGTCGTTTCACAATGTCGAGTGAAGATCCCTCTTCCTCTTTTTTTTATATACCACTTAGGTGGCAGACAAGCACACGGCCCACCTGATGGAAAGTGGTTACCGTGGCCTATGGACGTATGCAACACCAGGGGCGTTACACTCGCGCTGCCTACCCTGAAGAAACCTTCTAATGCCCCTCTTGAAGAACCCCATATTGTAGTCGCTTGGGAAAACCGTGGCAGGGAGTTCATTCCACAGCTTGAGCGTACGTGGTATGAAGTTCCTTTCTTACCGCACGGTGCGCACCGTATTCGGATGCAATGTGTGGGGATGAATTCCCTGTCTATGGCGAGCGGTGCGATGATAGAATGTAGCTGTAGGCATCATGTCAAATAATTGATCTGAGCACAAACCATTATATAGGCGGTAGAAAACACACAGTGAGGCAAAATCCCTTCTGAAACTGAGAGGTTCCACATCGCCTGCGAGTATGGGACTGTCGACGAGCCTCAACGCACGTCTTTGCACCGAGTAGAAAGGGTCAAGCTGGCGTGCGGGTGCTCCGGCAAAAAGATGACAGCAGTACTCCATGTGGGGCTGAACCTGTGCCTTATAAAGAAGGTGTCGCTGCCCCGCAGTGAAGTACTGCTTCGCCCTGTTAAGAAGTCCAAGCTTCTTTGATGCCAGCCTGACCTTGACGCCTAGGATCCCGATACTCGGAGCAATGGTAAGCCGTGTGCCCAGGAATTGCGGCGCTACAATAAATGGGGTTTTCTGAATACACGTACTTGTGTCTTGGTGGGGTTGAACTGGACCAGGTTTAGTCGACCCCAATCGGATACTCCCGAGAGAGTAGTCTCGATTTCTGACACAAGTTGTTCGCGACTCCCCTCCACCTCGGACTGGGGGATGTTTGCACGCCCCGTGTAACATGCGTCTCTAGTACTGTCGTCCGCATAACAATGAATGGAGTCATCCGACAGCATGTCATTAATATGCAGCAGAAACAGGGTCGGAACCTTATGGGACACCAGCGTTTATATCCATGCGGTCCGAGCAACTGCCGTCCACGACGGCTTGGATGCTTCTGTTGGACAAAAAGCTGGAAATCCAATTACACAGCCCCTCAGAGAGTCCATAAGATGGTAGCTTCGCAAGAAGACCTCTGTGCCATACCCGATCGAAGGCCTTCGCTATATCTAGGCTGACCGCTAGTGCCTCACCCTGGCTCTCAATGGTTTCCGCCCAACGGTTTGTGAGATACACAAGAAGGTCACCGGTCGAGCGACGCTGGCGGAAAACGTACTGTCGGTCGCTCAGTAGATCGTCACCCTCAAGGTATCCCAGGAGCTGTGTATTAATAACACGCTCCATAACCTTCGAGAGAAGGGAGGTGATAGCGATGGGCCTGTAGTTGGACGGGTCTGTCCTGTTGCCTTTCTTAGGCACAGGATGCACGTATGCGGTCTTCCACAAAGCCGGAACTCGTCCAGCGGAGAATGAGAGCGCGAAGAGTCGTGTAAGAACAGGGCACAACTCTGGAGCACAGTGCTTAAGCACCATTGCCGGTATGCCATCCGGCCCACTCGACTTTCGAACATCTAGGGATTTTAGTTCTCGCCGAACCCTCCACTGGGTGATTTTTACTTCACCCATTGAAGTTCCACACCAGGGTATACTAGGTGGTTCGGCATTCCCATCGTTCATAGTCGAGTTTGACGCAAAGAGGTTACCTAAAAGATCGGCTTTCTCCTTGACGCCATGGGCCAGACTACCGTCGGGTTTTGATAGCGGCGGAAAACAGGAATGGACGAAGTTTCCCTTGGCAGCTTTGGCGAGCGACCAAAATGCGCGACTACCGGATGGGAACCTTGCAAGCCGCTCACCAATTCTGCCGATGAATTCAAACTTAGCCCTGCGCGTTGCCTTCTTACTGGACCTCGAGGCAGCATTCAATTTCCGCTTCACTTCACCGATGTTCGGATCCTTATTGGCGAGGGCCGTGGTCCAATCCTTGTAAGCAGATTGCGAGTTCTCGCTTCTCTGCAGGACCTATTAAACCACGGACGCTTGCTCGCTCCTGTCGCGATCCAGCGGTTGGGGATATAGCACTCCATGCCCGCTAAGATCGCGTCAGCGACTGCTGTTGCACAGGAGTTTGGATCATCTGAAGTGAAGCAGAGCTGCCTCCACGGATACGACTCGAAGAATTCCCGCAGTCCGTCCCAGTCTGCTGACCTGTAGTGCCAGACATGCCGCCACTGAGGTGGGCGCGATGGCTCAGGTCGCATAAGAGTCACTTTCGCCCGGACGAGGCTGTGGTCCGAAGTACCAAGAGGTGCTTCGACAGTTACGTGATCCCCAGGTTTGGGAACCGTACAGCCTGCGGGCGGCCAGCGTATAACCGTTTCACCGGGTCTCCCTGACCGCAGCGCCTACATTTCACGGCCCAACCAGCAAGCGGCGTCTACTTGAGCCTTTGGTCTTCCTACTGACAGCACAGGACCTCTCCAGTGAGCTCTGGCTACCCTACTCACCACCGGGAACACAACACTAGGTTATTATGGCCGCGGTATTCTGTAGGGCGGAGGTACTTCCCCAGTCAGACTGCTCAATTTGGGACGGGAGATACCGTCGTGTCCTGCCTCCTCTCAAGGACTACAGCGTAATTATAAGCTTATTTCGAATACATAGGGAAAAAGAAAGAATCATCTCGGGCGGGACTCGAACCCGCAGTCTTTCCCTTACAGGGGGAATGCCTTGACCAATTCGGCTACCGAGACACCGCCCGATGTGATTAAAATTTCCCATCTTATACGTCTTTAAGGCGACGGTGGAGTCATCTACCAATTTTCTTACGAACTATCGGAATCAATGAATGAATCATTTTTAAACATTGATTTTTGATAACTAATCTTTGTTATGATATGCTTGTGTTGTGTTATACATTTTGTAAAGTTGAAATCATAACGAATTAAGTAAGAAGGTAGGTATATTAAATAAAAACACTGTAGGGGAATCTACATTTATTTTTTTCTAAACATGGAAATATATGATGAAATGTTATCCCATTAAAATTTTTCGATTGTTTATCTTTACAATTGGTACATCCTTGCATACAAAGAGGGAAAAAATCCTATTCATTATTTTAATAAAATTGATGGATTAGTTTAGTTTTAACTACGGTGATGATTACCGCCGTTGTAATAAGATTCTATATTGATAATAAGATTTATTGAAATCGTGGATGTATGTTTGTTAGGTACTTAATTAAACCACACAACGGTAGAACGAATCTGGATGAAAATTAGCAGAGATAGAGAATTAAAAAAAAGTAATCCTTCATGATCCAATCATTTCAATTCAAAAAATCCAAGAAATCCATACTAATATTATAAATGCAGAATACAGTAAATCTGTATGTTATAAAGTATTATGACAAAAACTCAAGACAATCAATATAAATGTTCCAAACGTAACAATAACAAAACTCAACTAAATCTGATAATAAAAACTACGAAATTAAAATGTACAACAGTCACTGTGACGCGGACGCTACTGCAGGACGAGAGCGGGGCATCGCGCGGAGAATCGGGAGGAGGGTTGTTTGCAAGGCCAGGTGCCATGTTAACTCGCACGAGCTATAGCTACTTATACACACATCAGTCATGAACATGATTATACTCTTAATTTCCATTTATTATTTTAACACTTGTCTGCTCAACCGTACTGAATCGAATATCATGACATAAGGAGAAACTATGGGGGCAACGCGGCCGGGGGCAAAACGGAATAACAAATTTTTCAATGTGGTGGCATACCGGCCGGGGGCAACCCGGAATGGGAGCATAACGGCCGGACCCCACCAGGAAAGCCACGCAACCAGGATCAGTGCGAGTAAAGTGCAATACGTCACTACTCTATTACGTCTAATTATTTAAACAAAAACAAAAATCAAACTACACAAATGGATCAGTTATACCTAGCTGGATTTTCAGCTTGGAACTACTCTGTTTCATCGTAGTTTAGATGTTGCAACCAATTTGTAAGCATTTTTTTGCATTCATATCTCGATTTTGAGTACAGGGTTATGCTTCTATTAGCTCTATTGTACAGTCTTGGACCCTGGACGCAGTACTGGCAGTAGTATGTACAGAAAGGACCTGGTTGATTTTTCACACAGCGGTAGATTATCTATAGTCTGAAAGAGAGCATTATTTTCTATTCCGGGAATAGTTTCCTGTGGGTCTCGGCAGATCTGCGGGCTACAGCTAGTAAATGCCGTTGGTAATCTTGTCCACTGTAAGGCGCCACTGTCAATATTCCTCAGATTCCATATCTTATCCATTCTTGTCTCTTCACTAATCCACTACGACATTCGCTTCTTGGATCTTATCTAAGCGCCTTAGTTCATTTCAGCGCATTATGTAATATCTAAGTACCTATAGCCAATACGGTACTAGTCCATACTCCGACACTAATATCATAAATGCTTCTGTCTGTCTGTTTGTCTAAGGTAAGCCTAATCCACTGAACTGATTTTAATGGAATTTAGTATTGGGGTAGATGTTTGGTTGCGATAACCGATATCCACGCGGGTGGAGCCGTGGGCAAAACGTTTCTAGTTCTTTCATATATTATATGTAGGTATGGTGACAAAACGAAAACAGGTTCTGGGGTGCATAATAAATGTCTTATTGTGCCACCTTATACCGTTTTATCTATTCTATGCCTATACTTACATAGACGGCGTGCAGTTTTAGTCGGTATTTAAGTCAAAACGATAAGTAAGGTAACTTGTATGAAAAAAAATTGTGACGTCATAAAATTTTATAGTCAAATCAGTTCCTATTATAGGATGGGTGGATGATTAGATTTAAATAAAAACTATAAAATAAGAACCGACGCGGCGATGTAATTTTTACCGCTCTTTTACCATTCTTGATATAATAAGCTCGGTTGGAGAATTTATTTTAAGTATAGGATAATACCCAATTCGAATGTTTCTATTTTTTTTGTAAGATATTCAAGAATAATATTACTTAATACTTAATACTTTCCTATTATTTGTTTGGCACCTAAGTTATTTAAAAAGAATTGTCCGTTAAATCATTCTGTCTTTAGTTGTCAATGAATATGGATAAAAAAGATATACAGCCTTAACAGGACCTTTGGCGAAGGTTAGCAGGTTCGAATCAGGTTTGGTTACAACTCAGTATTATTTATTTACGAGCATGTAGTACTCGGTACTGTTTTGGATGTATTAAGTAGGTAATTAAGGTGTCATTTATCTAGATATTTATTACAATAGCCAACTCGTAATCCTATGGGGTTTTACAGGGTGGAAGACTTCGACTTTACCTGGAGGAAAAGTTCGCTAAATACTGGAGATGGCAAATTACACTCAAATTCAAAAATAAGGCATTTCGGCTAGCACCTCAACCGCCATCTGCCGAGCAAGTTGAGGGTGGCAAGTTTTCCTGCATGAGAGAGTCACTGGAATCATAATTGCCCAGGGCGCCTAAAGCTTCTTTTTCTTTTTCTTTATCAACGCTATCTAGACCCATTGTAAGCTTAACAAGCTTGTGTTATGGAATCTAGAATACGAATAAAAGTACTTAGATATTTTTTTTGTAAATACATACATATTATATATAGAATGTAAATAGCCATATTCATGCATACATACTTTTGCACTGAGCGGGAATCGAATCCGCGACTCCTGTGGAGCAGTCGCATTTACTACCACCACGCCACAGACAGACACAGTTACAGACAGCTTCTGGACCAAACAATACGATATGAACAAACTAGTAATAACGACTAATAACATCATAGGGAAAATACCATCCATCCATATACTCACGCCTGTAAATTCCCTAAGGGGCAGGCAGATGTGTATTAACACCCACGTGTCGCCATTATGATTTTCGGTCCCACATACTAGAAGGCGAGCATATTGCCAGTAAGCAGGCCTTTGTATTGGCCTGTATGTTTACTGTCGGATGGAGAAGAGCCTTTTAGGACACCTACAGTAGCAGATGAGGTGGTTCTATCCTACTCCATGGGGAACCAACACGACACTGAAAAAGTACAAGGTGTCTTATTCAATAGATTTAAAAAATATATCCCTTGAAGGATTTTTTATAGCATTAAGTATGCTAACTATACAAATCGAATACATAGGGAAAAAGAATCTTCTCGGGCGGGACTCGAACCCGCAGTCTTTCCCTTACAGGGGGAATGCCTGACCAATTCGGCTACCGAGACACGCCCGATATGATTCAAATTTCCCACCTTATACGTCTTTGAGGCGACGTAGCGTCATCTACCGATTTTCTTACGAACTATCGGAATCAATGAATGATGTTACAATCATTTTTAAACATTGATTTTTTGATAACTGCGCCCAAACAATTGAAGGAATTTTTATAGCATTAAGTATGCTAACTATACAAATCGAATACATAGGGAAAAAGAGTCTTCTCGGGCGGGACTCGAACCCGCAGTCTTTCCCTTACAGGGGGAATGCCTGACCAATTCGGCTACCGTAAGTAAGGGAAAGACTCGAACCCGCAGTCTTTCCCTTACAGGGGGAATGCCTGACCAATTTGGCTACCGTAAGTAAGGGAAAGACTGCGGGTTCGAGTCCCGCCCGAGAAGATTATTTTTCCCTATGTTTTCGATAAATATATCCCTGATTACCCCATAGGAGTACAAGTATGAATATTTGAGTTCCGAGCAAATAATCAGTTCATGATTGCTGATGGAAATTTGCACGAAAATCGAAGCTTTCGATTTGCATAACGAATCGCGTCGGTATGTTTCCACCAAAACAAAATGTACAGTAGATGAATACATAACAATAAAAGTAATTCGACTTGATGAGGGAGGGCCAGAGTACACTGGGATTTCCTTTTTCAATTTGGGGCAGGCTGACTGAGGATGAGGAACTGCTTTATAACACTTGCTTGTATGATTTGTGCTGTGTGAACCTTTAACCTTTGTACAAATAGAATCTATGGAGCGTTTTGGTATTTTATTTGTGATGGTGTAAAAAACAAATTGAAATTCTATGCGAAGTTTTATTACCAACTAGCTATTGCCCACGACTCCTCCCGCGAGGATGTTGGTTATCGCGACCAAACATAGTCTCAATGTCTAAATATATCCCTATACCAAATTTCAACCAAATCGGTTCAGTGGTATAGGCATGAAAGCGTAACATACAGACAGACAGACAGAGCTACTTTCGCATTTATAATATTAGTATGGATGTAAAACCGAACTAATCTTGGATATAATTTGTACTTTGAACTAGTTTCAAGTCGAGATCCAGGATAGTATAATTTAAGCACTAGGAGGTAAATAAATATAATAATCTACGACACATTAAACAGCGTTATCTAGACCCAAAGTAAGCATTGCCTGCTTGTATTGTGTAATCTAGAATGCAAATAAACATACTTAGATATTGTTTATGAAAATTTGTTGCTATTATGCATATAATCACCCAAACCAATGCAAACGCATACAAATATTCAAATAGTAAACCTGCGTCCCTTGCATAGCAGTCCAACGCTCTACGCCATAAATGCCGTAGGTTAGGCCAATCTCAGTAATGTTAAAATTGATAAGAAAACAGTCGTCTTAGTCGGCCATTTTTATTTAACTTGCTAATCATTATTCCGCTCATGTCCCGATACAAAGGCTCCAGACATTTCCTTGGCACATCTCGGCTGTTGCTGAGTGGGCAGGTCTATAAATGATACTTGCTCCTTGTCTGTCCCACTACTTGAACAATAAAATTGTTGGGTTCGGGGAAATTCGTGTGGAAGTTATTTTTAGTTAGGAAGATTTTGTTTTTAATAGTCCATAGAACCGAAATATGGTTTAGTCCACTCTCGACCCCTCGACCCCCAATAAATAATGTGTCCACTGGACCCCTAGGGATGAGAGTGGATAGCTTTAGATTGTAAATGGGACTAGTCCTTGAAGACTTATGTAACATAGTAATTTAGTTATATCTGTAACTAAATTACTTATAACTTAACAGTAGTATTTTACTAAAATGCGGGCCTGGAAGATATTGGACCATGTTTATTTGTATAAGGAGTTTACGAGGCCTAGCAAACTAGTAGATGCATTGCAAAATAATAAATAAGGTTCTCGCAGGGTTAGCAAATTAGATGGCAGTCGTCAATATACAATGAAATACAATAAGTGGACTCACCTGAAGTCCCCTTATTGGTTCCAACAAACTTTGAATGCAAAAGGGAAATCGCTAGGGTTATGGAACATGTCTGCCACTTAAGGTGCTTACCAGAGACGATGCTTTAAAGCGAATGGGTGGATTCTACGAACGTAATAATCGCAGCCCCACACCACCCCGCACACATGTCACTAAAGTGATTATAATATAAAAATATGGGAAAAGATGTCTGTATAAAAATCATGATCATCATTTTTACTCGTTGAAACGATGGAGCGACCTTCTAATACGAGTCCATGGTGTCTATTATCTTTCTCGATCGTAAATTGTACACCTCATTATTTTCCAAGCCGCACGTTGCTTTTACCCTCAAGAAAGTGTAGGGTCTTATTACAATATCGGTTCCAAATTGTTAACATTAAGTTTATTAATATGCTTTTCGATGTTTTCGGAATCTCTTTTCTCTTCTGCCTGTGCTTTTGCAAATTTAAAAAGTTTCATTATCAACATTTTGATGTTTTGAAGTGCCATATCTAGCCTCAGCTGTTTGGCCGTGATTAAACAACAAATACTACTTTTTTTATATAAAGGACCCGTCAATTTGACCTCACCTCGCTTGATGGTAAGCTAGTAATCTTGTAAAGAAGGTCACCATTATAAACACGTACCATGTTAACAATGATGAAACTCAGCTTGACAACCTCATCAGCCTTTTCACGCCCCGCTTAGAGGACCTGGAACTGTAGGAAGAAGGAAACATGTGAGCTGGCAGGGAGTTCCAGGTTTTAATGGTGTGGCATAGGAATGAGTCATCGAACCATTTGGATATACATAACCTTCACACACTTTTACATTTAATTTTCTAATATTAAGTAAGATTCCAAAGTTAAATGTAGGTACTGTGAAGTATATGTAAGGTTTGAATTTGCAAAACAAGATTACATTTCCCTACTTAAATCTAATCTAAAGGCTTAGCCGGAACTTAGAAAATACTCAAGGTTCGGGAGCACGCCGCCCGTCTAGTTAACTGGCATCCACGAAATCGAATATCGGTAAAGTAATGAGTTTTCAAGCACCATTTGATGGAGTTTCGGAGCTTCGGAGTAAATTCACCAAAGCTTACTCTTTCGACTCGCTATTTTTGAAGCTGGGGATGAAGTTAGATTTCATTAATTAAACATCAAATTTGAGAGTCATTCAATATAGCCTAACTAGCTTTCGCCCGCAGCTCGGCCCGTTAAGATGTCGGTTAACGCGACCAAACATAGCCTATTTTTGTTAATCCAGGGTGTCCGCTAACTCCACATCAAATTTCATTAGTATCGTTTTGAGTATAGAACCTAGTACACATAATGCATATATATATTTCCCAACATTCTACACAACGCTATCTAGACCCATGGTAAGCATAGCTTAACTAGCTTGTGTTATGGAATCTAGAATGCGGATAAACATACTTAAATACTTTTTTTTGTTTATACATACATATTATAGATAGAAACATCCAGACCAATGCAAATAGCCATATTCATGCATACAAATATTTGCACTGAGCGGGAATCGAACCCGCGCCTCCTGCGTGGCAGTCGCGTGCACTACCGCCACGCCACAGACACACGAAATTGGTAGGACATGTATGGCTCTAACATCATAAACACCTTAGATGTATAATTAATATGTTACATGTTCAACAATAAAATGATTTGATTTGATTTGATTTGATTTGATTTGATTTGATTTGATTTGATTTGATTTGATTTGAGTTGAGTTGATTTGATTTGATTTGATTTGATTTGATTTGATTTGATTTGATTTGATTTGATTTGATTTCATTTGATTTGATTTGATTTGATTTGATTTGATTTGATTTGATTTGATTTGATTTGATTTGATTTGATTTGATTTGATTTGATTTGATTTGATTTGATTTGATTTGATTTGATTTGATTTGATTTGATTTGATTTGATTTGATTTGATTTGATTTGATTTGATTTGATTTGATTTGATTTGATTTGATTTGATTTGATTTGATTTGATTTGATTTGATTTGATTTGATTTGATTTGATTTGACTTTTATACAATAATAATAACGGGAATTAACGCGATCATTATTGTATATCATTGAACGTGAGAGTTTAAAGTTAGTTTATTACACTTTTTCTCTTGATAGATAATTTATTAAGAACAATGAATTCCATAATTTAAATGTGTAATAGAATAATTCTCAATAAATAAAAATTTATATTGACAAGTACCATTGACCTGAATGAGTATTTAGTTGTGCTGTTGTTAGTGTTAGTTTATTATGTATGAGAGTGTCTAATAATTATTATTTCTGTTATATTTCAGGTAAGTTTTGAAACATTCAAGTATCAAGATTGTGCCATATCTTTTGAGTAAGTACCTATCATTATTATATAGGTGGATTAGAGGACGACTAGTATCATGCACCACTCTGTAACAATTTAAAAGTGCAAAATCGGTAGAAAAATCGGGGATATCCATATATATACTCTGAAATCGCAGAAAAAACTTTATATTTCGGTATTTAGGTAGAACAGAGCCCATATCGGTAGAAATACCAAAAATCGGTAGGTTCGAGACCACTAGTTGCACATCATTAGGCAATGTTAGATTGCAAGGAAAGGTGCGGGGTGGGGGTGACGCGACAACGCTGTGTGGGCGCACCGCCGCACTGACAGATTTCGTTCTTTAATACGTTCGGGTTTTGCTGACGTTACTTTAAATTTTTTGGAGCTGGCGGGAACGATTTTTAAATTGAAGAATTAAATTTTTTATTGGAGCTGCTGGGAATAATATGTCAAAGTACCTAAACAATATTTTGGAGCTCTAGGGAATGAAATTAGTAAATGTGGCTTTGTTTATTATTTTAATATAAACATCCGTGGAGCTCCTGGTAATCAATGTATGAAAATATGAATTTTAGAGAACAATAGATTTGGAGCGCACGGGAATAAGCCATCGCAACCAAAGGAATGATCGCCGAGCCACTTGGTTCTTGATGGAATTATTTCATTCTTGATGACATTATCATCATTATAGCACCAGCCTCACGGCTCCATGGTCTGATTGCATTTGAGGGTTTCATCTCAAAGTTTAGAGTTAAGGCTTTTCCTCATAGTGGCAGACAAACACACGACACACCTGATGGAAAGTGGATACCTTGTCCTATGGATATGTCCAACACCAGGGCCTCGATTCTGCTAAAGCCAAACCGCCACCGCCATTGCAAAAAACGGCTTTAAATATTATACTTTAAAGCGATGCAGTTAAAGTTCAAAATAAATGACTTTTTGCAGAGTAATTGAAAAAGTGTTTTCATTTAATTTTGGTCTTTAGGTGTATAGAAATAAAGTCTTAAATTTATTGTCATTTTTTGCAGTGACTGCGGTACCCCAATGCTTTAGTAGAATCGAGGGCTAGGCGCATCACACTCACGCTACCAACCCCGTAAGTACCGTATAATGCCCTTCTTGGAAAACTCCATCCACTGCGCATCTCTCTCTTTAATCTCTTGCTCGCACTGAATTTTGTTATAAATAAAAGCACATTTAAAAAAGGAGGATGATCGAGTTCACTGAGATTCTTGCTGGTATCTTCTCAGTAGAACCAACCCAGCGAACCAGCGAAAGAAACATTTTCAAATTATTTATTTTAATTAATCTTGACATTTCTGACACTAATTGTACAATTCTGACGTTCATAATGTGCTCTTTATGTGCCTAAAATGAATAAATGAAATTGATTCTTGATTCTTCGATTCTTTGCACGGTCTTGAGACCATAGTTATTCTGTGTGTGATATTAAATTTCTTCGACTATTTTCTTGCCATCGTACACAAAGTAATTATGACAAAAGCATTCACATATTCTCTTACAAAAAATCGCAAGAAATGCTCACGGTGCAGTGCACCGAAATTAGCACAAGATGTTAAATTAAATTGCTTTAGCTATTACGATTTGTGACTTATTGCGCGAATTGTAGTTGAAATGAAATAACATTTTACAAACCATTTATAATTTCTGTTATTTTAATAATACTCTCGAGACACCAAAATTACCGAAATATACATCCGTATATTTTGGTAATTTTGGTGGCGGAACCTTAAAACTTTGACAATAGATAAACTAAAAAAAAACACACAAGTGCGAGTCGCGCTCAAGCATTAAATGTTCCGTACATATTATTAATTGGATTCAGAGACGATACATAAACCGTAATATAATATTTTTTTTTTATTTTTTTTATTTAATTTATTTTAACAAAAAACATTTACATGCATGACATACATTACATAGCCCCGCAAAACCGTGACTTAGAAATTTGGCTACGTACCCACTCGACCTCCAAGATTCTACCCCCTCACAAACGTACTCACTGGACCCTCACTTTTAGGTCCCACTGGACCTCCTTCAAAATATAATAATTAATGTGCCCACTCGACCTCTTCTTAAGTGCCCACTGGACCTTCAAAATTAAATAAATTTGATTTATTCAAAGTTTCAAAACGTTAAAGACCTATTTCCAAGAAAATCATGAGCTTTATTCTGCAATAATTCTATCACATCATTCATTACTACCACCACATTTACAAAGGCACACACAGAGTCTAGAGTCTACACCTGGATCTAAAGGCCAAAATACACGAAATCTAAAGCCCGTTAATTAGGAACCTCTATCTTTACCAATCACGTTCTCATTACCCGCCACAAAGCACTCAAAGGCTTTTCTCATAGCTGTTGATTCAATTACCTGTGGTAAATAAGGATAAATAGAACTATTTTGACGTTGCCAATGAGTTTGTATTGGTATTGTTTTGTATCAAAGATACCTTTCAGATACGTATTTATTTCGTACATTGTACAGGAGCCCGTTCAGTACAAACGTTTTGAAAACGCGTGATTTCAATACTTATCAAAAATTAGAATCTAATTGAAAATTAAAGAAATCTTTTGATTCTGAATTTACACCCTCACAAAGGCGAAGTTAGGTTTTTTTTGACAGCTCATACAGAATACCAATGTTGATCATACGGAATCTTGTAGTAAAGAGAACAGAAAGAAGTCGTTATTTCAAATTAGACAAACTATAGTTATGAGTACGTTACGTTTGGTCAAGCCTAATGAGGCCCCAGTATGAAACAGTTCTCACTGAACAATTCTGAGGTAGCCGTGAGATTACTGTAGTGAGCAGACCTAAGCCTATTGATATTTTAGCTTCGGCGGCTTTGTAGGATTTAGCTGCTAGAATTTATGTGGCTATTTTTGTTTAGAGTTTGTTTGTTTGTTTTTGAGTTTAGACTGGCGCCTGCAAATTCTTGAGGGGGATTTTTGGTGCCATGTTTGATATGATTTTTAAAAATATTTCTCTCTCCATTTCTATTTGGGGTTGGCTCTCCTCGTCATTCTTCGCCAAGCTTGTCGGTTTTAAGTCGTCAAATCGTCTAGTTGGGCTTTCTTCAGGTCGCTGCTGATCACAGACATCCAAGTGTGAGGGGGTCTGCCTCGTTTTCTCGGCCCGGTGTTGAGATCCATGACCTGTCTGGTCATGCTTCAGATCTTCTCATCACATGCCCATACCACATAAAACGAAACTCGGATTCGGACTTTCTCTTCAGTTGGCCTGATCTTAAAGCATCCATGGATATGTATATTTTTCACCCTGTCTGCAAGGTAACATCACCTGCCCATCTCAGCATCTTCATCTCCGTCGTCTGCAGTTTTGTGGTATGGATCTTCTTCACTGGCCAGCCTATTTACGGAGCCGAGTGGCTCCGTAAATAGGGGCCGGACAAACTGCCATGGCTACATAATAATCTAGCTTTTGACCGCGAGTCGGACCGCGTGGATGTCGGTTATTACGACTAAACATAGCTTATGTCCGTAGTCTAATCTACCCCTGTAGGTACCTCAGCAAAATCGGTTCAGTGGTTTACGCGCGAAAATGTAACAAATATACAGACTTAGAATACTTTCGTATTAATAATATCAGTATAGATTAGATTATCTGCCATGTTATGGCTTTTCCAATAAATAATGGTGTTAAGCAATATTGTGACTTTGATCATCGACTTTTCGTCTACGTTCACATATGACCACAGAGTTTGGACCCACGGCCGCGTCGGACCCGCTATTAAACATCGTGTTTCGTCTGACCCGATTTATTTTGGACTTGAGGGAGCAGATGGTAGCGTCTTGGAAAAGTCATAACCACCCAAAAAAATAACAAAAAGAGGACATTCCTATGCCGCACCATTAAGACCTGGAACTCCCGGCCAGCTCCCAGTCCTACAGTCCTACAGTCCCGGGTCCTTTAAGCGGGGCGTGAAAAGGCATCTGATGAAGCCATCAAGCTGAGTGCCACCACTGTTAACATTGTACAGTAAGCTTCAGAGAAAAGGAACCCCCCTTGATAATGGTTTTATCCTCAAGGGGGGTTCTTTTTATCTGAAACTTACTGTACATGTTTACGCTGGTGACCCTCTTTCCGAGACTTTGCCTTTAGCTTACCATGAGGCGAGGTGAAGGCAAATTGACGTGACTTTTATAAAAAAAACCCTGGGCGCAACCTGGACTAATGCAATCAAGACACAACATCCTAAGGATGAGGAGAAAATAATAAAATTGTAGGTAGTAAATTTTCAATCATAAATTCCTACACAGTATGTGTCCGGGTCACTAGCTCGGCTATGTAGGAGCGATTGACGAAGATTTGTCTCGTTAGCATGACGTACGACACAACAAAAGGTCGGCATTCGGGACGGTTGGATATATTTCATGCGTTTATCTCACGGTATGTTGACACGTAGACTACTAATAGGATATTGCTACAATTTCTTTATAATATTTTTCCTTTTTTTTTTTTCCCCTTAGTCGCCTTGTACGATACCGTATGGGATGAATTCTAATTTTAATCTCTTGTAATCCTGTATATTTTTTTCTAGAAAATGTCTTGCGAATAATGAGCTCTTCCAATTAGTCCTACCCTCTCCTTTCCTATACAAGACAACACGTGCATGGCTTAAACGTCACCGGTGAATCATTTCTATACCTGGAACTCTGTGCCAGGCCAACTCACTTATTTCCTTCTTCCCACAGTCCCGGGTCCTTTAAGCGGGGCGTGTAAAATCATCTGATGAGGCCGCCAAGCTAAGTGCCACAATTGTTAACATGGTACGTGTTTGTAATGGTGACCCTCTTTCTGAAACTTTGCGCCTTTAGCTTACTATCAGGCGAGGTGAAATCGAATTGACGTAACCTTTTATTAAAAAAAAAACGAGAATACCATTTTTAACAGATTAAGCGCAGAGCAGCATGAAGGGTGGATCCTTTTTACGCATAAAAACATTTACGTGGAACACCAACTCACGATTTTATGGTTTTATGCGGATGAATTAGAAAAGATACGTGAAATACCAACCACGCACAATTCCACAAATGCAAAACACCACCTTATAAAGTTAGAAGTTTACCGTAAACATTAGAGTGATTTATATGAATTTTGAGGGTTTATTTGAGTGATTTTTGAAAATCATAAACAAATATTTAGGCATCTGTTGATTGAAACGATTCTCATTGCATTAGCTTGATAATTTACTTACTGTAACAGAACTTGTTAATGTTTGCTAACCGAGGTGAGCGATGTCCAAAGGGTTTGTGTCACGATTCAGTTTACTTACCTTCTCGTTAAGCGTGAGGACATTACACAATGTAAGTGAAGAGTTATTTGTAGAATTTTATGGCGACTGAGTAAGTCTTCTCCTGGCTTGAATGAAACATCAAATGAATATCAAACGAACATAATTATATTTTTTTAAGGTTCAATAGTTATTAAATAGATTTATCCATTTTGAACGAAAAATAATCCCGCATAAATTTTCTTGCTGGGATCTTCTCAAGTTGGGGTCCATTTGCTGAACATAAAGAAGCCTTTAGTAGTTTTAATTTTAGAGTTCTTTAATTGCTGTTTTAATGGTATTATGTATGTTTTTTTTTGGTTTGAGTATTTTTTTTACAGGTTCAAGCGGTACTTACTAAAAAGATTCAACGTCTATCAGCGTTGTTCCCAGACGCATAAAAAGCTCTTGATTTGCCTTATCTTGGCTTTTGCGGGAGGGACTGCCATCTAACTTGCTAACCCCCAGAGTAAAGTTTACTAAAATTTACGTCCACCCCCTACGTCCTACACCTCTAATCAAATGATGACAGTTAAGAACATTGCTGATAGAAGCTGCAGGTCTACCACTAAGCTATATAAGTAACTGCAAGTAACAACAGCATAAGTAACTTCGTAATCCTATATAAATAACAAGATTACAAGGTTACATTTGCAGTTGGTGGTATGACAGCCGTTCAATAATTGACCAGTTTAGGAGTTTATACGGGCTCTGTACCTACTAATGCGAATGGATCTAACCTCAAGGGATAAATTACTCACATCGGTGCGCAAGCGCCGGTTAGTGCTACTTGCAACTGACATTATTCATGTTGACAATCTACGGCCCCTTGCATCTTGAGATTATTGCTAGGGCTGTCACTTAATGTGGGGTTGAGATTGGGACCTATTTAACATGGTATTCAATTTAAATCCGAGAAGCAGCACTTTGTACATAACATTAAGAGTAAAACAAAATAATAAAAAAAACATTATGTAAATAAGATTAAGAATAAAATAAAATCATTTAAAAACTAGGAACCCAACTTTTGCTGAAAAAATTTAAACAAGTTTGATAACAGGTGGTACACATAATTTTTTATTTATTTTATGATTTTAGCAAATGAATGAATTAATTATAATACATATAAAGAAGTTAATAATCTAAAAAAAAAACTTTCCTTTTATTTTTAACTAGCTTTTGCCCGCGGCTCCGCCCGCGTGGATGTCGGTTATCGCGACCAAACATAGCCTATATCCTTTCTCAATGTCTAATCTACCCCTATACCAAATTTCATTAAAATCGGTTCAGTGGTTTAGGCGTGACAGCGTAACACACAGACAGACAGGCAGAGTTACTTTCGCATTTATAATATTATTATGGAATTATGGAATTATGGATTATGGATTATGGATTATGGATTATGGATTATGGATTATGGATTATGGATTATGGATTATGGATTATGGATTATGGATTATGGATTATGGATTATGGATTATGGATTATGGATTATGGATTATGGATTATGGATTATGGATTATGGATTATGGATTATGGATTATGGATTATGGATTATGGATTATGGATTATGGATTATGGATTATGGATTATGGATTATGGATTATGGATTATGGATTATGGATTATGGATTATGGATTATGGATTATGGATTATGGATTATGGATTATGGATTATGGATTATGGATTATGGATTATGGATTATGGATTATGGATTATGGATTATGGATTATGGATTATGGATTATGGATTATGGATTATGGATTATGGATTATGGATTATGGATTATGGATTATGGATTATGGATTATGGATTATGGATTATGGATTATGGATTATGGATTATGGATTATGGATTATGGATTATGGATTATGGATTATGGATTATGGATTATGGATTATGGATTATGGATTATGGATTATGGATTATGGATTATGGATTTAGCTGCAAAATGTATTACGATACTTATTCTTTTACTACTTAGTTTAGGATACTTATTGAATTGGAATATTTTGTCAGCGGTCCTTCGAAAGGCAGACGACCTTTGTTTACATTTTAACAGACCATAGTCCAGTCACTTTAAGCCGTTCGGACTAAATACCCAACGAGGTGCAGTCGCAACTGCAGCTACAATGTTTTAGAATACTTAGCACCAAAATTGTACTTATATTTAGATGCATATGGCTGCACTTCTATAGTTATATTTTCTCATAAACCAACCAGAAGATAATTTTGTCTACATACATACATACAATCACGCCTTTATCCCCGGACGGTTAGGCACAGGTGAATTAACACCCTCATTACACCAATCATTGGATTCGGTCCCACGTAACAGGAGTGAGCCTATTGCCGCCTTCCGGGCACTATTGTTGACTCAAGCCATGCATCTTAGGCTGAGTCTGGGCTGTATATATTTTTCTGATGTTAAACAGCCTTCCTTAGTCGCCTTGTACGACACCGCATGGGAAGTGATGGGGTGGATCACATTCTACTCTGCCGGGGACCGCGCGCTACTGATACAAAATTAATGAAGTGGGATTCAGTTCAGTTTCTATGTCGCGGCAGCCCTAGTTCGGTAAATAATCTTGACCCAAAAACCGGTCACACACAAAACCGCTCGATGACGTAAATACCTCTTTGATCGGCGCTGACTGCAAGTTCATTATTTTAACGCCATTATTTTGGTTTAACACAATATTTGTTTTATAAATTAACGTTAAAATAGAAATACCGATAGGTCTATTTTGGAAAGTAACTCAAGGTTATTAAGGTAAGTAACGTAAATCGCGACGAAAATTAACAAAATCATGAATACCTAATCATGATTTTGTTAATTTTCGTCGTCAACATTTCGTTTTCATTTAATTTAGCTATATTTTGTTCGAATTTCATTTTTATGCGAGAAAGAAAGAAATTAGGTATGTATTCATACATAAACCTACGAAATACAATAGCAGAATAATAAGAAAAGAAAAAATAATACCAACAAATTATTATAAATGCGAAAGTAACTCTGTCTGTCTGTATATTACGCTTTCACACCTAAGCCAGTGAACCGATTTTGATGGAATTTGGGAAAGGGGTAGATTAGACATCCGATATCCACGCGGGCGGAACCGCGGGCAGAAGCTAGTGTTTCATAATTTTATATCCATTGAGAACAATAGTTGGAAGTACAGCTCGACGTAGTTACCTAATGACGTCTGACGTCTAACAGTTCGCGTTTAACCTTTCCGGGATTCGGACACCTCTGAACATGCTCTTTGACATTAATTACGTACTAAAACATAATACACTGTTATAAAAATTTACACTAATTTTCTAAGCTCCCGGTTGAATGCGGAATATGTTTTACTTACTGGTTGAAAGTGGAAAAAATATTCACTGATAGAATGAATATCAGTTAAAAGCGGAAGGACCAAAATTTTAATTATTTTTGCATCAATCCAAAATCACAAACCATAAATATTGGTCCTTCGAAACCAAAATAAGTGTTGTGATTTTTGTACACATAAGTGCAGCTGTGGTTTAGTTAAATAGTGTAACAGCAGTGAGCAGCAGATTGTAACAGGAAAAAACAATCAGGTTATTGACGTCAATGTTGCGGTTATTTCGTGTGGAGTTTCCAAGTAAGAGTTACAATAATTTTACCGAAATTACTATAAAAACCCCCGTTAACCCTCCAGCTAAGTTAAATAATATTATTTTTGAATGAATTTTTTATAGCATTTATTATGCTAACTTTTAAGTTCGAAAAACATCGGAAATTGAAACATCGGAGTTCAAGTGAGACTTGAACTCACGACCTTTCCCTTACAGGGGGAATGCTTTTCCAACTAAGCTATTGAGCCACACCTGAATCATTTCAAATTTTCTTTCTCTTTATATCCGTCTTTAAGGACGACGGTGGGGCCATCTACCAACATTATTACGAACTGTTGGAAATTCTTCATTATTCCGATGTTTTTCGAATATTGTCTTCATTATATTTAAAGTACCTCCATATTTATTAATCGAAGTGGGAATGATTGCACCAGGAATCTATACGCGTATAATTTGCCTCATCAGATGACTTTATTGGGGCAAATTTTATATTATGTACATGTTATGCCGTGTTGGTTCCCAGTGGAGTAGAACAGGACCAGTCCAGCTCTTCCTGTGGGTGCCGTAGAAGGCGACAAAGGGATAGGGCTGTATATATCCGACAGTAAACATACAGCCCAAGACAAAGTGCTCGCTAGATGGCAACAGGCTCCTATTGCGTGGGACCGAAAATCATACATATCTGGCGAAACGTGGGTGTTAAAACACCTCTGCCTACTTCTTAGGGGTTTTACAAACGTGAGTATATGTTTGTATGTATGTAAATATACTCCACAAATTCAATTAATTTAATGCTTTAATGCTATTGTTAATCAATGTTTGTATGTATGTTACTCAATCACACTCAAACGGCTGAATGGGGTAAGGAGGCGTTCGGGACCGGGATCACGGTCCCGGATTCCCTTTATAAAACAAACATTATTTTTAAGGAAAATTTTGGGACCACAAAAAAAGAAAATTAAAGTACAGTTAACAAAAAACCTGACGTCACTACATAGGGGTCTGGCTGAAATTTTTGATAGATTATAATCTAGAATAATATTATAGACTCCTTTTATCCCTGTAATATGTTTCCATGGAAACTACACTATGTTTATATGTATACTCACGCCACTGTATACGCTAAGGGTAAGCTGAGGTGGATTCACAATATGCCAACATTGTTTATCACTTCCATCTGATAGGGTCGAGTTAATTACCACTAAATGGGTTGTATGTTAGACGAAGAATAGCCCATCTCTTAGTTACTTTGTACGATATTCACATGAAGAAATGGAGTGTTTTTTAATTTGCTAACCATTACTATACCTGGCAATAAGGCTGTACCTCGGTATGGAAAACGAGAGTAATATTTTAGAACGTAACCTTTTGTAATAATGAAACAACTAAAAGATTATTTTTATGTGTTGAAAATCTCGTCCAATTTGGTCCTTCAATTCAATTCAATTCAATTCAATCATTTATTTGCTTCGAATATGGTAGCCGGGTCTGGAAAAAATGCCCAATTAATGGTTATAATTTCATCCACTATTATGTAGAACTCATTAAATAGTTGGTGAAATATAGTAATAAGAATGTCTACCCTTTTAGGAATATACAGGCTCACGCCTCTATTATAAAAAAATATCCAATACAACTTTCACCCACAGAAAATCATAATATGGGTACAAAAAATATAGGTACAATAAAAAGGTATGATAATATTGTGAATGACTGAGAGTTCCCGTAATTTGCACTCATCAGTAATGACACATAGACCGCAATGAATACGGGAAAATGGGGCCACAGTGACGGCGGAGTACGTTACTATACCCCGTCCATTATATTATTGTATTTTAGACAGATGGAAGTAGTGATTGCAAGATAATTTTAAATATCGATAAAGTTAAAAAACCCGATTAGAAAAACCATAATATAAAAATATAGGTAAGTATCATGATTTCATGTATAATTATTACATTATACATAATAATAAAGCAGCAATACTAAAATCAATAAAAAATATTTTTTAGAATCGATGTATAAACACCCGACACCGGGAATATCGCTGAATATTCTAAACACCTCTGCGTACCCATTCGAAGTGGTATGAATAATGGCATGTAATATTGCAGCACTCGCGGCTGATTTCCTGGTATTTATTAACGAAATCTTTATGAAATTTAAATGGGACCATTTTGCCAATAATATATAAATAAAACCGAAATATAATTTTGTAACTCCGTCTACATTTATGACGGAGCCATGCGCGTACAAAGTAAGGTAATATTTTTAATTATTTTCTGTACATAGTCGATATCGATTATGACATTTTCTACTACGACTAACTACATCCCTAAATTTGCTTTCTGGTTGACGTGACGTTGTCAGTGAAATATGAAGTATTGGCGTCTAATTTTTGTTCGCATTTTTAGGTATTGACGCTAGCACAAAGTTATATCGACAACTGTCAGTGAGCTGTCTAAAATACAATAATATAATGGACGGAGTATAGGCAACAATTAATTAATATCCTCCATACAAAGTTCCAGACTTTGAATAAAATCTGAAATTCTAGATGGTCACGAATTTCTGTCTGTGCAACCATTTAGGTAGTTCTTCTGATTGTTTTTATTTCGTCGCTGCAAGTTACTAAACTTGTGCAAAGCAATGAGAATGGAAAGGTATTTTTTTAAATCTTTTCGCTCTAATGAATTATTACTCAGTGCAGGAAAATAAAAAATAAAAATAAACAGAAAGATGCACAAGCTGTGTAATTAGTTAGGAAACAGATTTAATCTGAAGGGCGCGTCATCGTCTCAGAAATAATAATAATAAATAAAAAATATAATAAATAATAGAATAAAATAAATTTACTAAAGCTGTGGTTTGCATATCATTATTAAAACATGTAAATCGGTTCTTATGTATTTTAAAAATACATTAATACATACAGTTTTTTTACGTCCAATGGGGAATGTAGAGATTCATGTTTTCTTGCTACGATCGCCAGGATTGTATCTTGATTGTTATCATCAATCCATATACTTACGTCTTTAAATCCCCGATGCACCCACGTATCGCCAATTATGATTTTCAGTCCCATGACGTAACAGGGAGCGAGCCTATTGCCGTCTAGCGGGCCCTTTGTTGGTTGTATTGGTAACAAGTTAACAAGTTAGTAAATATTGTTAACATTATTTAAAAAACACGATAACGAAATGACATCTAATAGTAGGTATATCATATAGATCTTCTTCTATCTTGGCGATGACGCCTCGGCCCTCAAATTATCTTCCCAGTGTGCTGCCACCTGTATGGCTTTCTCGGAGGCGCACATAAGGTCCTGCGGTGTACATGTGTATGGGCAACAGATGGGCCATTGTCTGTGGAGTAACTCCACATTCACATCGCAGGTCCGCCCCCTCCGAGAACCCCCATCTGGCCCAGCATTCCTTGCTTCGGCCAACTCGAGACCGGAATCTGTTTATTGACTTTCATCTGGTCCAGGGCAGATCATGTCCAGGCGGCAGTCATATAAATAAGAAACAGGAATAAAATATTAAATTCAAAATAAATATTACGTTTGGGGCTAAAAAGGAATAACATGTAGGGCTAAAACGGATATTTATAAGTGGGGCAGAAGGCGAACGCGGAACAAATCGACTAATCACATTCTATCTGCCGCGGATAAGACTTTGCGGCGTCAATCGCTAACACTGCGACCCAACCTCACAGAATAGAGACACTAACCTCCTTTACGCCGAAGTAACAAAGTTGTCATTAATTAATAATTCTTTGTTTCATGAACATTTCTGAACGATGATACACCTACCTACCTATGGCCTTTGTTTCCGTGTCTGACAATGAATGAGTTTAACATAAACCAACATAGGAAACTCTAGTATTCCTTCTGACGACTCGTTGGCGTAGCAGTTTGTAGAGTATTAAATCAGAAAATTTGCATTGGTCTCATTATTTATACATATGCTAGTTTTTGGATGTCGGTTATCGCGATCAAACTATATCCTTTCTCATGGTCTAATCTACCCCTATACTTACCAAATTTCATCAAAATCGGTTCAGTGGTTGAGGCGTGAAAGCGTAACATACAGACAGACAGACTGACTGACAGACAGACATAATTACTTTCGCATTTATGACATTAGTATGGAGTTTGGATGATAATAAAGTAGTCTCTATACGTATTCACTATATCTGTACATAAAGCACATTGGAGATATAGAAAATGAGCTTATATGTTAAACTAACGCTGAACACAATAATATTACATTTGGAATTCTTGTATAGTGCTTGTTATTCCGCGGTGGTCACAAAATTACTGAACTGATTTTAATGCGTTTTTTTGTTTGATAGGTCTTCATCAGACTTACTTATAATAATTCTTACTTTAAGTGGCGAAGTGAAGTCAAATTGACGTGTCCTGTATAAAAAAAAAAAGAAAAAAAAACACACGAGAACAAACACACAGATACGTGGAAAGTGTACAGAGGCTCTGCTTATTTCTTACAGACCCGCGAGAGGAGAGAGTCAGAAGTAGAGAACTTAGTGAAAAGTGTGTAGGGAAGAGGAAAGACAAATATAGAAAAAAAAAAGTATATTATAATAAATATATAAATGTATGTAAATATCAAAGCAATATAAATATATATATATATGTCGGAGAAGGGAGTAGATCATCAGCCTTCTTCGAGATGATCCTACGTATCGTGGGCGATTAGGGTGAAATGCCAACACAAAACCATTGATTGTTGCTTCAAACATTTACTTTTTGTTTCACAATTTTAGCAAACACTCGAGTCTTCAACTTAATAGAACAAAGATGATGAAACTAAACATAACGTAGGTATCTTGAGTAGTGAGTTCGCGCACTCCACAAAGATTACCATCACCTCATCATACTCCAACTTATTCGTTATCGTTTCTCCTTAGAAAAAGGACTTATCCTCACATTGATCGAACCTTCCTCGATCTCCCATTTTTCTCTGTTCTGCTTTTTTCAGCGCGCAATTCTAACATGGCGTCCACGAACTCACTCCGGAGTTATTCTCTCGGCTCAATATAATTACGTTTTAATTATGATAAACCATTTTGATGTGATGTTCAAATGTGATAAATGAATTTAAAGTGAATAATGATTTTACAATACCTTTTCATTGTTAATTTAGCTTATTTCTTAGATAATTTCATAAACAAAGTACTTTTATGACTGCGAGTGGATAGATTCGTTTAGTTATACAAACCAATTGCTATTTTATGATGATAATTAAGAACCTTGCATTTGGACTAGATACATTTTAAGAAATCATATTAGAATAAATTATGATTAAAGGTCTTCAAGTCCATAGTTTCGTCTCTTCTGTTATAAACTTGAGTGCGGCGCACTCCCTCCGACATATATATATATATATATATATGAAACATGACTTATATAGGTAATGTTGTAACCCACTACGTTATCCACGGATTACCAACTGAAAATCGGAGTGTGCCACTAGAAGCTACATTACACACAGTGCTGACAAAATACATAATAATATAAGGAACAGTTCATTACATTAAATTCATAAGAATACAATAAAAACATAACAATAATATATAATTTCAGTAAATAATCAATTAATTAATTAATGAATTAAGTGCAGTACATAAAATTCAATAACATTTAATTATAAATAAATAAAATCAAACAAAAATTACGAAATTCAATGGATTAGCTGTACAAATAATAACAATTTAAATAAATTAAACCGAATCTGTAGTCACTCAATGCATCAATAATCAAATTCTATAGTTATATTGAATTAATAATATTTTACTTGGAAGATTCATCACTGATTAAAAAAAACGGTTGAGTGCGGAACCCTAAAAATCACGATCACGGGAGAAACCAGGGGAATTAGCTAGTTCATATACTACTACTTTTGTAACCGCTGCGCAGATAAGTCGTATATTTCTGCTTTTAATTAAAGTTTAATTAAAACCTAGGGATAGCGAGCTCTGCAGACACTGCTGCCGTTGTCAAGCTTCATTGTCTATTCAGACTTACGCCATCTATTTAAGAGCTAAAATAAAAACAAAATAGGTATACAATTTTATAGCCAATTTATCCGTGTGGTGACAGAGAAAGGATACAAGTATCAACACCCCATCTCATCGTTGTAGAAATTAGAGAGAAGGAAAACTTGAAAAAATAATCCTGTACCAACTGTGGCAACAGTAGGCCAAAATCTCCCAACATTGGGAGAGGCCTACACACACCAAAAAAAGTTGATCTATGTTGTATGCTTTCTTTAAATAGGAATACCCTGTTTAAAATTAAAATATAAAACTATTTTTTTTATTTATTTAAAAAAATTGAGCCATTAATCATAATGCAATTGTGATAGAAATTTCATAGAAAGAAAAATACTGTTAAATTAAACTTAAACTACAATTTATTATTAAAAGGTGTAAATTCATTATAAAATAACTCCTCCCCTGGCTCGACACATGCGGAGATCCTCCTGGGCATGCTGAGGATCATGTTATCCAGCATTTCCTGGGGTAACATATCCCATTCTTCAATAGCGGCTTCCCTGAGCTCTGGAACTGTCTGGGGATGTGGCTCACGGTTCCATACAGCTCGTTTAAGAGCATCCCACGCGTGCTCTATTGGGTTTAATTCGGGCGAGCCGGCAGGCCAGTCTAATCGTGTGATATCGTATTCTTGAAGAGCAGCATTGACTCGTTGAGCTCGATGTGCGGGCGCATTATCATCGACCAGTACAAATTGGTGCCCATGGTTTACTCGGAATGGTTTGACGATATCATCAATAGCAACTGCTTTGTACATGTCTGCTGTCATGAAGCCCCGATACGGGATCAAAGGCGTTCTAGCTCCAATCATAATGCCACCCCAAAAAGACACCGATTTTCCGCCTTGCTGAACTGTTCCAGTGGCAGTTCTTTGTCTTTCACGGTCGCCTGGTCTTCTCCAGACACGGACACGTCGGTTATCTGGATGAGTGGAGATTCGGGATTCGTCAACGAAGAGACAGTTTTGCCAAATGTTTTCTTCCTCACCTTCTTCATTTTGCCGAAGTCTAGCCCACTGCAATCTTCGTTGTTGACGTTGCCGGGAATTGAGCGGAGCTCGCCATGACCTCCGTGCTCGTAATCCAGCCTGGTGCAAGCTATTGCGAACGGTCTGCGTGCTAACTTCAAGCCCAGAGGCGGCCCTGACTTCTGCTTTTATTTTAGTGGTGTTGATTGTGGGATCACGGGCTGCCAGCAATCTAATATAGCGCTTATGGGCAGCTGTCAAAACAGTTGGGCGACCGCTGCGGGGTCGGTCAGCTAAATTCTCCATTCCGTAGTACCTCTGCAACGTAGCCACGACACAGGAGTGGGATATAGCAAGTCTGCGTGCTATTACTCTCGTGGTGTATCCTTCTTCCCTCAAAGTTACTATTTTAGCTCGTAAAACCTCTGATAATCCTCTTGGCATTTTTTCAATCACTACTTTCCGCGAAAAATATCTTGAATCGGTTATAATTCACTAAATCAGATTTCTGAATGAGCGTAAGCTAGGACTGAAAGCCTTTTTGTGAGAAAAAACAATGGAACGGTGTCATTGTTTTGTGTTCTAATTCTTAATTTTAAAATAAAGACTAAAAAGAAGAAAAAATCATAATATAATCTACAGTAACAAAATAGATTTCAGTCTTTCAAAGTGATCGCAAACTTTTTTTGATATGTGTATGTCCAGCAGTACACTGTGATAGGCTAATTGATTTATTGATAGTCAATTTCATCAATGCTTCACCCTCACATGTGCTGTCCCCTTCATACCATTGCGGGATTTTTAAACAGGGTGTGAAATAACATCTGTCGAAGCCGTAGGGACAGCTATTTTAGGCACACCATCTGCAATAGTGGTCACTATTCTTTGGATTGCACCCTAGTTATCATGGCGCATGTTTACAATGGTGACCCTCTTTCTGAGACTTTGCCTTCAGACGAGGTGAAGTATAATTGTCGTCTCCTCTTCAAAAAAAAAGACGGGGTTAACGTTATTCTAGAAAGATATTCAGACCTGAGTATCGATTAATTTGGGGCAAATAGAATAGACAGATTGACAGATTGTCTATACAATGGTCCTCAGAGAAATCGATGCATTCACAACTAGAACACAAGTTCTAACAAAGGGCTATAACATACCATTGTAAATAATAGGACATCAATTACAGCATTATCTCACACGATCGACGGAAGCCATCTTCCTTTAATAAGGAAGCTGTGCCTCCATTAGCGCCACGAACGTCGCGTGACATTGTTGTCCCATTCAACGCATAATTGTCTCAAACTTGTGACAATTGTGCTGCGATTGTGTAATGTCTGCTGATTGATGATACAAAGTATATCGCTATCATCTGCACAAGTTATGTCATCATTGAAAGAAAGGAAGAAAAAAAGAAAACTGATTCATTGAGAATCAGTACATAAAATACACAAAAAAACTATTGAAGACATTGCCACAGCGCAACCTTATCGACATCTATACCTGCGCCTTTACTTTTTCCCAGTCTTACGGCAAAGCTACTAAATTTCGATTTTCATAACTAAGCTACGAAAATGGACAAAATTTTCTTATTACCCGACTACGGCGAAGCCAAAAGGAGGGTTATGATTTTGACAGGCTATGTATGTATGTATGTATGTATGTATGTATGTATGTATGTTCATTTGTTCCCTCATAGCTCCTCAACCACTTATTAGAACTGGACAAATGAGGTATCGTTACAAGCGGCTTGATCGTCCGATGGTAATAGGCTATATGACGTGTCACTCAATCTTGTGTGGCGCCCTCTAGCGCTCATAAGGTACTGTGTTAAAAAATAAAATTGAGATAAATATGCCATGTTTGGTATCAAATGAAAGTGCTTAATGAGCACATTTCAAATATGTATAAATTATTAGCTTTACCTTGCCCAAAATAATTTAAATAAAAAATAAAGTATAAAACTAAAACCCGACTACCGAAAAATCACGCTCTAAAAAGTGATAAACAAGAAAATATGAAGGCAAAGTCTTGGAAAGAAAGTCTCCATCATGAAAATGTACCATGTTATCAATGGTGGCACTCAGCTTGACGGCCTCATCAGATGAATGTTCACGCCCCGCTTAAAGGACCCGAGACTGTAGGAAGGAGGAAGCACGTGAGCTGGCAGGGAGTTCCAGGTGTTAATGGTGCGGCATATGAATGATTCACCTAACCCTAGTTGCATATCAAATTTTGTATTTTGCAGGCCTTGTGTCAGATATTTTTTCAATACTTGATTATTGGAGCGTATTATGGAAGCGTCGGTAGCTTAGATTAAGGAGTCGGCGTTACGATCGAGAGGTCCCGGGGTCGAATTGTGGCCATTACAATACTGACGTGACCCCACTGCTAGCACAAGCAATTTAGCTTAGTTGGAGGGGTTAGAGGGAATAGTAAGTAATTTTGGTTCTTCTTTAAAAAATAAAACATTCCGATTTTACGAACCGATTGTAGAAACTGTCGGCGAACCCCTCAAACCTGAAAGAGCGTTAAAGCGTCATCCGTCAAAATCCATCAAAATATGTAGCCGGTATGGTACTACCGTCTTGAAGATCAAGTTGACTTGGTCCTTAATCAATTGCTGGAACTCCCTACAACCACGTTACTATCTAGAATGTAATTAAAACCAACTTTTTATAAGGGTTATTGGGTTAAAGGCACACATTTGCCCTCATAAACCACTGCACTCGCCGACAACCCCATTTTCTCTGCACGCGATATAGAAAATTTATTGCATTTTTAAGAGCTGAGCTAGAATTTCATATCGTATGGATTTTAATTATACGTGGAAACAATGTTAGATTTATTACGTGCACCGGGTTAAAAATGTATAGTTTGCTAAAGGAAACAAGAAATCTTTTACGTTTATCTATGTATAATGGATCATATGAAAGCGGGATGTTCCGTATTTATATGGCTTTGAAATTATTTATTAACTCGTCCCGATTTTTATTCAGCAGTAGCTTTTGCCCGCGGTTTCGTCCGCGTGTAGGTCACACGTGCAGGGCTAAGATGCCATCCATATAAGGTGCAGAGATGCCATCCGTATAAGGAGTACCTGCTAGAACCAAGCGTATCAGTGACTCATTCCTATGCCGCACCGCTAAGACCTGAAATTCCCTGTGAGCTCACGTGTTTCCTTCTTCCTACAGTCGCGGGTCCTTTATACGGGGCATGAAAAGGCATCTGATGAAGCCGTCAAGCTAAGCGCCACCACTGTTAACATGGTACATAGTTACGATGGTGACCCTCTTTCCAAGACTTTGATTTTCGCTTACAATCAGGCGAGGTATGTTCAAATTAAAACACGAAAACCGACATCGTGTGGAAGGTGGTTTTCGTGAGCGGACATCAGCTAGAAGGATATAGGCTTGAAGTAAGAGATACTTGTCACTAATGTAATCCTGCTAATGACATCACGCCGGTAATATAATCAGTGTGTGTTATTTCTCAGCTAAGCTTTCGAACTTAGTCACCCTTAAGGTATGACTCCGAACTCTGCAGCACTCAGCAGTGCTGCTGCAGTACTCAATCGTGCTGCTGCAGCACAATTGGTCCCCATATAATCTCTATGAATTTTTAATATTTATATGAGACTACCTGACCCATCCTGGCTTGACCTGTGGCACAATTCGAATACTCGTGTCACTCCTTTAAAACTTCAAGCCATATTATGCTATCGCCGTCATTTATTAATTTTCAAATAGTTCGTTAGCAATGTGGTGGATTATTAAAATTTGTGGCTATAAAAACTTCCTCGATCAACGGTTTTTTTTTCAATTCGAACCAGTAGTTCCCGAGATTAGTGCGTTGAAATAACAAACACAAATTACCTTCTGAGGAATGAGCAATATCTTTGCAGCAAGGCAACGGCAGCGTAGCAGTACGGACGGAGCAGCACAGTAGGTAGCAGCACTGCTGCGCGCTGCAGAGTTCAGAACCATACCTTTATTATTAGACGATAGTCACAAGAAACGGTCTAATGTATTATTAATTGCGGTCACGAGGAGACCGCAGGTTTGCAACACAAACTTGACATGAAATAGTAAGGTCCTTTTTACTCGGAATACAGGAAAATTAATTTGATGACCTGAAAAAAGGAACTTTTGTTAGTTTTTTTATTTGTTTTTATAAATCAATAAAGGTCAAAGCATACTGACGCGAAATTGAAACCAAGGGTCCAATAAAATTACCTTTTTACATTATTATAAATTTTTACTAGGTTGATCTCATTGCTCTTTTCCTTTACGATCAAGAGATCCTGTGTTCGAATCCTGGCCATTAAACCACCGACGTGAACCCACTCCTAGCACAAGCAATTTAGCGAAGTTGGAGGGGTTAGAGGGAATATTATTAGTAACGAAAAAATATCCTTGTGAAGTGCTAACAGAGACAAATATACACAAATAATGTGTAATAACTATAACGATTACAAACAAGTCTGTACGATAGCAACCATTATTTTCAGCCGAAAAAGAAGAATATTTTTCTTCATAAACATTTTTCGGACAAAGGCTTTGATCACATTTTCGTGGGCTAATGGGGGTATTACCTGATTTAAGTGACGTCATTTCCTGTCCCTGTCAGCCACCTGTCCACCTATATCCTGTTTTTGTTGGTGGTTGACTTCACAAAGGATACACGTTTGTTTTTCAATTGTGCTTCTATGGCAGGTTTTTGTGAAAAAAATGTATTTTGATTATTTTTACAACAAGGTTGACGTACCTACTGTTTAGGCTGGTGTTAGAGCATTCGACTGCAAATTTGGGTTTGATTTCTGCTAATTGCAAATATTTTGTGTGCACGAATATGAATAATGGATTGGTCTGAGTGTTTCTATGTATAACTAGCTTTTGCCCGCGGCTCCGCCCGCGTGGATACTGGGACGGTTCCCAGCAATTATTCGAATTTTTCTTGCCGTAAAACCATCCTTGAACTTCAACGAACATAAAAAAAGAATTAGCCAAATTGGTCCAGGTGTTGTTGAGTTATGCGCGTACCAACACATTTAGCGATTCATTTTTTTAAGTGACGTATTTTTACTGATGAAAAAATATCTAAGTACATCCGCATTTTAGAATTTATAACACAAGCTAGTTAAGTTGTGCTTACGGATAGAATGTTGTAGAATAATGAAGAATATTTATTATCACTATCTTGGCATCAAGCCTAGACATTATAAAACCAATGTCTTTTTAAGCTACGCTCGGAGTCGGAGCTCGAACCAGCTGACAAAATACTACCCAGAATATTGTTTGGCACTGAAAAGATTTTATACATAACATAAACTCACGCCTGTATTCCCCGAAGGGGTAGGCAGGTGTGCTAGCACCAACATTTTGCCAGTTTATGTTTAGGTCCCAATGTAATATGTGGCGAGCCTATTGCCACTAACCGGGCACTTATAAACCTGCGATAAATACACACATAACTTCGAAAAGCATCGAAAAGTCATTGGTGTGTGCCATGGTTACCATGGGATCGAACCCGAGACCTCGTCTCAGCAGTCCATTACCCATACAACTAGGCTACCGCAGATACAGAGAAAGATTTTATAATGACAACAAAAATACATTATACTCCGTCCATTATATTATTGTATTTTAGACAGCTCACTGACAGTGGTCGGTATAACTTTGTTCTAGCATCAACACCTGAAAATCCTAACAAAAATTAGGCGCCTATACGTCATTTTTCATTGACAACGTCACGTCAGCCAGAAAGCAATTTTAGGGATGTAGTTAGACTGTGTTTTTATTATAACTTGAAAATGTCACATATCGATATCGGCTACAGAAAAAAAAAAATTTTTTATATAATTTATCTGGCGGTTTTTAACCGATTTCTAAACAATAAATTCGGATGTTTATATTTTTCATATTTGTATGATTTTTACGGAAAATTTATTTTTGTAACTCCTTCATATGTTGACGGATTGTCAAAATTCTTTTTTTGTTTGAAAGAGGTTTATTCCAAAATCATCCCATTTAAATTGCATAAAGATCTGATGATGGGTTTCAGAAATAGGCCACGGAACTCTTCAATAAATACCAGGAAATCAGCATGTTGGAATATTCTTCTAGGAGCCAGTTGTTTTATTTTGTAGATTAGCGTGTGCGTTATGGTCCACAATCGTTTTCTATTACATTTGTACATTGTACAGACGCGAAATATTTATTACCGCTTTATTATTATGTAGAGAAAGATAATAGATTATAACTCCACACGAAAACATATATTTATCATAATATTTTCATTTATCGATTAATAATTTTTTTAATCAAGGTTTTTAACTTTATCGATATTTTAAATTTTCATGCAATCACTACTTTCATCTGTCTAAAATACAATAATATAATGGACGGGGTATAGCTGAATTATTCTTCGAAACAAAACAGGATCTCCATCACATCGTTTAATGGTTTTTTATCTACCTAATTGCCCTATATACGGCCCTTTATTTAACACACTCGGAAAGGTTTTAAAAGGGTCGAATTTGTACAAAAATAAAGCTTAATTATTTGGTTTAATGAGAGCCATAATAAATGAGATTATATTGAAATTTTCTCTGAATTGTAATTGTTTTTAGCTTCAACGGTCCCACGTAATGGGGGCGAGCCTATAGCCGTCAAGCTCACTTTGTTCTGGGCTGTATGTTTATTGTCGTATAGCCGTACTAGCTTTTGCCCGCGGCTCCGCATGCATGCATGTCCTATCTCATGATCTAATCTACCCCTACACCAAATTTCATCAAAATCTGTTCAGTGGTTTAGGCGTGAAAGCGTGACATACAGACAGACAGACAGAGTTACTTTCGCATTTATAATATTAGTATGGATACCTTAGTCACCTTTTAGGGGACGAGATGGGGTAACCGTGACGTAAATTTGATAACAAAACATAAACTTTGCTGTCGAAACAAATATTTTCTATTCAAAAATAGTTCAATAGTTAAAACAGTTTAGTATTCCGCGACAATACGTGTGAACACCTCGGTCAGTTGTGTGCTGTGGTCACGCGCCGCACGTGATGTGCTTCTACAATCACACAATCACACAGATCACACACTACTAGTGTAATAACCCTAGTGTTACAGCTGATTTGTTACATAAAACGTACTTATGTTTGTTATATGTCCGTATTTATGTATAAACAAACCTTTTCTTTTTTTTTCGTGCGGAAATCCCCTCGGATACCTTCCCTGCTGGAGCCGGAAGGGGAGATGTCGGACTCAAACCGACTAAACCAGCACACCGACTGTGACTCGTGGTGCTAGGCCGGAGGTGAGGTTTTCTTTGACATATCATTCGCATCCCGGCTGACCCAGGACCATCTCTTACGGTCTGGCCCTGCTTGGGTGTATAAACAAACCACCCAGAACGAAAAGACAGATATAAAGAGAAGAGAAATTTGAAGTGATTCAGGTGTGGCTCAATAGCTCAGTTGGAAGTGGATTCACCCTGTAAGGGAAACGTCGGTTCAAGTTCCACTTGAGTGCTTCATTTTTCCCGATGTATTTCGAATTTAAAAAAATAGCATAATAAATGCTATAAAAATTTCATTCAAACGAACCACCCTGTAGGTACGTATAAATAAACAGCGTAATTCTATTCTGCATAAATACGAACATATTTTACTGGCTGCAGCCCGTGGCTTCGTCCGCATGGAATTTCAGTCCCGTTCCAGCAATCCATGAGATATTCCCGAGATCAAAAGTAGCGCATGTTATCTATCCCTGTACAATTTTCAAAAGGATAGTCCATTAATTTAACTACACTTCGCATGTTAGAAAGACAAGATGCAATTAAGAGGTCACTATTCCAATAGTTAAGTATGATATTCTTCAATTTAGTAGCGCTGAACGATGTTTTTTTCATAAATAGTCCTGCATATAAACCTCTGAAGGAGTAGACAAAGGTATTTTGCCAACTGTGAGTTAGCAACGGCACAGGAGAACGTTTTGCCTACAACCGGGCACATAATCATGGGCGGTTTATGTTGTGTGACCTTTTCTATGTGGAACACTATTCGTTCGTCTTTAGTAGCTGAATTTCTCGTATATATATAGATACATACATATCAACTTCCAAACCTCTCTGTCCATAGCTTTCTTCTTCCATTCACTTCCTGCTATAGCTTTTATATCTTCTATCCACCTTTTTATAGGGTGCCGTCTTTTTCTTTTTCCTCTTGGTCCTTCCCATATAGTTGTTTCTAATGTCCATCTTTTGTCTGTACATCTTGCTACGTGTCCTGCCTACCGCCACTTTTGTTTTAGGGCGTAGTGTAAGATACCATCACGATACCATCACGCCGGTACTTGGTAATGGTCTGTATGTTTCCTGTCCGAAGGAGAACAGCCCTATCCCTTAGTCGCCTTTTACGACACCCACTATTACCTTGTTTGATTAGGGTACACGATAATCTATCACAAATTAGACCGATGATAGGTTTCTGATTAAATAATGGGATGTAATCTCTTGATTTGACGTAGGGTGACGTCTGCAGAATGTAAAGAGATAAGGGTACTCCATAATACGCCTCGAGGCGTTTCCACAGAGTAAATACACTAAAGGAAAACCCTCATGTATGGCATGTTTCTGCAGGATTTACAAATAAATAATCGTTACACGAAGTACGTATTAGTTATATCACACTGATTTCTTAATTAGGAGAACTCACAGATATTTTCTTTTACTCATTTTTTTTATATAGCACACGTCAATTTGACTTCACCTCGCCTGATGTTAAGCTAAAGGCAAAGTCTCGGAAAGAGTGTCACCATCGAAAACATGTACCATGTTAACAGTGGTGGCACTCAACTTGACGGCCTCGTTAGATGCCTTTTCACGCCCCGCTTAAAGGACCCGGGACTGTAGGAAGAAGGAAACACGTGAGCTGGCAGGGAGTTCCAGGTCTTAATGGTGCGGCATAGGAATCTTCTTCCCTTGTATTAATAATACACTATTGCACACACGATGAAGTGTAGCAATACGCAGACGCAAGACGCAGAAAGCGACTTTGCTTTATACTTAAAGCAAAGTCGCTTTCTTTTTTTTTAATCCCCTCGGATACCTCCCCCGCCGGAGCCGGAAGGTTATGTCGGACTCAACCGACTAAAACCACACGCCGACTTTGGGTCGTGGTGCTAGGCCGGAGGTGAGGTTGTCATCGACATATCCCTCGCACCCCGGCTGACCCAGGGCCATCCCTTACGGTCTAGCCCTCCTCAGGAGGGGGGATAACGGTGTCCCCGACTCGCCCCCAACGTCTGTCCGTCCCTATGTTTGCTTAAATCTTGGAATATACGCTACGGAGATACAGTTTTTTAATAGAGAGAGTAATTCAAGAGGAAGGTTTGTATGCATACATAATACATGCTTAATATAGTAGAGGCTGCAGTGGGGATCTGACCGGCGGAACGTAGTTCGCTGGGTGAGCTAGTACACTATAATTTCTTTTGTTCGCAACTCGCCTTACTTTTTCACTATGATTTTCGGTTCATCGTAATAGGGGGTGAGCCTATAGACGTAAAGCGGGCACTTAGTCATGGGCTGTATATTTACTGTCGGATGGAGAACAGACCTATTCCTAAATCGCCTTCTACTGAACCTATAGGAAGAGATAGGGTGGCTGTATCCTGCTTCACCGGGAACCAACACTTCACAGCAATGATGAAGATATTTAAATAACATAACATAAAATCACGCCTATATTCCCCGAAGGGGTAGGCAGAGGTGCTAGCACCCACAATTCGCCAGTTTATGTTTAGGTCCCAATGTAATAGGTGGTGAGCCTATTGCCATTGACCGGGCACTTATAAACCTTTTCTGATTATCCGAACATATTTCAGATAATCAAAAAATTGTGTCGTAGTTTAAAATCTAATCTATTAAAATCTTCTAGTAATGTCCGTTTCAGTAATCTTGTTTGGTGTCGAAGATCGCAAAAACTTGATTGAGTTTTAATTTGATTTATCTGCTTCTGATTGCCGTCACTAGGATTACGTTGATTTGAAATACCGACTCACCAAGGCGTCTGATTGCCTGTCAATCAATACCTTAATTTATTTGGTTCAAGATGTCGATCTGCTACTAAATTATCTTTTTAATCTTTACTATTGACATAAGAAACAAGCGCCTACAAAATTCCTGGATTTTTTAAAGAGGACAGGACACATAGCGGACCTTAATGAAAGAAAATTTACGTTGAAATTCCAAAATGTTCAAGAGACGATGTTGGTTTTGAAATTAACTTTCTCTGATGAAAGATTTCAACTCTATTGGATTTCTTGAAATTACTAGGGCTTCTATCAAATGCCGTTACATCATTGCAATAGAAGCAAAAAATGAATAGTATTTTTATGACTTTTTGGAATAAAATTGATAGCTTATAAACTACGTGCAGACAATGATAAAATTACTGTATCCATTAGCCAACAGCAGTCCACTTCTGGACATAGGCCTCTCCCAATGTTAGGAGGGGTTGGCCTACTGTTACCTCGCAGGCCAGACGGGTCAGTACATGTTTTTATTTCGAGTTTTCCTTCTCTCGCAATGATATGGTCTGGCGTAGTTTTCCGTAAGTCGCCTCTTACTCTTCGGATGATATTTGGTGGTGACACTCTTTCTCCATCACCACACGGGTTAATAACAAATCCTAATTTATTGATTAAGAATTCTATGACATTCTACACAGCGCAATCTATATCTGTATCGTTGTATATTGGAATCTTAAACCAGATAAAACATGCTCCAGATCTTTCTCCAAATTTTAGGTTAATCTCAGCAAAAGTTTCATTTCCAAGCAAGTGGCTAGTTGCCAACGAATGGCCAAATCTTATACAGAATAAGAAATTACTATCTTAGTTTTTTGGTCATACATTATGTAGTAGGTATTCGTATATTGTATAAGAACACTAGCATATACTTGTATGTAAGTTACGGGCAATTTAATACGATCGGACACCATGAATTTGTGGTCTTTCACGTTTTATGACATTAGTAGGAAGTAGAATGGGATAAAATGGTAACAAAAAAGAGATGGGTGACCTAAATATAATGGTTAGTCATCGAAAAATATGTGATAAGATTCTATTTTATTGTTTTTAACTATATATTGATCTTAACAACACAGAAACACCCAGATTAATTATATCTAGAACCCTTGACTTCCAATATAACAGTCGCGCGCTCAACCGGAGAGCAGTTCGTGCCATTTCCATAAATGGCCATAAATGGTATTAGACAAGAGAGACTCCCTCAGGGAACGATTTAAGGATATTGACATTTTAACTGTAGCTTCCCAATATGTATTTGAAAACATAATGTATGTCAGGAAAAATATATCTCATTACACAAAAGTAAGTGACATTACAGACAGAAATCTGCGTAACAAACATAGACTTCTACTTCTATGTTATCGGCTTAGCAGGGTTAGTGATCTCTATTCCTGCAAAAGTAGGCATTTATAGCGATCCCGGCCGCTCGTAAAATATTACGCGCGAACGCAGTGACGGTGAACTCGGCGATGACCCCGCCAGCGTCACAGTATAGAAATATGCAGTAGGAAAACTTGATTTGACTTAGAAAATTAAATGCAGTTTTTTTAACTTTTTTTTTTTAACTTTATTATTTATATATATATATATATATATATATATATATATATATATATATATATATATATATAAATAAATACGAAATTAAAAAAACTGTATGAGTTTGAGAACTGTTTGTTCTATGTGTTTAGTTGCTTGGGCGAAAAAAACTTACATTATAATAATAATAATGCTTGTAATTTTACAAACATTTGTTTGAATTGATGCTAACGGTTACTTTATATAATCGCACCGTTCGTCGTCGACAGGGCAGTTAAATACCTAAAGTTAACGAGATTAACAACTTTTTTCGTGCGGGAATCGCCTCGGATACCCCCCTGCCGGATCCGGAAGGGGTGGTTACCGACATTTTAGTCGGTTCGAGTCCGACTGTGGGCACGCCGACTGTGGGTCGTGGTGCTAGTTTTTATGAAGTATTTATATAAATTTACACTGTACCTTCTTTTTTTCGTGCGGAAATCCCCTCGAATACCTCCCCTGCCGGAGCCGGAAGGGGAGGTTATGTCGGACTCGAACCGAATTTTTGGTCGGTTCGAGTCCGACTGTGGGCACGCCGACTGTGGGTCGTGGTGCTAGGCCTGAGGTGAGGTTGTCATCGAAATATCCCTCGCACCCCGGCTGACCCAAGGCCAGTAATTCTCCTGGGTCTGCTGGGGTGCGAGAGCTATGCTTTCGGCAATCTCACCTCCGGCAACCAAGGACCCAAGACGGCGTGCGTTTTAGTCGGTTTGAGTCCGACATAACCGCCTCCACCGGCTCCGTGGGGGTGGTATCCACGAGGATTTTGCGCACGATAAAAAAAGGCCAATAATTAAACTAACCTACCTAAATATTAAAATTATTCTATCCTAAACTAAAACTAAATTTATATTTATTTACACACACACAAATTATATACAATGTACGAATATTGTAGGTACTAGGTACCCCTGTACTGATATAGATAAAATATGAATTATAGAAAATCGTAAGTAGCATCTTCAGTAGTAATACTGATATTCTTATACTGTGGCGCTATGAGCGTAATATTTAGGTATGATAATTTTTTAAATTACCAATCGGAGTTAGAAATTTAGTTTATGGCTTTGCACGACTTCTTTAGCTTGCGTTGTTTATTGCCCATATTGAATGACTTGCAACAATTTATTATAAATACGTAAAACCGATTGATTGGTGCACGAAACTGTCGCGCAAAAACTGACACAGGTCCTACTTCGGTAAGCGCCAGCGCGCGACTGGCGCAACTTTTCGGGCCTCAGCGGTGCGAGCACTCGCGAATTTAGTAGGTATTTAAATATAACTTTAAAAATTATATCATAATATAGTCAAAATCTGCGAAAATGTCTAGACATATGTAGTGGCTTTAGTTTAGTACAAAAATGTTATAGAAAGCATAAGTAATTTAGTCATAATATTCAAAAAAAAATAACGAAAAGGGGTAACTTTGGGATTTTTTTCTATCGAGTGAAGTTCATCAGATCTGGTAACTGAATGCGAATTTGACTAGACTGGATCCTTAACTAATATATATCTTTTTCTCGAAATTTAAAACGCTTTTTCCTATGATTCAAATGCTTTTAAAAAACTCAAAATGTGGCCTACCTGGCCTTAAGAGGGATGTATACGTTTTTATAATAAAAAATACCAGAATCGATCCTAGGCCTGGCAATTAATTCAAAACCTTTGTAAAGACCACCTTATCTAAAAAAGCGTGCAATAGGACAGATGATTACCTGAAAGATAAAAATGTCTGACTTGAGCATGGTGCAGGCCCCTCGTAAAATGCTATAATTACAGCATGGTATTGTATTAGGTACGTGACTTATTTTTAACATTATGTAAATAAGGTATAATTCTATATTATAAAGTGTTTTATACTTATTTACTTATTTTTAAATTCGTCAACAAGCTTTAAGAAAATAACTACTGTAAATTGACATCTAAAAAATGCCGCAGTGGAGTTGGTTGCGCCGTTTCTTCTCCACCAGAGCCTTGGGCCTGCTGGACTTAAATGTATATGTTATGTATGTTTTTTTATTTGTTTATGTACACATACGAACAAATGTAGATACATACGTTGATAGTAGCACAGAGGCTCCTTATCCTTACTTCCTTACTTCCTTATCCTTATCCTTATCCTTACTAATATTATAAATGAGAAAGTAACTCTGTCTGTCTGTCTGTCTGTCTGTATGTTACGCTTTCACGCCTAAACGATTGAACCAATTTTGATGAAATTTGGAATTGGGGTAGATTAGACCTCGAGAAAGGACATAAGCTATGTTTGGTCGCGATAACCGACATCCCGGTAAACGCCAGTTTCTATTATAAATCTCTTCCAGTAAACCCACAAGAGGGAGAGGGTTATATTATTATTGTTCCTAGAGATTTTTTTAATGTTTGATAGGCTCGCATTTAACCACAACCTCATCTGTTGGTAAGACGATTTGGTCGATGGAGCACACTCGCCTAGAAGTAAAGTAACCTGTTCACTCTAGTTTTGGAGACATCCAAGTTATAGCTATCCAGAAACAAAGATTCGAGCAAGGCATTCCACTCCCACTTTAGTAGGTATAAGAATACCTATACTTGCAGTGGTATTTACTAATGAGTATTTAATCTATTTACATATCTCTACCATGGTGAATGTTCTGACGAGCTCTTCCAATTAGTCCCACCCTCTCCTTTCCTACACAGGACGACACGTGCAGGGCTAAGATGCCATCCATATACGGTGCAGAGTATACCAGCTAGAACTAAGCGTTTCAGTGACTCATTCCTATGCCGCACCATTAACACCTGGAACTCCCTGCCAGCTCACGTGTTTCCTTCTTCCTACAGTCCCGGGTCCTTTAAGCGGGGCGTGAAAAGGCATCTAACGAGGCCGTCAAGCTGAGTGCCACCACTGTTAACATAGTACATGTTTCCGATGGTGACCCTCTTTCCGAGACTTTGCCTTTAGCTTAACATCAGGCGAGGTGAAGTCAAATTGACATGTCCTATATAAAAAGAAAATAAAAAAAAAATCTTCGAAGTTAACCTTACCGAGTGATATGGCTAAATGTGGATCTAATATCGACCAATAGCCAAACAAACGCGGCAATGTGACATATTGCGGGCCAGTGGTCGGCTCACTTTCCCCATTAGGCTCCAGAGATTGCGTAACGATCTCACAATTGCTTTATTGCCTTGTGTTGCTTACGCATTGTACATACAGACAGAAAGAATCACGTTTCTAGATTGTTACATTTTTCGTAAGTAATTTTATTATCGAACAGAACTTGTCTAAGCCCAAATGAAGCGCCCCAAAATTAGTCGTAATTTCGCAGAACGCGCGAGTGAGCGGATGTCTTATTTTATACAATACTAGCTTTTGCCCGCGGCTCCGCCCGCGTGGATATCGGTTATTGTGACCAAAGATAGCCTATGTCCTTTCTCAAGGTCTAATCTACCCCTACACCAAATTTCATCATAATCGGTTCAGTGGTTTAGGCGTGAAAGCGTAACATACAGACAGACAGGGTTACTTTCGCATTTATAATATTACTAGCCTTTGCCCGTGGCTCCGCCCGCGTGGATGTCGGTTATCGCGACCAAACATAGCATATGTCCTTTCTCATGGTCTAATCTACCCCTATACCAAATTTCATCAAAATCGGTGGTTAAGGCGTGAAAGCGTAACATACAGACAGACAGACAGACAGACAGACAGACAGAGTTACTTTCGCATTTATAATATTAAGTATGGAAGTATGGATGTCAGTCCTTGTCAAAACACAAAGAATATGCGCATATGCATTTTCTTTGTGTAATCCTGTATAGGATTTTTTCAATATTGACTCACGCCTTGATCACTTTATGGTAGGCAAAGACAAAATTTGCTATATACAGCTAAAGTTTCCCCAACCGTTATTAGCCCTTTCAATACAACCCCAGTGTCATGTTTTTGACCTGTGGAGTGTTGAGATCCAGACGAATTTTGAACAGATTTATAATACGAAAATAGGCCTTTTACTCTTGTTATAGAGAGAAAAAAAAATTACCGCTGTTTAAAAGGAAGTAGTTAAAAAACGCTGATAAAATCTTACTCGCGCGCGCTAGCCAGTTTTAGCGAGGTAACCCAAGTTGAAAGAGGTGATAGATATATCCATTTCTTCACATGTGTTTATTCACTCTATGCATAAAAATCATTGACCTAATTAATTTTTCATTAAGTACCAATACAGTGTCGTTATCGGTAACGAGTGTAGTGTACATAGTTACTAATTAACGATCAGTTTGATGTCTGACAGTTATTAGGGTCGCTTTATGGAGCGTAACAGCTATTAATATGGGTATTGAAAGTTTGCTTGTAGTTATTAGTTATGCTGATGACTGCCGAGTTATGTTACTTAGTAATAACGGATATTAGTGAGGATATTGTAATATTGTTTCCTTGTAACAATCTAGAGTTGCAAATCCATTAAATACCAAGTGGTTTGGCGCCTCTTTTCTTAGCCACACCAACAACACGTGCAGGGCTAAGATGCCATCCGCATACGGTGCAGAATATAACTTCTAGAACCAAGGGTTTCAGTGACTCATTCCTATGCCGCACCATTAAGACCTGGAACTCCATGCCAGTTCAAGTGTTTCCTTCTTCCTACAGTCTCGGTTCCTATAAGCGGGGTGTGAAAAGGCATCTGACGAGGCCATCAAGCTGAATGCCACCACTGTTAACACGGTACATGTTTACGATGGTGACCCTCTTTCCGAGACTTTACCTTTAGCTTACCATCAGGCGAGGTGAAGTCAAATTGACGTGTCCTTTATAAAAAAAAGTCTTGGGAATATTTACCAGCTCACATTGTTTCCTTCTTCCTACAGTCCCGGGTCCTTGCAGCGGCGCGTGTATAATTATCTGATGAGCCCGTGTAGCTGAGGGTCTCTAATGTAACATTGTTCATCAAGCAGATACGGGCCTTCAATCCAGATCCTACTTATATTATAAACACGAAAGTTTGTGAGTATGGACGGATGTATGTATGGACAGATGCTTGTTACGCTTTCGCGTAAAAACTACTGAATGGATTTTCATTAAACTTTACAATAATATAGCTTATAAGCTTATACGCTATATTATTGTAACGTGCGTGATGACATATTTATAGCCTATGTGTTATGTATACATCAGAATAACACATTTATAATATCATCACTCTACTACTCAATGGAACGGAGCAGTGATCATTAATGTCAACAAATTCGGCCGACATCGACATATACGCAGAAATGACAGTGTGGTTATTTCTGTTGCTGTTTAGATAACTATATCATTGTATAAGAGGGTGCAGTGGGAACGGGATCGGACGCCACGCGGCCCGCAGGTGGAAAATACGAAGGTCGCCGGGTCAGCTAGTATTTCATAATCTTGCATAAGTTAAGGTAGCATGTAGTTAAATGTTTTTAGTTAAAAAAAAAACATTTGTTTGATGACATATACGCTCGTGTGTCACACTGCAACAACATACGATCGATAGCCGCCTAGAATATATTAACTGCTCGCCAGTAGCTGTCTAGTCTGTCACCTGTTCAACACAACATTGATTTTATAATGCATTTTTATTTAATATCTCCTTTATCAGGAGAGGATTAATTGATTTAAAAATACCGACTTCTAACAAATTCGGGGACACTGTTGTCCCCCCTCCCGAGGAGGGCCAGACCGTAACGGATGGCCCTGGGTTAGCCGGGGTGCGAGGGATATGTCGATGACAATCTCTCCTCCAGCCTAGCACAACGACCCCCAGTCGGCGTGTGGTTTTAGTCGGTTCGAGTCCGACATAACCTTCCGGCCCCGGTGGGGGAGGTATCCGAGAGGATTAAAAAAAAGACCTCCAACAAATCAAGAAACTAAGCATGTCCACTTTTGTTTTCGTAAAACAAAAGTGCCTCTGTGGCGGGCGGTAGTGAACGCGAATGCTACGCAGGAGGCGCGGGTTCGATCCCCGTTCAGTGCAAATATTTGTACGCATGAATATGGCTATTTGCATTGGCCTGGGTGTTTCTATCTATAATATGTTCGTATTTACTAAAAAAAAAAGTATCTAAATATGGTTATCCGCATTCTAGATTCCACAACACGAGCTAGTTTGTTAAGGTAACCATGGGTCTGGATAGCTATGTGTAGAATGTTGTGGAATATTTGTATTTATATCTGTTTGGAGGCCACCCCATCTTTTCCCGTGGATGTCGTAAAAGGTGACTAAGGGATAGAGCAGTTCTCCATCCGACAGTAAACATACAGCCCATGACAAAATACCCGCTTGACGGCAATAGGTTCGCCCTCTATTACGTGGGACCAAAAATCATAGTTGGTGAAATATGGGTGTTAGTTATAGACCTCTGCCTACCCCTACTAAGAAATAGTTGTGAGTATAATGTTATGTACCTTAGCAAAAAAATATTTGGTGTTTAGTTCACAATAATTCTGGGTCTTTTAAGTACATACAACATTTTTTAAATTAAATTTTACAGCATTTAGTATGCTAATTATTCAAATCGATTTACAAAAATCTGGCAGCTTAGTGGCTAAAGCATTCTCCCTCTAAGAGAAGGATCGCGAGTTCAAATCCAGTTCCGATCATAAAACTTACAAACTTATTTGCAATGGATGTTGTAACTATTAAACGCGGCATGCAGCTTTTAGTCAGAAAGATCTTTGTCAAACTTAAACTCATTCGTACGTTTGAACACATTTATCGTGAAAACGTGGTGAAAACTGACAATGACGCGGGCAAAAGATAAATTAAAGAATATTAGAGCCGAAGTTACTGATATTCCCTCTGGGGTTAGAGGGAATATCAGTAAGCCAGCTAAGCCAGCTAAGTCAGCTAAGCTAAATTGCTTGTGTTAGGCGTGGGTTCACGTCGGTAGTGTAATGGCCAGCACTGCAATTCTCTAAGCGAGTACAACGATGCAAGTCACAACGTTGTGCTCGATAGAGATTGTCATTGGTCGGATTGTATCACGTCACTGGAGATCGACCAATGACAATCTCTATCGAGCACAACGTGGCGACTCGCATCGTTGTGCTTGCTTAGTGAATTGCACAGCAGGATTCGAACCCAGGACCTCTCGATCGTAAGGTTGACTCCTTAACCACTAAACTACCGACGCTTAATAAACCTAAAGTGATTTCCACTATAATAGGTTTCAGGGAACTTGATGGTTATCTACGACACCATCTTCTCAATTTCAAGCAGTGAACACACATCGGGTTTCGTGACTACAAACATACCTAGCGATCGAAGCTATCTACTGTACGACATAGTCACGTAATGGCAAGAATGCCGGCATTATTCCAAACATCCATTCTGATTGCGATACCGTCCGATAATATTATTGTCATATCTGAATAGCTGTGGGTATTATTATATGTTTTGTGCTACTGGGAACATGGTGGAGAAAATAATAAATAATACTAATAAATATTTCACAACATTCTACACGACGCTATCTAGACTAACTAAGCTTAACTTGCTTAATATGTAAACAAATAAATAAATAAATATTCCACAACATTGTACACAACGCTACTAGACCCATGGTAAGCTTTTATAGCTTGTGTTATGGAATCTAGAATGCGGATACTTAGATACTTTTTTGTAAATACATACATATTATAAGTAGAAACACCCAGACCAATGCAAATAGCCATATTAATGCATACAAATATTTGCACTGCGGGGGGTCGAACCCGCGCCTCCGGCGTAGCAGTCACGTTCACTACCGCCACGCCACAGAGGCTGTAGAGGATCCTTACTAATATTATAAATGCGAAAGTAACTCTGTCTGTCCGTCTGTCTGTCTGTATGTTACGCTTTCATGCCTAAACCACTGAACCGATTTTGATGAAATTTAGTATAAGGGTAGATTAGACCTAGAGAAAGGACAAAGGCTATGTTTGGTCGCGATAACCGACATCCACGCGGGCGGAGCCGCGGGCAAAAGCTAGTTTGGTATAGGGAAGATTAGACCTTGAGAAAGGACATAGGCTATGTTTGGTCGCGATAACCGACATCCACGCGGGCGGAGCCGCGGGCAAAAGCTAGTTTGGTATAGGGAAGATTAGACCTTGAGAAAGGACATAGGCTATGTTTGGTCGCGATAACCGACATTCACGCGGGCGGAGCCGCGGGCAAAAGGTAGAAGTTTATATTAAAACCAATAAGGAATCTATACACTGAAATAAACATGTTCATAATATGAATACTTCTGGGACAAACTATGTTAAAGATTTATGGGACTAAATGGCAACTATTCCACATCAAAAATCACGTAAATTAGATCAGAAATCTCAGAGTAATCGGTAGACATACATAAAACAATATAATTGAGAAGTTTAACCTTTTTGAAGTCGCTTATAGAAAAAAATCATTTTGTAATGGATTTTACTCGATGTTATTTAATTTTGGTGTTAGCTCGCAGTGAAGTAGAATAGGGTCACACCTCTTCCTGTGAGAGTTGTAGAAGTCGAATAAAGGATAGGGGTGTTCGCTTATTTCCTATCCGATAGTAAACATACAGCTCTTGACAAAGTGCCTACATGACTGCTAAGGCTTGCTCCCTGTTACATCACGTCGAAAATCGTAATTGGTGAAATCTGGATACACCTCTGCCTACCCGCTTAGGGATTTACAGACGTAAATATAATTGACGTGCTTTATTATTTACACTGCAGTACACTGACGTTCTAAAATTGTTGTGTTTTGTTCATCTTCCCCTATATCGGAGAAATTATTTACATTAGCGGTAGCCTAGTGGTATGGGTAATGGACTGCTGAGACGAGGTCTCGGGTTCGATCCCAGGTTTACCATGGCACACACCAATGACTTTTCGATGCTTTTCGAAGTTATGTGCGTATTTATCGCAGGTTTATAAGTGCCCGGTTAATGGCAATAGGCTCGCCATTGACATTGGGACCTAAACATAAACTGCCGAAATGTGGGTGCTAACACCTCTGCCTACCCCTTCGGGGAATACAGGCGTGAGTTTATGTTATGTTATGTTATGTTTATTTAGCGAATTTCATACCGCCAATTTTTTACGGCCCGCGTGGCGTCCAATTCCGTTCCCGCTGCACCGTCTACTATATTAAACATAATTTATACATATAAACCTTCTTCTTGAATTACTCTATCTATTAAAGGAAACCGCATAAAAATCTGTAGCGTAGTTTTGAAGATATAAGCATACATAGGGACGACGGAAAGCGACTTTGCTTTATACGATGTAGTGATCTAAAGTCATATTTTGTGAACGTGTTGATTATCCTAACAGCTTTTTTTTAATGATATTTATGCGATAAAGTGGTATTCCAACTTTAGTGACTGTAATCCAGTAGAGTCTCTGTCTCTTAACAGCGGTCTAGAGGATTACAACAATTTAACCGCCGATCAGAAGCGGGTAATTAACAGCATTATTGAGAAATTTGATACTTAACAGTTAGCATAATAAATGCTATAAAAAATTCATTCAAATATTCGGGCGCAGTCATCAAAATTCAATGTTTAAAAATGGTTGAAAAATCATTCATTGTTTCCAACAGTTCGTAAGAATGTTGGTAGATGGCTGCACCGTCGCCCTTATAGACAGATATAAAGAGAAGGAAAATTTGGAATGATTCAAGTGGTGCTCAATAGCTCAGTTGGCAGAGCAGTCGCCCTGTAAGCGAAAGGTCGTGAGTTCGAGTCTCACTTGAGCATTTCATTTTTTCCAATGTTTTTCGAACTTAACAGTTAGCATAATAAATGCTATAAAAAATTCATTCAAATTTGATACTATCAACAAGGACAAGGTGGGTCTAGGTCGAACATCTCTGGCGCATCATACTATAGATACGGGTGACAATAAGCCAATCAAGCAACGGTATTACCCGCTCTCTCCCCTGAAGCAGAAAGCCCTGGAAGAGGAACTAGATCGGATGCTGGAGATGGGAGTAGTGACCCCGTCTCAGTCCGCATGGAACTCACCAGTGGTGATGGTGGAGAAATCGAATGGACACCTGAGATTGTGTCTTGATTCTCTCTGCTGGGTCAGCTGGTGAGTAGTCCACCTGACACGTTCAGTGGCTTCAAATTGGCGCATACAAGTACTGGATACGTTGAATATACAAGTATACTGATCATACTGAGGAATTTGAATAGGAAAAATTGAAGCCCAAACGATTCAATGCGAAATATACAATACACACACTTTCGATAATAAGTATCTGTTTTATATCGGTTCAACCTGGATATTGGTTAAAAATATAAAATATTTCGTGGGCAAATAGTTTACATTTATAAATGTGGATATACTTATGGAGTACTTCCTCAGTATATAAAATACCAATTGGTAGGACGTGTATAAAGTCCTACCACGTGGTGTGTTTGCACACAGAGCGTAAAGAACCTAATATGACCTGGCGTTTGGTTGTAAGAAAGGAAATACTCATGTAATCGCTTCTATGAATGAAAACGTAAGAAAATCGGCACTGACCTGTGTTCCACCTCGTGAGGATTCAGCTGCAGACAGGCGTGGTTCCTGGCACGTGCTGGTGGGTAGGTAATTTTCGACCGGTCGGTTATTTTCTTGAGTGAGTCGTTTTCTTCCGATCCACTTCACTTATACTGACTTGAGAATGTGGCCAAAGGAACTTATAGAATTACACAGAAAGAAACGAGGAGTTGAATAACTCAAACTTCCGTTTTGGTGCGGCGGCGCGTGAGTCAAAAGACACCTTTCGGCGCTGGGGCGTTTTAGTGACTAAAAAATGCGAGCGGGTAGATGATCCGCCGTGGTGCTTGAGAGTCTCGCTCATAGAAACTTCGTTCTCAAAATATAGTTCGAACAGATCCATTCACAGCGCCATTCATTGGCCTCCTCCAACACTAAGTGGTCAACAAATGAGCGCCAATATTCAAACATTATTCGATACATAGAAGCGGTTTATTAAATTACAAAATTGAAATACAATTAAATTATGTGGGAAATAATTAAGAAAGTACAGCGCTCCACCATGCACCCGGCTTTGGAACGTCGCAAGACGTTACGAAACAAACAAGCGAACACTGGCTGATTAGAGCCCATAGTGAATTTGTATAACATAATAATACATATGGCGAAAATAACAACTTAGACTAACAATATTCTATCTAAAGTATGTTTAAAGTTTGAGTTAAAAATTAAAGTTTAAGATTCTATTTAGCGTTATAAGTTATTGCGTTGGGATAGGATACAATTTGGTTACAGCGCGTTTGTAAGTACCAGTACGCGTTTTATATATTATGATAGACATGAGGAGTCCAGGTCCAGTATGACAATTGACAACGTGAAAATACTGAATTATTAGATCAACAACGTGATCGCGTTTAGGGAGAAGGGCAGGATGTAATCCTGATACAGAATGAGGTTCGATCTTAAATTTAAATCGTGCGAATTTTAAAACGTATGTAATGATACGTAGTAGTTTCTGCCAAGAAGAAACACGTTGTGCTAATGTACATAACAATGGCGACTCTGTGTGTCCCGTTGTCACACTCAACACATTTGCCTCATGCTCAGGTAAGTCAGAACAGTTGGCGGGAGAGAATGACTTAATAGGCCATTCATCAGGGGGGCCGCGGATCCATGCTGGACCGTTCCACCACAAATCATAAGCCAAAAGTTGCGAGGGGAGCATACCGCGTGATAGACAATCACTCAGATTAATGTCTCCGGCGACGTGATAAAAATGTTCAGCGTTCAAGTTTTCTTGACACTGAGCGACCCGGTTGCTAACAAAAATCAACCACCGATGTGGTGACGAGTGAACCCATGATAAGGCAATCGTGGAATCAGAAAAGGCGCAAATGTCAGTAACGGGAATGCGTAATGCATAAGAATCACGTACAGTTCTTATTAACTTTGACATAAGCAAGATGGCACATAACTCTAATCGAGCAAGCGTAGTAATCTTTGTCGGAGTGACCTTTGATTTCGCACACAAAATGCGAGTTTGAATGCCAGATGGGTAGGTACAATGTGCATAAATAACACATCCCATGCCATTCAGGCTGGCATCACAAAATGCGACAAGACGTAATTCGCAGTCAACTTCGACACATTAAAAATAGTAATGTAACTATGTACTTACGTACCTAGATAGGTACCTACCTACAAAGTTACGCGTATGCGAATAGAATGATGATTATTTACCAATTAATACGTAAATCACCAACTATTATAAATATCTACCAATTATTACGTAGATTTAGCGTTTTAAATGCAGAATTTACCAAATAATTTACGTAAATCTGTTAGCGAAAGAAAGTAATGAAACTAAGATGGCGGAAAGAATTCACCAAAATTACGTGAATCTTTTAATTAAATGAATAGGAAAGAAATATTATTCACCAATAATTACGTGAATATGTTATTTACTGGCCTATCCGACTCGTAAGGACCATAAATTATGGTGGTAGGACGTGTATATAGTCCTACCGAGTGGTGTGTTTGCACACAGAGCGTAAAGAACCTAATATGACCTGGCGTTTGGTTGTAAGAAAGGAAATACTCATGTAATCGCTTCTATGAATGAAAACGTAAGAAAATCGGCACTGACCTGTGTTCCACCTCGTGAGGATTCAGCTGCAGACAGGCGTGGTTCCTGGCACGTGCTGGTGGGTAGGTAATTTTCGACCGGTCGGTTATTTTCTTGAGTGAGTCGTTTTCTTCCGATCCACTTCACTTATACTGACTTGAGAATGTGGCCAAAGGAACTTATAGAATTACACAGAAAGAAACGAGGAGTTGAATAACTCAAACTTCCGTTTTGGTGCGGCGGCGCGTGAGTCAAAAGACACCTTTCGGCGCTGGGGCGTTTTAGTGACTAAAAAATGCGAGCGGGTAGATGATCCGCCGTGGTGCTTGAGAGTCTCGCTCATAGAAACTTCGTTCTCAAAATATAGTTCGAACAGATCCATTCACAGCGCCATTCATTGGCCTCCTCCAACACTAAGTGGTCAACAAATGAGCGCCAATATTCAAACATTATTCGATACATAGAAGCGGTTTATTAAATTACAAAATTGAAATACAATTAAATTATGTGGGAAATAATTAAGAAAGTACAGCGCTCCACCACCAATGTTTGGTTGTGTAGGAGAATTACGAGTATCTACGGCGTGTTTATGTAGCTCAGTTGGTTAGAGATTACGGGTGGTAAGACCAAATGAGCTGGGAGTAATTTACTTATGCCTAGCTAAATCGATATGAATACGAAATACATCGGGAAAAGAAGCGCTCAAGTGGGACTTGAACCCACGATCTTTACCTTACAGGGTGAATGCTTTTCCAACTGAGCTATTGAGCCAATTTCCCTTCTCTTTATATCCGGCTTTAAGGGTGACTTTCCCGATGTATTTCAAACTTAAAAAGTTAGCATAATAAAGGCTATAAAAATTTCATTAAAAAAGAACTTTCTTCAATATTGTAAATAAAATACATTACCGTCGTAAGTAACACTAGATTTCTTTATTTTTTTAAATATTTTGCACTGACATTTAGCAGATTTTCTTGGAGTTAAATTTTTTTTAAGAATCAAATAGTACACAACATTGCTGAGCATAGCGATCGAACGTGAATTTAAAAAATGAAAAAAAAAAAAGTACCTCTCAACTAAAACCACGCTCACTTCCTTCAAGACTAAAACAATGAATACCAAAAATGTTGATTTTTTACAGCACTAAGTATGCTAACTATACAAATCGAATACATAGGGAAAAATTATCTTTCTCGGGCGGGACTCGAACCCGCAGTCAGAACCGTCGCCTTAAAGACGTATAAGATGGGAAATTCGAATCACATCAGGCGTGTCTCGGTAGCCGAATTGGTCAAGGCATTCCCCCTGTATGGGAAAGACTGCGGGTTCGAGTCCCGCCCGAGAAAGATTCTTTTTCCCTATGTATTCGGAATGAACACCAAAAGTTAAATTTTAAAAGTACCGTGTGGTGACGGACTAAGAATAGGAATATCACCACCCCATATCATCTGAAGGGTATCGTAAGAGGTGACAAAACAATACGCAAACGATATCACTGCGAGAGACGGAAGACTTGAAATAAAACCCTGTATCAACCTGTTTAGCCAACGTAGAAATGGAGGGCCAACGTCTCCCAAAACTGGGAGAGTCCTATGTTCCGCAGTGGCTAAATTAAAATCATCCTTATATATTCCTTCCATCCTTATATATATTATAAGGCCGATAAAACAGTTATATTAATACAACACGCGAGGAAAACGCAATTTGTCAATTATACCTACTACACTACGCAATTATTAAAGAACTATAACTTCCGGGAGTGACCACCCCTTTGTCCCCTCAATTGTGGGACTATTCCATGAAAGCCCAATTTGGGTTGGGCCGTGAATGGGCATGTGATAAAACTTTAATCCATACTATCATACTAATATTATAAATGCGGACGTAACATTGTCTATCTGTTACGCTTTTACGTCAAAATTACATAATAGACATTGGTAAAATTTGGTTTAGAGATGGACTAGAGCTTGGGAAAGCTTTATCACGAAAAAAGATATCTACACCTTTTTTCGTGATAAAGCTTTCCCAAGCCCTAGTACATCTCTAAACCAAATTTTGAAATAGAGGAAGAAATTTCATATCAAAATTCGTCATTTTTGAAAGAAACTTAATTTGAAGGAAACTAAAATCAGTGCTGGGGTAGCTGATACCCATCGCAGTGTATGCTGAGTGTCCATCTTTGGGAATACAGTGCACTTGCGCATGACTTAGTTTATGTAATTTGTTTTAATGGTTTGTGTAAGGCAGAGAAGAAAAATCACCACGTGCAAATATTTGCCACGTTCGTACCTATTGTATGCCACGTTGTCGTGACCCGTGACGTATGGCTGACAGTCTGAGTGACAATTACATTCAGATAACTTGTCAGACTTCTTGTCAGCATACGTTACTTAGTCCTTTTAGTCTATTTCTTTCTGTCATATAGTATATCATATAGTAATATCATATAGTAATAGTTTATTAGTGTACTAGCTTTTGCCCGCGGCTCCGCCCGCCTGGAAGTCGGTTATCGCGACAAAACATAGCCTATGTCCTTTCTAAGGGTCTAACATACCCCTATACAAAATTTCATAAAAATCGATTCAGTGGTTTAGGCGTGAAAGCGTCACATACAGACATACAGACAGACAGACAGACAGACAGACAGACAGAGTTACTTTCGCATTTATAATATTAGTATGGATTTTGTGTGCTATTTTACGCTGATTCTCAATAAATGAGTTTTCTTTCATTCTTCTTTTCTTAAACATCTGTGTACCAACATTCATGTTTGGTCACATTAACGCAAAGCACAAAAACACCGTGTTACTATATTATAAGTGTAATATATCAAATTTAATAAGAGTACGTGCACAGAGGGGTGTAACTTTTTATAAGCCTATTTCAGGCGCGCGTGCCCACCTGTACGTACAACGTACATGTTATTATTTGTCATTTTTCCTCGTGTTATTTTTCATTTTTGGTTTATATTTTCACTTAGTAATATTAGTATTATTTATAGTCCTTTGTGTAACGAAAGAAATGAAAATACCCCGACACAATATTCCCATGGGGAATCCTTCGTGTATCCTCAATTTATTTAATATTTTTTATTATTCCTATATGAATTCGATCGCGTGCTCGAAGCCAATACTACAGTCGTGCTGGGTTGTATAAGCTGCATTCTAACTTCGAGCACATAAACTGCTCTTTCAGTGATTTTTCACTAACGATACCTCTTTACTCTTTAGACAGCCTCTGTGGCGTGGCGGTAGTGAATGCGACTGCCACGCAGGAGTATGCATTTGTATGCATGAATATGGCTATTTGCATTGGTCTGGGTGTTCCTATTTAAAATATGTATATATTTACAAAAAAAAAGTATCTAAGTATGATTATTCGCATTCTAGATTCCATAACATAAGCTAGTAGTTAAGCTTACCATGGCTAGACAGAAATTGTGTAGAATGTTGTGGAATATTTATTAATTTATTACTTTCTGCCCCCCTGCGTTGGCCTATATGTGTTGACGACCTTCATAAACATCATATCCCATACATTCGTCATTATATAATATTACACCATACGCGGAGGAGCTGTCCAGAGTCAGAAATAAAAAAAAAAACTTGAATCAAGAAGACGAATGAAACTACAGGCCAGCTAGTCAGATATGCCAGTAAATAATACTTCGTCATTTCCCATTTATTGGCCAAAACATTTATATATTGATCATTCCTTGTCTGCTTACTACCACTGTACCATTTAGTTCTATTAAAACGACATCAGTAGGTATTTCCCCGAGATGAATATCAAGTAGGATTCTACAGCCATCGCTAATGACTTCCTTATCGTAAGTACTTAGATACGAATCTAGTTTTCTTGAACTTCCCCAAGCGGAATTTAGAATAAAATTACTTTCTTAGCTTCGATTTCTTTTCTGTTTTTCATCCTCATTTTCCTCTGTAAGTACTCTTTAAATAGTAACAGGTCTCCTACCAGGAGATCATTGGACAATAGAGGAATTGCAATTGGGCCTGTACTATCAAATAATCAATCAATTAGTCTATCGCAGTCCTCTGCTGGTCATAAACCTATCCTAATCTTGGAAGGAGTCTTTGACCTACTATTTCGACGCTTACTGGTTAGTACAGGGTTTTATTTCGAAAGGCGCACGTCGTGTCGCGTGTGCCTTGCCTAGGCGGGTGGCAGAAGGACTCCTCTTCTGCCGCACCAGAGACGGGCCTGCCGTTCGGTCAGTGGCGGGCGACCCACACGACGATGGCGGAAGATGTTGTTCCCGCCATCGTCGATATGTGGTGACGACGGACACCGTGGTGGTTTAGTGGGTAGTCTGGCCTCCTTCGGAGGCTAGGATTCCCACACGAAGCCCACCCTCTGCCCCCGTGGGGGGTGAGCGAAGTGCTTAAACGCATTCCACCACGTAAAAAAAAATGGTTTTATTTCGAGATTTCCCGGCTCCACGGGATCATGGTGGCGGAGTGGGAGCGACGACTTGAGCAACGACGCGCAGGGCATGCCGTCATAGAGGCGGTAAGGCCCATCATGGGGGAATGGCTCGAGAGGCCACATGGCAGCCTCTCGTATCGACTGACGCAGATTATCACCGGGCACGGGTGCTTCGGGAGATATCTGTGCCAGATCGAAAAGGAGCCAACGTCCGAGTGCCATCACTGCGACGCGAGCGAGGACACGGGGCTGCACACGCTCACCGAGTGTCCGGTATGGGCCGGACCGAGGCGGGAGCTAGTGGCGGCCCTGGAAGTGAGAGTTCTCACCCTCGCCACCCTGCTCACAGCAATGGTCCGCTGCGCGGACGCGTGGGCGGCCGGCGTCTCCTTCAGCGAGCAGGTAATGGTCGTGAAGGAGACGGCGGAGCGGGAGAGGCGGCGCGAGCGAAAAAGACTCGCGGATCGCGCCGCCCGCGCGCGCCGGCAACTCGAGCGTCGGAGGGCACTGACTGACCTCCGTCCCCCATGAGCGCGGGCCTGGGGGTGACGGGTGGAGCCGCCTGTCACCCCAGCAGAAGCAGGCCACGGCGGCGGCGCGCTGAACAGCGCGCCTCCCCATTCCGGGGGCCAGTTGGGGACACCGTTGTCCCTTCTATTGAGGAGGGCCAGACCGAAAGGGATGGCCCTGGGTCAACCGGGGTGCAAGGGATATGTCTATGGCAACCTCACCTCCGGCCTAGCACCAAGGCCCACAGTCGGCGTGCGGTTTTAGTCGGTTCGAGTCCGACATAACCTCCCCTTCCGGCTCCGGCAGGGGGGGTATCCGAGGGGACTTCCGCAAGAAAAAAAAAAAAGGGGGTGGTTATGTGAGACAAGCACTGACTGGCGCCGGTACCAGGATTAATACTTTGTTGGTTTATTATCTTGTTAGGTACTATAATAATATTATTGAGCAATAATGATAATAATGATGAAGTAAACTGACATACTGGCATATTAGGCTGACTGACTGACTCACAAACTGACATATTAGAATGAAATTGTATTTTTAACATTGAACAATCCAAATTAATTTATAAAATCGAAAAATGCTAACGCGCATACGCTAGCGAGTTGATGAATGACTCAATTAAATAATGGTCACGAAATAAGTGAATTAGGTATATTGATAAATCTAAAATTATTAACAACTGATAGCTATTTACTATCCCTATTATTAATATAAGTCTATTATATAGTACTCATTACTATTTTCGAAATTACTATTAATAAACAAGTAGTGTACAACGGTTTTCCCGAAAATATATTTCACTAACTTTGTTATGATGTTTTCGTTCGCTGACGACATATAGATAGCCCTTCCTCTTAGCCCTATTAAAATATCATCAGAACTCACCCCGCAATGAATGCCAAGTAGGCAGTTACTTCCAAATTATAAGGTCAGCGTCGCAAACGACTGTTATTAGTGGTAAAGCGTTGTTTGATGGCGCGCCAGTTAGGTGGCATTTGTCGTAAATAAGCATCAAACATAAAAAAAAAAAACAAATTGTTAGTGGGTTTCGATTTCAAATCAAATCAAATCAAATCAAATCAAATCATTTATTTGCATAATACAGGTATTGGGATGGTACAATATACATTTATATATGTGCATAGGTGCGCTGTACTATAACCTCTTAGTACAAGGTGTGCAAATATTTACATGCAACATGACAATTTTGGCATTCATAATGATTAGAGATAGCAATAATTAAGTAACAATAATGAGAATTAATAATATAAGATTTAGTCATGTCAATATTAACAATGTCAAAATAATAAGGTTAAAAATTAACAATGTCAAAACAATCAATAAAGTCAAAATTAATAATGTCAACTAGATAAATTAAGAAGGATAATCACATTTTAATGTCACGAGTACCTATGAATCAAGGGAAAGTAAAAAGAAGTAATTAAATACCTAATAACAATTAAATATTTTGAAACTAACAAATTATAATTTATCTTGGAGGAAGCTCTTTACGTCATAGTAACATTTGTCATTCAGTAGTTTTTTGAGATTATTTTTAAAAGTAGGTACATTTGACTCTTTTATGCTTTTTGGCAGTTTATTATATATTTTAGGAGCCATGGCGAAAACACTGTCATGCATTAAAGTAGTGTTAGACTTACATAGGCATAATCGACTCTTGTCTCTTTGCATCCGGCCCGACGCTTCAGACGCCAAAACAAATAAGTTGGGATTAAGTTTAACAAATAGAGCCACCTCGAAGATATAGAGGGACGGCAGTGTTAATATATTGTGTTTTTTGAAATAGGGCATGCAGCTGTCAGTTGATTTTAACGAGAACATTGCCCTCACACAGCGTTTCTGTACTTTGAATATTTTGTTTTTGTGTACAGAGTTACCCCAAAAAATGACACCAAAGCGAAGAACTGATGCTACCATGCCATGGTATGCAGTTAGAAGTGCATCTGTGCGGATTATTTGCGACAATTCATGTAGTGCGTATACAGATTTGCTGACCCTCTTACATATGTGCTCTATATGTTGTTTCCAGGTTAACTTATTGTCTATTAATATACCTAGAAATTTTGTATATTCTACTTGTTTTAGCGATTGGTCATTTGCGCATATCTGCAAATTTTCCATAATTGGAATTCGCTGACTAAAATGCATGAGCATCGTCTTTCCTATGTTGGCTTTTAGATTATTGATATCTAGCCAGTCCAGAACAGACCTCAATGCATTATTTATGTCACTTTCATAAGTATCTTTAGAGTTACATTTAATAGTGATAGTGCTATCGTCTGCAAAGAGAGCTATTGGGTTATCGGTTACATTAGGTAAGTCGTTAATATATAGCAGGAACAGTAGAGGTCCTAGCACACTGCCTTGAGGCACACCATACTGTATAGTGCGTGTTTCAGATTGATAATCTTCCTCTGTTTTAGAGAAACAATTGAGTTTTGTAATCTGAGTATACTGAGTTCGACCGGTTATGTAGGATTCAATTAGATCTAGTACATTTCCTCTGATGCCATACATATTTAATTTGCTTAGTAGAGTGTCATGATGTACATAATCAAAAGCTTGGGTCATGTCCATATATATGGAGCAAATAGGTATCTTACTGTCAACACTCCTCATTATAATTTTCAAAAAATCAAATATAGCCATATTTATTAACTTATTACGCCTAAAACCTTTCTGTTCTTTTGCCAGGATATCATTACTTTTAAGATAGTCATTCAGTTCTCTATATATATATTTCTCAATTATTTTTGAAAAAATAGGTACCAAGGCTATGGGTCTATAGTTTTCTAATTTATCTCTATTTTCTTTTTTAAATATTGGTTTTATGATCACTTTTTTAAGTCTATCTGGGAAAACTCCATTAGCCACACATAAGTTAATAATATGGCAAATATGATGACAAATATCACCTGCTACATATTTTATAACTTTAGTGCATATACCGTCATAACCTACACTGTTTGTGTTTTTTAAATTTCTGATAATGTGTAGAGTATCAAGAGGTGAGCAAGGTTTCAAAAACATAGACTTTTGTTTGGAAGTTACATATGAGGAAATCGGCAATTTATTTTTAGATGTATTTGGAACTATTCTATCAACAAAGTAATTATTAAAGGCATTACATATGTCAATAGGGTCCATTACAGTTTGATTATTTATTACTATACTATTTATTGATTCCATTGGAGTATTTTGTCTTACACTTTGTATGATTCTCCAAGCAGTTTTTGCTTTGTTCGTTGCTGTATTAATGGAATAGGTATTCTGTGCTCGCTGAGTTAGTTTAATAATCTTTTTGTATGTTCTACAGTACTGCTTAAATTTATTTTTATTGACTTCATTAGGCTTTTTTCTATATTGCCATAAGAGTGCCCGTTTCTTTTTACTACATGCCTTTATTCCATGTGAGACCCATTTTTGTTTTTTATGCGCATTCACAGTTATTAGTTTGAGCGGGAAACAAAGGTCATAAAACAGCCTAAATAAATCATGGAAGGTGGTGAAAGCCAGATTAGGATCCTCAGTAGTATAAATTTCAGAGAAACTCAATTGGCTCACACACTCTTTAAATTTCTTCAGGTTAGCTGAACAATAGTCCCTTCGCCGAATTCTCCACCGTTTAATGAGGCAAATTTTTTTAACACGACATTGTATTATTTGCGCTGTGTGGTCAGATAGTCCGAATTCTATAATTCTCGACTTGCAACCATGGGGGAGGCTATGAGCAAAATTATCTATGCAGGTCTGGGTAATAATTCTGGTAGGTTGCCTCAACACTAGTTTTAGGTTATAGTTAAGGAGCATACACTCAAATTCGGATGTTACATTGTTCTGTTTCAGAATATCTATGTTAAAATCTCCCGCCAGTATGATGTTATGTTTCCTATAAGTCTTGTTTATGTACATCAACACTCCATCCAGTCTATCAAAGAATATATCCAGGTTACTACTATAAGGAGTTCTATATATACACACAATGATAATACTATAATCAACCAGTTCGATGGCACAGCATTCAAAGCTTCCCGATACAGAAAAATTTACGATTTCGGGAATACTTTTATAAAGATGTCCTATTTTTACTAGGATACATGACCCTCCTCTACTAATATCACTCCTACTACAATACGCTGTCAAGTAATAATTTGGAATCATACATATGTCCTCATGACCCGACATCATATTGTGCTCTGTTATACAGATTATATCTATATCAGTGCATATTTCTGACAGATCCTGTAAACAATTTATGGATGATGTTGTCAGTTTAGTTTTATAAACGTTAGTGCTATGAACCCCTATAGTGTGGCAGTAGTGAAGGGACGCGGGTTCGATTCCCGCTTACTCCTCATTTATTCGCATTTGGTCTGATCCTCATTTCGTCGTAGTTCAGATAAGAAGAAAACTGTTACCTAGTAATTAAATTGATTTGTTAAAAAAAATAGATTCAACTAGGTTAACAAATAGGTTCTTATACACCCAGGAAAATAAGTTACCTACGACTACAATATAAATAACTGACCAAAAGTGCGACAAGTTCAATAGCAGTAATCAGCTATGTATTGAATGATGTTATCTGTACTGAATCCGACGAAATAGGAATCCGACCATTTGCGAATCCAATATTTGTACGCATGAATGTGTTTATTTGCATTGGTCTTAGTACCTACCGTGCCTTGGAGAACACGTTAAGCTGTCGTCGGTCCGGTCGCCATACGAACATCTATGGTCGCTTCTCGGAAAATATCGGAGTTCAGCTACATTACAGTTAGCCTGGAAATCCGATTCCAACTGAGTTGGAAAAAGACTCCGAGAATAATTATCAAAATTAACTGGTTTGTACGAAGTTGATACATTCAGTTAAACAGTTACACAATTAATATTCTGTCTGTGTCAAACAACAACGCAAACAAGCAACAACATGAATCAAACAAAACAATAAAGTATTCAACTTTGTGTATTTAAACAAAAACCATTTAACAATTTCTATTAAACACAGAAAACTCCACGGCAAAGTTCTACCACAAACCTACGACACAAATAAACAATACACAGTTGGAATACAATATGACACAACACCGTATATTTGTTTAATCTAGTTAGTAATAACCTAAATTTTTTTATTTTGATTTATATTGGAAAGGATTTAAGACAGGACTTGAACCGCGTTGAAAATGCTCCTATCCAACCATTTTGGGGCAAGAATTTCAACTGCTCAAGACGTGGCTCAGTTAGCACAGTGGTCAAAGCATTGCCCCTGTAATTGGAAACATATGGATCTGGTTGTGGGTTATGTCCCGTCTTTAGCATTTACTTTCTCCTTCTAAATCGATTGGAATAGTTATTATTATTGGAATATATTAGCATCAGTCTATTTGATTCTAATCTACATTCTTTTACTTGTCAACAGGTAATTTAAAACAAAGAAATGTGGAACATCAATGAACGAAACCAAGTGGAAGTGTCCAAGAATTAATCTGCCATGACATCCGAAGAACCCATCGATGTCGTCACTAAAAAAGACGCGAAAAAGACTGATGAGTGCTCGAATTTCGAAATACCGAACAACAAAAAAGAAAAAACTACTGAAGATCATAGAGTGAAACGATCCCAAGAACTTATGAGATTAGTTTACGAGTTACCTGATGATATAAAAGCACCTGAGATAATAACAAACAACAATATGTTGAAAGAAAAAGAAAACCCACCGATCACGATAGTCGAGATCACAGAACAGAATGGTTGTGCAGAACTGAGTTCTTCTCAATGTGATAATTACTATGAAGATAGGAGTTCAGAAGACTTAGGCAATAAAGTAGTATACGATGTTTTGGCGACGAATGAACTAATCATGCAATGTACTGATGAGTTCAAAGAGATTATAGATAGGTCGTCTCCTGACGATTGTGATGTGAGTGACGAAGATTTAAGTGAATTGAAAAGGATTTTAGAATCGAAACCAAAAATTTTAGAGAGGTATATTCGTGAATGTGCAAATACTGATGAAGTGACACGGCTACATAGTTTGACATCATTAGGTCCGTTGTCTCCAAGGCCTCATCATGAAGCTCGGAGTACTTCGGTGACATCAGACCTGTTCCAGCTATGGTTGTCGTCTTCTCCCGTTAAGGTGAGTTATTGTACTATTGTGACGTCATTGTTATATAATTGGATGGTTTCTTTTTATGGGGTATGTTATGGTCTAGTAATTGATAGTTGTCTAGCGGTAGTGATATAAAATTATATGAGCGGTTATTATATTGCGTTGAAACCAGAAGTGGGGTGAGAAAATTGACAGTTACTTTTAATACGGCTATACGTTGTTCTTTTTAATTCGACATGTACCACTTCATTCGCATTAAAATGTGCCTTTTACATTATACCTCACGAAATGATAAAGTTATTATAATTTAGGCTTAGGAATAAACATAATATTCCAATGAATAATTTTCCCAATTCCCTAGAAATCCTTATTCCATATTTAGGCTGAAATTACATTAGCGATACAGCCATGCAAAAGTTACGAGTTCCTTAGACTCAACAAATTCCTTGATTTCATTAGAAATCTTGCTGTCGAAGTATATACAGCGACTCTGGAATAAATTTACGAAACTTGTGGAGTCGAATATCACCAACATTGTTTCTAAGTCTAGTGTTATCAATAATAACTGAATTTTGGTACATTTAAACATGATAATTTTATTATAATAAACTAGCTATTGCGTCCGGCTCCGTTCACGTGGATATCGGTTATCGCAACCAATAAGATATAGCCTATATCCTATCCCAAGGTTTAATCACGATTTCGTGGTTTGGGTGCGCCTTCACATCTTCCAAGCACAGCAAGCTGTGCCGGCGCTGCTGCTGCATCTGCGGAAAACCTCAAACGACGCAAATACTGTAACTTAACAGGTGATTTTGTTTTTGAGCCGTTTGGGGTGTAAACGTTGGGGACATGGGGCCCAAGTGCCCGTTTTCTTTACCGAGATCTAGCAATGCGGCTGATCGACGCCACACGTGACTGCTGGTGGAAGGCTGGTTATTATCTTGCACAGAGGTTAACCATTGCCATTCAACGTGGCAATGCAGCCAGCATTCTGGGTACGTTACAGGGTCGGTGACGATGCGGAGGAATTCCACGACGCATTATGTATGTAAATATTTTATTTATTTCCTTATTTTCTTTAATTTATTTTTCTCTTAATCATGAATATCTAATGAGTAGTACCTATACCTAATTATGAATAAATAATTATTTTGAACGGAAAGTAACACAGTTACTTTGCATATATAAACATTTTTAAGATGGATAAGATGTTAATAAGATGACTACTTTTGTATCAGTATTTGAATCGGTTTGGCTTTCATAACAGACAGAGAGACATAAATTACTTTTTCATTTATAATATTAGTGTATAGAAGTATGGATCATATTATTTCACTTTGCTCCCTTTGCAATAATTGCCACGTGTGACCTCAGCTTTACGCCCGTCCCAAAATAGCGTGGGTAACAACATTATAATTTCACTTTCATCTTTCATTTTTTATTTTTGTAAGGGAAAAATAATTTACTAGTAAAATATTTAAATGTACCACCACTGTGATTACATATCAAATAAAGCCTACCCTCACGCGTCAAAGGTTTCTGAGAAAATAATACCATTGTGCTCAACGTTGGAGAGATATTTCTAGGAAAATGATTTATTATTCGCTTTCTTACTATCTATTCGTGAGTTTAACCGTTCGACCCGTTCCACCGTTTGTACTTGGAAGAACAGGAGTCGATTCAGATCAGGTTGAAACATGCTCGAGCATTTTGAATATGCTATTTAGACAAAACTGAAAACAGAAGTATGCAATAGGGTTTGGGGTGACCTAGGCTTACCTGAGATTTAACCAGAGACCACACCAAACAGCTCAATGGACAGGACTAGTACCTCAAATATTGAAGGAGACAATTTGGCACAAGGTACAAATTTTAGGGGACCAATGGGTTTGTACCCGTAAGAGCTTTTCCAATTAGTCTCACCCTCTCCTTTCCTACACAGGACAACACGTGCAGGACTTAGATGTAACCCACATACGGTGCAGAATATTCCATCAAGAACCAAACGGTTCGGTGACTCTTTCCTTTGCCGCACCATTAAGACCTGGAACTACCTGCCAGCTCACGTGTTTCTTTCTTCCTACGTTCTCGAGTCCTTTAAGCGGGTCGTGAAAAACAATCTCATGAGGCTGTCAAGCTGAATGATAAGATAAGATAAGATAAATTTATTCACTTAAATATTTTACATCGGTACATACCACCTTACAACTAGGAACTTAATAATACATAGGTAATTTGTAAGCTACATCTAAAACAAATCAAGTAGGTATCTACCCACACCAAAACAATGCTCCGTTTAGATAAACCTATTGGGACAAAAAAAAAATATCACCATTGCATCATTCTGATACATCCGGGGCTTCACAAGACTTTCGGGGCCCAAAATTAACCCTTAAGCTGATGCACCTGCTCCCCTACGGATTAATTAACCTCTGACGCAGGTTTCCCTTTCGGGGGCTATGGAGGCGGACGGCAGTCGTCCGCGTAAGGCCATAGACACCAAACAAAGAAAAGAATGACAGAAGTAACAAAAGAAAAGAAAAAAATACGCTTACATTTTAGTTCGAGTGTACATAGGTAGGTACCCACCAGTTTACCCAATCGGTATTTCTGAGCCTATAATATAATTTTATATACTTAGCAGACAATCATACGTGCATGTCACAGGTGTTTACTGCTTGGAAGTAAGTACATTACAAATACGTAGTTCACTTCAACAAATCCACAACCCAGGATGACCTAGGCAGGTATTTTACTCAGATGAATATCGCATTATGTATGCAGAAAAAATAATAATATTCTTCCCTCTTCTCCGCAACGATTAACGAAAAAAAGCTTAATAAGTATACATACGCACCTTATACATACAGGCATACCCCGCTGCACAGTTAATAGGTAATAGATGTACAACGTAACACTGGGTAACACATGTTCCATAAATCCTCAACACTATCACCATAACTTAAGTAACATAGAAACATTCATATTATAGTAACATTAGCAAGCTTAAATTAAAAATTCTTCTAAAATGATAACAAAGTATTGTTGGCGGTATGCAAATAAATTATCATTACCTCCCGTGCTAGTCGATAACCGACTGTGTTACGGCGAGGTAAGATTCTCTACTCCATTATTAGGTTATTACTATTGTGGGTAAACTACAACCCGACAAACTTTAAGACACATAGTACATGCATAAGGTTCCGATAATTTATTTTTTTATTTTTTACATTTGTTTTGTTATAGAAGTATTTTTTTTTTAATATTTTTTTAATATGTGTACTATATTGTTACCACACACTCCGTTTAATTAATTAGAAAACAAAACATACGAGATCATAAACAAAGGTATGTACAATAGAAATCATATGATATCACTGTGCCTAACTACCTTCCATTTCACAATCACATCACATTTATTTTTATATTCATGTTCATACATTTAGTTAAATACGTACATACACATATAGCAGATATATACACATACCTACATACATACATAAAACATACACACATACATACGTCCTATATATATACATATTACATATACATAATTATATACAGACATATACATACACACACATACATATATGTGAACGAATGCCGTACAAATACAAAATATCAATTACATAATAATGTCCTTCGCTTAATCTGTAGTACTAAAAGTCTAGGCATACTTGTCAAACGCTATGAGACATGCCAAGGTTATTGGTATATCAGTTTAAGTTTTTCTGTCTCTTCAAAGTCCAAATTACCCAACAACTCATCCAGTGTTCTTCCACAAACAAATTTAGTCATATCCTTAATGGAATGAATTTCACTAATACGATTATAAAGAAACGGTGCAAGAAAGAATGGAAAACGTTGAGCAAAAGATGTCTTACACGACGGAACGTCAAACACGGCATGTGTTCGTCTGGCAGAAGCTTTTGTTCGCTTTTGACCGTAATGTTGCTTAAGAATTATGTTTTTAATGAATAGTTGACGAACACTTAGCACACCAAACTCTTTATATAGCTTCACTGTGGGATAGCGAAATTCCTTAAAGTTAATAACTTTTAGAACACATCTTTGCGCTCTTTCTACATTCATAAGGATCGTTTTATTAGCACCTCCCCAAGCCAATATGCCATAAGTCACTATTGACTGGCACAGGGTTACATAAACCAATTTATTTGTTTTATGGTCTTTTAAATTTCGAATTTTTTTGAAAATAGGTATCAGCTTACGTATTCTAGACCTTAGGTTAGTTATATACTTTTTCCAATTCAGGTTTTTATCTATTTCCACACCAAGGTATCTAATACTATCAGTTGCAGATAGGATAAAACAGTTACAGCTGCTAGTACAAGGACATGTTGAAGAGTGAGCTTTCAAATTGAAATTTGTCTGTGATTGATATCTGTTTGTAATAGTGAAAGTAATGTATTTAGTCTTATTTAAGTTGAGCGTAAGTAAATTCTCGTCAAGCCATTTGATTATATTCGAGAAACCTTTCTCTGCTGACGATTTAACCTGCGTCCAGGTGGAATTTTGGAATAAAACTACAGTATCGTCAGCAAAAGTGATCACTTTTGCGTCCGGCAGTTCCATATCACAGAGATTGTTAACGTAGATTAAAAACAACGTAGGTCCTAGCACTGAGCCTTGGGGCACACCGAAATTAATCTTTAGCTTACAACTGGTTATGTCTCCTATTTTAACCATTTGTGACCGATTGCTTAAATAGTCTCTTAGAAGATCAAGTGGAACACCTCTTATACCTATGGATTCCATTTTACGAATTAGCAGGGGTATAGAGACAGTATCGAATGCCTTGGCCAAATCAAGGAATATGCCAATACATTTTCCCCCACCGTCAAGACATCCAGCCACACTATTTGTCAAACTTTCAATTGCGTCTATAGTTGATCTTTTCTTTCTGAAACCATATTGGTTTTTAGAAAGAAGACTAAATTTTTCTAGGTAATTTACTAATCTGGCGTTTATAACCTTTTCTAGAATTTTTGCTAAAGTAGGCAACAGCGAAATTGGGCGATAATTGGCAATACTGTCTCGTTCTCCCGCTTTAAACACTGGCACAACAATGGATTCTTTTAGTACATCGGGGAATCTTCCATTAGATAAGCAAGAATTAATTATGTGTGTTAAAGGTTTAATAAGTATATCAATAAATTGTTTTAGAAATATGGAAGAAATGCCATCCCAGCCCGTAGATTTAGTATTTTTTAATGACATGACTGTATTATATATCTCCAATTCATCTGCTTCAGTCAATACAAATGAGTTTGAAGGAGTGTTTTTACACTCATATCTCTGTACGAGTTCTTGTTCGGTCAATTTTAGTCTCTGTATAATGTTTTCTGACAGTGTAGCACCTACACTTACAAAATATTCATTAGCAATGTCAATAGACTCTTGAGGTGTCGACTTTATTCTTAATAATTCATGTGGCACTTTTGTATGCTCTGATGTATTTAAATTACATACGCGCTTTATAACATTCCAGGTTCCTTTTATATCTGTTTTATTAGCTTCAAGGTCTAGTTTATCATGCTCGTTTTTCAGTTTATGAAGAATATTATTGCAATGGTTTCTATAGCGCTTATAAGTAATTTCCAAAGCTACATCCTCTGGTGATTTCATGTGTCTTTTATGTAGGGTGTCTCTGAATCTCATACAGCGCAACAAGCCTGGTGTTATCCATGCTTGTCGCGTTTTCCTTCTATTGGGTACTGTCACTAAGGTCGTGCTTTTTTGTATTATTCCAGATAGGGTTTCCACAAAGAATTTCGTGGTTTCGTTTGGATCTTGTATTGTAGTAAAACTTAACCAATCAAATTGATTTATCAGATTATAGGCTGTATCATGACTGAAATGTGTTATATACTGCCTTCGTTCAATATTTTTACGAGGTTGCGACGTAGGTATACTAAAATATACACATTTGTGGTCAGTTATGGAGTCTTTACAAACAAGAGTTAAGGTTTTATAATTAGACTTCACAAAACAATGATCGTAGCACTTCTCTAGTCGAGTGGGAAACAAATGACTTGGCAATAAACAATTGGTGGCTAGTAAATCCAAGTAGTGATCCGATTTTTGATCTTTGTTATTTCTAGCAATATCAATGTTAAGATCTCCAGTTATATAGATATTAGGAACACTTTTAAGGTTCTTTAGAAGTTCATCAAGGGATCCGAGAAAATTTGTTGCCGCGGTAAAAGAAGGTGATCTATACACACAGATAAAGGCGTGAGTATTTCTGAGCTTTACTACCAAACAATCCGCTTCGAGAATATTAGGTTCAAACACCACCACATCCGCCAACATATGGTTAATATAAACAACCACTCCACTGTTCTGATTGATATGTCGGCGGGTATGGGTTGCATTATATCCTGCCATTTGCGGTATAAACTCTGAGTTTAGTAACCAACATTCAGTTAAGATGATGATGTCAAAAACTAAGGAACTTCTCTCCATGAATACTCTAAAAGCATCAAAATTTTTATTTATACTTCGTATATTCTGTACTATAATTTTAAGAGAAGAAGATTCCGTTTCCCGATTGTATTGTGAGAAGAATTCCGGACTCTCGACCAAAAAGCTGTCACCGACGCTGACATAGTTGTCAATGAATGCCACCATTATAATACACTACGTTCCTGTAAAGGTAACCCTCTTTCTTGAGATTTTTCCTTGAGCTTACTATCAGGCGAGGTGAAGTCAAATAATAAGTTCACAATGCCCATTAAGACAGGGAACTCCCTGCCAGCTCACGTCTTTCCTTCTTCCTATAGTCCCAGGTCCTTTAAGCGGGGCGTGAAAAGGCTTCTGATGAGGCCGTTAAGCTGAGTTCCACCACTGTTAACATGGTACATGTTTACGATGGTGACCCTCCTTCCGAGACTTTGTCTTTAGTTTAACATCAGGCGAGGTGACGTAAAATTGACGTGTCCTTTATAAAAACTTCTAAGGTGAATGCGGAATAAATCGTATTTTGGCAACACTCCAGAATGTAATCCTGTCAGGGGGTTCGAAAGTCAACCAATAAACCCCACTTCCTGTAGCACCCTCACGGACCTGACTGCCACTTAACGTCAGCATTAAAAGTGAGAAGGGTGCTTCCTCGGTCGAGCCATCGCAGACGTGTTACTAAAATCTTATTATCTTACTAATTCTACTAATATTATAACTAAGTGTGAAAGTTTGTATTATGTACTAACTGACTCGGCGAACTTCGTACCGCCAATTTATTTCCGCCCGCGAGGCGTCCGAGCCCGTTCCCGCTGCACCCTCTACGCGGAAAGTAACTTTGCTTTAAACTATGTAGTAATGGATTTTAATGAGTTGTATAGTGTGCCGGTAGACGATTGCTAAGTCGGTGGTCGCGGGTACGATTCCCATCAGTACTAATGTTTGTAAGCATGAATTATTATTTAAGTTGGTCTGGATGTTTCTATGTATAATTGGAAAATATTTGCAAAGGAATATAAATATTTTTGACTGCCCCCCACTAGATGTAAAAAAGCTGAAGCTAAAGTGCAGTCCTTGATACGGATCACCATTCTTGCCTAATTTGACGGCCTTTATAGATGCATTTTCACGCCCGCTTGAAGAACCCCGAACTATAAGAAGAGGGTAACACGTATTCGGGCAGAGCATTCCAGCTCTTTATCGTTCGGCTATATGTTTATCCGCTTTCTGGAACCCATAAAGGTAGTTAAGCTATGCTTAGACAAGTTCTTTAAGTCTAGATAACGCTGTATAGAATTGTCTTACAGTAGTATTTAAGTACCGCTACCCCTCGTCTGCACATATTATATACTTCAAAGCATAATTTGAAGCCATAATTATATTCATGCCCGCAATTGAAAATCAGGTTAAGTCGGAAACGGAAGTTATAGTAAAGAGATTGCAGGATGAATTTACGGAAACAACGGACCATATATGCGCAGAGTTAACAGATCTCCAATCGACGATGAAAGTAGATTCGAACACCCTAAAAAATCTAGAAACCGAGAATTTACGTTTGCAGAAGGAGTTGAGCAATCTAAACGGTCGTCTGTCATCTATTGAGCGAATGACTCGCAGTCAAAACTTGGAAATACAGGCTGTTCCTGAAAGTAAAAATGAAAATATAATGATGATGTTTAAAAATCTATGCAAAACTATTAACACGGTGATTAATGATGACAATATCATATCTTGTCGCAGAGTTGCGAAGTTGGATGCATCCAGAGACCGTCCACGTAATATTCTAATCACCCTGTCCAACTCACGACTAAGGGATCAAATAATATCAGCCTGCCGCCGTCACAATAAGATCTCCAAAGATGATCAATTGAACTCCTCTCATTTGGGCCTTACTTCGAACAAATGTAATATATACGTCGGTGAACATATCTCCCCCGAATGTAAATCTCTCCACGCCGCTGCAAGAATGAAAGCGAAGGAACTTAATTACAAGTATGTGTGGGTGAAATATGGCAGAGTATACGTACGTAAGGACGACAGAGATAGTCACATTCATATTAAGAGTATAGACACTTTAAACAAACTGTAATCGCCATATAGTTTTACTTTTGTTTTACTTAAAGTTTCTAGGTTTATTAATTTTGTACAATCTTTACTATTTAATGTTAATTTTCTACCAAAATGTTAACAGAATGCGAACTAAAATTAAAGATATTTATATTAGTGTTCTAAACTGTAATTATGATATGATATGTATAACAGAGACAAACTTGAATGATGGTGTATATGACGCGGAGCTATTTGACTCGCGATACATTGTGTTTCGACGTGACAGAAGCAACTCAATTATAGAGAAAACGGAGGGTGGTGGTGTACTCGTTGCTATTAAAAAAGAGTTTAAAGTTACTCGGCAAATTAACTGGGATTGTGATGTTGAGGATCTCTGGCTGTCTATCTCTCCGACAGGGGATAAAACAAATAATAATTTATTAAACATCTGTGTTTGTTACCTTCCTCCTGATCTTCCAATGGAATCAATTTACAAGTTTCACAATAACTGCCAAAAAATAATGTTAGAACATCGTACCTCTGGTGAATTTATCCTCATAGGCGACTTTAATACTCCATCAGTCGATTGGACAAGATGTCCTACTTCATACTCCCTGTTACCTGGTCCGTCCCTGGATAATAAGGCGAAGGTTCTCAAAGAGACCCTGTTTATTTGTGGCCTGCACCAATTTAATAGCATTCCCAATAAGAACAATCGTTACCTCGATCTCATCTTATCGACCATGACCACTGTTCAAGTATATGGCGCCGAACCTTTATGCAAATTGGACAATCATCACCCTCCCCTCGTTGTCAACTTGTGTCTGGAGAGTCTTATTTTGAAAACTATAAAATCGGAAAGACCTCGATGGCTCAACTTTTACAAATGCGACTACCCTTCACTTAGATCCGAGTTAACTAAGGTCGATTGGCCTGGTCTCCTTGCTGCTGATGATGTGGATGTATCCCTACACGCCTTCTACGCGACGCTCGATCAAATTATAGCTCAATTCACGCCTGTGAAGGGAGGACATCCCGATAAATACCCCAAATGGTTTTCTGCTGCTTTGCGGCGCAGTATGAAAGAAAAACTTCACTATCATAGGCGATATCGTAAGTACGGCAATCCCCGTGACTACGACACATTCAGTATGCTTCGTACCCGCTGTAAAAAATTAATGTCAGAGGACTATAACATATTCATTTCTTCAGTTGAGTCGTCCCTCGATGATGGCATTAAGGGTTTTTGGCGTTTTGTGAATAGTAAGAGGGATTGCAATGCCATACCTCAAACAATGAAATACGGTAATCTTATCTCCTCCGACCATCAAGGAATTTGTGAACTTTTCTCGCAACACTTTGGTTCCGTTTTTGAACAGGGCGGAGGGGCAAATGAAGAAAATTCCATACCTTTCATTGGGGTGTCGGCCCTTTGTTCAGTTTATGTGAGTAGTCAGGAGGTTCTGAATAAAATAAACAAATTAGACGCTTCTAAGGGGTCAGGACCGGACGGAATTCCGCCTTTTTTCATTAAGAAATGTGGTAAGGAATTGTGTGTGCCACTATCAATACTTTTTAATAAATCAATCCAGTCAGGGATCTTTCCCAGTAAATGGAAAGTGGCACACATAGTACCAATACACAAAGCAGGCGATAAAACCTGTTGCGGAAACTATAGACCTATCAGTATTTTGTCCTGTATGGCTAAAATTTTCGAATCAGTAGTATATGGCTCATTGTACCACCACATCAGTCCAATGCTTTCATCTAGACAACATGGTTTTATTAAAAATCGTTCAACCTTATCAAACCTACTGGTGTATAAAAATTACTTGTTGTTGGGGCTTCGTGTTGGTATAATAAAACCCCAGTTTCTTCTTTACTTGTTTAATGTCCACAATAAAAAGTTTTAGGGAGCAGAGGGCTCGTACATAGATCGCAAGTCGTCGGTAAAGGGTATTAATTAATATAAGGGCGGTACATAACAAAAAAATAAGTAATAACGCCTAATAGAAATCTGGGAGCACCATGTTACGGCTCCTCAACGTGCCCGCAGTAGCAGGCGTAAACATCCTCCCCCCGTTGAAACCTCCCAAGGTTTCAACCCTCCATGAAGTCTTCTTCGGTGGGTAGTGGACAGATGCGAACCAGTGGTCGCCGAACGGTTCCTCGTACTGTCTTGACGTCGGCGACACGTGATATCCCGTCGGGACCAGGAAAAAGTTTCGTTATTCGTCCAAGTCTCCAACATAAGGGTGGTACATCATCTTCTTGTAGAAAGACCATGTCTCCAATTTTGGCAGTTGCCTTATTGGTCTTCCATTTGCGACGAAGTTGTAACTCGGCTATATATTCTCGTTGCCATCGCAGCCAAAAATGTTGTAGTATTTGCTGTAGACGAGCATACCGCTGCAAGCTACTTGGATTGCAATCTTGAAACGCAGGTGATGGCAGGGCGGTGAGAGCTCGACCAATCAGAAAGTGCCCAGGAGTAAGGCAATGTAGATCGTCAGGAGAGGTGGATAAAGGATAGAGAGGTCTGCTATTTAGAATAGCCTCAACTTGTGCAAAAAGAGTTAAAATCTCTTCAAAAGTTAAATGAGAAGTTCCCATAACGCGTTTGATATGAAACTTTGCTGAACGCACACCAGCCTCAAAAATGCCGCCAAAGTGAGGAGCGTAAGTTGGCGAAAAATGAAATTTGATGCCTTCCGAACATGCAAAGTCAGATAAATGATTACAAGTATTTTTAAAACAATCGTTAATTTCTTTAGCTCCTGCAACAAAATTGCGTCCGTTGTCGCAAAATACCTCCATTGGCCTGCCTCTACGTGACACAAACCTACGGAACGTCATAATGAAAGCATCTTTAGATAGATCGCTAACTGCTTCTAAATGTAAAATTTTATATCTTAAACATATGAATAAACAAAGATAGCATTTGATTATGGAGGCACCACGACCTCGTTTACTTACAATAAAAAAGGGACCAGCAAAGTCCATTCCCACTGCTTGAAATGGAAAGCTTGGTGTGACACGTTGTGAAGGTAGATTTCCCATTATTGGGTTAAGTGTTTTACCTTGCAACCGTCTACATCTACAACAATTGCGAAACGTGCGTCTCGCCAAATGCCTACCGTTTACAGGCCAAACATATTCTCTAACAATAGCAAGTAACAACTGCGGACCAGCATGTAGTCCACGCTTGTGTTCGTATTCAAATATTAATCTGGTGAGGTGATGAGATGCGTGCAAAAGAATGGGGTGTTTTTTATTATAATTGAAATCTGATAGCTCTAATCTACCACCAACTCTTATTACTTTATCATCATCTAGAAATGGTGTCAATGATAAAATGTTTGACTTAGGGCTCAATGCCTTCTTACTATTTAATAAATTGTATTCGTTTTAGAATGATTCTTGTTGGGACAAACGACACAAATGAAGAAATAAATTATTTAATTCCTCAACAGTTAGGTTACCAGTGTGTTTATTATTTTTATTTTTTAAATTATTTATGAATCTCAAAACATAAGCCAAATATCGTTTTATTCTAATTAAGTTAGAATACCTTGTAAATACAATTAAAGGATCATTATTAGTTGCGGTATTACATGTAAGAATAGAATTAGGTTTAGTTTCAGGTAAGTCCTTGGTATTAATTTTCTTTGATAAAATAGGCCAAGTGTCTTCAGGCTCCATGAGGAATGGAGGACCTGACCACCATAGATTAGTTCTGCCTATCTGATCGGGACTAATTCCTCTAGATATGAGATCTGCAGGATTAACAGATGTGGGAACATAACGCCACGATGCCGAGTCTGTCAATTCCGATATCTCGGCAACCCTGTTTGACACAAAGGTTTTTAAATTCTGAGAGTCAGCATGCAGCCAACCCAGTACAACTGAAGAATCGCACCAGTGTACTTCATAAAGTATTTTACATCGCAATGAATCCCTGACTGCTTTACATAACCTTGCAGCAAGTAAAGCAGCACATAATTCTAGTCGGGGAATAGTTGTACTCTTAATTGGAGCAACTTTAGATTTAGAACAGAGCAACTTGACTGTAACTACGTTCCCTACATGTACAGAGCGCAAATATATGCATGCTCCGTATGCTTCTTGGGATGCGTCACTGAATGAATGTAGTTCAATGGCTATAGGCTCATCGCAAAGCACACGTCTTGAAATTTCTAATGTTAGAAGAGATGGTAAGGCAGTATTGAATCTTACCCAATCCCTTTGAATTTCATGTGGAACCGGAGAGTCCCAAGTTAAACTTAGCCGCCATAATTGCTGCAATAAAATTTTCATTTTTATCACGCATGGGCTAATTAATCCTAGGGGATCAAAAATTTTAAATATAGAAGAGAGCATAGATCTCTTAGTTAAAACATTAGAACTAGAATCAAGTGGAAGTTTAATAGGAAAATGTAATTTGTCATTGGATGGGTTCCATCCTAGACCCAAGGTACTGGTAGACTCGCTAACCATAAGATTGTCGTCTTGGTGGTCTGTTGAATCAAATAAAGATGGCATATTAGTTTTAAATTTACGAAGGTTAAAGCACCCTTGCTTCAGTGCATTAGTGACTGATTGGTGAATATAGCGTAGTGAATCTTCACTTTCAGAACCAGTGATAAGATCGTCTACTAGAAAGTCATGCTGTATTATATTTTTAATCGTAGGATCAGTTGTTTCTTCACCGATCTGCCATAGGCAACGTGTACTCAAATAACTGGAACTTGCCATTCCGTAAGTTACAGTATTCAGTTCGTACGTTTTGATAGGCATGGACTCATCTTCTCTCCACAATAAAAGTTGAAGTCTACGATCTTCCTCATGGACACGAATTTGACGGTACATCTTTTCGACGTCACCCGTGAGGAGATACTTATGCTGACGAGCCCTTATCAATATGGAGAAAAGCGAATCCTGCATGTTGGGACCAACTAGAAGGATATCATTGACAGATAGACCTGATGACGTAGGAGCCGAGCCATCGAACACGACTCTAATTTTCGTAGACTCACTACTGTCTTTAAATACAGCATGGTGACAAAGAAAATATGACGTATCAGAAATAGATAAGTTGGATTCTGAAAGGTGACCCAAGTTTGCGTACTCACGCATAAACTGGATATATTGGGACTTCACTTGAGGTTGTTTGCGAAATCTTTTCTCTAAATTTAATAATCGTTTCTTAGCTAATGAATAGGATTCACCAAGACAATCGGGTGTATCCTTTAGAGGTAGACCTACTGAGAATCTACCAGTCTCGAGGCGGAAGGTGTGAGATAAAAAATGTGACTCGCATGCCTTCTCGCTTTGGCTTAAATTAGGTTTCGTTTGAGGAATATCCTCTATATCCCAGAACTTACTGAGCTCATTATGAATGTAGTCGTCAGATGACGTATAGGAAATCATTGACGGATTGCAACGTATATTAGTATTATGTAATTGATTGTTTGGAGGAAAATTCATACTGATAGGACCAGAAATCAACCAACCGAATTGAGAGCTTCTTAATATAGGTAGCTTAGGACCGAGAGAGAGTTGGTCTCGGCCAAGAAGATCCCAAAAAAGATCGGCACCAATTAGGACATCAACAGGTTGAAGTGTCGTTATAAATGAAACGCATCTGCACTTAGTAACGTTCTCTTTATTAGTGTTCACATTAATCGAACATTCTTAGATATAAAGATATGCTACGTCAGATTATCCTAAAATGGTATGGTTACACATACATACTCGTAACGATACATACTTACACTACTTACATACACTACACCTCCGGGGGGTGAAAGAAAAAGAAATCAGAGCTCTTTGATTTTTTTTCTCTTAAAGTTAACACAACAAAAATATATTATTAATTATGAAACAATTTAGTCCTATCCTTGTGGATCAATTCAATTTTATTATGTTTTAAAATTTTGACATTGGGACCCATATCTTCCAACACAACATAAGGGCCTTCAAAAATATCGTCTAATTTCTTCGTACATTCACTTTTGGCTAAGATCAAGTCGTCTTTATTATAAGTAACAGGATTACACTTCTTATCGTATGCCAACTTCCTATTTTGCTTACTAATCACTAAATTATGTTTAGCATCTTTAAGTGCTACCTGTAGTCTATATCTTAAATCTAAAGAGTAATCATCTGGATTATATAAAGGATCTACACTATTACAATTCTTAATATTATTGGGAATATTACATGACCTACCGAAAATAAGTTCGAAGGGCGTGTACTTCGTCTCTGAATGGACGGTATTATTATAACTGAAACACCAAAACGGTATCCAGTGTGACCAGTCATAGCCGTTATTGCCTGAATAGGTCCTTAGGAAAGCAGCTAAATGCTTATGAGCATTTTCAAGTGCACCGATTGATTGATGGTGGTATGCTGTGGAAATTAATTTTTCTATATTTAATAATTTACAAACTTCAACCATAGTAGATGAAACAAATTCTGAACCCCTATCAGTAGCTATAATTTTAGGTATTCCGAAACGTAAAATGAAATTTTGAACAAATGCTTTTGCGACAGTTACAGTTTCTTTATTTTTTATAGGATATGCTTCAATAAATTTAGTTAGCTCGCATTGAATCGTAACAAGATAACAATTTCCATCATCGTCTTTATCTAAAGGACCTACCAAGTCTAAAAATATTTTCTCAAAACCTGACGACGCAGTTGTTGTGATTGTCATCGGCTGTCTTGTGTACCTACTATATTTAGTCTTCTGACATGTAGAACACTTTTTTACAAAATCAAGAACATCTTTATCGATACCTGGCCAGAAATATCGTCTTTTGATGTTGTTAGTCATCCTGCGCACACCAGCATGTCCACTGGTGGGCAGTAAATGAAAGTCATTTAGAATAAATTGTTTTTCCTTATCGTCATCTATTCTTTCTATTCCTCTTAGTATGCATACTCTTGGACCCGTCCAATTTTTTAATGACTGTATTTCACTACATAAACCCTTTATAAACTCTTCATTTTCTTTATCTTTAACTATGCATATTTCTTTTATTTTTATTTTCTTACAAAAATTCTCGAACTTAGTCACAAATTCGGCTCGCGAGAAATGTGCCCTAAAGTTGAGATTTACACATAGCATCATTTTATTAGGAATATAAGCGAGACATTCGTCTTCGGCACTTATCATATTATATCTTCTATAGTTATCCACTTTATCCTTCTCTATTAACATCATCTCCACGACATCACTCGGCTTCCTTAGTAACTCCACGACTCTTGGCTGATCAGACCCTTCGTCGGTGGGTTTACTAATTGGCGGTGAGACATTCTTCATATTCTGATCTATTCTACTTTTTTGTGCCCTAGTCATGACATTAACTTCCGAAATCTTCTCATTCATACTCTTTAATTCATTCGAAGTCACATTCACTCTAGATAATGCATCCGCGACTACATTATCCTTCCCTTGCACATACACTATTTTAAAATCATACTCCTCAAGAACTAAGCGAAACTTCAACAGCCTACTAGAGGGATCCCTCATGCCAAACAAATAAATAAGTGGCTTATGATCTGTCATTATAGTAAAATGTCTACCATATAAATATGGCCTAAAATATTTGACTGCCCAGACAATAGCAGTAAGTTCTTTTTGTATTGTGGGATAGTTTAATTCTGCCTTATTTAACGGCCTACTAGCATATGCTACGGGTCTTAAGTCCTTGTTGCATAAAACTGCGCCAATAGCTACACCTGACGCGTCAGTCTGTAAAATAAATTCATTAGAATCAGAAAAATCTGGGTACTGAAGTATAGGTGGGCTAATCAACTTTTGTTTTAAGAATTCGAAAGAATTTTGACATTCCTTTGTCCAATTAAAAACTACATTCTTTCTGCATAAACGATTTAAAGGTAATGTTATTTCAGCAAAAGATGGTACGAATTTACGATAGTAATTGCAGAAAGCTACAAAGCGTTTTACTTCATCTACATTTTTAGGTTCAGGATAATTTTGTAAAACTATTGTCTTTTCTGGATCAGGTAACACTCCATCAGCCGAAACTAAATGCCCAAGATATAGTATTTCCTTTTTTAAGAATTGGCATTTACTTGGGTTCAATTTTAAATTTACTTTTCTTAACCTTTCGAGTACATCAATCAAATTTTTATTATGAGAATTTAGATTTCGCCCAAAAATAATAAGGTCATCAAGATATACAAAACATTTGTCATACGTCAGACCAGACATAGCTATTGACATCACTCTACTAAAGTTACTACAAGAAGTTTTAAGTCCCATGGGAAGACGTTTCAAATGATATTGACCCGTACTCGTGCTAAAAGCAGTATATTTACGACTATCCGGGGATAAACTGACTTGAAAATAACCTTGATTTAAGTCCAAATGAGTAAAATACATGGAACCTGAAAGTGAGTCTAAGATGTCAGTGATGTTTGGTAGTGGAAACTTATCATCGACAATCACATCATTAAGTTTTCTATAGTCGACTACCAAACGCCATTTTTTACAACCCTCAGATTTTTTAGGAACAAGTAGCACTGGACTGTTCCATTCGCTTGAAGACTCTTCTATAATGTCGTTCTTTAACATTTCTTTAATCTGATTATCAATTTCGGGTTTTAACGATTGAGGCAATCTATAAGGCTTAACATAGGTAGGACTAACATTTGGTTTAAGTATTATAGATTGTTCGTAAACATTAGTTGTAGTCAGCTTATCTCCTGGTAGAAAAAACACATCAGAATATTTTGAGCAAATTGTTCCAATAGAACATTTTTCTTCTAAATTGAGATGATTTAATTTCAATGAAGAAAGTAAAACTTCAGCCCTATTAACATTAGGCTTAGTTTTATCAAATGAAAGTGTTTCATACTCACTTAACAAATTAATTTCTGGGACAAAATTTATTAGCTTAACTTCTTCATCTCTTATGTTAAGTATTTTAATCGGAATTCTACCATTTTTAGGTCTAACTATAGTTCCTGCTAGAAAAACATCCTTCTCTAACTCTCTCGCACAAACAATATAATCATCAACCACATCAGAAGCGCCTAAATTTACGTAATGGATAGATTCACTCCGGGCCGGTAATACAAGACAATTATTATTATTACTAGAAGTAAAATCAGGTGTAGCCGAGATAGGCAAATAAATTAAGTTACCGGCATTATTAATTACTAACATGTTGGAAGACAAATCGATATTACAGCCATAAGTAGAAAGAAAATCTAAGCCTAAAATACCAGTTGCCTTGAAGGGTAAATTTTCAAAAACATAAAATTTATGAGAAAACGTGTCATTATTTTCAGAAACAAGTTCCAAGGTTACATATCCTAAAGAGTTGATTTGTCCTCCTATGCCGTTTATTGTAGTGCTTTCATAACATATTCTCATCGAATCTGATAACTCATCTTTCTTAATTATTGATATTGACGCACCCGTATCTACTAAAAATGAATATTTTCTATTATTTGAATAAAATGTCACAAATTGACATCGTCCCTTACAAGCCAATATATAATTATTAAAATCGAAAAAACTGCTTATTATTCATATTTTGGGCATTATTATTTTCATTACAATTCTGGGAAACAACTCCTTGCGCCGATGATTGCGCGGGTTGCATAGGCTGCGCTGAAAAAATGTTACTACGATTGTAATTATTTCCTCGTCTACTCGTATTACCGCGATGATTATATCGCCCATTGTTAAAATTCGCCTGAGAGAAAGGTCTACCGCGGTTAGAATTTTGAAAAGATCTTCCGTAACCATGACGGGAATAATTATTAAAAGAATTATAATTGCGGCCACGTTGACCTTGACCCCTTGGTCCTGAAGAAGGCCTAAACCTACCTCGATCTCTTCTTGAGTACTGCATAACGTCCGCCTTAGCAGACGTAGAAGGCGTTGACACCTCCTCGTCCTTAGCACCTTGTATGGCGTCCTTGAGACTGCTATAGTTGCGAGCGGCCACGATGGTGCTCAGCCTATAATTTTTTAACCCATCTGAAAATTTTTTAATGGCCATTTTTATCGTTTAATGGCTTTAGAACAGCGAACTTTGACGAATCTCCGTCCGCCTGCGAGATGGTTAAATCGGTGAAAAGTTGTTCTATTTCAGAACCATACTCGTCAATTGATCTAAAACCTTGGTTCGTATTTTGAAGGCGGGACTGAATAGCTGTAAAAGATTTAGTCGTTAATAAATGTTTCCTTAAATCCTGTACTAAATCAGAAACCTTATTATAACCTTCCGACAAACGTAACTTAGCGTTTTCGGAAAGCCGACCCTTAATCACGAATTTTATTAAAAGTTTTTTCCCAGAGTCGTCTAACATATCCGCATACATTTCTACAGCATCAATCAATCGTTTCGTTGTCTCCTCCTTATTATCTAAAAGGGGAATTAAATTACACGCCGTTCGAATGTCGAATTCCATTTTGGCTATAGTTATTTTACCAGAGGGCGAAACACACAGCTCAGATATCCTTAAAAATTCACTCTTAATATAATCAAAGGTTGTGGACAACTGCGCCACTAAATCAGGCTTAAGATCATGCGATAAGTTAGAAAATAATAATTGCGAATTATCAAATAAAACCTTGGCCTCTTCTAATTTATTTATCGCAATAGATCCCGTAAACCTACTTTTTCCTTTCTTTATTAAATATTTACGAATATCCACTAACTCATTATATATTTTAGTAAAATCATCAGCCATAGTCTAAAAATAAAATAAAGAATGTAATGACATCATCCTAGCAACTACTAAATTCTTACAACTATCTGCCAAATATAGAAAGCAATGCGAAAACATTCCATATACGTCACCGGGTATCAAGTTCGGTGAGCGGCCGTGCACGATTTACGAGCTCTTACATATCCCTAAAATAAAACTTACTACTTACTTACTTGCGTTAATACAATTATACATGGTTTATTTAAAAAAAAAAATATTTATTATAATAAGTAGAGTCACTCAAAAGTACCGAAATACTGCACAAAAGTTCAGGTAGATAGGTAGGTATGTATTATTAGTCTTATCGTATAGTTCACACCGTATGGATTAGTTCCTCATATAAAACGTACCACTATACATATACACGTATCCGTCCATAGACGAGTATTACACGACACACGAACTTCGGAGTATGAAACTTTTGTATAGCGCCAAACCGTATGCGAGGATTTACTTTTCGGGCGAGTTTAGAGATTTTATCACTTACACTGGTATCTCAGCATCACCAATATCGGAAGCACGCTTGTTGAAAAATGCGGTGGCCTGCCTGCGACGTAGAGACCTGCGGTTCATTTGCCTCTCCATCCACTTTACATGCATCTTCTTGTAAAGGGAGCAAAATGCAGAGCAAACCGCTGCCAACAAGACGATCACAATCAGGGTCAGTAAAATATTTGTGGTACTGACGCTGGAGTAGCCCGAAGAAGTTGCGTCATTTTTTCCATTACCAGCAGCCGTCTGCGCTATAATAGTCTCCTCCTTGGATTGAGTGGTACCCATGGTAAAACAGCGAACACAGCAACACGAAAACACCGAATTTAAAATAGTCCGAAATTATAAAGTCTCATTAGTATTGTCCAAATTTCACTCACGGTCAAAGAATTCGCGGAGCGACCTTAAAAGGCAGGGTCGCCATGAAGTGTCGTTATAAATGAAACGCATCTGCACTTAGTAACGTTCTCTTTATTAGTGTTCACATTAATCGAACATTCTTAGATATAAAGATATGCTACGTCAGATTATCCTAAAATGGTATGGTTACACATACATACTCGTAACGATACATACTTACACTACTTACATACACTACAAGGTGCTGGCTGGTGAAAGTTAGGGTCTGCTAAAAATATGTTGTTTTGAATGTTTAGTTGTTTGATATTAATTGGTATTTTAGGTATATCACCAGTTAACGCTGATAAGACTAGAAAGGTTGACGTAACGTTGAAATGCTTCATCAAAGATCTCAATTGCATTACGCACAGTTCTGTAGCCTGATTAGATATCTTGTTTCCTATGCCAATGATGTTGACATTAAAATTATTAGAAATAGGTTCTAAACCTAACTTAGTTCTGAGAGATTGAGTTATAAATGATGACTGACTACCGCAATCCAAAAGGGCTCGAACCTTCTCCCTCTGATTTGTTTTAGGATTACAAACTTCAATATAGGCAGTAGACAGTAAAACTTGTGTAACAGTTTGCTTAGAAAAATTTACAACAGTACCATCGCCACCATTTTCATTTGGCGGGGTAATAATATTGGAAACTTCGTTGCTGGTAGCCGGCCTATGTATAAGGCTATTATGTTTGGCGTTGCATACACGACACGGACCCATACGACAGTATCGCACATTGTGGCCGACTCTTAGACAGTTATGACATAATTTTAATCTGTTTACATCCTTAATTCGATCATCTACACTCTTGGCCACAAATTTGGGACAGTCGTAAATGCGATGACTACCTTTACAAACTACACATGAAATAGTAGAAATAGAATTATTATCAAGATTAGTAGCGTAGGACTGATTATGTTTACTATTAGAAATTATGTGCTTTGATTGAGATTGTGACTTCGGTTTAGTATGTAAATCACAACGATTTATAGACTGTAGAATCTCAGCACGGTGAATAAGAAAGCTAAAGAAATCTTGCAAATTAGGAATATCTTTCAAGGTGCCACGGAACTCCGCCCATTTCTCACGAGTGACACTATCAAGCTTAGGACTCATTATGTGAATAATTAAAAAATCCCACTCGTCAGTAGATTGACCGAGTGTTGATATAGCGCGTAAGTTTTTAGTTATATGGTCAACAAAAAACCTTAATGATTTTTCAGACTCGCTATTCATTTGTCGTATGTTTAATATTGAGTCTAAATGATGACTCATCAGTTGACGCTTATTGTCGTATCGGTCACATAATAATGTCCAAGCAGTGGTATAGTTAGCACTTGATACCACCAAGTTAGCGATAACGCGTGCTGCATCGCCCGCCAGGTGCGAATTTAGGTAGCGGAATTTATGAATAGGAGCGATGCGGTCATTGTTGTGCACTATAGATAAGAAAGAATCACGAAATTCAAGCCAATGGAAGTAAGATCCATCAAACTTTGGTACTTCAAGAAGAGGTAATTTATAGTCTAAATTATAACGTTCATTGTTGCACTGAGCTGTAGACAACTGGGTTGAATTTAAGTCTTTATAATTGCTTTCCTCACTTTGATTCGAATTAAGTTTTTTAATAATATTTTGAGCAATTGCAATATTAGTTATAAATGACTGCTCAATAATATCACGCTCATCAATCTCGTTAGGTAAATTATCAGGGTTTGCAACTTCTATCCGACTTTGCAATTCGTCAAATCGGTCATAGATTGATTGAAATTTATGTGTCTTTATTGTTAATTCATCCATCTCAATATCAGAAAATGTTTCCTTTGTAGTAATATTTGATAAAAAGTTCTTGAATTTTGTAATTTGACCTTTCATAGAACTTCGTTTTACTAAAAGATCCTGTAAATTTTGTGGAAGCTTTGAACAAGCACCATTTGCATCATCTGTGCCAGTCATAGTGATAGTGAGATAGTATCAACAACAAAACAAGTAACAAGCAATAAATGCTTAGTAAGTTGAATATTTTTATAAAAATAGTAAAATTTAGCTCACGTTCCTCGCCCGGCGAACCTGAGTGCGGCCCTGTGTGCTCTCAGCAAGTCTGTAACCGGCCGCCGTCAATTGTATCAAACTGACGCGCTCGTGGTTGGTAGGTACGGGCTGGAATGTTCGGCAAAAAAACTTGTTATATTTGCTTAAATGACAAGACGATGACCTTACCGGGATTATTGATTATTAAAGTAGAATGTAATAGTGCTAGAAGGACTTCTTTGTTAATGTAATAATGTTATAATTGTAAGAATTTAGAAAAAATACCTATAATCTTTGTGGGTAGGTACCTTTACAGAAATAGGTAGTATAATTATCGTAAATTTTGTGTATTATGGACACAGAGACACAAGTAAAGGTATTAGGATATAGATAAATAGGATTAGGAATATTTTGTAAATACTTAGAATAATGGGATTTCACAAGGAAGGAACACTTAGCTGCATTGGCCGATGCTGCGGTACGATGCTGTTTGCTGATCATTGACCGGCTGTGGCTGCAATGGCTGGTACACCTCCAGGGAAGTCAGGAATAATAGCTTCTTTTGACGAATGTTGGCTGCGGCGCAATAGCTAGACCGTCAGGGTATCGTCCCGATGTTCGTTCGTAGATAATTGTATTTCGTCGAAAACTGCAAGTTTTGTCCACGGTCGCCAGATGTTGGGGCTTCGTGTTGGTATAATAAAACCCCAGTTTCTTCTTTACTTGTTTAATGTCCACAATAAAAAGTTTTAGGGAGCAGAGGGCTCGTACATAGATCGCAAGTCGTCGGTAAAGGGTATTAATTAATATAAGGGCGGTACATAACAAAAAAATAAGTAATAACGCCTAATGGAAATCTGGGAGCACCATGTTACGGCTCCTCAACGTGCCCGCAGTAGCAGGCGTAAACACTTGTGCTCAGCTTTTGGGAAAAGGTCGCAGGTTGACTCCATATACACAGATTTTTCTAAGGCTTTCGATAAAGTAAACCATCGCATTCTGTGTGCAAAATTGTCTGGTTACGGAATACATGGGAATTTGCTTCGTTGGGTTCAGTCGTATCTGGATAGAAGAAGCCAACTTGTGACTATCAAGGGCGCTTTATCTTCTCCCACTCCCTGTACTTCAGGTGTTCCCCAGGGATCTCATTTGGGACCTCTTTTCTTTGTTGTTTTTATCAACGACCTTATAGATAGATTGGAGAGCTCTTGTTTGCTTTATGCTGACGATCTGAAAATCTACTCTGTAGTCAACAATCTCCAAGACTGTTTAAAACTTCAGTCAGATCTGGAAAAGGTTCTAAGTTGGTGTCAGGAAAACTTCATGTGTTTAAATGCTCAGAAATGCTGTGTGATATCTTTTACAAGCAAACGTCAAAGGATATTGTATAATTATAACGTTGATGGACACTGCCTAGAAAGAAAAAATGCTGTTAAGGACTTGGGAATTTTGTTTGACGATAAAATGACATTTCAGGCACACATTGACCATGTTGTTGGTAGGAGTACGCGGCTACTTGGTTTTATATCTAGACTAACTAAAGACTTCAAAAATCCATGTAGTCTGATATATCTCTATCAGATGTTAATTCGCAGTATCTTGGAATATAACTCCATTATCTGGTCACCTTTTTATAAGGTTCATATTGAGTATCTGGAGCGAATCCAGAAGAAGTGTCTTTATTTTGCTTGCTACAGATTGGGGACACACAGACAGCTGAAGTCGTATGCAGAGAAACTCGACTATTTTAATTTGCAATCGCTTGAAGATCGCCGTAAGTGTAGTGATCTTATATGCCTTTATAAGATTGTTCATTCCTTAATCGACTCTCCGGAAGTGTTAGCCTTATTAGACTTCAATATTAAATTTCGACATCGTCAACCCCACCTCAAAAGCTTCTTACTAAATGTACACATCAACAACACATCTTTTTACAACCCGATAGTTAGAATGCGACGTCTTTATAATGAGCTGTTACATGAGCATAGCCACGAGATAGATATATTCAGCCGGGGTTTCTCAACGTACAAGAACACTGTTAAGCAGGTTATAGACAAGCTATAAATTTGCTGTCACTTTGTTGCAGAGATACATCACTTTGTCTAAATTAAACCTAAAAATTAACGTCTCGTCAAGATGAAACCATAATATCTTTTAATTAGTTTATTATTTTTAGTTTATAATTATTATTTTATTGTATAACTTAATGCACGCTTTTTAATTGTGTCATGCTGAGTACACATGTTTTGGAACTCAATCCGGAACCGAACCTTGAAATAATATCTTGTAAACAGTTTTGATTGTTTTCTGTTTTGTGTGCCAAATAAATAAATAAATAAATAAATAAATAAATTGAATGTATGGAAAATCAGCCGAATTTGTTGACATTTATGATTAGGTACTGTTCCTCTCCCTTGGGTAGTAGCGTGATGATATAAAGCCATTAGCCTTCCTCAATAAACGGACTATTCAATATAAAAAGATTTTTTCAATTCAAATCTTTAGTTCCTGAGATTGACGCGTTTAAACAAACTCTTCAGCTATATTAATGCCTAGGTTTATTATTTTTATTTCTTAGCTTTTAACCAAAGTGATTATATTGTTGATTGATGGCACTTGGTGGAATCTGCTACACATATTGAGTAAGACACTTAGTAATTTTCCACTTTGTTTCGCCCTCACGGCATACCGTGGCCAGACGAAATCGGTCAGATGAAAAATAAAATATAGTGGCAAAGTACAAAGTGTCTTACTCAATATTTTACCAAAGTAGTTGAAAGACACTCGACAAGCATCAACTATAGAACAAAGAGTAATAATTGGTACAAACAATGGTACACTATGTCCATAGCGGGTACAATGGTATCACTGTGTCGGACATCGTATGCAGATTTACTGTCGATGTGCACCTAGTAGAGTATTCTGTGGTGTGCTAATGCTGTACAGGAGGTTTACTAATGTGATATACTTATGTGTAAAATCAAATCATATGATTTATAAGCTTACAAGCAACGGCTTTTTTTTATCGTGCGATAAATCCCCACGGATACCACCCCCACGGAGCCGGTGGAGGTAGTTATGTCGGACTCGAACCGACTAAAACGCACGCCGTCTTGGGTCCTTGGTTGCTGGAGGTGAGATTGCCAAAAGCATATCTCTCGCACCCCGACAGATCCAGGACCATCGCTTTCGAGATGGCCCCCTTCGGGTTGTGGGGACCACGATGTCCCCATCTAGCCCCGGTTACGGGGAGGCGCTCTTTGCGCCGCCGCCGCGGCCTGCTTCTGCTAGGGTGACAGGCGGCTCCACCGGTCACCCCCAGGCCAGCGCTCATGGAAGCATTCCCCCCCGTAAGGGAAAGGTCGTGGGCTCAAGCCTCACCTGAGCAATACATTTTCTTGATGTAATCGAAACATCTAAATATACAAACATCTTCACAAACTTTCTCATTTATAATAAGTATTAGTAGGATGTGTAATGTCAAAGTTACTGTTAGTTACGTGTATCTAGAGGCCTCATCAGGATCTTGGGAGCTCAAATGAAACTCATCGGCTGATACACCAGCTCATAAACAGGCTATCCCTCGGGCTTTTCTGGGTTTGACTGCCTAAGACGGTAGTCAAGCCAGGATAAATCAAATCAAGAGTAAGAGTAGCCCGGGCTGCTTCTGTTGCCCAGGGGCCATCAGCGTTAGGACAATCTTGACTACAAAGTTTCAAAATTATTACAAGTAAAGTAAATAATGAAGACAAGATATTAAGAGATAATCTAAATATTGTCCGAACTAAAGATCACAACTCCCTAGACAAGTATCAATTCATTGGCTGGCGTTTCACAGAATATAATGACGAATGTATGAGATTTGACGTTTACGACATGCGTTGACGACTGTCATAAACGTCAAATCCCATATTATCGTCATTCTATTCTACCATACGCTAACGAACTGCTACTTGTCTATAGGGGCTGATATCAGAGCAACCAATCAACATGAAGGGGGTAAAAATAAGACATTAAGATCATTTTAAGTACTTTCAACATCTTTCTGATGCTGACTGTACACTTGCTGGTAAACAGGCTATCCCTCGGGGTTAGGTAATATCACCGCAGACAAACCAACAAAAGCGGCGATAAAGATAAGTCAAAACAAGAAAAAGATCCCAGGCTGTTTCTGTTGCCCAGAGGTTTACCAAAATTGTCTAATATTACCTACTTGGTTAGGTGATAGCCACAAACTTAAAAGGCATAAAAGAAAGACTCCCAGAGACCTGTAAGGATTGAAATAAAGATGGGGTCGAAGTAACTGGACTAACAGAACTGCCCTCCAAGATAAATTATTTAATCTTTCGCTGAATATTCGACACGGACAGATTGCAAAGAACAAAAAAAATACACCTGGTTAGAATGTTGAGTTCATCCCTAGTTCTTAGTCAACCAGTTTAAGTAATATTAGTAAAATAATTTAGTAAACTGTAAATATTATGTTTAGATAACAGGATAACAGCCACTAAAGATATAAAAGATATCAATAACAGGCCTATAGATAAATTTAAAAGCGTGTCGAGTGTTAGGCCACTTTGTATCAGAGTGTCAGCGTATCGGAGATAAAGAGAGATCGATACGGAGTGTAGCGCCACCGTCCATTGCGTGTTATATCCAATCCTCTTCTGTCATCCATCCTAATATTATAAATGCGAAAGTAGGTTTAATATGTTACACTTTCAGCCTAAATCACAGGACCGATTTTGTTGAAATTTAGGATAGGGGTAGATTAGACTTTGAGAAAGGACATAGGCTATGTTTGGTTGCGATAATCGATATCTACGGGGGCCGAGCCGCGGGCAAAACCTAGTATTCGATAATTCTGATTAATAAAATTAGCTGATGCTCACGGCTCCGCTCACATACCTTACTTCTATTCTATATCTTCCTCTATACTTTAATTTTCTTTTTCTTGCGGTCCCGAAATATTCCTCAATATTGATGATTTTAAAAGGCTTTCGGGACCGAGACCGCGGTCCCGTACCGCGGTACCGGTCCCGAAAGCCTGTCCAAATAAAACTTGAATTAGGAATTGTCAATTTGACGTAACTCTTTTTTTAATAACGAGAACGGGTTTTCTATTATGTATACGTTTTTAATTGACTTACAAAATCTGTATCAACGTGAGTGAAACTTGAGAGTTAGTGTATCACGGGTAGATCAAGATCAAGGGGGAACTAAATTTTCTTGAAATTAAGCGGGCTCTAGACTACAAGGTAGCCGGGATAAAGGCAAGAAAGCTAATTACTAATAGTAACTGAATTATTTAGTCCTGTTCTGTGGTATTAATTCCAGTATTGAATTTTTTTCAATTCTTCTTCTTCTATCTTGGCGAGGGTGGCTCGACCCTCACATTGTGTTCTCCCAGTGTTTTGCTACCTGTATGGTATTCTCGAAGGCGCACATGAGAATATATTGTTATTTTTTCTCAAGTCGTACAGGGCGACCAAGAGCATCAGATAAATACTTACAACCCAAACTTAGCCACAGATGCCTGGCTCAAGTCAATAAAAGTGCTCAGAATACGGCAACTGGGTTACCCCCTATTACGAATACGTGGGACCGAATACAATGATTGCTGAAATGAGGATGATAATTCACCTCTGCCTAACCCTCCAGGGCTAAAGGCATGAGTATAGGCTTGTATGTTATTTCAAATCTAGTTTAGCATGCATAAAATATATTGTTTTAAAACTTTCTAAACAATACTTGTATTGTTGTTACTCCTCACAAGGCAACTGTTTGCCTTGCAAGAGCTATTCATCCACAAACAGCCAGACTTGGGGTAAACACAAGCAGACCACACAAATATTTGCCTCGAGAGGGATCAAGCCCACGATGCTTACAGAATTCCTGGTTCGTGGGCATTAACTTGTTAACAATGTGTTTATCCAATATTAACATACAAGTATTTGTTTGTTAGTGTGATTGTGTTGGTTCTGGGTATTCTGGTATCGACTTTACAAAGATATTAAACCACTTTTTGACGGATGATTAACTTGTTTTATTTTATTGAGTTATACTGGCGTACACTTCAGATAGTATCACCACAGTCTCTCGAACGCTATAGTATCACCTGGCAGAGATACACAAGTTTTAAATCATAGAAACTAGTCTTATTCGCATTTGGGGACAGGAATGCAGTTTAGAACAGAGGTAGTTTATAATTATACTTGCGACCGCTGTTTTATTTTCTATTTAAAACCATTTTTAAACTGTGGCAAGGCAAAAATATTAGGCTTGCTATAAAAAAAAATTAAACATGGTCGTATTATTTCAAAAGTTCCTCTGTTCTAAACTGCGTTCCTTTCTCCAAACATTACTTCGCAAACACATTACTATAATGTGCTTATATTATACCTTCAAAATTATAAAATGACTACTATAAAACTTTTATATCATTACATTTAGGCATGTCCATCGCCCACGAGGGTGGGGCCCTCATATTCTAATTCCCCGTAAACCCCGGGTATAAACCACTCAATATAAATAAGTTGATTAATGTACCTACACACCGCCCAAAAGGCAGGTATATTGTTAACAGCACATAGCACTCGTAAAACACTATCAAGCGAGATAAGATAGATGCGCCAAATTGAACCAAATCCCTCTGAATGATGGCATGTCCATCCTGTCAATCAATATATTAATCCCTGTTAGCTGCCATTTTAACATTTACTTTTTTATCAATATGCTTTTTTGTGTACCTTTTAGGCATATGTAATGCCGGGATTCCACAGTGCGATATTTCACGGACACATGTGCAATTACTATGACAAACGTATCTGCAGTACGACGAGCCTCTTTTCATTGTGCTGATCGTGGAAAACTTGTTGATAAAAATGTGCGTTTTTGTTTTATGTAAATCTGGTTTTCAGTGAGAGAAAAGATTAAACGGCATCATTTATCTTGGTATGGTAGACAGAATAAGAATGACTATTATTTGAGTATAAGAATGATGAGCATAAATGTTGGTGGTTGGATTGATTGAGGAAAATTATGTGAATAATAAGAAAGAATGGATGTAAAAAGCGTGTGTTATGATGTGTCGATTCATACTGGAAGAGTCATATGGCCAGCTGTGGACTTTAGTAATAGGTTGACGAATTGATTTGAAAAATACCACGAAAGAAAAGGCAAAAGATTAAATAATATTTTTTTTGTAAGTTTCTCGATAATATGCTAAAGAGCAGAACTGACTAAGCAAAAAATGTATTAATAAGTTTTGAGATATCAAAACAACATCAGTTTTTGAAATATAACCACTTTTTAACGAAATCTCTCGCAATTTATTTACGCGTAGCCCAGAATTTTCGGCTACTTTTCAGCACCCAATATATTCGCGTAAACTTCTAACAGTATCATTAGTTTGCGACTTATTCTGCGAATATAGAACTGCTGGCAGTCCAACAAACTTACCACTAACATAGTGCACAGTTTGGCTAACTCATCATGTTGTTCGAAGTTCGCCCTGGCTTTGGATGCGAGGGAATTCTATTAAAACTACGGAACACGTACGTACTGCAAGCTGGTTGTTTTATTTTTACTCTATATCAAGCCAGAACATCAGCCTTTGGTAACCTATTAAAAAATATCTAGTTTTTATTTAATTGCTTGTTTTAGAAGTGCGTTCGCGTCGGTAGTGTAAAGGGCAGGACCTCTCGATCGTAAGGCCGGTACTCAGGAAAGTCCAAGAGAAGGTTATTCTATCCTATCCTACTAAAATTATAAATGTGGAAGTTTGTGAAGATGTTTGTATGTTTGTCTAAACGGATCTAGGTGAAATTTGATACAGGTACTTATAGATTAAAGTTTGGAATAATCCATAGGCATACTTTTTATCTTGGGAATAGGATCCCATGACAGAGGATGCCGCAGGCAGTAACTAGTGAGTACCTATAATATTGTTTTGACGGTTTTCTTTTAAAAACAAGCAGTTGGGCAGCCAAAAAATATTTTTTTCTTTACATCTGAAAAGTAAAGTAAATTCCAAAGTGAGAAATTACTCACTTAGGTAAATTGGGCAGTAAACGTCTACGTTCGAGAAAAAAATATTATAGATGTGAGCGAAAGCTTTTAGCTGAAACAAAAATGATTTACCGTTAAGGAAATTTGAAGTGTGAGGGAAATTACTGGTAAATAAGTTATTGTTTCAGCGGGAGCAACAAAATGGGAAGTAAAAGACTTCCCAAGCGCCAGGGGCAAAATAGAAGCGGGGGTTAGCAACATTCTCAAGTAAACGATTATGTTCGAAACACTTTTTAACATTCACACGCTAATAGTTACACATGGTTAACATTTTTGCTTTCCACGTTGAGGTAGGTATACAAAATTTTATCCAGGTATTTAAGGTATTAAGGATTATTTAGGGCTTAAGGTAATTAAACAAATACTAGTGTTAAATAAACTATTATTTTTTCGAACTCGTGGACGCAGAAACTGAACCGTTATTGATGCGATTATTTTATTGGAAAGGCTTGATCAACTTTAAAATCAGGCGTAGGTTCGATCACGATTGGTTTAGTAAAACCGGAGATATCACAAAAATTGTGTTACCTAACAACAACGCAGGCGGAGTTGTGAGAGGCTCAGTTAACAATAAAATATTTTTGCCTGACTTTTTGCAGAATACCAGAAGTTAGTGAAACATGTGAATTCAAATTTACCTAAAAAGTATGATACTCGTGAGAGAGAAAATTTTCTATACTGAGCATAACAAACCTATCAAGACAAAAAAATGACCAGTATAATACTTCTGGCAACATCATTCATTCGACCGCATCGTTACTATATTTGGCCAGAAATAGAATAGCCTAGGTCACATTTTGCGAACTCCGTCGTAACCCAAATCTATCTGGCCTGATAGTATATCTTTAAAGAAGTCGTCGCCAAAAGTAAGACAAGATGGTTTTGATCTATAATACCTTTTGATACATCTGTAGGTATTGAACCGAAAAGCATCCTAGCACCTTCTATTTCTTTGAGAAACCCTCCTGTTTTATTGATATCTTCAAATATAATCGCGTTTATGTCTATGTTATCTGATTTACGCGTCACATCAATCAAAATGTCTTCTGCCAATGTCTTGAAAATGGGTTCTCTACGGGCTCGAAATTATTCAAGGATAGATTATGATTATGAGATTATGGTTTATTATTTCCTAAAAAAGTACCTGTTATTAGTAACCTATTATTATTTTCCGCTTATCATCTTTTATTCCGTTTTATTTATTCTTTCTGTTCTATCAATTGCTTTTCTCTCAAAACTGGGGATTCAAACTTTTGAGCGGATGCTCCCTAAGGAACATTGCTTACAACCTCTAGTTTAAACCCTTAGCTCCGGAAGATACCTTTGTAGTGAGTCTGAGACGGTCCAATCCCTCTCGAACTCACTTTATAGGTAAAAATAGTTACAATTCTGTTATACCTGTGTGAAATTTGGTTTCAAGACTGGTAGAGAGTTCTTGAAAGATTTTAGGTTAATTATACGAATTTCAATTGTTTTTGCAGGTGTTACGCACCGATTGGGATTTATAAGGTACTAATAGGTATAGTAAATGCAAATGGAGTCCATTTGCATTTATTATACCTATTTCCACACTATGCAAATATGCATGTATAACAATATATAATAAGGAAATTAAAAATGTGCCCCAGAACGTATAAAGGAATGATATACATGTATCAAATCTAAATCAATCTTCCAATAAGAATCCATCATACCTCTATCATTCTTTGCACAAATTCAGGGAATTGCACCACTGATTATCACATTGTGATTTCATAATATCAAAAGAAAAAGGAACAAGCTGTGGAGGCCAATAAAAACTATAATTAAAAAATCATTAATAGATAATAATCTTAAAACGCCAGCCAAATCCCGCCGTTTTACGAGCTGTCAATTTTACTTTTTTTATACAAGCACCGGCAATCTTTTCAGAAGCCGATGCCAATAAACATATTCGAAATATTCCATCAAGTAATGGCGGCGGCGGCGGCAGGCCATTCAAAATATTACGCCGAATATAAAGACGGTCTTAAGGGTAAAGTTCAAGGTTTGGAAAATCCTGCGAACTTTCTGAAACCGCGAATATTTTAATCAGTGGAGGTGCTTCCAACTGTTTTTAAAGAACGATTTATTTATGAATTTCAAAATATTGATGAACGGTATTGTGCTCCGATTCATTAAAAAAAATAGAACTAGATAATCATTTTTATAGCGCTTCTTTTTTGCTGCTTTTTAAATTTAATTAAAAGTTAGAAATGCCTTTCAACATGGAAATGCATCCAGCCTACTGGGAACATTAACTGTCGGTGATGATGCGGAGGTATTCTACGACGAATGTATGTATGAAATATTTTTTTATGTTATTTTTGTTTGTTTTGTCAACCTATCGATAAAGGACATGTCAAGTGTATCGGAAACAATTATTCGAAAGACGCACGCCACGACCGAAGCAGGTGGAAACATCTGCTTTCCCGACTGGCATGACTGTCTGTATGTATGTTTACTGTTTATTATATTTTTTTATCACTTCATTAGGAGTTTTTTAATTGCCAGTACAAGTAAAGCAGTTACTAAATATTTATAAACTTTATAATTCTGGTTTTCGTCTCCAAAATATTGACGGTGCTAAGCCTTCGTTTACATGAAGGTTGTATAACACTGAGAGAGCCAGGTACTCGCCGCATTATTCAGCTTATTTTCATATATATTATGTTTTTGAACATCTATCTACCGTTTCAGTGTGCCCGTAAATTGTCACTTTCCATATCGTTAAGGTTTCATGAGACTGTTCTTGACTTAGATTAGAGTGATAAAAAGACTCAGAGACATTTAGTTATAATGAAACAGTGTTTTTTTTTTCATCATTGATAGTATATTTTTCACACAAACACTGTAGGGCTTCGTCAATTCTCAACAAATGTCCTTCAAATGTGATCAGACAGTGTTTCCGCATTTACGAAATGTTTTCCTGTGTTTTCGTGTGATCTATACCGGTGTCATATTTCGTCCTGATCCGTTTAGCCGTTTTTGTATCAAGCGAGAGTAACATACATCCATCTGTATTTGTACTGTAATGCGGATATTGAAAGTCCATCCGTCATAGATCCACCATAGTTCCATAGACAACCCGATTTGAATACAATTAGCCATTAAAGATGAGCAGTATAACAAAACATAGGATACCTTTAACTTCTGTAAACGTAACATTTTTAAATATCCCTGTAGAACTAATTCAGACGAAGTCTATTTCGATGTTTTTTTCATTAAAATTAGATAACAATGACACTTTTATGCAAAATATTACAAATATAAAATATTTGAAAAGAGCTGATGATACGAAGTTTACTGTATCCTCGCTAAAATAACTTCCAATTTCCCTTTACAATAAGTTATAGAATTTCAACTCTTCACAATAGCTTAAAACTTTGTTTATCATTTTGTACAGGAACTTTCAAAGAAGCATTATAATATTTTCACATCGTCAGAAAATTTCTTTCAAATTCTACGTTAGGAATACAATAGTGTGATCTACAATGACCAAACATAAAGCTTTATTTCGGAGCCATTCACAAACAAACTTCGTTAGAAGCACAAAGACTCGATCTGAACGTTTATAAATTCGCCTTTTCAGTTTTCAATCGTTCGTTCTTTCATTCGTTAAACGATCTGCATTCACTGTTTCCATTCAATAAGTCATTGCTAGTCACATTATGATGATGTTTTGAAAGATTACTTTTGAAGCTTTATGTAGACTTCTTCGATTAAAAATGGAAAAAGTAATCACTCAAGCGGGACCCGCGACCAGTCTCTTATAGGGGGCATGCTCGAACCATTGACCTACCGAACCTAGGCTAAAGCGTTCAAAATTCCCCTTACTACTGTCTTTATACAGTATACTTTCGTTTCTCTTCTTATAGTTTATTAGTTAGCACTTATTTATTTGTATAAAGAGTTATTGAAGTGTCAAGGCGGCTAAAGTGTGAAGATAGCTGAATGTATTAAACCTGCTTAGACCTTTAGGAGCACGCCAACCTCATCTAAAAGGTGACATGTGGTGGTCGACGGACAAAGCTCTGGAGCAGGTCAGGGTTGAGGGTCAGAAACTTGGCAACTATTAGGTACTCTGTGCGCTGGACTCCATAGCGGGTGCAACTGAAAACTTTAGGGTGACAGTAATGCGTACAACGAATTAATTTGAACCCTGATGATCTTAGTAAAATTCAATGCAATCTTCGAAGATCTTCGGGGTCTAATTCAATTACACATAAAGGCATAATGTACCGAGGAGTAGAAAGCAAAGTATAATTTAGAATGTAACCAAGATAACCGAAAGATAACCAAGAAAGTGATGATGCACAAAACATTTGCATCAAACCCACGACCTCTCCACACAGATATTGAGCTGTACTCATCTGAACCATCAGATAATAAGTTGTTAAGTCACGTATTACTCGTGAAGATGATATCAAAATTCACCCTAATTCAAGGGCTATTCTTAGAAGAGGTCAGTAGGTTGGCCAAGGGCAATTACTTGCTGATTACATTAAAGGGCCTAGGGATATTAGCGATGAGGGAGTGAGACAACGCTCATAAGCTTCAGTACAAATACTGTTTGTATGTAGTTTTAGTTTCACTGCAATGTTATGATGTTTGGATGTTTTTAGGGTTATTACGTCTTCATATCAGGAGAACTCTTCTTAAATCATACCAATATCAATTATTAAGTCATACTGACGTAAAAATTAAAAAAAAGTCACGGACATCACGTTCGTGCATCCAACTCAATCACACTCTAATACCTGAACGAATTTGGTTGGAATTTGGTAAAGGAATAGACTATAGAACTTTTTATCCCGGGAATAGGTTCCCATCGGTTGCGGGAACGGGATCAAAATAAAGGAGGACGGCCAGAGTCGGCTCTCTGCTGTGCAGCTGTTTCGTAGCAAAAAGAAAATGGTTATAGTCTTCTTTTATTGTGAAATAATATTAGGTACAATATTGTAGTATCAAGCGAACCCACATTGAAAAAATATTATTGAAAGTGTTTAATATGATTGAGCACAATATGTTTTACAATTCGTTATCAAAAAGGCAGTTAATGTTGCACACATAAAAATATGTCGAAAGAATAAAATAAAACCTCCGACTAATAAATAAATATATAATTATCAAGATATTGTCAAAGACTGTACCACCCCGTAAGTTACGATTATTTTTCATCCACTAACTAAATATTTTTTATTTGAGACCAAAATGTATGCCTAAAATATAATTAAATTGAAAAATTATAAAGGGCATGGGCAAGTATTCTATTTCCTTACTCTAATAACACTCGACTACTGTTATGTCATTCGCTTGACGTGTGCGGCTGCTATCATTTCTCGTTATTATTTCAATATTTCTGATACAAAATGAATTGCGATAACTCTTACGACGACCCTGGCTTGCTTTTGGACCCTGTTTCTTCTTCTTTAAACGTTGACCCTGGCCATTCTTTGGATACTGCACCCGCTCTACATGAAGACTTACGCTTGAACATGGATAACCCGATTTCTACAGACTGGATGTGGAATTTATACATTTCGTTAATTGTGGTGCTGATGTGACCCACAGTAGAAACATATTCTAAACCTAGACGTAGTGCGACATATAATTCACAATTCACAAATAATACTTATACATTAAAATAATATTATTGTAACTGCATTGTTGGCCTAAGGACAGTGAGTTGATTGTTGCTCTCATATTATGTCTATAATCTGGTACTTGGGTTGGGCAAGGTATGAAGTTGTAACTCCGCTAGCTAGGTTCCTCGATAGTATTTTATTGGTGAACGAAAGTGATGAAGAAAAATATATCAAAAATATTCACGTAAAAACCATTTTTTTTTAAATTAGGTTGGTACCTACTAAACCATTTATATTATCGGTTTATACATAGCATCAGTTACCAAGTAGCAATATTTTTATTTAAATAAAAAAATGTCTACGCCTGAGCCGTAGCTCCATACAACGTGGCCGTCCTCCTTTGAACTACCTACAAATAAAATTGTGTGTGTGGTCTTTATTGAGAATAATCGAGAACCGAAGAGGACAGATGATTGGCCACCTGATAAGACATGGCTTATTCTTAAAAAACATCATAGAGGGGAAGGTAGAAGGAAAGAGAGGAAGAGGTAGGCCAAGAGGAACATTTATGGCACAGATAAAGGAAAAGATACAAGTCACATCGTATCAGGAGGTGAAAGGATTGGGGCCACCGACAAGAGCGTAGCTCTTAAGTTGAGAGAGAGACAAAAAAATATTTATGAGGGTTTACCTAAAGTTTTCAATTTTATTCACATAAATTGATTCAGTACATGTATAAGGAGTAATAGTATAAAGACTTAGATATATTCATACTCTAGTCTATTTCCCTCCGGGGTAGGCAGTAGTAACAGCAACAATGGTTTTATTTCAATAAATTCATTCGTCAATTTCCACCCTATCTCTTTATTTCAAAGTTGTCGTTTTTGAAATTTCCCTTGAGTATCGCGAGAACAATAAGAGATGATATTACCAATGTGTGTTGCTATAAATCTTCACCCCATGTTAATTTCCCTGGGTAGGTAGAAGGTAATTTCCTACGGTACACTGAAAAGACAGGTGAGCTGATAGTTGATTTCATACAGCCTTGCAAAATAGAGTTCGTGATATTCCATATTCTTTACTAGACAAAGCCTTGGGTTCCCTAAAACGTCATTGCATAATCATAAGACGCGCAACTTCCAAATCTATTCAAACTCACCCTGTATTTACGCTCCACTGCAAACCAGTTAGCTGTACAGCGCAGTACAAACTTAATATTGGTAGTCGTATTCAGCTAAGTGCATACCCGAGTGCGATGTTGAGCGCAATTTGTCGAGCAATTGGTAGCTTGTGAACATTGCCGTGAAGTTTCCTGCAGGCGTTAAATTTCGCTAGGAGTTTGAGAGTGTTGAATATAGGTATGGTCTGATAAATAATTTCTGTTTGACTTCAAGATTTTCCCGATAATTTTGTAGTCAAGTTTTTCAATTTACATTTAGGTAAAATGTCAACAAAAAATAATCCAGAACCGCTCGAATTACTTTTGCCCTAGTGATTTTTTATTCCGATAAAATAACTGATGGCCCGACTGGGTTAATGATATTTCATGACTACAAGCCTATAACTACTTATGGGTTTGTTAGAAAGAAATTTGACCAAAAAAGGCAAAGGTTAAACAGACGAACAATATCTATGTGAGTCGCAATATGGCGGCTTAAATAATATTCTCAGACTGGCTGTCTGCGGCAAATGCCTTTCCGATCTTCCTGTTTCCACCCACGCAGCCATCACAATATCTGTATTTTGACGTCTACTGTAAAACTTCATAAATCGGAGAAAATTTTCAAATAAAGTTTAATAGCTTCTTAAACTCCAGCGAAAACGTTATTAATTTTTTTATGTATAATAGAAGATTATCTAAACGTTAAGACCGTTTCGAGACAAGGGTAGCTTCACACGGCAAGTGGTTCGGACCATTGTATGAATTACCCCTTAAAGTTTTTGGATTGAAGTAGTGCAAATGGCCCCATGTATCTTTCTGTATGGGGAAATTCGGACGGACGGATGCACCCGGGGATTTCGTCTCGCCTAACAAACAAGAGTCCGCATAACTTACTTCTTCCTTGCAGGAGTGCTTGGTTCGGGCCTCAGATATTGATGACGGCTGACAGATCCAAATGGGTTGGGCAGCATTCGCAAAGTAAATCGAGTCTTCTCTTCTCCCCTACCGCAATGCTTAAAAACCAAGGTCTTTGACCAGCGCATCCTACCCGTTATGACTTACGGTGCCGAAACGTGGACACTGACGCTACGGCTAGTCCATAACCTGAAAGTCGCGCAGCGGGCTATGGATCGAGTTATGCTTGTAGTTTCTTTGAAGGGTAGAATTTGAAATGAGGTCATCCGACACAGAATCAACGTTACTGACAAAGCTCGCAGAATAAGCAAGCTCAAGTGGCAATGGGCTGGCCACGTCTGCGGAAGGCGGAGGATCAGTTGAAATGGCACACATTGGGAGAAGCCTATGTCCAGCAGTGAACTGCATTGGGCTAATTGATTGATATTTTGTGAAACAATAAGCATAATAAATTTTTATTTCAAAACGGTGACATCGGAATTCGGATGGATGAGCCCTCTCGTGACGTCTACGAGCTATTTCCCCATAGAAACAACTCTGATCATTGTATAGAATTTCGAAACAGTTAAAATAAAAACGAAATCAAAATCGGACAGAGGAGAGACACGAACCGTTCCAGTAGGTAACACAGTGGAACGTTATGACGTGGACTAAGGCGATATAAATTTTATGGATTCAGCTCCCTTATTGAATACTGCGCCCGCTCGGGGATCTCCCCTTCGATTACGTGTATTGTTTCCTTTAAGGCTTTAGGGTGGCTACGCTTTGCTAAGCTCTTTTGTAAAAAAAGGTAGTGTTCATTTTGGCAAAATTGGCAGTTTTGTTTTCAGTTTTGGTAACTTTAGTACGTGATCTTTATACTCGTGTGTGGATGAGTTAGAATAGGTTGTTTTAAATATTTTAGACGAGTTTTCTAGGGCTCGGAATTTGGTGTTAGACAGCAAAAGCCAAAGTAAAGCCATAAGTCATTTAAAATCGAGCTGTTTTTAAATGACTTCTTTCTTATTCTTTCTTTCTTCCTTATTTACTTTCTCTTATTAATTCCAGAGAAATATGAATTTATTATGCATGAAATTGCCACTTATAGAAAAATTATCCGCTAAATTTTTCCAGTAGCATTCCTGTCCAGCGAGCCTACTGAAATGCTATTGGAATAATGTGAACCATCGCCAAAATGTGTCCATTCCAGTGAGTAATCCAGTCCAGTCACTGGATTGTCAGTCAGTTACAACACTGGTATGATGTGATTATACCAATCCAGCACTGGACTGAATTGATTCACTGGATTACTGGACTGAAAAAAGTGAACTGAGTAAGTATAACTAAAATTCCAGATGTAGTCTATAATCTTCTTCAATGGACTTACACCAATGATATATTGTTGTGATTGTTCATACTCTAAAATGTCCACAAAATAATTATGACCAATGGTCTTTAATAAATAAATTAGCAGTAAGAATATTACTATTAACATAAATTATAATATAATGCATATAAATTAATAATATTGACGTATTATTAGTAAGTAGCAATATTGTTTTATCCTTTTGTTTTATAATTACAGTAAATTTAATATTTGCACGCCGCAATTGACCGAATATGCTGTATATCCTAAATCACCCCAACACTACTGTAACCAACCATATTCTAAGAAATAAAGATTCTTATTCTTAGTTTTCGCGCCATTTTTGACAGCCGCAATGTCCCTGAATGAAGTATCTATGAAATAATAAGTCACTTACAATGGACACTAAAAACAGTATTATTTTAATAATTGCTCACTAACAAATTGGATTCTTAACTTCCCACACTAAAAATTAAATTGGCTGAGCAAAGCAACAGACAGTTTATTAGTATGAACACACTTGTAGGAGCCAACTTAATTAACGAAGCAACATAATAGCCGCGGTATGTAACAAAATACTTTAATTTTTGATTACCAGGCGTCTTTACCGGTTCGACTCGGCGGTCCACCACTGAGGGCGGCAATTTTACGACTAATTTCAACTAGTTTTTCATCTAGGGTTCCGTATTCGTAGCGTAAAAAACTTCACACGAGACAATCGCCCACATATAATTTTAAGGAATTAATGTCTAAAAAATGCCGCAGTGGAGTTTGTACCGCTGTTTCTTCTCCACCAGCGTCAGCGTTTAGGAAGCGGTGGTAAACTTAGCTTATGTAGAATAAACTTCACGTCAATAATGTATGTTGTCGGCAGACTGTATATTATGAACTGTAAAAGTTAGATAGTGGAAATCGAATAAAATTAAATATTTGAATTATTAAAATAAAAACCTGATTTTTTGTTCGATATTATTACCCAACGGTAAACAGTGAAATATTTACAGAATATTTAGTTATATGTTCACTTTAAATAAATCATTAAATTGTGATAAAATCGAATTAAGATAGAAGACGCAGACCCACGGTGTAAATGCGGAGCTACACCGAAGACTATGACCCACCTAATTTACGTGTGCTATACTTGCCCAAACATGCTGCACACCGGAGAAACACATGAGTGCTTCAGAGTACGCCATCGAGGTGGCTGCAAACTTGCAAACCAACTATGACGCTATACACCATCGACTCGATAGAAGAAGAAGAAGAAGATGAAATAAATTAAGATAGGCTAATGTTGTATGGATAATGGTACGGAACACTTCGTATTAGAGTGTGACTCGCACTTGGCTGGTTTTCTTCCAAGCGCCGCCGAATGTATAACTCGGCGTGAGAGCTAATCAACTAGGAAACATACAAGGTTCGTTTTTTTTCCACTAATTTCCACGTTGCGGTTAATTTAAAACCTTTTGCCCAAACCTCCCGACTAAATAATTCAATTTCATGGTGTTTGATTGCAGTTGGATTCCTTCATTAATTCCATTAACGTATCACATAGGTACCCGTCACCTGAGCAACATTAGGGGCCTTACAGCAAAAACAATAAAATTCTTCACAGATGTAGCTAAAACATAATTATTACATAACATAAAATAAATTCACGCCTGTATGCCCCGAAGGGGTAGGCAGAGGTGCTAGCACCCGCATTTCGCCAGTTTATCTTTAGGTCCCAATGTAATAGGTGGCGAGCCTATTGCCATTAGCCGGGCACTTGTAAACCTGCGATAAATACACACATAACTTCGAAAAGCATCGAACAGTCATTGGTGTGTTCCATGGTAAACCTGGGATCAAACCCGAGACCTCGTCTCAGCAGTCTATTACCCATACCACTAGGCTACCGCATTTTTTTCATAAATGTTGTTTATGGAGTTGGTTCCCTGTGGAGTAGAATAGGGTCACCCCATCTCTTCTTGTGGGTGTTATAGATTGCGCTGTCGCAATAGGCTAGCCCCTTATTACGTGGGACTGAAAATCATAAATGGTAAAATTTGGGTGTTAACACAACTGAGCCTCCGCCTACGGGAATTTAACTATTTAACCTCGCGTCTTAACTGGCCGTTTCTTGTTTATGATATAAGCCAGAGCCTCCTCAAAAAACTAGATGCGAATGTTACGAAGACATTGAAGTAGTGGCTGGGGCTAGCTCAGTCGGCAGACCCATCGACATTATATAGAGCATCAAATAACTTTGGAATGATGTTCAAGAAACCATCGGAACTCTATAAACATCTAAGAGTAACCAAAATGCACGTCCTAGCGAAATCAAAAGACGAAATCGTGCAAGCTCTTCCAAAAGACCAAAGTACTGAAGAGCTCGAGTCGCGCCTCCAATTCCATAAAGAATTCATGATAGGCTCGCAGACTGGTAGGGTAGGTTTAGGTAATACTAGGAGGCAGTCAGACAAAAACATAACAAAATCTTTTCTTCAAGTAGATGAAAATAATACCTACAAAGTGCACGCAATGAACCTAGAAATACAAAACGAATGGTTAGGTGAATTTTGTATTCACATAGCCTTAAAATGGCGTACCTTAATATACGACTGGTCACCGGCTCTCCTTAAATTCTATCTCAATGCATTCCAGTTGACCCTCCTCGACCAAAGCAATCTTGTCAGATGGGGAAAAGCCACAGATAAAACATGCAACTCATGTGGTGAAGCAATTGGTACTGCTAGGCACCTACTGGTGGGTTGTAGGACGCTATTAGACCGGGGTCATTACCCGCGCCGACATGATAAGGTATTAGAAATCGTACGTGAGGCGGTAAGTTTGGCGGTAGCTAGAGCGAAAAAGGGTTTAGCCACAAACCAAAGAAATGACGTCGCGTTTGTAAAGGAAGGCTGCTCAAAAAAGACAAATCAAAAGCCGTACTCAGTTTTGATAGCAGCCGCTGATTGGACATTACTCGCAGATTCGTATGAGAAACACTATAAAATACCGGAGGATGTTTGTGCCTCGTCATCCAGACCCAATATATTCCTATTTTCAAAACAGCAAAAGCGTGCAGTACTAGTAGAACTCACAGTACCGTGGGAAACTAACATACCTAAAGACCACGCTATAAAAATAAACAAATACTTTGACCTGACCAACGAGTTAACTAAAAATGGCTATATGGTTAAACTCTACGCCGTGGAAGTAGGAGCAAGGGGAATTCCAGCTAAATCCCTGTATAACTTATTTAAAGACCTCGGATTGCCAAGAGCTTCAGTAAGCTCTTTACTCAAACGATAATCTAAAACGGCGTTGATAGGATCTTACCAAATTTGGATAGGTAGAGGGGGGAACACGACTGACGGTGGAGGTGAGCGCTGATGCATCACAAGGTGGCCACCCTAAACCTACACCTGGGTCGCAAGTCCCAGGCGCCGTCACATTGTTCCCCTCTGTACCACGCCATGGACCCGGCGACCGCACGATGAATCCATGGAATGCTAAGAACCGGATCTCTATACATATAATCACGACTTTATCACCTAAAGGTTAGCCAGAGGTGAATTAACACCCACATTTCACCAATAATTGTAGTCGGTCCCATGTAACAGGGGGTGAGCCTATTGCCATAATATTTCGGGCACTATTGTTAACTCGAGCTTATATCTGAGGCTGAGTCTTGACAGTTTTTTTATGGAATAGGGAGGCAAACGAGCAGACGGATCGCCTGATGGTAAGCGATCACCGCCGCCTATCGACACCTGCAACACCAGAGGAGTCACAAGTGCGTTGCCATTCTTTTAAAAAGAGAGTACGCTCTTTTCTTGAGGGTTTGAAGGTCGTATTGGTTCGGAAATACCGTTGGTGACAGTTCATTCCACAGTTTAGTTGTGTGAGGCAGAAAGTTTCTCGAGAAAAGCCCTATTCAAACTAAAATTCATTTTGTAGAAATATGATTAAGTACACATTACAATTTATGTTCGTCCAGCGCATCAATTGAATGTATGTAAGAATGTATAAACCAACATGCTTCAATAGATTTATTTTTCGTAATTAAAAAGTACGTACGCTGTAATCAATTCTAATTGGCCCCTTGAATTCCCAGAGGCCTGTTATATCACTCAATTAGCAATCACTCAGGGGTACAAATTGTAACACAATTATCGTTCTTTCAGCTAAAGTGGCGCTTCACCTATAATTAATTTAAGTAATTACTCAACTTTGTATAATTGAAGCCATTTTGAACTGTTGTTTTTTAACTTTTGAAGTATTCGGTAAGTAAGGACTTTGGTTTACTTTTCCAAATAGTAAAACCAATGATTCCTTGAAGGTTTCTTCAGGGTCGGCATTTCAAGTGTGACGCCCTTGGTGTTGCATACGTCCATAGGCCACGGTAACCACTTTCCATCAGGTGGGCCACCGAAGTGGTATAAAAAAAGACGTTTTTTTTATAAAGGACACGTCAATTTGACTTCACCTCGCCTGATGGTAAGCTAAAGGCAAAGACTCGGAAAGAGGGACACCATCATAAAGGAACTATGAAATATGACTAAAATAGGAATGACTGGTGTCACCATTGATATTGTTACTAAATTGTCACTGTTAAATACATTACTGTTTTATTGCAGTTCATACAAACATACATACAATCACGTATTTGTCACCGGAGGGTTCGGCAGAGGTGAAATAACATCAATCATTGTATTCGGTCCCATGTAGTGAGCCTATTGCCATATTTCGGGGATTATTGTTGACTCGAGCCTATATCTGAGGCTGAGTCTGGGCTGTATAGATATATCTGTCTGATGTTAAACAGCCCTATCCCTTAGTCGCCTTGTACGACACCGCATGGGAAGAGATGGGGTGGCCCAAATTCTACTCTACCGGGATAATTTATTTTAGAACGATTTGTAAATATTGAACAGTGGTGTTGGCTTCCTTCATTTATTTTATTGTTTATTGGTATTGTTTGTTTTACTGTAATATTTCTTTGACTACTTATACCAGAAAAACAATTTAAAAAAAATATCTGTCGGATTCTTGCAGATATTCTTTGTAGTGGCTGGTTCGTTGAATATATCGTGGTATAAAAAAAGGGATTTTTAATGTAGACTAGCTTTTGCCCGCGGCTCCGCTCGCGTGGATGTCGGTTCCCGGCAATTATACAAATTTATCTCAACGTACAAACCTTCCCTGGACTTCTACAAATAATTCATGATCAAAATTAGCCAAATCAGTACGTGCGTTCTGGAGTTATAGCGTCAGGAAGGAAAACCCGAATTATTTTTATATAGTAGATAACTGATGTTATGAGGCGTAACTTAGTCACTATTAGTGCCACCACGATCAAAACAAAAAAAAAGTTATAATCAATGAAGTTCCCGCCGAGGGAGTTCCCCGCCCACGCTAATTTTAGCATATATATCACTTCGTTATATTCGCAACAGCTACCCGATGTCTAATTTAGTGCCAGATTGAATTTCATTTTTCCACGAATTTTCGCGTCCTACGTGACCGCAATATTGTTATACGGAATGTAATGGAAGCCTGTTTTAGAATATGACTTACTAGCTGTTACCCACGGCTTTGCCCGCGTGGAATACTGATCCCATTCCTACGGACCACGGGATCCTGTTCCCGGGATAAAGAGACTAGCAGTTTTTCCAGGCTATAATCTATCTCTGTATCAAATTTTAGCCAGATTCGTTTAGCCGTTAGAGCGTGATTAAGTAACCTTTATTTTTCGTGTGGAAATCCCCTCGGTTACCTCCCCCGCCGGACCGACCGACGGAACCGACTAAAACCGCACCCCGACTAAGGGTCGTGGTGCTAGGCAGGAAGTAAGGTTGTCTTCGACATATACCTCGCACCCCCTGCTGACCCAGGGCCATCCCTTGCGATCTGGCCCTTTTCAGGGAATAACCAATATCCAATCATCTTCACAACCTTTACATTTTCAACCTTTTACATTTCTCAGACAAAGTGGACCCACAGTGTAAATGAGAAGCTACACCGAAGACTATGGCCCACCTTTTAACGTGTGCTACTGAAGTCCGTAGGGTATTTTGAAATACCGCTCATCGAATAGGACGGTTATCCGATAACACTCTTCTTCTCGGTTAGTTGAACGAAAAAATACCTGGCCGATGGAACGTTTCGCCGAAAATATTATTCATCGACGGTTGGTAGTCCGAATTAATCCTTCACCGATGGGACAGTTTGCCGAAAACACTCTTCAACGACTATTGGTTAAACGAACGAATCTTTCGCAGTTCCAATAGAGGAACAATTTGAATTTGTCTATTTGAATAATTTTCTTATTGTTAAATAAAAAAACCATTGCCCAAACATGTGTACAGTCAGCGTGATCTTAAAACTCTCGTATGAAGAGCAAATCGAACTGTTTTATTGATTTATATGGAACCGAACTAAAGGAGTATACCAAATATCAGAACAGTCGGTCAACTGGAAGGAGGTCAAAAAACTAAATTAAGATCATTTTGAGCACTTTGTTCGTCAACATCTTTCTGATGCTGACACCGGAGAAACTCTTGAGTGCTTTTGAGAACGGTTTCGAGGCACTCGATTCTACTAAAGCTTAACGACTGTGGTACCGCAGCCACTGTAAAAAATAACATTGAAATTTAGACTTTATTTCTATACGCGTTTGGTTTAAGCAGAATTGAGGGTCAGGTGGCTGCATACTGGGCAAACCAAATATGGTGCGATACGCAATCGACTCGATAGAAGAAGAAGAAGATTTCTAACATTAGTAGGAGGAAGTAGGATTATTTCTAAATAACCGACTTTCTCTGACTTCGTCAGTGGTATACTTCAAAACCCCGTGTCACCGTTAAACATATTGTGGAAGATTTGCTGACTTTATGATTACTGCTCTGCTTCCTGGGGTCGTACAAAGCGATTAAAGGATAGTATTGTTTAACGTCAAAAAGATATACACGGTTGAAGATTATCATGCTCTCTGGACGGAAAATACTCGAAATACTGTTCGATAGAGAATTACACTCAAAGTAAACATTCCTTTCTTTTTTTAAAGAAATAAAACTGCATTCAAAGATTTTTGAAAACACGCTTGACACACCCGGCAATCGAACCGACTAAAACCCGAAAAGATCACTTTTTTATGACTTCAATCGATAGTGACAATAAGGATCAAATCTGTCTAACAAACATGGTCAATTAAATGAAAGGAACTCCCTGAAATCTAAATGTGGGTGTTAATTCAGCTCTGCCTAACCCGCCGAAAATAAAGGCGTGATTATGTATATGTATGTATGTTCCTTGGGTATCAATGTGATATTTATAGCTTATATTTGCCTAACATTCCTCGATAAATAGACTATTTAACGCAAATCCATTTCTTTTTTCAAGTACTTCCTGAGATCAGCGTGGTCAACCAAATAAACTTTTCAAGTAGATAATACTAATAATAAATTAATAGTATAGATTAAGCTAGGAAGAACGGCAGGCAACAGCAGGCTGTTTACATTTCATCCACACACAAAGTATAACGTAAAATTAACGCCATTTTCAGTGTTGTCAAGCAGATATTAAAACAGACGCCCGTAAATCCACCTTTGAAATAGGTAAGACAAAAGTTTATACTTTATAAGACCCTATTTCTGCCAAACGACGAACTGTAAAGGTATTTGGACGATATCATCAACTTTGCTAATGGGTCCCAACATCATTTCTATTCATCTCAAAACTTTTCAGAGAAATACATTTTCGTTCAAAAATTTTCACCGTTTCGCCTTTCACTCAACCTGCATCGACACTCTGAAAAGTAATTTTATTCTAAAGTACTTAAGCTGATTTTTACTTGACTGGGGTTTTCAGTTTTGTTTTTTTTTTTAATCCGGGAAAAGTAATCAAAGAAAAGCTTTTTAGACGAAACGACGGCTTAGTATTTAGATACGGTTGATTTGTTTGGATATTGGTGTTTGTAAAAGTGACTTGTTTTCATTTGGTCCTGGAAATATTGAATATTCAGAATATCGGCATTCAAGATAAATTAGGTCTATTTTGATTAATTGGTTTACATTCAGAAGTTTTATGTTTCTCAGAATTCAAATTAGAATTAAGGTCTAAGTTCCTTTTTTAACTTTACGATGTAAAACTTAATCCATATCCATACTAAGTCTGTCTGTTTGTCTGTATGATACGCTTTTACGCTTAAACCACGAAACCGATTTTGATGACATTTGGTATAGGGTTAGATTAGACCATGAGAAAGGACATAGGCTATGTTTGGTCACGATAACCGACATCCACGCGGGCGGAGTCGCGGACAAAAGCTAGTGTTTAAATATATAGGTATGGTATTCCTAATTATAATTAGAACTCAACTACCAAATCAGAAATTGATACTCGCGCCTCACCATACCCGGGGGCTAAATGCAGATTCTGCGGTCCCCACACCCGAATGGGGTCAGCTCAAAATTGAGGGCCCTGGTTCCGCGGGATTACGAGATATATTATGTCTCTGCCAATCTCACCTCTGAATTTAGACCACGTTAGTTCCGGTCGCATCTTATGCTTTCAAGGTAGTGTCCGGGATCCATTTAAATAGGCTTGCTTTTTTTCGACTATATTATTAAGACCTTCTACCTTCTGTCCTTTCAATCTGAGTTGTACTTAGTTAGAGACCAACCACTGACAGAGTAGTTCAGATCACCCATTTAGGAGGCCTAGATATTCTAGAATGTTATCAGTTAGAACCGACTTTTAACGTGTTCTCAGTAGCTTAATGAAAATACAAATAAATGCTACTTCTTATTTTGTGAATGTTTCTTTTTATAAGTGAAAAGTTTATTTCTTCCCTCTTTTGGAAATTTTCACGATTACAATCCTTGTAAGTACTTTTATTTGTATCAAGTGTCCAAACTGAAAATTCAACTGTCTGATTTTTTTTTTTTTTTTTTTTTTTTTATTTATTTAAACCATTACACACACTTATAATCAAGAAAAATATGCCGACATTACAATATTCATAGTGTTAATATTAGACTATAGGGGTTTTAGTCATTGCTTCCCAAAATAAAGCCTGAAGGCTCTGTGTTATGGGATAAGCAGCGCCATTCCCTCCGTGCTTAATGTCATAATTCAGGGATCAAAAATTAGATAGGTATATTTGTTTGGCACATTAAATCACAAATTAAATAATGAGTGCGTGCGTGCGTGTATGTTTGTGTGTGAGTGTGTGTGTGTATGTGCGTGTGTGTGTATGTGTGTGTATGTATGTATGTTATGATAGAACCGTCACTAACTCCTCTGTATCATCGTAAGATTTGGCTAGTAACCATTCCGTGACAGTTGCCTTACATTCTAGTTTATTTACTGGAAAAATAGATAATTCTCTATTTGCTTTATTATATAAATATGGACCCAAGAAGGCAAAGAACCTTTGAGTGAAGCTCAGTTTTATGGGTTGAGCATATTCGCAGACTTTATGTTTACGTCGCTTTCCTGCATTCATGTTAGGATCATAAGTGCATAAGGAGTGCTGCTTCAAGATGGTTATGAGTATAAAAAACTGTCTAACTGAGAGGACCTGGCAGTCCCTATATAATAATACAGTGGGGTATAACGATGTTTTGAAAGTACAGACTTTCAAAACGTATCGTTGCGCGACTTCCAAGGGAAGCAGTGATGTCTTGTGTGCACCACCCCAGCTGAGAATGCAGTATGTTATTAATGGTTCACAAAGTGAACGATAAATTTGTTTCAAGAGCGATGGTTTAACTATATGCCGAAGAGTGGAAAAAATGTAAACTAGTTTGCGAATCCTTCCTTTTGTATAGGAAATTAAATTATTATCTACAATTATTCCCAGATATTTAACATTTGTAGATCTCTCAATTTTACTGCATGCACATAATGAGTCCGGTTTGGACATGTTGCACGAGTGTGCGATAATAGAGTAGCTGGGAGGAGGTTGAGACGAATTTAGGATAGTAAATGTCAAGCATTTTGTCTTTTCAATGTTTAGATAGAGAACATTTGTATGTAGCCAATTTGTCACCTTATTGAAACCAAGCTGAGCATACGAAAAGGCCTCGTCCCAGTTTACTCCCTGAAATAGCAGAACAGTGTCATCTGCGTATGAAACAAGTTTGCCTTGGGGCAGATCACAGTTGCAAAGATCGTTTAGATATGTCAGAAAAAGAGTAGGGCCGAGAATGCTTCCCTGAGGGACGCCATAATTAATGGGTAAGTTAGAGCTGGTATTGGTTAAGATTTGGACATACTGCTTTCTATCAGTTAAATAGCTTTTAAAAAGTTTCAGCTGAGTGCCCCTGATTCCCATATAATCGAGTTTGTTCAGAAGAATGGGAACAGAGACCGTGTCGAAAGCCTTGGCTAAGTCTAGGAATATCCCCACACATTTCCTGCCCTTGTTTATATGTTCTACAATAAAATTAGTGAGTTCATGAACAGCGTCGCTTGTTGATTTTTTTGCTCGAAAACCGAATTGATTTGGGGACAAAATTTCATTTCTTTCCAGGAATTTGAGTAGACGATTATTTATTATACGCTCTAGAATTTTAGAAAGCGAAGGAAGAATAGAAATAGGTCGGTAGTTGGAGATACGGTCTCTGTCCCCGCTCTTGTATATTGGAAGAACAATCGATTGCTTTAAAGCATCCGGAAACACACCCAGTGTCAAACAACTATTGAAAATCCTTGTTAAACATGGAACGAGCAGATAAGCATAACACTTTAAAACCCTGTTGGGTATTTGGTCACACCCAGTAGAACTATCATCTTTTAATCCCAAAATCAGTGAGTGCACCTCGCTCTCATCAGTATCCAATAAAACAAAGGTATTTGGTAGGCGCGATTGAACAGGAGGTGGGGTCCATGTAAGATTTGATTGGTTCTCTAAAGTACTCTCAGCCAAAGTCCTTCCAATTTCCACAAAATAGCGATTTATTTCATCAACAGATTTCTGCGGTGATGAGCACATAGACATTAGTTCCAAAGAACTAGTTTTAGGTTTTGAGCTATTTGTTATAGTCCTGACAGCCTTCCAAATTTTTTTGTTATCTCGGCCCGCCTTTGCTATTTTATCTCGATCATAAGCACGTTTGACTTTATGTAACAAGGAATTACAAAACTTTCTATATCTAACATACGTCAGCCTAATACTTGCATCGGTAGGATGCAATTTAGTTTTCTTATGTAGTGCATCTCTATTTCTTAAACATCTAACTAGCCCCGGTGTCATCCAGGGTTTCAAAATAATTTTACGATACGCAATGTTTAAGAGGGATTGGTTCTTCTGTATGGCTAATTGAATAGAGCTGATTAGGATGTTAATTGCAGAGTTAGGGTCCTCAAAAGTCATAATTCTATCAAAATCTATTTTGCTCATGTCTGGAGTTAGACCCAGGTAATTTATTTTTGCACGCGAAATTCTAGGGAGCATTGGTTTCCTATCTAGATGCAAACACAAGAGTACCGGATAATGATCAGAAATTCTTGAATGAATCACTAGACACAGTGCCTGTTGTATAGTCTTCAAGAGAACATGATCCAGACACGTGCCCGTGTCGGGTCGAGTGACATAATTATGTCCAGTTACAAGACCGTGATATGCTGCCATAGTCAGATAACTGTCAGAAGCATCATCATCAACTGCTCCTTCCATTATATTTATGTTTATATCTCCCATAACAACGATATTTTTAAAACTTTTTAAACTTGAGATGGTGCTATCAAGGGATTTAGTGAATACATTAGTTTTTTTAAACTGAGCAGGTCGATAAATTGCTAAGATTACTGTTTCTTGTCCCACCTTTATGATGAGACAGGTCCCCTCCTCAAAGTTGGGTTCTTGTACCGTAACATTTAAGTTAGTTTTAGCGTATACAACAACTCCATCATTTTTGTTATAGGTCAAACTTGTTGTGAAACATTGATATCCGTCAATTACTGGCATGAATGGGGAACAAGCTAACCAGCACTCCGTTAGCACTAGGATATCCAGTTCTAAATTGAGTCTATTTAGAAAGACTAGAAATGCATTCATATTTTGTCCAATGCTGCGTATATTTTGAGTCAAAACCTTCAGGCTACCAGCGGATTCTGGCACTAATTTATGACAGTGTTCAACTTCAGTTGTAGCAGATTGTGACGTCACTACGTCACAATCATCCAGTTCATTCAGTATATTATGAATGTTATCGAATAGTAAAATAAAAATAAATTAGAGGCGGTTTCCTTTGCCTACGTAAACAAAAAGACAAACATCGATCAAATTTACAGAAGATTGGAATCATATGGGCATAAGTAACATTCACGTGATTTAGAGAAAACATCAAAATACCACTGTATCCCATTTTAATGTAGCACACCAGAGTGTGATCTTGTAAGTGAGGCAAATCCGGATAAATTTCCAAATAGTAATCTATTTTACGGTAGTATGTGTGATTGAATGAACGATATCTAAGTAATTGTCTATGGGTACTTTTGTATCTGTGGTGTAGCAGAGAGAGTGACAAATATTTGTAAATTAATTGTAGGGTATTATTGAAAGAAATGTGACAATGATAAAACAATTTTAGAAACTTGTTTTGATTTGCATTGGGCATATTTGTATGATAGTATGAATTGTGTTTCAGAGATTTTATAAATTCAGTTTCGAATGAGTAATGTATATTGAAGTTTAGTAGTAATGTGTAAATAGTTTGTTGTGTGGTAGTGCAAGTGTCGAGAGTGTTTTTGTGGGTGTATGTGTTTTTGTCTTTGTAAGTACATTTATTACATGCAATTGTTAATGAATCCCTAGTACATAATATAGCAAGATAATGAAGAGGGTGGGTGTTATATAATTTTAAAATCAAATTGAGATTATAGATACGGAGGGTATACACGATAGTGACTAGTCAATTTTGTTGTTTCAATTTGTTCAGGTCAGACTCCGAATCAATACGAGTTGCTGGTGCTCCTTCCTTCTTTCGAATGTAAATTCTGCCATTCGTTGTCCAACAAAAGGAATACCCGTTGTCCTTAGCGAAGATACGAGATGTCGCATATAGCTTTTTCATCTTAGTAGTTAAGCTTTCGGAGACAAAAATAGGCTTGATTGGACCTTCTAACTGTAGAATAGTAGATGACAGCTTATTATTTTTGTTGATTCTGTTATAGGTTTTTACAGCTTGCAATATTTTTTCCTTTATGATAACCGTTCCGAAGTTGACTACAAGAGGCTTTTCAAGGGAATTTTTGGCTTTGTAGCGGTAAATGTCCCGAATATCTGATTTCTGCAAAGGTGTTTTTAGCCCGTTGGCCAATTCAACAATTGTGTTCGTTAGATCGTCCTTAGTTTCGGTCTTTAAAGTGGGTATATTACGAAATTCTAAACTGCTTAACTTGCTACTATTTTCCAAAATATCTAGACGGTCTTCAAGGGCCCGTATGTATTCAGTTTTTTTATTCCAATCCCTTAATAATTTTTCATAACTTTGATTTAATTCATCATATTGGTTAGAAATGAATTGGATAGACTCTTTTATGCCTAAGCTTTGGTCTTTTATTTCATTTACTGTTTGCAATATCGTGTTGTACTTGAGGTCTTGTTTTTTCTCAAATTCAGTAAACATTGCTTGGATTTGGATGGTAATATCGGTTAGGTCTCTGTCAAGGTCGTATTTGCGTTTCATTCGTTGATTGCTAAACATAGTTTCATATTCCGGGGTTTTTAGTAGATTAGGCTCAGAACCGGTGAGGGAACTGGGCGAGATAGTAAGAGGTGGAGTCTTTCTTAAAGGCATATTAGAAACCACGGTACTAATTAGTTTATAAATGTCTCGCTCTAACCTTCTTAAGTACACTCGTTGTGTCACTGTTGATCTCGCAGATTAAGATTTCCGGTTGGTGGGTCCAGTATTCGGGATCACTCTGCCCTTGGGATTGAAAGAAGGCAGGCGTAGATTACTTATATTCACAGAAAATACGTATTTTTAAGTTTCTAGAATACTTAGATAAATACTGAAAAACGGGGGTAAAATATTTTTTCAAAAATTATAAGATGCACAGAATACACGTCCACTCTCGATCGGATCATGAAGGGAAGGAAGGGAATTTATTTCAATAATCACAAACATATTAAATAAATTGACAACCTCCGTGGCGTTGCGGTAGTAAACGTCACCGTTACGCAGGAGGCGCGGGTTCGATTCAGTGCAGATAATTGTATGCATGAATATGGATATTTGCACTGTCGGTCCCGGTTGTCATACGAACATCTAATAGCAGTCGTTACGGGTAACTGGAGCCCAAAAAATTCCAATAACTGGTCTAAATGTAATGTTTCGATATCGCCCATGGATTGGAGAGATCAGATATAGCAGTCGTTTCACGGAAAATTCAACAAGTTCGGCCACAGCTCGTAACAAACCTGGTGCCGAGGTGAAAAAAAATTCACCTTGGAATCTGGCTCCGAGATGATAGCTTCGGAAGTGACTGGGATTAATGCTAGGACAAAGAAATAAATTAAAATCTTTCTCTTAATTAATAAACCCTACAGTAACACTCTCATTCTACTTTTACAGTAAAAATATACCAAAGAGTTGTATTCTTTTATTTCACAAAGCGAAGCTCCGTACGCTCAAACGCGAATAAAAAGGTCCCATTTCTCAAGCCGCAATAAACTCACTTACTGTGCTCATAAAACAAAAACCAACTAGAAAATGTTCATTTCTATTCATGCTATTTGTCCGCCATCTTGAATTTATTTAAATGAAACGTCATTGCAAATGGAATTTCTTGTTTCGGGGTTCCGTTTGCAACAATGTATGAACTTATTTTCGTGGGTTATCTATCTATATCGTATATAGGTATATAAAATCACTAACAATGCTGGATCTACAAACTTAAAAAAATTATGGGGTAAATAAATATCCAATAAGATAGGATTTTTAGAATTTTCACTGCTGAGGGGCTAAGGTGACGATTCACCCAATAAAAATCTAAGCTATAGATGAGTTAATGATTGATAATGTATGGGAATAATGTTCAGGTGAAAGGAAAATGTATGGGATTGAATGAGTTTTTACAGCAATAAGTATGCTAACTATACAAATCGAATACATAGGGAAAAAGAATCATCTCGGGCGGGATTCGAACCCGCAGTCTTTCCCTTACAGGGGGAATGCGTTGACCAATTCGGCTACCGAGACACGCCCGACACGGCGACGATCGGACGGACGGAAGGACATCGCCTTAAAGACGTATAAGATGGGAAATTTGAATCACATCGGGCGTGGTTCTGTAGCCGAATTGGTCAGGGCATTCCCCCTGTAAGGGAAAGACTACGGATTCGAGTCCCGCCCGAGAAGATTATTTTTCCCTATGTATTCAAAATGTATGGGAGTTAAAAAAAAACTTTTTTGCTTTCAAAAGTGTGGCCAAATTCTTTTTATCCGAAACAACTGTAAAATCGCCCAGTATAGAGAGCGTTCCCCCTATAAATCACTACATATAGTATAAAACAAACTGGCTGTCGGTGTCTGTCCGTCCCTATGTATGCTTAAATCTACTTGCTCTACCCACGACCATAGTCACTGAAGTGAAGTCGAGAGGTCCCGGGTTCGAATCCTGGCCATTACACTACCGACGTGAACCCACTCCTAGCCCAAGCAATTTAGCTTCGTGGGCGGGGTTAGAGGCAATATTAGTAAAAATTAAAAAAAATAATACTACGGAGCTACACTAAAAATAGTGCCGATAGTAAAATAACACATAATCAATCACAATTCTTAGAGGAATGGAGTTAAAAGACTTCACACGTCAAACATTCCAAAATCGAAAAGGTAAAAGAGGTTTTAGGAGAACTCAATTGCACGGAATGTTACTGTCGACTTCACTCACAACTCGTTCGTACTTTTTCTACACAAAATGGCTCGAGCTATCGTAAAGTAACCCTTTGATACCCTGCGAGTGTTTACACGGTTGAATAGTGTTTACGGAACGTTCAGTTGGATGCGAAATAGTCGATGTATATTTGATTTCGTTTATGTCTCACTTATTGTAAGAATAGAAAAAGAATAGGTTACCTTTGGCCTAAGCGAGTACGACTTCTACGCATGAAGTCCAATGAAAAGATCTCATCTTTTTCAGGGTCGTATAAGGGCTTACGCTTTTTTTTCTAAGATACTTTTTTTTGTTTTGATTTTGATATTGAAATTTGAATGAAGTTCTTATATTATTTTTTTCGATTTATACCCATATTATAGCTAAACTAGCTTTTATAATGGGATCTAGAATGCGGATAAACATACTTAGACACATTTTTTTGTAAATCTCCTTTACTCTTCGCAGTTTTCATAAACTCAATCACTATACACCTTACTTCTTCCTACCACCTATACGCAGATGATCTGTAAATTTATACACGGGCTACCCAGGACAAACTGAGGGATGCTGTCGATACCATCAACGACGACATGGACAAGATATGCGATTGGAGTAAGTCATTTGGTCTGAGGTTAAATCCAAATAAGACACAAGCCATAGTTTTTGGCAGCCCACATGCTGTCTCAAGAATAGACTGGTCGCTCCTCCCTCTTATCTCCTGTGACGGTACCAACGTGCAGTACAGTGACAAAGTAAAAAATCTTGGTATCTGCATGGATAGTAGTCTTTCTTGGGGCCCTCAGCTTCAGGAGGTGAGCCGCAGAATGTTTGCCACAGCGGGATCCCTGCGTAGGCTCCGAAGTTTACTGCCCATTACCACGAAAACTGCGCTAGCGCGATCTCTTTTTCTTCCCACCCTTGATTATGCTGATGCCAGCTATACAAATCTCACCGAAGACCAATTAAATAAACTTGAGAGACTCCAGAATCTCAGTATACGGTTCATATTTGGGCTTCGCAAATATGACCACATCTCCGAATATCGTGCAAAACTCAAGTGGTTACCCATACGCCTTCGCCGAAATGTTCATATTCTTTCACTTCTTTACAACATTCTCTTTCATCCTCTCACTCCTATCTACTTAAAGGAACGCTTCAACTTTCTCTGCGACACTCACTCAAGGACCTTAAGATCGTCAGTGAATCTGAAATTGAAAACACCTAGACACTCCACAATGTACATGGACAAATCTTTCTCCGTTCAAGCTGTCCGATTGTGGAATGCCTTACCTCTTGCAATAAGACGTGCGCAATCACTACCCGTCTTCAAAAAACTAGTTACGGCTCACTATTTGCAGGAGAAATAGTGTCCATTAGCATATAGGTACTTCTTTACCCTTCCTCTCTGTCTCACCAAACTATATATCTACTGTGTCCCCTAATATGTGAATATATAAGCCTATGTAAGTATTTACTGTCCATTATATAACTGAATTCTACCGAAATATAATTAGTATGTATGTTTTATTATTTAATATTCTCTCTCTAGATACTCATCATATATATTTGTAAACATCCACACAATAACATTATAAATCAAAGTACACCAACTGCCCCAAATCTCTTCATCTGTATCTCTCTCCATCCCATGGTTGCCTGTAAGAGATTGCCTCAGTGCGATAAGGCCGCAAATTGTCTACCACATAAATTTGTTTTTTACTTAATTTGATATGTTTTATATTTAATTGGTGAATAATAAAGAGTTCTTTATTTATTATTATTCTCTTTATTCCTTTAAAAATCTTATAAATTATATTTTTAAATACATATTTAAAAAAAAATCCATTTAAAAATATAAAAAATAGTATCCCACCGGCATCGGGTACAGGGACCAAGCTACCGGTGGTTAGGGCTCTAGAGAAAGGAACTTCCTCACGATGCGCGCCGTATCAAGGAGTACTGCCTTCTGCATCTGGCCCTTGACCCAACCATCCAACCCGAGCCTCTTAAGATGTTGGTCGAGGCTCTTTGCTATCAGTCCGTTGACTGATACGACTATCGGTACAATGATTGCTGAGTCAACATTCCACATGTCGACAACCTCGTGGGCCAAGTCCAAGTATTTAACTTGTTTATCTTTCTCAGCTTTCACGAGATTCTCGTCATGAGGAATGGTGACATCAACAATCAATGCTCGGCGTTCGGATCGGTCTATCACCACAATGTCAGGCTTGTTAGCTACAACAGTCCTATCAGTGATGATAGATCGATCCCAGTACAATGTGATATGGCTATTTTGTAGAACTGGCTCAGGAACATACTTATAGTACGGCACCTCAACTTCCACAAGGTTGTATTTCAGAGCAAGTCGCTGATGGATTATCCTGGCTACTTGATTATGTCTGTGCAAGTACTCGCCGTTAGCAAGACGAGAACAACCGGAAGTAATATGCCTGAGGGATTCACCAGGTTGGTGACACGCTCGACAAATGTCAATTGTGCCATCCCTAGAAAGAAAGAAAGAAAGAAGAAAGAAAATGCGTTTATTAAACACACACACACACACACATAAATACAATATAAGAAATAACACCCACAAAAATACAAAATAAAACATACAATAATATTGATAAAACGCGTACAGTTCGCTACGCGCCGCCATGACTCATCACTTCAATTGTGTAACGCGAGCGCGCGGCACGCACGGGTCGATCAGTGTCGCCCGATTATACCCACGGGACGCACGCGCCACAAATCACAGATCGAGCCATCGCGGGCGCAGGCAGAGCGCGTACGACAGGCATAGGCAGGTACCATGCGCCTGCATAGCCCTCATGATATACTTCCGGTAGTTATTCGTCTTAATAACTTCGTCTGCAATTGCACAGACAAAACCTTCAGTTTCCCCAAAAAGGTCACTGAAACGTAGCCAGGACACAGACGCCAGTAGATCTACTTCGGGCCTGTGTAGGGCCCGATAGAACCTGCCATGTAGCTCCTTACTCTGCCATACCTCCCTGCGGCTGTCAGTGCTAACTATTGTAGGCCTGCGCCAGTTCTCTTTAGCCAAACCGAGCGGGGTGAGTCCGGTATCTACGTTGACTACATCACGATGCATGTCCACGTTCGACTTCAGAAAGTAGTCTCTGAGATTGCACACCTCGCGATTATGAAGGGTCTTAGCATTTAAAAAACCTCGACCCCCACATTTCCGCGGGATGTACAATCTCATGACTGACGACCGTGGGTGGTGCATTCGGAATGCAGTCAACTGAGTCCGGACTTTCCTATCGATGGTATCGAGTTCAGTCTGAGTCCACCTGAGTATGCCAAAAGAGTACATCAAGAGTGGCATGACCCAACTGTTACAGGCACGCACCTTGTTACCACCTGACAAAAGACTGTTGAGTACCTTTTTCAGGCGGCCAAAGAAACGTTCCTGTAACATTTGTTTCATGTCGACCTCATTGATGCATAACGCCTGTGACATACCCAAGTATTTATAGGTCTCAGTTACGAGGAGTGATCTTAGGTTAGTGGAATCAGAGAGTTGTATACTCTCCGACTCCACCACCCGCCCTCGCTTTACATGAATGACTGCACATTTGTCCACACCAAACGCCATCTCAATAGAGTTACTGAATGTTTCAGTTACCTTCAGTAATTATTATTATTATTATTATATCCATATTATACATAGAAACATTCATACCAACGTGAATATAAATTGCTTACGAATATTTGCACCGGGAGGGAATCGAACCCGCGCCCCCAAGTCACGCTCGCTACGTAGCAGACCAACGCTCTACCGCTATGCCATAGAAACCATTCATTATAGGAGTATCAAAATCCCTAAGGTATGGAACCCCTACCACTGGAGTAAATAAATAATAAATAAAGAACTCTTTATTGTTCACCAATTAAATATAAAACATATCAAATTAAGTAAAAAACAAATTTATGTGGTAGACAATTGGCGGCCTTATCGCACTGAGGCAATCTCTTACAGGCAACCATGGGATGGAGAGAGATACAGATGAAGAGATTTGGGGCAGTTGGTGTACTTTGATTTATAATGTTATTGTGTGGATGATTACAAATATATATGATGAGTATCTAGAGAGAGAATATTAAATAATAAAACATACATACTAATGATATTTCGGTAGAATTCAGTTATATAATGGACAGTAAATACTTACATAGGCTTATATATTCACATATTAGGGGACACAGTAGATATATAGTTTGGTGAGACAGAGAGGAAGGGTAAAGAAGTACTTATATGCTAATGGACACTATTTCTCCTGCAAATAGTGAGCCGTAACTAGTTTTTTGAAGACGGGTAGTGATTGCGCACGTCTTATTGCAAGAGGTAAGGCATTCCACAATCGGACAGCTTGAACGGAGAAAGATTTGTCCATGTACATTGTGGAGTGTCTAGGTGTTTTCAATTTCAGATTCACTGACGATCTTAAGGTCCTTGAGTGAGTGTCGCAGAGAAAGTTGAAGCGTTCCTTTAAGTAGATAGGAGTGAGAGGATGAAAGAGAATGTTGTAAAGAAGTGAAAGAATATGAACATTTCGGCGAAGGCGTATGGGTAACCACTTGAGTTTTGCACGATATTCGGAGATGTGGTCATATTTGCGAAGCCCAAATATGAACCGTATACTGAGATTCTGGAGTCTCTCAAGTTTATTTAATTGGTCTTCGGTGAGATTTGTATAGCTGGCATCAGCATAATCAAGGGTGGGAAGAAAAAGAGATCGCGCTAGCGCAGTTTTCGTGGTAATGGGCAGTAAACTTCGGAGCCTACGCAGGGATCCCGCTGTGGCAAACATTCTGCGGCTCACCTCCTGAAGCTGATGGCCCCAAGAAAGACTACTATCCATGCAGATACCAAGATTTTTTACTATGTCACTGTACTGCACGTTGGTACCGTCACAGGAGATAAGAGGGAGGAGCGACCAGTCTATTCTTGAGACAGCATGTGGGCTGCCAAAAACTATGGCTTGTGTCTTATTTGGATTTAACCTCAGACCAAATGACTTACTCCAATCGCATATCTTGTCCATGTCTTCGTTGATGGTATCGACAGCATCCCTCAGTTTGTCCTGGGTAGCCCGTGTATAAATTTGCAGATCATCTGCGTATAGGTGGTAGGAAGAAGTAAGGTGTATAGTGATTGAGTTTATGAAAACTGCGAAGAGTAAAGGAGATAGCACGCCACCCTGTGGTACACCAGCAGACGTTGAGCACCATGTGGAGACAGTGTCTTCGATGCGGATTTGCTGCCGGCGACCCAACAGGTAACTTCGAAACCAGTCTATCACTGCTGGAGATATGCCAAGAGAGCGCAATATGCCGAGTAAAACGTCAAAATCAACGTTATTAAAGGCGTTGGTGAAGTCTAGGAGAGCTAAAACAGTTAACTCACCGTTTTCCATACCCGATCTGATGTCTTCCGTAATATGAACCAAGGTTGTCGTAGTGCTGTGGCCAGGACGAAACCCAGACTGGAAAGGATTTAGAAGTGAATTTTTGGACAGAAAACCACTTAGCTGAGAGTGAACCAGTCGTTCGAGCACTTTGGAGAGAAAGGATAGGATGGATATAGGTCGATATTCTGAAAAGGAGGAAGGGTTACTTTTCTTAGGGATAGGTACAATTTGAGCATCTTTCCACGCACTTGGAAAGGTACTGCATGTGATTGAGAAGTTGAGGATGTGACAGATTATAGGGAGGATTTCGTCAATGATAGGTAGGATCATATTACGGCCGACACAGTCAGCTCCCACAGCGTTTGACGTAATCGACATTATACCCCTCCTAACATCACAGCTAGTGAATTGAGTGAAGAAGAAAGGAGAGCAGTCGGGAGTGGCAAGAGAAGAGAGATAATTTATTGTTTTAACTTTGGCAGCAGCGTCGAAAGCGGACGGAGCAGAAAAATGTTGATTGAGAGAATTTATGTCTATGTTATTAGGAATAGCATTTTGCCGAGACTTACCGACTCCCAGTGACTTTAAGAACTTCCAGACATGAGCTGGATCCCCGTTTTCAATCGAGCTGTGAATATATAGGCGTTGAGCATTCCTACACACCTTTGTACAGTGATTACGAATGGCCACATACTTGCAGCGATTCACTTCCGTAGGACGACTTCGGTATCTGGATTTGGCTGCAGCCTTTTTGGTAATTAATGATTTTATATCCGCTGTCAGCCACGGCGATGGCAGGTGTTTAACCTTGATTTTGCGCAGGGGTGCATGCACGTCGTACAAATTGATCAAGTTGGATGTGAGCAGTTCTACCTTCCGGTTCATGCAGCTAGAGTCAAGGAGTGTTCCCCAGTCAATAGCTGCGGCATCCCCGCGCAGGGCACAAAGGTCCATTTTACGAAAACTACGTAGCAAGAGAAATTTTGGTTTAGGCTTAGGTGGACGCAGTTTGTATGACAGATATATCAAGTCGTGATACGAAAACTGGGTTGCAGTGCATTTCCCATGTTTCGCAACACGATCAGGGGAAGAAACAATGATTAAGTCGAGTAATGTAGATTGACAGTGTGGATAATGGTGAGTAGTATCCGAGGGGAGAATTGTCAAATTTTTTGATTCGATGATGGAGTTCAAGGTTGAGGAACGAGAGTCGTTCTTTAGGAGACAGGTGTTAAAGTCACCCATGATTATGGCTTGACTGTACGAGGGAATTAGGTTTTCTAATATTAGCTCGAAGGAAGAGAAGTAGTTTATTAGAGAAGAGGGACAGTAGAAAACACCCAGTAGAATTTTTGAGTGAAGGAGTTCAATTTCCAGAAAGAGGTGCTCCCCAGAGTGTGGTGGCTGAGGGGAAATGCTGATAACGGTGAAGGGAATGTGAGTACGAAGATAGATGGCAACACCGCCACCCTCACCAACTGCCCGGTCATTTCTGATCAGGTTGAAACCAGGTAAAGAAAATGAGGCAGTGGCATGGCATGGGTGCAACCACGACTCCGAGATAAGTATTGCGTGTATATTTGTACAGTCAAACGCTGCCAGCATATCCGGGAAATGAGCCGAAATGCTTTGTGCATTTATGTGGACCACGTTGAAATTCAAGGGAACGTCAGTGAATTGAGATTCGAGGATTTCTGCAAGTGACGTTTGTGATGGTATACTGTTAAAACTTGCATCACCACTACTTAGAGAATAGTAGTCATCACTGTCACTGCCACTATCCAAGAAAGACATGCGTCTGTAATATATAATCTGATAGTAAAAACTATACAAATGAATTAAAAATATGTAAAGCTATGTATAAATAAAATATACAGTATTAAAATAATCAAATACTAGACTTGGCTAGCCTGTATACTATACCTCCATCTGCCGGTGGCATGTGGCAAACTACAACACAAATAAATAAATAACAAAGAAACTATCGATTTTTTGTAAAAACAAACGTTTCAGATACAAGACAACATAAAAAATGAGACATTTCGGTCTAGGTATACTAGCGCGAACATAATACATAATTCCTTCACAGAAAGTGCTATAAGTGTGTCAAATTAAGATTGCAAAATGTGCGAAACGGAACGCGCTGTCGATCTCCGCGGCGCATTTAAGTTGACATTATGGTTGACAATGTTGACAAGTCGTGAAATAACTGTCAGTGTCTTTCAAACTAAGTGTCATCACAATAGAACACTCAATGTTGTTGAACATTAATATTCGGAATACGGGTATACAAGTTTTATTATGCAGACTAGTGTTAAATACCTTCTTGCGTGCAACAATTAAGTTATTAGAGTAATTATAGTGATAGGAGGTATTTTATGTAAACATTGAATTGCACCCGGACCGAAAGTTTAGGCGTGACAATATTTTGTACAGAACGTGCTAAAGTCACGAAAAGAGACAATGCGAATGGATGCAACCTCACTTTTTAGTCGTCACTGCTCGTCTAGGTTTAGAAGTGGCTGCTTTCGGGGCGGCGGCGGGGCTTGGCTCAGACGGCTGCGATGGAATATCCGGTATCTTATTTAATTCTGCGAGTGATGTCACACGATGTCTCACGTCGCCTGAACCGAGAACATAAACGTTGCCGTCCTTGGTCCAGCTCCTAGAAATGCCAAAGCGTTCACGAGCTGCAACAAACACATCGTGTCTGGATTTTATCAGAAACTCCGACATCGTGATTCCAGAACCCTTGAGCTTCGTTTTATTAAACCACAGCTTATCGCGTATGGCATGATCGCGCAGTTTGAAGAGTAGAGGTCTAGGCTTCTTGGAGGATGTTGCTCGACCCATCCTCTGGCAACGCTGTATGCAGTCCGCTGGAAACTCGGTCATAGCAAGTTCACGCTTCACGATGCTCGCCACAACCAGTCTGGGGTCTTCCTCCTTAGATTCCTCAACACCATGAAGCAGAAGGATTTTTCGACGTCTCTGAATTTCAATTCCATCGACAGTGCGAGCCAAGGCGTCCAACTGCTGCTGCAGCATTTTAAGTGCCTGTGCGACGAAGGCTCTGTAGTCTGTGAATTCAGCTGCTAGACTAGATACAGAAGTTGGCTCACTTGATGCTTTTAGTTTGGCCTCAAACTCTTCCATCTTCTTATGAATGCTGCTGCTCATGATGTCCATCGTGGCTTGCATGGTGTTCATGTTGGAGAGCTTCGTACCGTTCAGTGAAGTGTTGTGTATTTGAGTGTTGATATTATGTGGAAAATATTATTGCACCCGGCAGGTAGACACTTTAACTACTAAATTATGAGCATAAATTTAATTTAAAATATAGTATTTATAAATAATAATATAAAATTTAAATGGAGCACAATTTTTCTGATTTGTTTTCTCAACTACCCACAGAACAACGATGATGATTATCTCAAATAGATATATATAGTACCTACCACGAATGGCTAAAGCCTAGTTCGAACTGCTTTAGTAATTTAAAAGAGTAGCGTGTAATTTAGTGACTAAACTTTTAGTTTAGTACAGTACACAAGTGCGTGGTGTTGTGCATGATGAACGGGCGGCGGCCACTAATCAACTCGACTAATCAACAGGTTCGCGTGCATGGTGGGAGGCGCTACTCGCCCGAAAAAATAGAGTAAAATGGATCGACTCGACTAAATCATTTACGGGTGATTTTCAACAAGTGATTTTTTTGTATCATTTCGGTGAGATTTTTCTATTACAATGTCTTGTTAATATATTTTGTAACGAAAATAAACTTTAATCTTATTTGTAACATATGCGTGAGTGGACATCATGTAACATCAAAACTTACTGAAATATTTAAGATTGAATTTTTGAGAGCCCACAGAAATGAAAAGTGTCCACTGAAATGATAAATCGTCCACCGAAATGACTAGACTGTGCACCGGAATGAAATTAGCCCACTGAAATGATACAGCCAAGGACATCATTTATTTTTAGGAGGGTTCCGTAGATTGTCTGAAACGAATCTAAATAATTTCCATAGAGATATCACTAGACTGTATTTGTGTTATTTATTAAATATAAGATCAAACTATTATATTAGAGAAAAAAAGTTAATTTTTTTGCGGAATGAGTGTTGTGTTTTTGCCCGCCTGCGCGACGCAAAGGAGGATAATGTGTTTATCAGTCTATGTATGTATGTTTGTTTCTATGTGGCGTTCTAGAGACCAAATGCATAGGCCGATTTTGATAATTCTTACGTCAATCGATTCGTCTTAACCTTGCGAGTGTCACTAGAAACATGACAGTAATCAAAATTCACCACGGTGACCACCAGACGCCATATTTTCAAAATGAAAAAAAAAGTCGATGAACTATGTCAAGTGGGGTGTCGTTGAATAGGTATTTTAAAATCATCTTTAGGTTTATTTTATCATTTTTCATTTAAAATAATAGTTTAGGATATATAACGATTTAAAGTTGTTAAACGAAACAATCGCTAATTTTCTTAGTTATTTATTTTAAGTTATAAGTTTTTATTTCAAGTATAAACGATATGAAGGAAATTAGAAGGAGATTACAAAAAGATATACATGTCATATCATAACTAAAAAGTATAAAATAAAACAAATTATTAAAAAATAAAAAAAAAACCCGACTGCCATTGAAAATACCGAAATAAGTTTGATAGCAGGCGGTACTCATTTGCCAATCATAAACTGAAAGAAAATTAATGGGTACCGACTGCTATCAAACTTATTTCGGTCTTTTCAGTGGCAGTCGGTTTTTTTTATTTACTGGTAATAATAATACTGCCGTATTACGGAGAAAAGGCTTAACTAACATTTTTTTCAAAATTGAGTTATATACATATTCGGAATCAGGAGAAAAAGGCGCATCTACCCAATTTTTTGTGTAATTTTATCTCTAGAATCTACGGAAATACATTAAGCCCGAAAGGCATATCTAACAGCTAAATTGTTATTGAATATATTGAAAAGACTTATTTGACACCGATTAAGAAGAAACAACATAAATACGTACTTATGACTTGAAAGTGGTTATAAAGAGAAGTCACAAGTGACCAGTTGTGCCTTTTCTTTATGACGCCAGTAAGGTAGGTAAGGAATGTGGGGGGGTGTCTTTGCGCTCATCATTGCGCCAATATTTTCAATTCAAGGTAAACTCAAGCTGATTTATTGGTAAGCAATGTTGTTTCTTTCATTGTAAAATTTTAAATTAAGTTATGATTATGTAATCAGATGTTTTTGCTTAGATAATCATAACTTTTCAAATTCATTCTGATAACTCAAATAGGTAAATAGGTAAACATATATAACAGTAGTATGAACAGAGGGTAGGTTAAAAATGTTAACTTGACAAAAAAATGGTAATATTTTAAATCATGTCATCCAATTATTGGAAAATTGAGTAAAATTTTCAACCTACCCTCTACGCACGCTCTTGTAAGGTGCTTACCCGCGCGCGCTTACGACGTATATTATAAGTAAATAGTACTTAACAGTCACTAAAGCTAAAGTCTCTAGTTTTTGTGGCGGATATCTGAAGTTGTGTTTCTAAATCTATCTGAACGCAATGGACGAAAAGTCATATTATATTAAAAATGTATAACTCAAAGAAATAAACAATTGTTGACAATGGAGTTGTTTAGCATTTTAATTAGTTTATTTTCAAAATTTTGTTTGCTTTAAATTATTAAGGTGCTGTACCTAATGGCTAAAAATGGGATTAGGTATATTACTAAGATTTGCTATCTGTCTTTCACCAGGTTTTGCTATTATTTCATGAACCGTTATAGCTAGATCATTGAACTGAAAGACTTCGTGCGTGAGTCCGGCCCCGTAGAATTAGATTTTGTTCCAAAATCCGAGATAATACGGTGGTTTAAAAAGTGTAACGTCAAATATATCATTTTATTTAGTTTATAAAGAGTTTTGATTACCAATTTTTTGTTATTTGTTCAATGTTCATAATTAAAAAGTAAGTGAAAAAGTCAATCATTTTAAAAGTCAAAATTTTATTTAAAATTTATACTCTTTCAAACTCGCAATGAATCTATAAGATTACGTTACAAAGACATAATTACATAAATTATGTGCCCTTTCATTTTAATACTGAATTGTTTTTAAAAAGAAAAGACTTATCTGGTTAGTTGTGCCTTTAAAACGATAAAAAGATATTTTATTTGTAATTATTTTGTTATGATGAAAGGGAAAATTGGGATTATCTGTATAAAAAATGAATAAATAAATATTTTTTATTTATTTATTTATTTATTTCTTTTCGGAAAACTTACAGCTAATACAGGAACATATATAGGTAAGTTAATAGTAAGAGAAGGCCACTTAAAAGTTTTCACATATAAACAAGACAATGAGTATTAAATAATAGTAAACAGCAACAAGAAATAAGCGAAAGATACATAGAATACATACACTGATAATACATAACACAACAATTTTAAACAAAAGCAGATAAAGAAAAATTAATAAAAGAGAAAGTCCAGGTGCAAGTGAACACCTCAGCATTTACAACAAAGCATCTCCAAAGAAGTGATTACAGGAGATTCTTTTTAAGTTAGAAACATTGGTATTAAAAATATCGATATCAACACACCGGCATGCTTCGTTGTACGTGCGACCAGCTCTGATAACATACGAGTTCTGGCGATATGTAGTCCTTGCTATGGGAGTATGCAGCAGGTTGGACCTACGCAAGTATGTACATGGAACACCTAAGCCAAATTTGCTCACCAACTCCGGCGTATCAACCGATCCGTTCATGATTCTAAACAAAAATGTCAAGTCTGCAATTCTTCTGCGCTCGTGAAGTGGGAGAAGGTGAAATTTTTTGCAACGACTATGATAGTTAGGCAGATAGCATTGGGATTTGTATTGTATGTACCTTAAGAACTTCCTTTGTATGCCCTCAATTCTATCAATGTATGTGTTATAGATAGGATTCCAAACCTGAGAGCCATACTCGAGGTGGCTGCGAACCAGTGAACAGTATAAAATTTTTATAGTTTTTATGTTCTCAAAGTCTGCGGACGTCCTGATTATGAATCCTAACGCTTTTGAGGCCTTGCGGACAATGTTGTCAATATGCTTGTCAAAAATAAGCTGTGAGTCAAACGTAACACCAAGATCCTTCATCACATTGACTCTGGTCAGGTGTCTGCCAAGCAGCCGATAGTTGTAGCTTATGGGATTAGGTTTGCGAGTGAAGGAACAAACGTAACACTTAGTGACATTTAAGTCAAGCTTGTTACGGTCACAATAGTCCTGCAGTCCTACAGTTATGTTGTTGTTGTGTAGATTCGCAGCTCTCGTTGGCACCAGTTTTGTGTCTGTTTTTTACTGCGTATCTCGGATCATTTTCATTTGTGTGTGTGTCATTAACATTATACAATTTTATGTGCGTAAACTATGGGTATATGTATACATATCTGAACTGTATAAACGTGGGTGTTAAAAGTAGTTTCTACAGTATAATTAGCAATGACTAACAAATTCTTTAGCGTCGGATTGTATAACCCAGGGTCTTTGGGTAAAAACCACACCACTATTTTAGCGACAATAGACCGTCATCAGGTAGACCTGCTGGCTATAAATGAGACATGGCTTAAGCGGGGGGAAGAAGGTCGCGCACCATTCGCGCCAGGATATCGGTTGCGGCATACCCCACGTCCCAACGGGATCGCTAGTAAAGGTGGGGGGGTTGGTTTTTACTGCAGGAACGGCCTGCATGTAAAGGTCTGTGTCCACCCTGTGCACCCGACTGTTGAACAGATGTGGGTCAAAGTTAAGATAAATCATAACAAAATTATAGTGGGCACGGGCTACAATCCTCCTACGGGCAACGTACGACAGTTTCTAGATGCAATGACGGACTCCATAGGTTCCTTCTCTGACTACGATTACATTGTTCTGCTAGGTGATTTTAATATCGATTTATTTAAGCCTACAGAGGCAAATGTTAAGCAATTTAATACATTTCTTCATTGCACGGGCTTAACCCAGTATGTACGGGACGCAACTCACTTCACTGATCACAGTCAGACGCTGATCGATGTAGTCTGTACAAATGCGAGAGTGCGTAGTACGACCGTAGATTCTGTTGGGAAGGTGCACGGACATGCATTTGTAGGATGTGAGATGTTGTTCCGCAAGCCAAGAATTCCACCTAAGGTAATAAATTGTCGACCGTTCCCGGATATTGACATAGATAGGTTCAACGTGGACGTCGGGTCTTTTAAGTGGAACCATATACTGGGCCTGGAGGATGTTGATGACATGGTGCAAGACTACACCAAACTAATAAATTATTTATTTGATTTACACGCTCCGATAAAAAGAAGAATCATAAAGGATCGACCAACCCCTTGGCTAACCAGCAATGTAAAGTTTATGATCGGCTTGAGGGATGCAGCACTGAAACGAGCTAGGATATCTAAGCTTGAGCCACATAAAATCTATTACAAAGAGCTGAAGAAACAAGTTGACATAGCCGTGAATAGTGAAAAGAGGTGTTACTTTAGGCTCCAAATTGATAATAACATCAAGGATCCTAAAACACTGTGGAAAAATATAAAAACCAACTTGAATCCGCACAAGCCCCTGGATCTTCCCGCGCACCTGAATGACCCCAACGCAATTAATCAGCATTTCCTAAATGTCCCTGGCGATGCAAAAGTCCCATTGTCTACACTTACTTTCTACGAATACAATAGGTTCAGTGACTTTACTTTCGGGCTGTCCACTGTTGACTCATCAGCGGTACTCAAAATATTAAAGGAGCTTAAATCAAATGCTGTGGGAGTCGACGGCATATCACTGAAAATGATACTTTTGCTGATTCCTGAAACTCTAAATGTACTCACTGCTATTATGAATAAATCAATCTCGACGTCTAAATTTCCCACCAGCTGGAAAACTGCTATAATTAAGCCCATCCCTAAAAATAATGCAGTACTCGGTTATAAGGATCTACGCCCGATTAGCATTTTGACTTGTTTGTCAAAAGTTTTAGAGAAGGTGGTTGCATCACAGCTTAGGCACTACATGGAAACGCGAAACATTTTACCAGATGTGCAGTCGGGTTTTAGAAGGAATCGGGGCACGGCTACAGCCTTGTTGGACGTTACGGACAATATTCTTTCAGCTCGGGACCAGGGCAAAGCGACGGTTTTGGTCTTGTTGGACTTCTCTAGGGCTTTTGACGGGCTTAACGTTTCTCTTCTGCTCTCTAAATTAGCTTATTATGGGTTTGACAGTGAAACAGTGCAGTGGTTTCATTCCTATCTAACTGGCCGGGCACAGTTTGTAGAGACCCAAAACAGTGATGGATCTACACTGAATTCAACGTTGGCAGCAGTGGGTAGGGGTGTACCACAGGGATCGGTTTTGGGACCTCTGCTGTTCATACTCTATACTGCGGACATAGCTCAAGTCATAAAGCACTGCAGATTTCATATATACGCGGATGACGTCCAGATTTATTTCTCTTTTGCGGCTAATGAAACTCAGGAAGCCGTGGCAAAGGTAAATGAGGACTTGAGCAGTATCTGTCGATGGGCCCGTCAGAATACACTCGTGCTGAATGGGAATAAGACCAAGTACCTAATACTTGGCTCACAATGTCAAATTCTACATATAAATAATCAAAATCCCGTAATAAATGTCGATAACACTCCTACTGAGCGAGTATATGAAGCTAGGAACTTGGGCTTGCTGATGGATGACACTCTGAGGTTCGAACGGCATATTGCAGATTGCGTGAGAAGCTGTTTTTATAGGCTAAAGCTACTTTATAGAATACGTAGCTTCCTCAGTATTGAGCTACGTGAGAAGTTGGTTGACACCCTGGTACTGTCCAAATTTAACTACATGGACGTGGTCTATGGCCCACGACTACTAGCGAAAACGGCCAATTTGGTTCAAAGGGTGCAAAATGCATGCGCGCGTTTCTGTTATAATATACCACCAAGGAGCCACGTGACGCCATTTCTGAATAATAACAATAAGCTGAAAATGAAGTTTAGGAGGGAATTACATCTGGCAACACTTCTTTTTGGTATTGTCAAGACAGGAAAACCTTTATACCTATACTCGAAACTGAAATGGCTCAATGAAAATAGTAGGTATCTGACAAGAGGGTCGCGTGTAAACCTGCATGTGCCAAAACATAGAACTGCGGCGTTTCAGGGCAGCTTCAGATATCGGGCTAGTAAAATATGGAATAATATTCCTCCGCCTCTTAGAGGGCTATCAGGTGTACATGGCTTCCGATTAAGGTACAGAAATATCCTACTTAATGCCCAGAAATCAAGTCTGTAATTGGACTCTTGACTGCGCGTTTTTAGATTCTGGCTGTCTGAATTGTTATTGTTATTATTATTTTGCTGAATATTGAAATCATTGCTAAATATTGCTAAATATGTACTTATTTATAGTAACATAATGACTAAATGAAATAATTTCACACGTTTAAACATAAAATTGTAAGGTAGGTAAATCGGTAATCGGAAAACTACTGAAAAATATTTAATTGTAGTTTAAAAATATCCAAAAATTGTGTAAATGTGCTGTTTATATGTGACTGATGTGTGATACACCCAACATGATCTGAATTTATAGGTTTGTAATGTCTTGTGTGCATAATGCCTTCGTGAGTAATGTATAATAAGAGTGATAAATGTAGGTACAGCAAGTTACCTGGCTGGGCTGGGCTACGGTTGAAAACCAGCGCTGCAGATTTTACCCAATCTGTAGCATTTAGCTGAACTGTGGCCATTTAGACACACACTCCGCACCGACCGACAATTATGTAAATGACACACCTGTTTATGTAGGCGTAGGTTGTTATACGTAAAGTTATGTATAACGTCGCAGGGATCGCGTGGATTCAGACGGGTCGGCACTGGCATTCTTCCTTCCTTGTCATGCGGCCTGCGTGGAGCCGCGTCGCTTGGCACTCAGCGGTTCGTGGCCTAAAATTGAAATTAGCACTTAAGTAAAAGTAGGTACATACCACATAAAAAAAAAACAAATGGAAATGACACTCACCCTCAGGGAATGGCCATTAAACTTGCTGATTTGGCCGGCGGCGCCGTTGTTTCACTGTATGGCTGGTGGCAGGTGTGGAGGATGTAGGTGCTAGTACCTATTGTTGTGGCTGGGCCAGCGATTCCGTGAACTTAGCAATGCTTCCATCGGTCGTCACTTCAAAATTGTTGAATTCTGCCCAATTCACGGGGTCGTTGGGTCATCTGGGTGTAGTTAGGTGCTATGCAGGCGCATGGTACCTGCCTATGCCTGTCGTACGCGCTCTGCCTGCGCCCGCGATGGCTCGATCTGTGATTTGTGGCGCGTGCGTCCCGTGGGTATAATCGGGCGACACTGATCGACCCGTGCGTGCCGCGCGCTCGCGTTACACAATTGAAGTGATGAGTCATGGCGGCGCGTAGCGAACTGTACGCGTTTTATCAATATTATTGTATGTTTTATTTTGTATTTTTGTGGGTGTTATTTCTTATATTGTATTTATGTGTGTGTGTGTGTGTGTTTAATAAACGCATTTTCTTTCTTTCTTTTCTTTCTTTCCTGAAACCTCTCCAAATCCTCCTGCAGGAGCTCAGCGTCTGTGGTCATTGATATATTTTTCATTATCTTCATATCGTCTGCGTATAATAGCACTTTTGAATGAAGGAAGCGCCGATTAATATCGTTGATGAAAATATTAAACAGGAGCGGGCCTAACAATGATCCCTGGGGAACGCCTGACGGGAGGTATATCGCACTCGACGAGTAGCCATTCAGAACGACAGTTTGACACCTATTTTCAACATATGACGTGAACCATCTATATAGATTACCTCTAATGCCCAATATATTCCTATACATGGTTGGATAGGTATTTCGATTGTGTACCTAAATTAATAACTTGTTTCTCCCAATAATACACAAAGGATTATTTTTGCTAAAAAAACCTTGAAAAATTTCAAACTCGATTATCTTACATTTTTGTTTTTGTTAGTTATGCCTTTTTACAATAAGACGGCAGAATAGTGTTTTGTATGTAAAACTTCAAAATGTACTAAATCAACTCTTATAATGATTTAATAAGAAAAATTATAAAAATTATGTAAGTATGTTCAAAAGAGCTAAACACTACATCTTAAACATAACAAAAAAAAATTAGATCACGTTATCGTAAATTATTGCAAACAGTTTGGCTAAGTATATAATCCGATTATGTACTTATGCGAAAAGAATGAAAATAGCGCAATCACTAGTCACTATTGCAACAGAATGAATGAATTCAATGAATCGATCCTGCTTCTTTTTTTTCTAGCATATCTCTCCCTGTCTTTTCTAAGAAACTCTTCGCGTGTGACGTCATTGCTCTTAATTCTCTCTTTTCTTCTTCTTTCATATAACCATCTTTTTTCTAACCTTTCCTTTCTGGTCTGTAGCTTAGGTCGCGGCATCCTAAAATCCAAATCATAATTTTTAAACATTGAACTTCACATTATCGTTGAGAATACACATTGTCTAGAAGTAAGTACATCTATTATCCATTTTCTAACAAGATATTTTAAACTGTTTTTTATTGTATTGTGATAAATAAAAGAAAAAAAAACAAATATTAACACATCAAATTAATCCCAAATATCGAACCTACAATATCTAGAATTATCTCACCAAATTTTTATGATTCAATCTTAGACTCAAGGATCTCTAAAACTTATGATTTTATCATTTCTAAGTTAAATTTCATTTAAGTGGACTGTTGTCGGTATTACAGTCCACCGAATCCACTGAAATGATAACACCGAGGTGATAAAAATAATAAGTTTTACATTTAACTCCGATATTAGAATTAATATTAAAATGTCAACACTGCTGTAACAAAACATATCTTACGGCGAATTTAAAACACAATTTTGAAATAAATTGAATGAACCTAACACGAGCTATAACGGCCACAGAAATGACACTATTTTTGTCCCCATATCACTGAAATGATATACTTACTTTTCGGCGGGAATCCACGATGATTTTGTGACGCGTTCGTGCGCTCCAACGAATGGAGGTGGCCTGATTCGAAGTAAGCAAAGGCACGGGGGGCGCAAAAACGCTATGTTGACGGAGTTACTCTACTAAAACTTACTGTCCACCAAAATGATAACTTTTTACAGGACAAAAGTAGACTGTTTAATACAATGTATAAGAAATATGATAAACAAACAATATTAGTTTTTTTCTATGGGTCATATTATAATTTATTCATACAAAATTCGATTTTAGTCCAAATGTTAAATACAACTGCAGGGCAAGATATTTTACGAGTGAAATTCGATTCAGGACAGGTCACCGAAATGATAAAATGACACTTCGTAATTAATTTTTTTTATGTAATAGAGGACATTACTCAACAATTTTTTTTGCCATGGTAGAGAAGTACCTATTATACTATGAAAAGTAATCAAAATCGTAAAACCAACACATTGCACTACCGTTCTCAGGCTTGCCGTGTATTTTTTTTGCTTTTGCTATTCACCCTTACTAAATTACTCGACAATTTTTTTGTACTGCGCACATATTTAGCTACTAAATTACTCGCTACTCTCTAGGTATTTAGGTCTTATTGAGGGTTTCTCTTAATTTTTTTCTAACAAAACGATTCAATCACTTCAAGGTGAAAATTAAAAATCTCTATGGTTTTGTTCCAGAGGTCGCGTTCTCCTAGCGGATCGGCGCAGAAGCAGCTAGATGAGGCTGACCTGTTTATGGACCTCATCAAAGACGTGGCCAATGAGTTAGACATAGACGTGCTTTGTCATAAGGTATGTGAATTATTTTTTTACGTTTATAGGAATTTACCCCTTTTTGTATAGGTAGGTACATAAATAATAATAGCTGCCAGGCGTTTCGACAAAAATCCTGAGTTATACTGTGACCAAATTTTATAGTAATATAAACATATATTCCTGCCTGTTAATCCTCGAAGAGTGGACCTAAGGAGAGCGCGGAGCTCATCAGCAACCTCTTTCGTTCCGCTGTCGGAGAGTTTGCCCACTGTGCATGACTTCTCCTGGATCAGGTGGAAGTCCCTAAACAGACTTCGGACACAGGTCGATCGAAGCAAGGAGGATCGGCCAAGATGGGGTTTCTCAGACAGCGCGGACCTGCGGTGTGGAGTGTGGAGTAACTACTCCAAAGACCATGTCCCACCTGCTAGCGTGTGCTGCATACCCATCCACTTGTACAGCGTCTGGCGGGGTGCGAGAGTCTGCCGGGGTGCGAGAGATATGCTTTCGGCAATCTCACCTCCGGCAACCAAGGACCCAAGACGGCGTGCGTTTTAGTCGGTTCGAGTCCGACATAACTGCCTCCACCGGCTCCGTGGGAGTGGTATCCGTGGGCATTTTGCGCACGATAAAAAAAAACCACTTGTACAGCGGACGAACTTATGAGCGCCTCCGAAAATGCAATCCAGGGGGCGGCACACTGGGAACATAGAATCTGAGAGTTGAAGCGCCGTCATTTCGACAGACGATATCCCCGAAGGGTTAAGTAGCAATGTCTTAGTACCCACATCGCCAACTATGATTTTCGGTCCCACGTTAGAGAAGGTGAGCCTATTGCCGTCAAGTATACATTAGAAATAAGGAAATGTCGTAGGTGTGTTGCAAATCGTTTCTTTTCTGTTCTACTTCAAACAAGGACAGTTACGTCATGATACGACACAATACAGACCATTTTTTTCTACCTTTTTACTAGCAAACAATTCCGGCACTAAGCACTAGATTTTTCACTGTCGTGGGAGCTTTTAGAAACACGCGATTGATGTACACAAAGTGACTACACATTCGAATTCAACGTGAAAACCTGAAGACAAATTTTCCAAACTCAAAGGAAACATTTCTTTATTTTCAAAAAGAAACAAATCTGTGTTTCAAGTTTAATAAATATAAATATATAATAAACTAGCTGTCTCGGCGAACTTCGTACCGCCATATTTTCCACCCGCGTGCAATTCCGTTCCCATTCCTGTTCCCGTTCCCATTCCCATTACTATTCCCATTCCTATTCCCATCCCCATTCCCATTCCTACTACTACCTACTACTACTAAATACTAATCCCGTAACGTAAACATAAACTTCTCTCACATAATAGAAAAAGTTTGTATGAGAAAAAGAAAAGTTACTTTCTGAAATTTTCTGTACAACTGTTTTTTTTTTTTCGTAAGAACCTTCTCCCGATAATAACAAACACAAAAAAAAAAGAATTAGTGAAATCGGTCCAGCCGTTGGTGAGTTATGCGCTTACCAACACATTTTGCGATTCATTTTATATTATAGAAGATATTTCACAACATTCTACATAACGCTATTTACACCCTTGGTAAGCATAGCTTAACTAGTTTGTGTTATGGAATCTAGGATGCGGATAAACATACTTAGATACTTACTTTTTTTTATAAATACATACATACATAGTTTATAATTTTCGGGACTTCACGCGATATATTTTTGATAAACTTACAACCGGCGTTCATGCCGCATGTGAAAGGGATAACGGATAAGATCGGATCTTGTTTACGGAAGCTTTCCATCAAGACCATATTTAAACCGTCCGCCAAAGTAGCGAAGTACGTGAGAACACCGAAGGACGTCATACCTCTGCATACACCGGGTGTCTACAAAGTGGATTGCAGCTGCGGTAGTTCCTACATAGGCCAAACCAAGCGTACCATTGCGGAGAGAGTCAAAGAACATATCGCAGCTGTGAAAAACCGTCAGTTCAACAAATTGGCAGTTGCAGAACACCTCGAATCGGGCACCAATCACTGGATTGAACTTCATCAACCCAAAGTCCTCTCCACTGATCGCCACTACTATCCACGGATAGTGCGTGAAGCTATTGAAATTAAAAAATATAAAAATTTCAATAGGGAAGATGGATTCAAATTATCCGGGACCTGGAATCCAGTGATCAAAATAGTGAAACCGAAAAACACTGTGCCGATGCCGTCTAAAACTGACATAGTGAGTGTGGTGTGTCGCCAGCCTTACATTCAATATGAAAGTAATGGAGGGTAGGCGCACAAAAAATGTTTCCTGCACACCGCGCGACGCTCGCAGGCCAGTCAAGTCGTGACCACGGGTGCTGCAACGCACCCGAAACGTCGGCAAAAGTAAGTTTATCAAAAATATATCGCGTCCCGAAAATTATAAACTATGAGTAAACGCCGCGATAGTTTAAAAGTTACATAAATACATATTAACTTACAGACCAATGCAAATACCCATATTCATGCATACAAATATTTGCACTGAGCGGGGATCGAACCCGCGCCTCCTACGTAGCAGTAATTCTTTATCAGGACACGTGTTTCCTTCCTTCTATCCACGGCCCGGGACTGTAGGAACATTTGCGGGTCATTTATGTGGGAAGAAACAAAATGTTGAAACGGTCAATGTCCCTACATTGACACTGTTCTTAGTCCAGGGATCGCAATTTTTAGAACATCGTCTAAGATGGCAGAGCTATTTTTCTTGCTGCACCCAGTTTACAATCAAGAGGAGTGCAGTAAATTTAGCAACCCAAATATTACTTATGTGAACAGGTATATTATGAATTCACGTTTATCAGTTATGTTTTGAGTTCTAAATAGGAAGCAGTGTGGTTCTATTTGCAGTGCAGATCAATACAAGCCGTAAATCTATCGTTCGCCTTTGTTTAATAATCGTTCTGTTTGGTTTTTGAACGAATATACCTGTACACGTTTCGGTTGGTTTTCAGGAGTCCGAAATCGTGCTTCACTTAGGTATTCCACCTGGACGAAGCAAGGTGATTGTAGGGTTCCTTACTTTAGCTAATGATGTTATTGTCAGCTACCATAATCACCAGGGTAATCCTCGAGTGATGACGGCTGCAGAAGTATAATAGCGTTCCATAGTCACAGTGGAAAGACTACTACCGTCTTAAAGTAGACGGTGTTTAGTTCTCCGTGACTCACGTGAAAACCGGAGTTGGATTCCTCCTTACCATGTCTATTTTTTCTCGATCTTTTGCTCAGCTTAAATCTCAGATTAAGAATGTGTTCAAGAAAAATATATAGATAAACACAGACATGTAGTCCTCAAAAGTGAGAAAGAAAGCTTGGAAACAATAGGCTAAAACCTCCGAACATTGGGAGATAGGCTTCGAAGTCCAGCATTGGATTTCGATAGGCTAATTGATCGATTGATTGTAGTCCAGTTAGAGCGCTCAGCCCAATAGCACCTAGCCTAGTCCACGAAGGCATAGCATACCACTATAATATTATTATGATTAAATTTCGATCAATAGTAGAAACCTCCGAATAAGTAACGAAAATTAAAAAAAAATAGCTTATTGAAACAACTTACGACCGTTTGGCCAAGATCTATTTTAGTATACTCTCATTAAAAAAGCACTCTTTTGACAGAACAACTTCAAGTGATAACCAACACGCTGTATACAGTTTAACCATAAAAAAACCAAGTTATTAAAGATGCGTTAAATTCTCCAACACGAATTACACCAACACACGAACTCCCATACAAAACAAAACAAAGTTGAAATAGCTGTTGTACAATAGATGGGGTGGCGCATTAAGGGAAGAGGGGGTGCTAATTTAAACTTCCGTTTATATAGACACGTTTGCAGAGGCTATGAAAATATTTCTAGGAAATACAGTTGGTCTGTACCAATCTGTATGTGTGTGGAGGTTTTGAACACTGTTGTTTTAAATTAGACATTTCGAACAATCTGTAAAAGTACGTGTGTCAGTAAATAAAAACTCTTTTATAACTTTTTGAATTGGTATATCTCAGAAACGATGGCTCGTAGGAAAAAACTAGTGACAAGTTTTTAATAGATAATTTTATAATATACAATTTTTGTATGTAGTACTTTTATGATAAACGTACTGTACGTTTTGCTGAAAATCGCGAAATACTCATATTTTTGATTTTTTTTTTCCATACACGGGAATGATGGGGAACTTTCAGGTATTGTTTATAATTATGTTTTGAACAATTTCACTCATTTTCAGCTTGTTGGGTCAATTGACCGGGTTAATATGGTTAAGATGATAATAATGACAAAATGTCAAACACATTGTCATCTGACGAGGCTGTCAAGCTGAGTGCCACCATTATTAACACGGTACTTGTAATTGTGTCCTCTTTCCTGAGACATTGCCTCTAACAGGAACTCAAACAAAATATTAAATTATAGTTAAGATTATAGCAAGCAAACCCTTGTAGCTGTCCTAGTACAAAACAGGCATTAAAGAGCACGGTGGGTTACTGACGGCCATAAAAACTCAGTTTAAATTACAAAAATAACGTTCTGTTCGTCTGTTCATGTTTATAGAGTTTAATAAACAAGCTGCAGTTAAATTAACTGATTACGTTTATGGCCTTTTCTAACGAGATTCGTATGTTATATGTTCGTATACTTATGTCTATACATACTGGGAGGGATGAGCATAAATGTATATAGTTGGTTTTGTGCCAAAAAGTTCCAAGGTTTAAAAAACGTTCCAGACATTTTGATAATAAGTGGAAATAGTAATAACGAAAGTAGCCGAATAAAAAAATCTAATAATGTAGCATATAGAATTTTGAAAAATATAACAATGAATATTGTCAAAAATAAAATTTTAACTACAACTAGAAAACATTCATTGACAACTGCTTACAAAACTACACAGTAAAAGTTATATTAAATGTTTCTTATCTTTTCATCCTTTTCAGGCCCAAGTGTGTACCCTGAGGTACTCCATTCGACTAAATCTGTTAGCATGATAGCTATTTGCCTTTTTCTTGCGGTTCACTGAATAAACAAAAGGGGTGATACAGTTTACTCGGATTCAGAGAAACGAAGAATTTGCATGTTCTATAATATAGATAAGTAATGCGAAAAGAAATGTTCGACTTGGTCGTAAGCCAAGAGTAAATCATGGTGTATTGTTTCACGTTTTGTCTTATAATGTCTACTATTATAATACAGTAAGGCCGTTCATTTCATACATTCCTTATGTAAGCAACGACGTTCATTGTGAGTGAGGAAATTGTTACTTCTCACAATGAGACCTTTCAAGATTTGAAGAATACAGTCATCTTAATAAATTAGTCATTAATGCTTTCAAATTCTACGCGACAATCTCTGCTCGCAAATCTCAGATCTAGGAATTTAACAATGTTCTTAAAGACATTGTACTCAAGTATTTATGTCAATAAAGTTTGAGATTTTGAATTCAGTTCAGTTGATAATATAATCGGTAATGAGTCTGAACTGTCTTGGTAGAGTTAACAGGTCGAATCAAGTGTCTTCACGATATTATCCCCAAAAAGTTCCTATTTTTCGGGAATAGTTGAACCTGTCTTTAAGTTAAATAGTACGGTTTTACGGTATCAATATGTTGAATGTGTTGATGGGGCTACGAGATATTCCCTTTGCTCTTCAATGAAACATATCTTGCGGCCGCATCGGAAGATGTTCCGTTTATTTGTAGGATTACTAGGATCATGCTTTATAGATATTTCACGTAGGGGATTGGTATATAGAAGTATATAGCATTTTTCTTTGAAATTAGGGTTCCGTACCCAAAGAGTAAAGTAGAATCCTATTACTAAGACTCCACTCATGAACCATGATAACCAGATGGTTGAACTTTTCACAAATGATATTATAATATTTCTGTAAAAAAATAAACATATATGTGGGAGGACCTCCCGTAAATCAAACGTGATTTTAATGGGCCTAAATAATGGCACAAAGGCCGACTCGTACTTCGCCGGTTTTTTTTTCATTCGAAGCCTGAGCGCCGACCACCGGCCGTGGCGCCTTCGTTAATATTTCCCAGGTGTCGTGCCCATTTAACGTTTAATCTTTTAATCCGTTTAGAACCGAAAAGTTTTAATTAAAAACCAGTTTTATTTGTGTACTGGCGACGTGACGTAACATAACTATGTTAATCGTAATCTTTACCTACTTGTAAAACCATAGGGTAAAACTAATTCGATTTTTGAATTACGGCAATGTTCTTTTTTTTAAAATGAGGAATGAAACTGTCACCAGCGCTATTTCCGAACCATTACGACCTTCAAACCTTCAAGAAAGACGGGTATTCTCTTTTGAAAGGAAGGCAATGCACTTGTGTCTCTATTGGTGTTGCGGGTGTCCATGGGCGGCGGTGATCGCCTACCATCAGGCGATCCGTCTGCTCGTTTGCCTCCCTATAACATAAAAAAGAGTAATCTAATTTTAACGGTCATGTGACTTAGATTTACCTGTTTTGTAAATCGATGAAAATTAGTGACGAGAATTGCGAAAGGAATGTTAAGATGGTTCGGTCATGTTGAGAGAATGAATGAAAGAAGACTAACGAAACAGGTGTATGAGGCGAGTGTGGAGGGTACTGTCGGTAGGGGAAGACCTAGGCGCACATACCTGGACCAAATCGGGGAAGTTTTAGAAAAGGGGCAGGTCAGGAGTACCCTAAACTGACGAGCATGCATGAAGAATGTAATGAGAGTGAATGAAGCGAGAGTAGTATGTCAGGATCGTAGCAAATGGAGATCCGTGATCTCTGCCTACCCCTATGGGAAACAGGCGTGATTTTATGTATGTATGTATGTATGATGAAAGGATTAGTGACAGTAAACTTAACAAAAAACTATGTAAGGGTAGTCTCAAATGGTGGGCTATTTGCTCTGCCTACCCTGGAGGAAAATAGATGCAAGAAAATGTATGTATGTAAATCGATTTAGTAGATTCTATTAAGAATACCCTGATCTGTTATTTGAGTATAGGTACTTACATTTTAGTTACTGACTGACCGTTGACCTACCGGGTGATCAAAAATTCTGTGTAGGCCTTTTCGGCTATTTCCTCTATGTAACGACTGTTATATATATTTATTTATTGACAGCCTCTGTGGCGTGGTGGTAGTGCACGCAACTGCCATGCAGTAGGCGCGGGTTTGGTCCCCGCTCAGTGCAAATATTTGTAGGCATGAATGTGGCTATTTGCATTGGTCTGGGTGTTTCTATGTACCTATAACATGTATGTATTTAGAAAAAAAAGTATATAAGTAAGTATGTATATCCGCATTCTAGATTCCATAACACAAGCTATACGAGTAAAAGCTTACCATAGGTCTAGATGCCATGTATTAGAGGGGACTAATAATGTGTATCCAAACCCCTGTACACACTTTTCAGTAATACGTATCTACAATTTTTAAGCGTCTGTGATCTCAATATTATTTATTCAAAGTTTTCGAGCGTAAGCTCCTTTAGTCCGTCACTTGAGTCGGGTCAGATGGCAGACCCTCCGTCAACCTGCGTCCATTCCGAGTAGGAAAGAATACGTTATAGCATGTCATTCTGTACAAATTACCCCTGTTTGTTGGAAATACTGACAGTTCACACACACGCTCACAAAACACCTGTAAAAGCGTGCCTTATTACACCCTGTCCATTATGTTATAACATAAATATAACATAAACATAAACTCACGCCTGTATTCCCCGAAGGCGTAGGCAGAGGTGCTAGCACCCACATTTCGCCAGTTTATGTTTAGGTCCCAATGTAATAGGTCTGCGGTAGCTTTATTTTTTTTCATGCGGAAATCCCCTCGTATACCCCCCTGCCGGAGCCGGAAGGGGAGGTTATGTCGGACTCGAACCGACTAAAACCGCACGCCGACTGTGGGTCGTGGTGCTAGGCCGGAGGTGAGGTTGTCATCGACATATCCCTCGCACCCCGGCAGACCCAGGTCTGCGGCAGCCTAGTGGTATGGGTAATGGACTACTGAGACGAGGTCTCAGGTACGATCCCAGGTTTACCATGGCACACACCAATGACTTTTCGATGCTTTTCGAAGTTATGTGTGTATTTATCGCAGGTTTATAAGTGCCCGGTTAATGGCAATAAGCACGACATTATGTTATGGTTATGATAAATCCGTCTATATACCCGTATGACGGAGTTACAAAAATCTTTTTTCCGTGGTCAAATATAAAAGGCGACTAAGGGATAGGGCTGTTAAACATCTGACAGATATATACAAACTCACCCTCAAAAAATAGTCACAAGTCAACAATAGTACCCGGAATATGGCAATGACCCCTATTACGAGGGACCGAATACTATGATTAGTGAAATGTGAGTGTTAATTCACCTCTGTCTAACCCTTCGGGGATAAAGGCGTGATTATATGGATGTATTTATTTTATAATAGAATGATGAATGTACGCATTTAATTTTAATGTAAGTAGCTTATGATAGTACTCGTATATCTATTGCCTATCCAATACATTAATATTATAAATGCGAAAGTAATTCTTACTGTCTGTCTGTTACGCTTTCACACCTAAACCACTGAACCGATTATGATGAAATTTGGTATAGGGGTAGATTACACCTTGTGAAAGGAAATAGGCTATACTTGGTCACGATAACCGACATCCACGCGTGCGGAGTCGCGGGAAACAGCTAGCCTCTTATATTCTACAAACGTATTGCCACTTGCGTAGAGGGGCTTTACTGTTGTACAAAAATATCTCGTTATTTTAATTTCTAAGCCATTTATAGACAACGGTATTATATACATAACATAACATAAACTCACGCCTGTATTCCCCGAAGGGGTAGGCAGAGATGCTTGCACCCACATTTCGCCATTTTATGTTTAGGTCCCAATGTGGCGTGCCCATTGCCATTAACCGGGCACTTGTAAACCTGCGATAAATACACACACATTAACTTCGAAAAGCATCGAACAGTCATTGGTGTGTGCCATGGTAAACCTGGGATCGAACCCGAGACGTCGTCTCAGCAGTACATTACCCATACCACTAGGCCACCGCACGGTAATATAACGGTATTATATAAACGCGTTTAACTTATATACAAACGCGGGTAAAGCAAATAGCATTAAAGGAATAATTTGACCAAGTTATCATTAAGTTAGCTCGAAGCGATGCTCGCGAAAGGATAAACAATTTAAATTTTAAATTCCTTCGTCTCGTCTCGTCTTTCAAGTTATAATTTCATTTCTGAAAAATTGATGGGGTTGTGTATTTTAAGTTTTAATAATCCGCCCACGGAGATATCGGTTAGTGCGACTTCTGATCAATATATTTCCGTTTTTACGTAACCAATTGCGCTCAAGCAAAAGTAAGATACCTTTAAAACAAACGTCTTACCAATACCTTAAAAAAACCGCATTTAAATCCATTCAGTAGCTTTTGCATCCATCACGAACAAACTGCCAAGAATTCCGAAAATATATCTTTGTGTGCAGTGTCCTTAAAATAGTTAAAATATAACTTAACTCAAGTTTTTTTTTAAATGTCTTCAATATACATTTTTTTTTATCAAGGACACGTCAATTTGACTTCACATCGCCTGATGTTAAGCTAAAGGCAAAGTCTCGGAGAGAGGGTCACCATCGCGAACATGTACGATGTTAACAGTAGTGGCACTCAGCTTGACGGCCTCATTAGATGCCTTTTCACGCCCCGCTTAAAGGACCCGGGACTGTAGGAAGAGGGAAACACGTGAGCTGGCAGGGAGTTCCAGGTCTTAATGGTGCGACATAGGAATGAGTAACCGAAACGCTTGGTTCTAGCAGGTATACTCTGCACCGTATATGGATGGCATCTTAGCCCTGCACGTGTCGTCCTGTGAAGGAAAGGAGAGGGTGGGACCAATTGGAAGAGCTCGTCAGAACAATAACCATGGTAAAGACGGTAGAATACTGCCAAAGACGCAACATCTTACATATTTCTATATTTCAGACCTTACAATTATAAAAATAATAGTATACAATCTTACTAATAATTTAATTATGCAAGCTTGTGGAGATGTTTAGATATTTATTATACTATCACACGTTATTGGCTGCATAGATCTGATAGATTACAGTTTAGAATGACAAGCTCGTGATATCCCGAAATTTCCTATATGTAGCAGTACCGGTATCCAAATTCCATGGGGGTAAAGTCGCGGGCTATAGCTACTACATGAATAATTATGAGCGTCTGCGTTCCACAAATTAACCGAACCCTAATAAACGGCACACGCCACAGCTGTGGTCGCCCTTTTGTAAAATTTAACTTATTAACCCAAATCTCACCTCGTGGAAGTCTTGAAACAAAAACAGTCTCATCCCGTGTAATCCCGGTCGTAGCTTCGTGGACTTTTTAGATATGAAATAGCTTAAATTCTTGTACATCATTATTGCAACTTGGATGTAAAATATTCTTGAAGTAAAATAGAATTTTTTGTAGTCTTTTTTTATCGTGAACATTGTATCCAGGAATGGGACCGCCATCCTCTACACAGCAGAGTAAAAAAGGACACTTTTATCTTAATAAGTGTGTTATTTTTTACTGGGGGAAAATAAGATAATGGTAGGTAGATAATGCACCGATAGACAAGCGACAGAGGAGGACAGTGAAATCATTATTTTTCTTCAATGGAGTTTGGTGCGTCGCTTCTTCTCCATTAGCGCCTAGGAAGCGGTGGTAAACTAAGGTTTAGTAGAATCGATGTCAATACGATATATCAATGTTATACTATATTAAGAAACTTTCTGCCTCACGCAACTAAACTGTGGAATGAACTGTCACCAGCGGATTTCCAAACCAATACGACCTTCAAACCTTCAAGAAAAGAGCGTACTCTCTTTTATAAGGAAGGCATCGAACTCGTGACTCCTCTGGTGTTGTGGGTATCCATGGGCGGCGGTGATCGCTTACCATAAGGCGATCCATCTGCTCGTTTGCCTACCTATTCCATAAAAAAAATAAAGAACGTGGAATAGAGCCAATTAAAGGCTACCCTCCACGCGAAATTTATTAAAGTAGATATGATTAGAGCAATAACAACGGATGTTTTTAGTCCATCTCATAATTTAAGATTAAATTAGTCTTAAGGAAGTAATCCTGAAGACTAATTCCATCCAAAATACCACTTTATTACTCTAAGGTAAGGCAGGATTAACATCAGTGACGCACGGCAGCGTCGAGCTTTATACTTGGCGAGTTCCAGGAAATTTAAACTGTTTTGGAACCTGTAATGAATTTAATCAGAAGTAAATTAAACTTACTGGAAAAGCAATTAATCTACGTTCCTCTATCTTGAAGAGGGAAGTATGAGGATTAGAGGGGATGGGTTATTTTAGGGTCGTAAGAGACATTTTCAATATCAGCGATATTATGGGTCTTCATTAAAATCTTTGGTGCCCAAACAACCTCATTTGCAAGCTCGTTGAGAGATGAGACTCTGGTGCAGGTTCCCATAAAAGTCATCTGAGGCATTATTTCAAAAGTGGGCAAAGTACTACTTAATTAAAAATTTGAATTAACAGTGAGACCACCTAAAACCTGAGGAAAAATCTATTTATTTTTATTTCACTTTCAGTAAGTTGTCAAACTGAAGAGCAATTTGTCATCATAGTGTCTAAAATGTCTTTCGTCTAAAAATCAATAAAATTATATTTTATTTCATGATATATAATTCAATGATTCCCCACTAGATAGCGCTGTAAATGAAAGCTACCGGTCGTTAAGGTCCCTTATTTCTCGGCTATAACTCAAGCTTGGCTATTTTCGTTCCACATAATGTGAGTATCCTCACAAAAACGTGAGATACGAGTGAGTCTTTGTTTGCGAAACGTACAATAGTAAAATGATTTAGTATAGAGACCTACTTAATGTAATGGTCAAAAAACCAAAATCCTTTACCACGATATAAGTCGAGGTAAAGGATTTTGGTTTTTTGACCAATTTGAAAATGAGTGGCTGTCGCCAAAATAATACGATTCGTCAGTCCTATTTAGTCTAGAGTGAAGTCGATGGGGTCCAGCTTCAGAGAGAAACTATTGTCGTACATTATCACAAGTAACCTGACACGAAGAGATTATCTTGTGGTGTGTCGTATCTTCCAGTCATTAATCCATCGTATTTGACACCAGATCTACCATTTTTAGTATCAACATTTTGATGATAAAATAAAAACTTTGTTGACATGTCTTTCATAAAATTGTCACTTTGAGGTGCTCATGGTTAATTGGTTAATTTATTATTACTGTACAAGTCAGTCAGTCTTAAAGTGGGTCGTCAGTATCCTCCATTTCGATTTCCCAATTGCGTTTGCGGCTTTAGACTCAGAGGTCCACTTGATGCTTTTGATAGGTGTGTCCGCATTCCAGGAGTGACTTCCATCTGGTCTTTCAATCCATGGTTTTCTCATGATTTCACTAACCCGCTAATTCGCTACTCGTAACACTCTCTAGTTATAGAAATTTGTTTATTTTAGTTAAAATAATTCTAGTCACGTCAGTAGTGCAATGACCGGGGTTTGTAATCGCGTCCTTTTCATCCGACTAGTCGTAATTAAAGGCTTGTAAGTAATTTGCTTCTCTTTGTCTCCAGATCTTAGTAAACGTGTGCCTGCTGACGTCAGCAGACAGAGGCAGCTTGTTCCTGGCAAAGGGAACTCCACCGAACAGATGTCTGCAGGCGAAACTCTTCGATGTTACTAGAGACACAGGTACGTAGGCAATTACTGTACAATTCTCGTGGTATGAAGTAGGAATATAGGATCGTGATGGTACCTTACCAGCACGTTCATTAATTTGTTAATTAAATTAAAACATTAAAGGGCTAGCCAATTGCCGTCAAGAGCGCACTTTGCCATGGTTTGTATGTATACTATCGGATAAACAGTGTCTTTCAGTTTAAAGGGTATCAAGCTGTAAAAAGTAATCAATTGATGAATATAATTTTTTTTTTACTTTACTCTGAGGAACATAGATAACGAAAATCACCGCCTCTCAAATAAATGTACATTAATATAGGTGTATAAATTATGCTTATATTAGCAGAACGAAGCAGCACACCCACGGCAGAATATGAAATACGCAAAAAGCTTATTTAAATTTTAGAAAAAGATTTATACCGAAATCCTTGATACCGAATTTCGGTATAACCTTCGCTCCAATGTTGTGATTCATGAATTGAGGCGCGTGTGCCTTCGGGTGGCAAATTAGATCCGACAACGATTTAGCATAGCACCTTAGAAGCCTCCGAAATTACTGAATTGATGGGCCTTTTTTCCCCTCCTACCCTATTTTTTTCGTGAGAATTCTCTCGGATACCCCTGGCAAGGGCAGTTATTTTGTTCTCGAATTGGCTAAAATCGTCTTCAGTCTTCAGGTGTCGTGGTGTAAGATTGCCTAAGAAATATACCCAGAAAGATCGATCAGAAACCAACACGGCTGTAGAATAAAAATATTATAGTAAACGTCTACCAGATAGTATCTTTGTGTGGTCGCTTCAAAAGGTGCGTTTTACAGCCATCTTGATGTCTCATTGTTCCACTCTTTCAACTGTAATAAACACTTCAATGGGTTATAAACAAACTATTAACACTTGATCATTTTAATGTTCATTGCATTTTATTATGATGTTTTGTATTGCCTCGTTTTATGGCAGACACTTGTGTCGAACGGCCGGCGTCGCTGGGACTCTAAGCTATGGATTTTAAATGTCAATAATAGGAAACGGTTTGACGATTTCTGTCTTTCCTAGTACTCAAAGCTAAAATGTTCCCGTAAAGCTTTTTGATCCCCACATGAAATAGGATCAAAAATTTTGGACTTTTAGCATTTTTCTATCAGAGCATAGCAATCTGTAAATGCAGTTCAAAATATCTCAAAAAGTTAGGGAAGGTCTCCTAAGAACATTTTGCTGTAACTACCAGCCTTACTGCCCCGTTTCAAAAATGGTTTAAAGATGGTCAACATACGTGATAACGTCTGAAATTTTGTAAAGAATATGATGATATCCCAGTAAGTAGTACCATTGTTTAATTCCATTATGGAACTACTGGGATTTTTCTTCCTGAAGTTCCATGGCACTGGCTATTCCAGTAATAATGGTACCTAGTTCTAAGTAACGAGCTGCTAGATTTGTAGATGCACATCGATTATTTTAGAAGAATAGCTAATGAAGTTATTATTACGACGAAAATATGCTACATTAACAAACATAATGTACCTACATTTTTATTTGTGAAAAATATGCAAACTAAAATGCCGTGTTCAATTAAAAGTAAACAAATTCATACATACAAATATTTGCACTGAGCGGCAATCAAAATCGGGAACCCCAATATAGCAGTCAGTGGCTGTTGAAACTAGAATAATAAACGTTACCGGTAGAATGTGGAAAAGAGGGGATAAATGTGAAAAAAAAGGGACGTATTTGAAAAAAGGGGATGAATGTGGAAAAAATATTCAATTACCGTTAATCGCATTATCATCATCCTCTTTGCATAGTCCCGGTTGCATCCGAGGTCTTCAGCTCAGAGTTCGAGGTCCGCTTGAATATGACGAGGCTTGCTTTCTTCGGCTACATGGAGGGCGACTGCCTTCTAAACTGCCAGCCTGAGTTGTGGTCAGTGGTCAACTACTTACAGAATTGTTCAGGTCGCCCATATAGCGTTCTGACTCAACCCAACGACTATTAACACCCAGAACCGACTTCTAACGTGCCTCCTTATGCGCACAGAAGAAATACTGTTAAGAGCGGTCACCCATCCATATATTCTTCCATCCAAATAAGCACTTCTAAGTAGCTTAACACACACACATATAGTTTACCGAAAAATCTGGGCCTCGATTCTACTAAAGTTAAACTATTGTCAAACCACAGAGATTGCAAAAAGCGGCATTAAAGTTTAGACTTTATTTCTATACACTAAGGTCCAAAATTAAAGTTTCATTACACTCTTTTTTCACTCTGCTAACAGTTATTTCATATTGAACTTTAAATGCATCGATTTAAAGTCTATAATGTATTGCCGCTTTTTGCAATATCTGCGGTTTGACAATAGTTTTGCTTTAGTAGAATCGAGGCCCTGGTCACGAGCGTTTCTTAAACCTTAATCCTATCTTCTTCCTTTTAGATCCCAGTCACATCCAAAGCTTTCAGCTGTGAGTCTGGGGCCCGCTTTACCAGTCTAACCGCGGATTTGGCTAAACTTCGATATTTTCTGTGAAGCGTTTGTCATGTCCTCCACAACCCAAAGGCGATATCGAAGCATTGCAGCTAGACCAGTTGTTAAACATTTGAAGGCTACTACACGTAACGACTGCCTTTTTCTTCCGTGTGGAAATCCCCTCGGATGGGGGGTATCCGGAGCCGGAAGGGGAGGTTATGTCGGACTCGAACCGACTAAAACCGCACGCCGACTGTGGGTCGTGGTGCTAGGCCGGGGGTGAGGTTGTCATCGACATATCCCTCGCACCCCGGCTGACCCAGGGCCATCCCTTACGGTCTAGCCCTCCTCGGGAGGGGGGACGTAACGACTGCCATAGATGTTCATATTCTGACCAGAGCAATACAAATACCCATATTCATGCATAAAAATATTTGCATTGAGTGGGGATCGAACCCGCGCCTACTGTGTAGCAACCGCGTTCACTCCTTACCGCTACGCCACGGAGACTGTCACCTGTGTGTGTTTAACCTTAATCTCATATTCCATCAGTATCTATAGACATTTTATGACGTAAAGACAAGCCCATTCATACATCATAGTGACGGACATACTATGTGTACAACCTACTCCAGAAATACAGGGACGAACTAAATTTAGCCGGCCCTGACGTCCGCGCCGGATTTAGATGCGGCCTACATAGAGACCAAGGTTCTCAATCACGGAATGGAAGGTAAACAGGAAGTGTCCTTCGCGATAGTATAGATAATAGTGTTGCCAAACTTGTGTATAAAGATACCAAATTGAAAATAAGCGTCCATTGAAAAGATCCCACGTTTTTCAGAGTCATATAGGGGCTTATGTATTTTTTGTTTTTTTATAAATACTCTAAGTCTAAGGCATTCAATACACATTTAAGTATCACCACTCCATATTATCCGAAGGGCGTCATAACGGGAAAATATGCAGACGATGTCACTGTGAGAGAAGGAAATAAAGCCCTGTGCCAATCCGTGTTGCGAGCACGGAAACAGTGGACCAAAACTTCCCAACATTGGGAGATGTCCAGCAGTGGATTGCGCTAAAACGTAAATGAAAATACAAGTTCCTGGGTCCTTTAACCAGGTTGTGTAAAAGCACTTGAGTGCCACCATTGTTAACATGGCACATGTTTATGACGGTGGCCCTAATTCCTATTTTGCCTTTCATTGAATGAATTTTACAGCATTAAGTATGCTAACTACGAGTATACAAATCTAATACATAGGGAAAAAGAATCTTCTCGGGCGGGACTCGAACCCGCAATCTTTCCCTCACAGGGGGAATGCCTTGACCAACTCGGCTATCGAGACACGCCCGATGTGATTCAAATTTCCCTTCTTATCCGTCTTTTTGCCTTTAGCTTGCCATCAGGCGAGGTGAGGTCAAATACGATCCTTAAATGTGAAAATTTACTATCTTTACTTGAATTTCTGATTTATTACCGTTTGACTGAATTTTTTATAGCAATTTTAATGCTAACTTTAAAGTTAAAAACTAAAACTAAAGAAAAACTAAAAGAAGAGCATTCCCCCTGTAAGGAAAAGGTCGTGAGTTCAAGTCTCACTTGAGCGTTTCATTTTTTCCGATGTTTTTCGAACTTTAAAGTTAGCATTAAAATGCTATAAAAAATTCAGTCAAATATTCGGGCGGACTCATCAAAAATTCAACGTTTAAAAATGGTTGAAAAATCATTCATTGTTTCCAACAGTTCGTAAGAATGTTGGTAGATGGCACCACCGTCGCCCTTAAAGACGGATATAAAGGAAAGGAAAATTTGAAATGAATCAGGTGTGGCTCAATAGCTCAGTTGGAAGAGCATTCCCCCTGTAAGGGAAAGGTCGTAAGTTCAAGTCTCACTTGAGCGTTTCATTTTTCCGATGTTTTATTACCGTTTTATAAATGAGGAGCTGGCAACCTTAACCGGACAGGTCCACTAAGTATAATTCAAAATACAATTTTTTTTCGAATCGTGATGTCTTGAATCAGTTTCGTCTTGGGAAGGTTAGGGATTTAACATTCAATTGTGTACAAAAACTTACAAGCTCTGCTTCTTATTGCACAGTTAGCCTTAGGACGGCTACAGGCAGTGGGGAAGAAACACTTAATTGCAAGACTAGTCTAAGTTAATTGTAGTGTGAAGCTCATGTAAGTAGATAAGAAAACAGGGCACAGTCAGAGTCCTTTCTGGCTATTCATTGGGGTACATAATAATTTTAATTATTAAAAGTCAAATCTTATTGATCGTTTCAAAAGTAAGTAGTTGAAATCTAGTTTATTTCAGCTATTTTCATAGTATTATGAGCTACGGAATTCTCCTTTGGGGTAATCCCGCTGATTTAAACACAATATTTGTCTTGCAAAAGCGGGCTGTGCGAGCTATTTATAATTTGGGCCCAAGAGTCTCCCTCCGAGATAAGTTTAAAGAGATCACAATACATTTTGGAAAACTTAATGTATGTCAGGAAAAATATTGCAAAATTTCCAAGACTTTGTGACAGGCACAATATAAATACTAGAAATAAAAGCAATCTTGTAATTTGTCATAGCAGACTCCATAAAATAAGTAATTCTTTCCAGGGCAACTGTATACGCTTTTTTAACAAGCTTCCTAATGAAATCAGAGATTTACCTGTCAATAAATTTAAAAATACAGTAAAGAGCAAACTGTGCCAGAAAGGCTATTATAAAATCCAAGAATTAATAATAATAATAAATAAAATTTAAACGATAAACAAGCTTGGAAATGAGCTGTTCGCTCAGCTATGCTACTCAAGCAAAACATTGTATCTAGACCATAAGTTTTAGGCTAAGTAAATGTTTTGTAAATAGACCTAAAAAAAAAAAGCCCGCTGAGTTTCTTGCCGGAGTCTTCTCAGGTCTGGGCCGCGTTTCGAACCGGTGGTCCATTTACTAGTATTAGTTAGTATTTGATATTTACTTTATGTTGACGTTTTGTAAGTGCCGATTTAATGGTCTATGCAAAATAAAATATTTTTGAATTTTGAATTTTTTGAATTTTGGTTGCCAATTCACATAGGAGTCGTGCCAATTTACTTCGCCTGGGAATAAACCCATAAAAATCCTAAACCGATTTAAGGGAATATATATTATTGTAAAGCCAACGTAGCGAGAGAAAAAAGGTAAACAAAGTATCAGCGGTTCCAAACATTTTTATTTGAAAATTATTACGTATCACTTCAAGCGCATTCCAGACAGGAATGAAATTGCTCATAAGATGGCGAATCTGACAGTTTAGAACCGCTGTGCTGACAGTTTTCCCGTACCACTAAATACGCAACGACAGCTGTCGCTCGGCCATTGGCGCGTACGTACGTGTGATATGTGCGACAAGGACAGAGAAAATAATCGCTAGTTATCGCAACGTAACTCAGTAATGGTCGCTTCGTTTACCTCATTTCTCTCGTCTCGTTGGCTTTACTTTTAGTATAAACTAAGTGCCAGCCACTGGCAATCTCTCTCTCTCTCTCTTTTTCTCTATCTCTATCATATCCCGCAACGTAAGTTTTAACTTCAACTCATTACTTCCAGAATTAAATGATGCACTCCAGCATGCACGCACTCAAGAAATTAAGATCCCCTTCGGCGTTGGCGTGGCCGGGCTCGCGGCGCAGACCAAACATCCTATCAATATCAAAAATGCGTATGCTGACCCCAGGTTCGTATAGTATAGTACACAACGGGGCCCTATCAAGATTTTCGGGGCCCCAAATCGAACCCTTACCAAAGCGATACATACATAGATTCCTGCCTGTTATTTACCATCCCAGCCTATTGCAGTCACGTGGACATTTCTCGTGGGCTATATGTTTGTTGTCGGATGGGTAGAAGCCCTATCATTAATTGCCGTTCCCAATAACATATCTGCAGTTAACTGTAGATTGCACCTCCAGATAAAAAGTCAAGTTTCATGTATCTGTGACTGCTGTCCCAGTATTACAATTACAAATCTCTTTTTGTTCCATGACACAGGCCCTACAATCGATAGACAGTAGGATTACAGATCAATAGTAGATATATTAGGACAATAAAATAGAGATTGATGAGGTTTTCTATCTTTAGTATCCCGAAACTCACAGTAGATACGTTATTGGGAACGGCCGTTAGTCGCCAATTTCTACGGGAAAGATGTGGTGGCCATACTACTTTTACTTCACCGAACCAACACGACAAGCTTATACTGGTGAAGTCTTTCTAGTCATAACGCCAAACAAGAATGGTTAGTAAAGGAAGGTGGTGGTGGACCTTTTGGAGAGGAGGTTGAAGTTTTGAGTTATAGTTTCAGTCATGGGAGAAACTAGAACTAAAGGCGATGATGATGATGATAATGCCACTGATGAAATTGACTGCGATAGTGGTGATGATATTTAAAGTAATGGCTGTTGTAGTGATGGTGCTACTGACAATGATAATGACCAAGATAATGATGAATTGATAGTTAATATTGTTACAGATTTAACAGTGAGATCGACGCTCGAACCGGCTACAAGACGGAGCTGATCCTGTGCATGCCGATCTGCAACTATGAGGGTGACGTCGTTGGGGTAGCGCAAATCATCAACAAAACCGACGGTACGATATCGATTAACCCAACAATTAGTCTGCTACCACAGAACAGATAATATGCTACCACAACCCTCTGCTGAACATGACATCTCCCAATGTGACTTTAAAGACGTTAAAATTCTACTAACATTAGTGAAACTTTAATAAGATGTTTGGGTGTTTGTCGCGCTCAAATAGTTGAACGGATTTCACTGAAATTTGGTACAGGGATAGTTTATAGCCTGGTATAACATTATAGAGTACGTTTTATTCCTGGAATGGGTTCCCTTGGATTACAGGGACGAGATTAGAATTCCACCGAGACAGAACGTCGTCAAAAGTTAGCAGCAGAAATTTATAGTTACCGGCATGTAATTATCTTGAACCTAATTCACGAAACAGTTTGATAAATTTATGATTGGGGGATTTGATTTCCTTCGTCGATGTCGCTATCCTCCGTATATAGGGTACAATTTGTGACGTGTATGGGATTAAGATAATATACCGGGAACTATACTTTCACATTTATAATGAGAAAGTTAGCACAGTCTCCTCATACTGTGATATTAGTGAAAGACATGACACCTGGTTTTATTCTTATAAAAACAATGTACCTACTAGTTACCTATAAGTTTGTAGTTTTCCCATTTGATATAATTTTATTTGCCTGAGATTCGAACCGAGTTTGCTAACTTGCCGGAGTTCCGAGTTCCTGAAAGCCTTTGTTTGGAAAACTTCGTTCTGTTATAACTCAATTTATAGTTGACGACGATCAACTTACCTTTAGTGTCGTATTCTTTAACTCGTAAAACCTTCATGTTGTTTGTTTTGAGTTAAATTTGAAATTTCTGTCCACACCTCTCTTTATTCTTATATCAATCAATAATTTAGCCTATTGCAGTCGACTGCAGGATGTTGTGCCCCAATTTATCCCAGCCACCTTTACCTGATCATCCTTCTTACTGGATGAAGCTAAATATGTGCTAGTATCTTCTGGACACGAGTTTGACGAAAATATAAACTAGAAACTTATGACTATCTCAATTATCACATCAAAGTCAAACAAACTGAAGAGCAGTTTGTTTTCCTAAGTTCAATAAGCCCAGGTGGAATCAAGTTATACATATTGATGTAAGATAAACCGCCTGCAAAGATATTCTTGTCACATTTCAAAGAAAATTACTTATTTTGAACGTACTATATACTACCTCTCTCTGTTTTTCCGTGACCAGAAAAGTCGAGATTATTTTCGTCTAACTTTGAACTTTATTAGAAGAAGCCTTGTCGTTGTTGGCAACGGATTTTTGTTTTTCTAAATTAAAATTTACATTTTTAGATTAAGGATGCTTACTTTTTATGTAGGTAATAACCATAATATTCTAGTAACATATATACAGGCATATAGTTCCAAACATAGCATTTAGGACTGGTTTAGACAAACATTTTTTTTTTGTAAATGCGTACATAAAGCACATAGAAATATGTAGACAGTACATACAAGTACATACATTATATCGAAACATATTCTACAAATTAAATCATGTTTTTTTTTTCCAGGATCCAAAGAATTCTCGCCAAGAGATGTGGAAGTCTTCCGCCGGTATCTCACGTTCTGTGGCATCGGCATCCAAAACGCTCAGCTATTCGAGTCTTCAGTGTTGGAGTACAAGAGGAATCAGATCCTACTGGCTCTCGCTAGGAGTATATTTGAGGAGCAGAGCAATCTGGAGTGTCTCGTTACCAAGATTATGACAGAGGCTCGGGAGTTATTAAAATGCGAACAGTGTGCTGTGTTTATTTCGGATACAGATCATTGCGAATCGGTAAGTTTTTTTTATGAATTTTGCACTAAAATCTGTGTAAAAAATGAATACCAAATGCAGTTTTGCTTCTCTTTAAAAATAAAGGAATGTTTTCTTTGAGGAAAATTCTCTATCTACAGTATTTCAAGTACTTCCCCTCCAGGAGGCATGAAAATCTTTCACCCTGTATGAGGTCTTTAAACAGTTATATTTGGGGTTGTATTTGTCAGATGATGCATTTTCCTTTTAAAATATCAAGGGGGTTTAAGATAAATCCCCTGGGTTAAAGATAAATCCAAGTTTATGAGGTTGTAGTCCTTGTCCCAGTGCAGCCATCCTGAAAAAGGGGCTTCAAATGGTTTTTATGTTATATCTTATATGTTTACTAAAATCAGCTGTCTAATGAGTTTAAAACTCATTGTCAAGTATAAAAATACGCGAGCACTGATTAAAAATCTGATCTGTCTGTTGTGTGCGTGGTTGTGTTTTGAATAAATCCATCCAGATGCTCTCTTGATTACAGAGTCACTTAGAACGGATAGTTCAACGACCAGGCGGTCAGAAGTCTGCGCTGCCGGCGTTACCACCTCCAGCACCCACCAGGTTTCACACCCTCTTCGAGTTGGGTGCTCATCAGTCCAGGACTACTCTGACACCACGACACGACAATAAGTCTACACTTGCATCCATTGCGTTAGCAGTAAGTATTATTAAACCTCGTATCCAAAGAAACAATTTCCGCGCAAAATGTTGCTAAATATGTTTCTCCTCGCAGCAATGCAGAACTTTATATAACAATGTTGTAAACGTAAGATCATTCGTGAAAGACACAACAAACCACTCGTCATGTTGCGTGTTTTTTTAATAGGAGACGTTAGTATGACTTTATCTTGCCTAATAGCATAGAATAGATAATAGTACTAAAGTAAAGCCAACGAGACGAGAGAAAAAAGGTAAACAAAGCGACCATTACTTAGTTACGTTGCGATAACTAGCGATTATTTTCTCTGCCCTTGTCGCACATATCACACGTACGCGACAATGACTGAGCGACAGCTGTCATTGCGTGTTTCGTAGTACAGGAAAGCTGTCAGCACAGCGGAATGCGCTTGAAGTGATAAGTAATAATTTTGAAATGAAAATGTTTGAAACCGCTGAAACTTTGTTTACCTTTTTTCTCTCGCTTTGTTGGCTTTACTTTAGCTGATAGTAAACTGAAGTCTCTGGAATATAAGGCCCTCAACTTAATTGCCTCATCATAATGCTTTTTAAAGGACTCGGAACTGCAAGATGAAAGAAACGGCCACATAGCAACGTCCCGCGTTGTTGTGAAACGTTGCCGATCTTGTTGAGTGTCACGTGTCATGCGTCAACCGTTGCCTAGTGGACACGAGGCTTTATATAGATATCATACATTTAGAATTCCACAAGACGTCGCGAATATTTATGGATTCTGGATAAACGCCAGAAATATCGAATTCACTATCAATAATAAAGCAACATTCTTAATATGGCAGATGGTGGCATTTGGCACAAGTTCAGGGTAAAATAAAAGTAATTTATTAATAAGAACTTAGAGCTTGGAGCTTTTAGAGGAATCAGAGTGGGACGATGAAAGTAGTTCCGAACTTTTCAATTTATGAAACGTTTGAGGTCTAAAACCTTTGATAAAAAACTGAAACAAGACTTGAATGAAAATAGTCTGGTCCTTTAAAGAGCCATTTTTGAAGTGTTGTGTTCGAATTTTTCTGTTTTATTTGGTACTAGCATTTGCCCGCAGCTCCGCCCGCGTGAACATCGGTTATCGCGACCAAACATAGCCTACGTCCTTTCCCATAGTTTATTCTGCCCCTATACCAAATTTCATCAAAGTCGGTTCTGTGGTTTAGGCGTGAAAGCGTGACATACAGACAGACATGCAGAGTTACATTCGCATTTATAATATTAAAGTATGCGAGAGTAACTCTGCCTGTCTGTTATGCTTTCATGCTTAAATCACTAAACCAATTTTTAGAAAATTTGGTACTGAGGTAGATTAGACCTTAGAAAAGAATATAGGTTATGCTTGGTCGCGATAACCGTCATCCACGTAGGTATTTATATAAATGCCAATAATAAAATATGTTTTCGTATTAAATTTTCATGCCCGTAATTAAAATTTTTTTTTTACAGGTAGCTCAATCAAACAAAGCCCTCAACATATCGGACGTGGACGAGTGGAGGCGAGACAACGGCATGATTGTAGGTGACGTCACTGTTAATGACGCAGCCAACGTTCGCACGATGCTGTGCATGCCCATCGTAAACGCAGCTAAGGATGTTATTGGAGTCGCGCAGCTTATTAATAAGGTAGAATAGACTATTACTAAACTATAGATTTCTATAAGAAGACTAAAAATCATTCTTTAATCCTGGTCTCACCTGATGCCTTCGCTTTGGAGTCTGTGATCCGCGCAAATGTGGTGTGGTGTACTTTTTTCATATATATCTGCTCCCAAAATTTCGCCTGGCCTCTTAGCCTTAGTGTCGTCAGTTGTCAATCAAAATCAAACAATCAAAAGTTGTTCCCATAGTTCCTATAAGTTAGGATACCGGGATCAAAGATACTACGTACTTAAATGTAAACGATCTAACCTATCGTTTTTTTTGTACCACTTCGGTTAAAAAAGCACATGGCCCACCTGATGGAAGTTGGTTACCGTGGCCTATTTCGACGTATGCAACACCAGAAATGTAACACTCGCGTTGCCGACCCTGAAGAAACCTTATAATGCCCTTCTTGAAGAACCCCATATTGTATCGTTCTCAATAATAACCTTACAATAATATTATTCACAGGAGAATGGTTGTCAGTTCACCGACGGCGATATCTCGATATTCGAAGCGTTCGCGATATTCTGCGGGCTTGGCATTCACAATACACAGATGTATGAGAATGCCTGCAAGCTCATGGCGAAGCAGAAGGTATAATATAATAATTAAATATTGTACAAGTCAAACATAGGAACCTATGCCTCGATTCTAATAAAGTAAAACTAAATTTTTGACTTTAAAGCAATGCGGATAAAGTGCAAAATTGAATAGCTTATTGCAGTAGGAATGAAAAAGTGTGATGATACACTTTTCATTTAAATTTGGAGTTCAATGGTATAGAAATAAAGTCTAAAGTTTAATGCCTTTTTTGCAGTATGCGGTATGACAGTAGTTTTGCTTTTGTAGAATCGATGACCTAATTCGTGGTGTATGTAAATCGATACTAACTGAAGGAGAAGACTTGGTATTTAGGGAGAACAGCGCGACCTCCCATGTTATGACTGGTGGTTTAAGTCTGCAAGAGTTCTGTTAGAGTTCCTTTCTAGGATAAACTCGACGCCCGTGGTAAAAATGAAATTAAAACCTAATTCTTAATTTAAAATTTCAGGATACAAATTAAAAAGAAATAAAAAAATGACATTTAATTGTTGTTTTTAAAAGTCAAGTCACTCTAGAAACGGCCAGAATTGGTTTTCAAATTATAATTCTTTTCACCATAATTCTAACAGTCAAGCTTAGACCTAAAAAGTGGGAATTACAACGCCTACAAACTTCTTTTGATCCTTAATCTCATTTCTATCATTATCATAAGAGTATGTCGTTTTCTCTTCACAGGTGGCGCTAGAATGTCTGTCGTACCACGCAACAGCTTCCACAGAAGACACGAGCAAGTTGTGCCAGGACATCATTCCCTCCGCCGAAATCTACAACCTGTACAGTTTTCAATTTCATGGTAAGTTCTTGGAAGAGCATTCCATCTGTAAGGGAAAGGTCGTGGGATCAAGTCCCACTTGGGCGCTTCTTTTTCCCGATGTATTTCGAAGTGAATTTAAGTTTCTTTCTGACACTGAGGGAGAGAATTCCCTTATAGACAAATCCATTAACATTTTATCTGGCCTGAGAATTTAACTTAAGGTTCTTTGACTTATCAGGCACACTCACCACGCCAATATTATGTCAAAGATTGGTACTTCCTTGGTCTAACCACAGCTCTAAGATATACATCAGTACCAATTGAATAATATGGAGTTCTTCAAAAAGGACATTAGAACGATCCCGTGGGCCACTTCAGGTGGCCGTGTCTGCTACTTAAGTGTTATAAATGAAAAACTACAGTGTTAATTTAAAATGTTTCAGATTTCGATCTAGCAGACGAAGACACATGCAGAGCCACGTTGCGAATGTTCCTGCAGTGCAACCTGGTTGAGAAGTTTCACATACCGTATGATGTTAGTAAACAACTCAATACTTTTAAAATATATTTTTTGGAAGTATGACCCACTGAAGGATTTCCAAACTTGGCTTACTGATGTCGCACATTAAAATAAATATGTGACTTCTGTAACATTACCGTGAAATATCTGTATTTACAGATCGAAGTTTTGGGCAATCAATTCCATAAAACATCACAAATCCTTGACTCTCAGCTAATATTGCACAACATTTGCCACAATGTTGGCTAACATAATTACAGCGGCCATTTAAGATTGCCATCGTAGCCATTACATAGTTTTAACCAACAACATAACAAGAAAACTTGAAGTCACGATTCTATTCTTTCCAGGTGCTCTGCCGCTGGATTCTAAGCGTGAAAAAAAACTACCGTCCGGTCAAATACCACAACTGGAGACATGCCCTCAACGTAGCTCAAACAATGTTCGCCATGCTCAAAACCGGCAAGTTGGAGCGGTTCATGTCCGACCTGGAGATCCTAGGGCTGCTTGTAGCCTGTCTATGTCACGACCTGGACCATCGAGGGACTAATAACGCCTTCCAGACTAAGACTGAAAGTCCGCTAGCCATTTTGTATTCAACATCAACGATGGAGCACCACCATTTTGATCAGTGTGTTATGATTCTCAACAGTGAAAGTAATAACATCTTTCAGGTAAGGATTTACTTTGCACCATTCCACTATTTCACTAGTTCATCATTTCATAATTTTTTAGTCGCAGAATGCATACAAGTCGGTAAAAGGATCAAGGTTAGGTAACACCAGGTAACAACATACAGTTTACCTGTTGTTAAAGGGAGATAAATGTATGCACTTAGTTACGTTATGGCTTTTGCCTACGTCAATGTCACTTTTCTGATTGGTGCAAAAAATCTGAACAATTCTCTAAAGTTTTTTGTCAATTTAGAGTGCGGATATAGTTTATAATATATCATGGATTTTATAATATATTATGAATGTTTCAGGCTCTCTCACCTTGCGACTACAGAAATGTGATGAGAGTGGTGGAGACGGCGATATTGTCGACAGACCTGGCAATGTACTTCAAGAAGAGAGCAAAGTTCCACGAACTCGTCGAAAACGGAGAGTTTGACTGGCAGAGTCCCGAAAAGAAGGAACGTGAGTGATTATTTTTTAATTAAAAAAAATACCGCAATAACCGCTAGAGAAGACAGCATTTTCCATTCGACGTATAAGGCCAAACTCGGAGCTTTAGAGCCAAGCCAATCTATTCTGGAAGTCGGTACACTTGCTGACTGGTGGACAATGTTCTAGCGCAGGGCTCTCAGGGTTGGCGGTTATATGGCAGTCGCTCCCATAAAATCATATAAGCCAAGCCAAGAGTAGGAGAAGGAGTAGCAGCTCTAGGTTCCGAGGTGAAATCCTGGGATACAACAGGATACAAAAGTAAGGAGTTATGGCATATAAAAGGGTGTACAATTCTGCAAGTGTTAGAAGGAAATCTGGCGCTGGTTTTCTAGTGGAGTTCCTCTAGTTAGTGAACGAAATTGCGTGTGGTGTTAAACTATGTAATGATTTAATCAACTTCTTTCCTCCCATTCTAGTTCTCTGCGGTATGATGATGACAGCCTGCGACGTTTCTGCGATCGCCAAACCCTGGGAAGTACAGCACAAGGTCGCGAAGTTGGTGGCGGACGAGTTCTTTGACCAGGGTGACTTGGAGAAACTGCAGCTGAATCAGCAGCCTATTGCTATGATGGACAGGTATCTTGACTTAATCATTAATGAATGATATTCACTCAATTTTGGATGTAAAGGGCCCTACTACCAACATCTTTGGAGCCCAAACTTTCCACAAGGCTTTCCTCTTGGCGTTAGGAGGTAACTTGTTCCCGGAAAAGCAAATATATCAATGACAAACATTACGCGGGCATCAAGTGACAAAGTGCAAACTGATCGCAACTAGTTAACGACTATGATGATGATGATGAGTTGTGAATAATAGTAAAGAATGTTTCTTTCTTCTGATTCTTTCTTTCATCCGATCAGACTAAAAGGTACCTGATACTGGATCATGTACCTACACAGGTATATATCGTTTGGGTTCATAGTGATAGTGTAAAGGAGGTTGAAGCCTTCTTTGCACATAAAGTTTTTTAAAGTACTTTAAATTCTAATGACAACTAGCTCTTACGTTATTCTGAATCCTCCTTTTCTCATATTTCAGAGAAAAGAAGGACGAACTACCTCAAATGCAAGTAGGTTTCATCGATATGATCTGCTTGCCTCTCTACAAAGTGCTGTCAGACACGTTCCCATGGATCCTGCCCCTGTACTCCGGCACCATGGACAACCGGCAGCGGTGGCAAGACCTCGCGGAGAAGGTGGAGATGGGTCTAACGTGGATCGATCACGATACTATCGATAAACCAATTGAGGAATTTACCGGTAAGATATTACGGTTGTTTACCTTAGAAGTTAATTTTCATCGTATTTCCCTACAAAAAATAACCTTCAAAAGGTACCTGGAACAAACTGGAGATGGCATAACAAAGTCTATGTTCAGCTGTGGACTGCAAAATCCCAAACCCTTCACAGGTCATGGTCCTCACAACTCTCGAGCCATCTCGAAAGAGTGATGGTCCTGGGTCTGCCGGGGTGCGAGAGATATGTTTCTTGCATTCTCACCTTCGGCAACCAAAGACCCTAAGACGGTGTGCGTTTTAGTCGGTTCGAGTCCGACTACCTATTCCCGGGGGTTGGTATTCATGGGGACTTTTCGCAAAAAATAACCCCTCACCGCGCCGGTCAAGAGAACACAATTATGCTGGACTCGAACCGATTAAAGCCGTCTGCTATATCGGGTCTCAAAGGAGGCCTTCATCGTGCTTTTGTCCACCTGGAAAGTGCTCAACACACCTAAAGAGTTGTATTTTCGTGACGTCAGAATGCATTTTCGTTCACTCAAAATTTTCCACGAAAACTTTCTAACGTGGCTAAATTTTTTTCCCTCAATCTGCTTCCAGCATTAAACGAGCCAATAAAAGACGTGGAACTAACGGTCCAGACCTTGAATTGCTCGAAGCCGATTCCCGAAAGTAGTAGCAGCAGCATGGCAGTTGTCAAGCCGATCAAACACTCCTTCCACTCTCTGAGGAGAGGGAAGAGTTCCACCATCACTTCAAGGCCAAACAGAAGCAAACTGACGAGGTAGGTGTCTTTGGTAAAGGAGGTTCCAAGCTTAACGCTCAGAAATGGTAGTTTATGCTGTATTTTAAGCGCTTAGGCTGTATTAGCGTATGGGGATAAAGGACCTCTGAAAGCGTACTGGTATAGTGTAGATCAACTCCCCCTAGAAAAGTGGTACATTCATTAGTAAAATGGAATAATCCTTTGATTTATTTTATTCTATTCTACTAACGGTTGTGCCACTTCCCATACATTTATGGCATTGCCACATATTCCAAAGTTTGTGACGTTATTGACGGTCTTAACATAACTGTATTATGTCAATCGCATACCAATATATATTATTCAGGGAGAAGATTTTCATGCCCCCTGTGGGGGAAAGAAGATAGATTTCAGGGATTTCCTTTCATTTCATTTACCATGTTTGTTGGACAGATTTGATCCTCATTATTGCCACTATCCATTGAAGTCATAAAAATAAAAAAACATAACATAACATGAACTCACGCCTGTATTCCCCGAAGGGGTAGGCAGGGGTGCTAGCACCTACATTACGCCAGTTTATGTTTAGGTCCCAATGTAATAGGTGGCGAGCCTATTGCCATTAACCGGGCACTTATAAACCTGCGATAAACACACATAACTTCGAAAAGCATCGAAAAGTCATTGGTGTATGCCATGGTAAACCTGGGATCGAACCCGAGACCTCGTCTCAGCAGTCCATCACCCATACCACTAGGCTACCGCAGATAAAAATACAGGATGTGATTTTTTAGTTTTTTTGGTCGGTTCGATTACCGGGTGCTTCAAGCGTGTTTTCGAAAATCTTTGAATGCAGTTTTGTTTCTTTTTAAAAATAAAGGAATGTTTCCTTTCAGTGAAATTCTTTCTCTCCAGCATTTCGAGTACTTCCCGTACAGGGGGCATGAATATCTTCCACTCTGTATATTATCTTTAAAATAAATAAATAAATAAAACTTATGAGTTGCCACTTATGTAGGGGGACAGATAGATGACTTTGAGTGTAGTAAGCTTAGCATAATGTTATAAGTTCTAGATCGATAAGAGTTGACTAATTCGTCTTTTGATTTTTTTTTTGTTATTTAATCAATTAGCTAATACAGTTCACTGCTGTACAGTCAGCAACAGAAAGATGTTGATGAACAAAATACTCAAAATTAAATTTAGTTTTTTACCCCCTTCCTGTTGAATGATTGTTCTGATGTATTTGGTAAGTTCGGACTTTAGTTCGGACAATAATACCATTTCAATCAATAAAACATTTTGATTAGCTTTTAATAAGATCATTTTGAGACTTCGTCGTCAAGATATTTCTGACACTGGCTCACTTTAGCCTACTGTATTCATGCCCGCTACATAGTTTTATTTCGAATTTACCTTCTCTCGCAGTGATATCATCTTATTCGTACTTATAATCGTATTTTTCCATTAGTCGCCTCTTACGACACCCGTTTGATGAGATAGGATAGTGATACTTGTATTCTTTCTTTCTTCGCACGGCTGAATTTGTACTTTCAAGCTAAAATTCTCTTTACCAAACCCCCAACAACTATTAACCACGAACCATATCAGAAAGAAACAGTTGTGAAAATGAGTAAAACTAAAGCATGTTCCAGATCAATGTACGCGGCGCCCTCCCGGGGTGGGCCTCCCGAGAGCGAGCGGCCTCTGAGGACGAGCGCGCCGGCGCCGAGCGACAGCCGGCGGGCCTCGCCGGTAGACGAGCTGCCCGTGAAAACGAAACATAAGGGCCGCCTCTGCCATATGTTGTGACGGTTGAGTTTTAACTGGTTAGTACTATTTCTGAATAATTTTTTTATAGCATTTATTATGCTAACTTTTAAGTTCGAAAAACATTGGAAAAAATGAAATGCTCAAGTGAGACTCGAACTCACGACCTTTCCCTTACAGGGGGACTGCTCTGCCAACTGAGCTATTGAGCACCACTTGAATCATTCCAAATTTTCCTTCTCTTTATATCCGTCTATAAGGGCGACGGTGCAGCCATCTACCAACATTCTTACGAACTGTTGGAAACAATGAATGATTTTTCAACCATTTTTAAACATTGAATTTTGATGACTGCGCCCAAATATTTGAATGAATTTTTTATAGCATTTATTATGCTAACTTTTAAGTTCGAAAAACATTGGAAAAAACTATTTTACTATTTCTTTATATTTTCTTAATTTTTATCTAAATTTTCTTTAATTTATCCTTTACGTTTGAATGATTTGTTATAGCATTCATTATGCTATTTTTAAAATTCGAATACATCGGGAAAATGAAATGCTCAAGTGCGACTTGAACCCACGACCTTTCCCTTCGTGGGTTCAAGTCGCACTTGACATTTCATTTCAAAACTTTCTTACTATTTCTATATTCTTTTAATCTGAGATATAGACATCTCTTTCCACACCCTTAGGTTACACTTTTCTTAATTAACACTTTTTATATTCATTCATATTGCCTACTGGCTGGAGGAATTTGTCAATATGTAACTTCTCTAGCTTATTCTGCCGCGCTCGAGTTACTACAGAATTTCCTTCCACGCGTTCTCTACTATATTGTGGACTTCATTTAAATCCAAGAATACGCAATGGGCGTTAGCCGGCACGGCACCGACCCCTTAACTGCTAAAGCAAGCCATACATTTTCATATATTTTTGCTTCCACGGTACGGGTGCCGGCGTGCGTAGGTGGCGGTGCCGTGCAGGCTAATGGAAAAACGCCCAATTCCAAAATCGATCCCAAAAGGCTACTATTATATCTACCTTTCATTATATTCCAGGAGCAGCCAGAACAGTACTGATAAGCCTGAGAAGCTGGACAGAGTGAAGCCGTCCAAATCAGTCGACTAGGCTACAGAGGGTTGTCTCCGACGTCCCTTTGTATAATATTCGGTCACCAAAATGAGTTTTATTATCTCTTAGCGAAAAATTTATACAATTGCAAAGTTTCTAAAAATTGAAACTTACTTCCTTTTTTTTATAAAAGCTTGATTTTTTTCTAAATAAAGTAAAAAGAGGTAAATTTGCAGTAATTTTCTTTTAGGTGAAGTATGGACTGACTCAATTAAATTTATTAGCATTCTGTTTTCTATATACTAGATCTATTTAGATCTATATCTATAGATAGATAGATCTAGATAGATAGATCGATAGATAGATAGATCCAGATCTATAGATAGATAGATCTAGATATATAGAGAATGTTGAAATCAAATGTGACACATACGTATTTGAATTTAGATATTATACAAAGTGACGTCAGAGTCCAGGGTCGTACTCTCTACTTCGACTCGCGTGAGTTAAACGTCGTTTTACTAATAGCCGTTATCGTTGTACATTTCTACTGTTAGATACTTCGTATTAAGTAGACTACATTAAATATACATTTCTCTTTAGCTGAGCAAAATTATTGGACATTATTATATTTTCAAAGGTTGCCTGTAAGAAATCGCTTGTAGCGTTGTAGTACATTTTTCATAATGTTGTCCACGCTAAAATTTATGCGTATACAATAAAGATTTTTCTTATTTTATCATAACTTTTAAATAATTTATATAGGATAAAAACCGTTACACATATCTGAACTTTCGTGGTATGTGTAAAAATAGTATCATTATTTCGATCCCATCACTTGCAGAATATTTGGGCTTATTCAATTTTTCCCCGTTGACAATCCCCGTTGATGGGGATCATTGAACTTTTTGTTCACTAGTCCCCGTTGACGCAAAAGGAAAAAGTGGAATAAGCCAATATTTGAAGCTCAATTTATTTACAGGAAAAAACATTAGCCAATTTTTTTTTAAATAGTTTTGTCCAGTCTAAGAGAAATGTTTAGTGAACTAAAACTAATTAGTAATTTTTAGTATTTTAATCTCTGCGTCTTTTTGACGTTAACGTGTTTCTTGTAAAGCAACTCTAGGTAAATGTTTATCTAATTAAATGTATTATTTACATAGACTGTGATCTAGTATTACTTCACGATGTTCTATTTTAAAAACAACAGAATTAATGGATTTTTCAACTATTATAAACTGTAAACAAAGTACATTCAAGTTAATAAAAAGTATGGTGACCTGTATGATTGATTAGACAGGAATCTTATTATTTATAAATTGTACCATGCTCATATGAAGATAAAAAAATGTGTTATATACTATTATTATGTAAATATTACTCTTATATTGTTATAGCTACAAATTTTGCTAACTTATGCTTGTATAATACTTATTGTATCTATTGTATTATGTATATCATAATCAAAAACCGAAACTATTATTATCAATATTGAATAACACACTTGTACTTTTCCACTGACTTTATTTCTAGACCTGACCGGTTTCGCCTTACGGCATTCTCAAAGGTTCACCGTATGCCGTAAGGCGAAACCGGTCAGGTCTAGAAATAAAGTCAGTGGAAAAGTACAAGTGTGTTATTCAATATGTATAGCAGATTCCACCAAGCGCCATCAATCTCCAGTATAAACAGTATTATTATCAAGTTTTTAATTGTGATCTTACAGCACCACACAATATTATTAACTTGAATGAACAACTAATTATCTATCAATAAAGTAGATAGTGCAATGACTTAGCGTTCATATTTTCCCTTTCCAATCTCTCATTAATAGGTACTTACTCGTGTAAATGAATGAGAAAATGTATTTTTCTATTACTAATAACAAAATCTCCTATCTGTTAAACTTTTAAAATAGAATATTCGTCTCTTCGGCCTGAGAAATAAGGTGTACGATGTAACTACTAAGTGTGTAAGAGGATGTTTTCATAATTAACATTTAAAATGTGCAATTAAATTATTTTCTTATTTATTCAAGCTGAAAGTATTATGATGCTAGTCGTGTGTTATGTTATGAAATATTTATAAATGTTACAAACTGCACGTAAATACGTTCGTCCATTCGCTTATGAAGCTTATTTTGTGCAATAGAAATGTAAAGTATGATAATAATGTCGATTTAATTGCTACAAGTCCGACTCTGTTCAATATGTGTCAATATATTTTTTTATTCGTAAGTGACAGTAATATTTTTAAGGTTTTTATTCCGTCACAATTTGTTACACCAGTGTGCAGGAATATGGTGATTCAATGTTCTAAAATTTTAAAGTCGAACTTTACATCTTTTTGGATTAATAAATTTAAAAGGTACGAGTGAAATTTTTTTAAGTAAATTTTCAATCAAACTTCCAATGGCGTAGTTTCAATATTGTTATATTCTTTGTGCACATTGGTTTGATGTTAGCTGTGCTTAGCCACGTTTAAGAGCCAAAATTATGGTAGCTATAGATGAGTGTACGGAACCAGGGGCCTTATTACTGCCTCTTACAAGTAATATTTTTTCAATCTTAGTACTTCACTTTCATAGTGTGATTCGGACCGTCAACGTCCGCCAGAATACTCAAAATACTAGTGTTATATTGTTAAAATGGGTCAAAAAGTATATTTTACTGTAGTGGATTTATTTTTTGTTTAATTTTATAGCATGTACATATTATCTTACAAAATAAAGCACACAAAATATCGATGGACGACAGCGGTCCGAGTCCGAATCACACTATGAAAGTAAAGTAAGATTGAAAATGATATTACTTTTTAAGAGGTGGTGGCGAGGCTCCATTTGAGTAAACGTACACAGAGTTCTTTGATCCTATCTTCCAATTATCTCAATAGCGATCAAATACATTTTACTGTATTATTTCTAAAATCTTAGTACATTTTTAAATATTGAAATGTTACGAAGCCTTTTGAACAATATATTGATGTCAAATATTGTGCAATTTTTACTGTTGTTGAATATAGTATAGATAAACTGACATTGCATTAGCAAAAGAAAAATACTGTTAAAAATATTATTTATTTCATAAAGCCTGTCATTGTCTGAAATAATAATTTGTTTACAGAATAAACCATCAATTTGAAACGCGACCCAACCTGAACAGACTCCACCAAGAAACTCAGTTTAATGGTTTTTTGGTCTAAAAATTTTTATTTGGTCTAAATATAATGATTTATTTGAGTAGCATAGTTGAGCAAACAGCTCATTTACAAGCTTCTTGTTGACTAATTAGTCTGGAATTTTTATTAGGCTTTACGGGCAAGTTTACTTTTAACTAGAATTTTCAATCTACTATATAAAAATAAGTCGGGTTTTCCTTCCTGACGATATAACTCCAGAACGCCTTTACCGATTTAGCTAATTTTGGTCTTGAATTATTCGTGGAAGTCCAGGGAAGGTTTTTACGGTGAGAAAAATTCGAATAATTGCCGGGAACCGACATCCACGCGGGCGGAGCCGCGGGCAAAAGCTAGTTCATGATAAATACCTTTAATCACAGACACTCACAGTCCACTGCTGGATATAGGTCACTCCCAACGTTAGTAGACTTGGGCATACTGTTTCCACGGTGGCCAGACAGATTGGTGCAGGATTTTATTTATTTTAACAAGTAAATAAATCCTTAATTTCATTACGGAGCTTTTTGTAAACGTATTACAGTTAGCCTGGAAATAATGAGTGTATCTTTTGCTAATACCAATGTCAGATAGCACAGATGTTGTGAAATAGACTTCAATTCTGAATATAATAGTATGTTGATTGTACTTTATATAGGTTAAGTGCGTCCCTGTATACAGTATGCCGATTTTATTGGTATAATCATCACAAATGGTAATTGTAGTTTCTGAATTTTACTTAAAGCAGTCGGAGGTAACACGGGCCCTAGTTACGGGGGCTAATGTTACCTATGTGTGCTTAACTTCAAAATGGTAAAAGATCGGTAAAAATTGCGTACGTTTTATTTTTCGATGTCAAAATGGGGGTATTTGTAAAATTCAAATCCATGGTTTTGGGGTATCAACTTGTTAAAAGAGGCATGAACAGATAAAGTGCCCACAGAGTAAATTAGTTTAGTTGAACTCTTGACATTCAAAACTAAAATTGAATTCTTTGCATTCCAAATATTTCCAAACTTTCCAATGAAATAATAAAAAAAGTTGCTGTTTTTTATTTTTAAGTTATGACAAAGGGTTCGAGATTATGCTTGTCTTCCTTTATTCATTTTTGAGCAATAAATTAAAATATACAAAAATAAATTTAGATAGTTTCTGTAAAGATGAAATGTATACTGTACTGAATAAAAACAGTGATATAAATCGATTAAGAAATGGAATGGAATGCTCAACGTGGCTAGGTAGCTTAGTGGCCAGCGCATTCCCCTTGTGACTGGTCGCGGATTTAAGTCCCGTCTGAGCATTTCACTTTTTCCACTCTTGATCGATCTAATTACTTAGCATATTAATTGCTTTAAAACATTCAATGATCCAAATACCTACACTAATTTATTTATCAAATTTTGTGATGAATTATAGGTTTTTAACAATTAGTTTTAAACTCTACGTGTACTGTTTTAAGGTTGTTTTTAAACTGACAATACCTGTCTCCACTACGCTTCAACAGAACAATAAGAGATGTTGTGTTATTTTACTAATTTGTGAAAGTACATGAATGTGTTTCGAGGAATAAAATATTGTGAACAGTATCTCTTTTCTTATTACATTTTTTGTCCCCCCGCAATTAGCAAACTTGTTAAGAGGATTGAAAAGGGAAAGACCCAGCAACCTTAAAAAAAAATCCTAATGACTTGAATGATGACATGGCTAATGACAGCCCTAATGACGTGTGTGTTGGTGAGCTGAATAGTGGTCAGAAGACTCAGAAGAGGTATATAATGAACACCGGCAATAGTTATTAGATAAAAAAAGCTTCTTGTATATATTCAATAATTCCGAAATCACAAAATTCACATTTAAGCGGGAATATTGTTGAAGTTTTGATCACAGATAAATTTAGTTTTTCAAAGATAACCAAATGGTTTTACTATACTAATGAATTGAAATTTAAATATATTTCTTAAATTGATAGTAATTTGAAAAGAAGTAAACAATATCACTCCCACATCTACTGTTGGACTGGTTCAAGGTGAACAGCTAACTATGAAAAAAAAAAGTCGCAGACTTCATTATTATAATAAGAATAAATGTAAGCACTAATGTAAAAAGCACTAATGTAAGAATTAGGTACAAATCACACCGACCGACATTGGTATCCTCTGAATAAGGGTACATAATAAAACCGCCAACTCTCAATAGGAAACAAATTTTGTTATAACATAGATGGTCATGAGGATAAAATGGCATGACACTAACAGTGGTGTTATTGCACCATGATATTATGTTACTAATAAAAGGCTTCACTGAGAGTGCGGCATCAAAACCAGCACCAAAAAATAAAGGAGAGGAACACTATTTATAAAAACAGAATGTGACATTCTAACATATGGACCACCATTCTCTGAGCCTTTAAACAACTCAGTTGGGGTTGGCCTTCCAGTCTGACTGTGATGCGACTGCACTTCGATTTTATGCGTGAAGCGACTGCCATCTGACCTCAACAATCAATTAGCGGTATCGAAATTCTCGTTTATTCCGAACCTGACCCGATAACATGACTCAGTCACGGGTTAGGTTAGAAACTTGGAAATTTATTCCGAACGTAACTCTCATCCTAACCTGACCCGAAGTCTCGTTACTATCGTAACCCGAATTGCGCAGATCTGGCACTTCGCCGGTCGCTACCGTGGCACGCTCGCTTCGCTCACTCGGCTCGTGCGTTGTGCTCATAGTTCTAACCTAACCTAACCTACAGAAGTTGGGATTACCGCACTTCGGCTATTAAAAGTAACAGAAATATGCGCACTTCGGGTTTTGATAGGAACGAGATGTCGGGTCAGGTTAGGAATAGGGTTACGTTCGGAACAAATATAACATATTTTTTCAAGTTTCTAACCTAACCCGCATCCGACTGGAAAGTAGACGAAAGAGACTCGAAATCGGACCACAGACGCATAACATAATGCCTGGGGGCCAAAATCGAGAAGACTCTAACCAGAAATGCAAGGAAGACCGACTGGGCAACATACAAAACTGGGGTTGAGAAGTGGAGCCCAATCGATCGAGACCTCCTAAAAGGGGCCGAAGACCTAGAAAGAGAAGTCAACCGACTGGATGAAACTCTGAGAGGGGCTTATCATAACGCATGCCCACTAAAAGAGATCAAACCAGGCAAAGGACAACCATGGTGGACAAAAGCACTTGAAAAGAAAAGAAAAAAGACAAGAAGAGCCCTCAGAATAGCCCAGAGGAAGGGCGACGAGAGCTCCTGGCTCGCTTATAAGACAGAAAGAAACGCCTTCAAAAAGGACTGCAAGAGGGAGAACAGGAAAAGCTGGAAAGCGTTCTGCGAGGGAGTAGAGAGATACCCCGACGCAGCGAGACTAGCAAAGATGTTCCCCAAAAACAGCACCTGCAAACTAGGCAGCATTAAAAGCGGAGATGAACTAATCTCTGATCCGGACAAGATCCTGGAACTGATGCTCAGCACTCACTTCCCGGAATGTGAAGAATATACAGATGATGAAATGTCTACCAACATCCACCCAGCGGGTGGAACGGGGGAGGAGACACAAATCACAATGGAGCATCTACAGTGGAGCGTGAATTCGTTCCAGCCCTATAAGGCAGCGGGACCGGACGAAATCTTCCCAAAAATGCTACAAACAGCAATTGAATACATAGGCGAAGACCTCCTGGCTTTGTACAATTGCAGCATCAGGAATCAGTACATCCCGAAAAGATGGAGAGAAGTAAGGGCAGTCTTCATACCGATACCTGGGGAAGGCCACGTATCAAGACGCCAAGGTTTTCAGATGCATAAGTCTCTCCTCATTCTTACTAAAAACTCTAGAGAAGATATTAGATAGATTGATCAGAGAACAAGTCTACACAGAAACCAACACGCTTACATGGAGGGCAAATCAATCGAGACTGCCCTCCACACGCTGACTAACAGAGTGCTGAGATCGCTAAGCGACAAAGAGTACGCACTGGGATGTTTCTTTGACGTGGAGGGTGCATTCGACAGAGCCACCCCAACCTCGATAGAGGAAACCCTGAATAGGGAAGGAATCAACAAGAATATCAGGATGGGTGAAAATATGCTGAAACACCGACTGATACATGCTGAGATAGCAGGCACAAGACGAACAGCAGTGGCCAAAAGAGGTTTTCCACAAGGTGGATGTCTATCACCACTGCTATGGTGCCTGCTAATAGATGAGCTAGTCCACAAGATCAACAGGATGCACATATACACACAGGCATACTCTGACGATGGTGTGCTCCTGGTCACAGGAAAAGTCCTCAGCGTTATATCCCAATAAACATTTAGGCGTTAATTAGAGCTTGTTATAGAACTTAACGAGATATAAAGGCGCTACAGCAGCAGCACTTACAACTTTTGGCGACAAAGGAGCGTAAACAAGCAAAATATTTAACTTAGAGGTATACCACAGAGTTACAAGGGCGATAACAGGGTGAGTTTAGTGGTTTTTAACACTATAATACGGGCAAAGCATCTTGTTTTATAGCTTTAAGTGAATCTTACAACTGTAAGATCTAAATAAGAAGTAAGCATTGAAAGATTCCCCTCAAAGTGCTATGCAAGCGATAATAAACCCTCGCTATGACCCAAAAATTGTACAAAAGCAATAATTACCGCTACCAGTTCTACAATGGTGCTTATAAACTCTTTTGTGCCACCAAATGCCTAGGGATACAAAACTCTCTTATGTTACTTTAAAGTCGAACAGTAGGAACATTTTTTGCTATCATGGAACTTCTAGAGCCTAATGTGACTTCTGTATAACTTTAGCTCGAGTAATAGAGCTTAATACCACTTCTGTACCCCTTATTCATATTGCCCGCCGTGTTAAGGTTATGAATTGATTTGACTAAGGTTAGAAAAACATAAGAAAACCTGAAAATACGGTTTAATTGAAGTATTTTGCTTCATTGTGTTATAATACTACTAGCACGATACCTTAAACTAGAATAGACAACGTTTTATTAGATAATTACAAAAGTTTTATGTTACTCCATATCTAGTAAAATATTTATTTTCAGTAAAATAGACAACAGACATCGGGCGCTTAAATAATTTGATAATAATACATATACATAATCACAGTGTACTGAAATTCGCAGTAACAAGTTAACTTCTGTGTCTACTAAGTTGAAACTAAAAGATTACTTTTCACATACGAATGGCGGCGTTTTGGATCTGATAAATATTAACAGTTCGCACATAAAACGAGAGAGTAGGTTATATTTATGTTGATGAAATAAAAAATATCCTTTTTAAAAATGTTAGCACCTGGGTCCGTTTTTATAGCCTTTGTGGATCTATATTAGAGATCAAATCAGTAATAATCACCTATTTTCCACCCTCTTATCACTTAAAAATATAGTGAGCGACATTGTAGTTCTACCGTACCGCTTAAGGAGTTAATTTTTGCCTTTTTACCACCTTTTTATCCCTTGTAGTTTCAGCTATCGGTATTATAGCTCTCTTATTGCTTTATTATACCTCTTAACACATTCTGTAACTCTGCTTTACCGCCATTAAACAACCTAAGGTGACAAAAAAGTGTGCCCAATTCCGGGGTATAGTAGAGCTATAAGCGCGCTCTAACTCCGAATACGTAACACTTATTTAGAACTTTAGGATCTGGTTAGCGCTCTAATAGATTTAATTCTTGTTTTAGCGCTTAAGTGTTAGTTGGGATGTAACATTATGAACAGAGGGCTAAAAGTAGCACTAGAATGGTGCAGGAGTAAAGGCCTAAACCTAAACCCTGACAAAACCAAAGTAGTCCTATTCACCCAAAAAGGAAAATTGGATGGTCTGTACCAATTAAACTACAACAACAACAAACAACTAACCTAACCTAACCTAACCTAACCAAAACCTTGAAGTGGTGAAGGAGGTCAAATATCTAGGAGTAACATTGGACAGCAAACTGACCTACAAAACACACATAAGAAATGCATGCTCAAGAGCAAAAATGGCCATGATGCAATGCAAAAGAGCTATAAGCAGAAGCTGGGGAATGAAACCAGCCATGGTGCTGTGGATATATAAGGCAATTATTTTGCCAAGGATACTCCACGGATCCCTAGTATGGTGGCACACAACCCTTATAGGGAAAAACAAACAAGAACTGAACAAAGTTCAGAGACTGGCAACATTAATGACCACCGGCGCGATGAGGACCACTCCCACAGCCGCGCTAGAGATCATACTGGGCCTAAATCCGATAGACCTTGAAATAAAAAGGCAAGCAATAGAACAATGGTTCAAACTGAGAAGCACAGGTCAATGGACAAGCAATATCTTTGACGAAGGTCATGCCAAGATCAGTCAAGGCTATGAAGATAAACTATCAATGGTCCTATCGAACAATGACCTTGACAATGACCGAAAGAAAGGATCTTTGACAAGAAATACAGAGTACATTGGACAGAGGGAGAATTGGAAGATGGATGCAGGAGGCACTATCTGCTACACAGATGGCCCCAGAAAGGAATCCACCAAACTCTCTGGTTCTGGAATACACATAAGACGTGGAAACGGAACAGCAATAAACAGGACAATCTCCCTAGGCAAATATGCAAGTGTCTTCCAACCAGAAATCTATGCCACAATGGAATGCGCGGAAATGGTGAGCCGCCTTAAAGATGAAGGTAAGGTAACCATCTATAGCGATAGCCAGGCGGCACTGAAGGCACATGACAGAACAGAAACAACATCAGCACTTGTCAAGGAATGCAAGAAATCATTGGAAAGACTGACCAGGAAGCTAGACGTAACACTTGCCTGGGTACCCGGACACGAGGGTAATACGGGCAACGAAATAGCGGACGAACTGGCCAGAAAAGGAGCTGACGTGAACCAGGTGGGCCCTGAGCCAAGACTACCCATAGCCCACAAAATCACGAAGGGAGTGATAGGTCACAGCATAGTCGCCGAAACAAATCGAAGATGGAAGTCCTCGCCTGTCATGAGACAGTCGAAGATCTTCATAAAAAGCATGGACACGAAAAAATCAAGCCAACTGTTGAAACTATCCAGGGGAAACATGAGGCTCGTTATAGAAATAATAACAGGACACTGTCAACTGAACAGACACCTGACACTTATAGGAGTGAAAACCGACCCCAAATGCCCAGAGTGCATAAAGGCCGAGGAGACCAGCCTCCACCTGCTTGCCAAATGCCCCATGTACTCAAGAGCAAGATGGCAAAATATGGGGACGGACACATTAGAAACACCAGACCTTGAGGATCTGAAGGTGGAACAGATCGTAAGATTCTGCAAAGAAACAGGTAGGTTCGACGGAGCGCCGTGATTGCCGACAAGGGAGGCACAGGAGATCTGGGTGAAATGGCCTACAAAGAGGGCAGATCACCCGTCCGGTCGACGGCGTCCCCCGCTGGAAGTAAGTAAGTAAGTAACCTAACCCGCAACCGGGTCAGGTTTTCGGGTCAGGTTTTCGGGTCAGGTTCGGAATAATCGGAACTTTTGCAGATGTCCTCCAACTACCCGTAATGTCTGCCATAGAAAGTTCACATGACGACCGGGACTGATGGCTTAATGTGGTCTCTGAGGCACGACCAAATTAATGGAAATAATCCACCAGCTTATAGAACTAAAAATAGCTTGGTATTTTCAGGCCCAGGTTTTTTTTTATCTTTGATCCGTCAATTGACTGCACCCCGCTAGATGGCAATAAAGCTGAAGTGCAGTCCAGAAGCTTAGTGCGAGATGGTATGGATTCCACCGTGTGTGGATGGCACCGCAGACCAGCACGTGTTGTTCTAGATAGGAAGGGAGAGGGTGGGTCAGTTGCAATAACTCCTCAGAACTCTCGCCGTGGTAGAGGCGGGAGAAAACGGCCAGAGAGGCAACGTCTCTACGCAACTGCAGAGGTTCCAAAGTTTTGGTAACCTCAGGATCACCTATGATACGAACTGCACCTCGCTGCATTCTGTCAAGAGCGTCTAACAGGTATTGTGCGGAACCATCCCAGAGATGAGAACAGTATTCCACACAAGAGCGAATCTATGTCTTGTACAAAAGACACCGCTGCTCCGGCGTGAAAATCCCGTCCCGTCCAGATCCCGAGTTTGCGCGACGCTGTTTTGATGACGCTCTCGATGTACTCTTAATTCTTGTTGTTCAGGTTGCAGCGAACATCCATTCCGAGCATGTCAATGTGGTCCTGTAGAGCCAGCGGTGTGTTCTGGAGAGTAGGGAGAGGAAGGAAGGGGTAGGTCTTGACTGTGAACGTGCACACTTGTGTTTTTTTGGTATTGAACTCGACCAGATTCTCTGATCCCCATTGGGAGATGCAAGTCAGAACCCGGTCGAGCTCAACGACAAGTTGCTGTCCCGAAGTATCGCCCATGTAGAGTGCTGTCATCTGCATAGCAATGGATACTGCCTACTGCTAGCATATCATTTATATGCAGAAGAAAGAGAGTGGGCGATAAGACGGAGCCCTGAGGCACGCCAGCATTAACCTGCATGAACTCTGAGGCCCGGCCGTCACAGAGAACTCGGATACTACGCTCATGCAGGAAGGTGGTAACCCAGTCGCACAGTCGAACAGGCAGACCATAGCCCGAAAGCTTGGAAAGTAGCGAACTGTGCCAAACTCTATCAAAGGCTTTGGCGATATCAATACTGATAGCCAATGATTCGCCATGTGTGTCCATAGTCTCACCCCAGAGGTGCGTGACGTAAGCCAAAAGATCACCCGTTGACCGTTTCGGTCTGAACCTGTACTGTCGGTCATTAATTAGGGAGTGATCTTCTAAGTAACGCATGAGCTGTGCGTTAATGATATGCTCAAACACTTTACAGAGGACTGAGGTGACAGCTATGGGTCGGTAGTTCGCTGGGTCCGAGCGATCCCCCTTTTGGGGACCGGCTGTATGTTTGCCTCCTTCCAAGCCCGCGGCACTACTCCCGAAGAATACGACAATCGGTCATTTTTTCACCAGGTGAGATAAAACCACCGAATTGTGTTTGAAAAATGGACGGGCTTTGTCTTCCCTGTTCAGTGGGGCTACAGGCGGCCTACGTGACATGCATCCATTTCGACCCAGCCCATTGCGAGCTGATGTGAGTCGTACCTTAGTAATTCACGTTATCGCACCAAACGTTTCGACAACGTTCAGATGTTCAGTCCATATAAATAATTACTACGATTACAATCGTTAAAACTGCTTTGAAGAATTATTAAATGAACACTGGGAGAGTGAAGTAAGATTTCAAAATTATAATTCATGTAGTCAAGTTTGTGTTCAGAAGAATTGCTCGACATGATACCCACAAGTACTTTTTATCATCACACCACTCGCCATAGGTTGGGAATTCATCCTCATTCATACATTACCAGACACGGTGTAGACTCCCGCCCCCGTTCAAGCTGTGGAACGAACTTCCTGCTGTGGTTTTCCCAAGCGACTACAACATGGGGTCCTCCAAAAAGGGCATTAAAAGGTTTTCACAGGGCTGGCAGCACGTGTATTACACCGCTGTTTCTGCCGGGGTGCGAGAGATATGCTTTTGGCAATCTCACATCCGGCAACCAAGGATCCAAGACGGCGTGCGTTTTAGTCGGTTCGAGTCCGACATAAACACCTCCACCGGCTCCGTGGGGGTGGTATCCGTGGGGATTTATCGCGCGATAAAAAAAACGCCGCTGTTTATTGCACATTGTCTGTGCCTTTGCGCCAAAAAATCCTGAATGGACTAACGACCTGAAAAACGTGTCTGGAATAGATAGAAGCGAGCGTCGGTAGCTCAGTGGTTATGGAGTCGGCCTTATGATCGAGAGGTCTCAGGTTCGAATCCTGGCTATTACACTACCGACGTGAACCCACTCATAGCACAAGCAATTTAGCTTAATTGGAGGCGCTAGAGGGAATATTAGTAGGTAAATTCGGTTCTAATTTCTTTAAAAAAATGGAGTACGTAGCGTTGGGAGAGGCATGTCCAGTAGTGAATTGCGGTAGACTAATTGATTGAAATATTATCCAGGGATTGTTTAACAAATGTGTAGATTTATATATTGATAATATTGCAAGATTTTAAACCAGTTTCTGGCAAAAGCTTTCCTCCAAAAACTATTTTTTATTTTTCAGCTGCAAAATAACCAAAAATGATAACCTTGGCATTGTTTTGTATCATCTGTGCCACTTTTCTGCTTTGGAAACAATACAACACCAGGTCTGACGAGCCCCCATTGTTACCTGGATCTTGGCCTTTTGTTGGACATTTATTGTCATTCGTTGGGACTAGTGCTAGTAAGTCAAACAAAACATGGAGTTATTTGATCATCTTTGTGGCATTCGGCATCAACATAAAATAAAAACATTAAGAAATAAGACAACCCTAATGAATAAAAGTATCCTATGTATGACATCAAGAATTTTCAACAAACTACCAATTGAACTATGCTGCACTAATAGTCTCAATGAATTTAAACACAAATTAAAAAATATTCTTATTAAAAAAGCATATTATAGTGTACAGGAATACCTAGATGACAAGTGTGTGTAATCACTGTTGAGCAAATAAATGTTATATAAGTACCTTTGACCCTATTTACTGTGACATTATAATATATTATTTATTGATTTACTTATTGACATAATATAAATTCTTGTAACTTTGTACATTATGACATTGCATTGTTTAATTTTGTTTAGTAGCCTTTCATAAAATTGAAATAATTGTATACCTAACCTAGTCGACTTTATGAAATTTATATGATTAATTAAATTACATACTTATGTTTGCACGCCTAAAGGCAGAATATGGCTGATCAATTATATAATTGCGCTAACACCTACTGTACCTACCCATTTTCGCAAAATAAATAAATTTGTATTTGTAAAAAAAAAAAAGTACAACTGTTTGGTGAATCAAAATCAAAAGCGATGTTCTGTAACAAAGAAAAAGAATGAATTTTTACACCATTAAGTATGCTTACTATACAAATCGAATACATAGGGTGTAGAGTTTCTACACTTGTCTGCTTGTTAAGCTTGTTGTTGAGGAGTGCTTAGAGAAAGGATACCTTGGTTCACACACACTTTAATTACGTAGTAAATAATGTAAAGGTTACAAAAATAAAGACGAGTTGGCGTTTCCTTTCTCGAATGTGTTTACCGCGTGGCAGTAATTGCACTACTGATGTTTAATACATGAAAATATAATAATGACACAGGCAGGTTGCTGCGTCAGCCAAATATGCACAGTACAAGACTGTACATCTTGGCAACCCCAAAAGAGAAAGCAAGAGCCATCACAAGTATAAGTAAAAATAGTACATAAGTAAAAACGTTAAAAGTACAAAAATGTAAACGGTAAAAACTATCAATCAAATGTGAAAGAAATATTTCTGGTTCCGTTTTTCACACTGGTTTCCAAATCCACGTCCCTTGATGGTTGCTCAGTGGCTACCTCTCGATGGTGCTCTGGGTTCCGGATAATCGCAAGTTCAATCTCCTCTGTTCTGTCGTTTGTTGTTTGTCTCGTAGTATTGTTCTTACGACCGTAATGACAATATTTCCTCCCAACCACAGCAAGGAGAGCCACGACTGCGGAAGTCAGCAAAAAGTAACTAATAGTGTAGTGGTGAATGTCGTGAGTTGTCATCGCTGGCACGCTGCCTTCACTCTCCTTCTGAAATGCGATTTGTCGATCAATACTTGCAGCGTCTTGGTTCGTGGCCATGGTTTGAAGCTTGCTTGGAGCGTAGCTATATGTCAAATTCACAATCTTGTTTATAGATGTATCAAACACTGGCGCTGCTAGCTCGTAATCCAGTTTCATGCGACTTCTATACTGTCGTTGAGAGTGTATAGTTACGTCGGTTGACTGTAGTATACATCCCGGAGATAGTAATACGATGCTCGAAGAAGTGATGGCATGTGACGTCACCTCGTTATCGCATATTATTCGAAAGTTAAACGAATGACAACAAATTGCTAGCCAGCTGTTCGGTGCTTGCAATTCGATCCAGGCGTCACTGCATGACGTGCGGCTGACGTCACAGGGCCCAGTGTTTTTATGCGATAAAAGTTTCGCTTCACATGGTGCTGTTTTGCTTTGTAGGTCAAAGGATAACATATTTTTCTTGCAAATAAAGTTTGTTGACCTTTGTTGTATACATCCCTTTAGATCGTTTTCTGATAGAGAAACGTAGACATTCTTCTGAAAATTTACCGCAATGTACTTGTGTGATATATGTACATAGGTCGCTCCTGTAGCTATTTGAACTGGTAAGGGTATTGCTTGATATAAGTTGAACTCATCGTTTGATACTAAAGGAATGTGAGCCTCGAATATGAAATGTTGTTCAGTGACACGTGCTTTCACATTGATTATCTTGTAAACATCCTTGATGTTTTCTTTATAGTTTTGTACAGGTAGCGATAAAGTTTTCGGCAGGCTACCGGAAATTTCAGTCAACCTTTCCATTAGTCGAACAGGAGTAATCAAATGTGCGTCTACATGTCCTTGATAGACGTTTGTTAAAGTATTAAACAGCATTTCTTGGAAAGTTCGTAAGCTGTTGATCAGTAGAAATGTTGTTAGAGCAGCCGAATTGATATAAGTAGTGGCAGAGAGTATCTCTAGCTCTGTTTTGATAGATTTGAAGCTTGTGTTTGTCTGATTGATGAAAATGTCAAGGTAGCGAAATTGACGTTGAATGTTATCTTCGCTTCGCTTCAAGACTTGGTTCTCAAGTTCCACAATGGTAGTTTGGTTCTTTATCAGTTGTAACAGATAGTTTTCGTTTGTTTGAAGTGACCTTATATCGTCCTGGTACTTGTCGGCAAAGCTTTGGTCCAGTATTCCAAATAGACTGTTTGCAATGGAACCAATTCCGTTTACCAAGCCTCTTCTCTTTCTGTTGCTCAGGTGCTTATGCGGGTTTAGTAAAATAGTATTGTAATATATCAAATGATTCATCTCATGACTTAGTTGTTCCATTATTGGTTCACATTGTTTTATTTCAGTTTTGATGCATAAGTTCTTCATGTTTTCAAAGTAAGCTTGAGTGCGACGAGTGCCTTCCCAATAATTAGTCAAATTATAGTACATGACTAATAACCACTCATCGTGAACTACTTGCATTTTTCCTACGGTATCGTAGTACACGGGCCGCTCGCGCTCCAAACTTGTTATCTGCGCAGCCGGCTTGGGTGTTAGCGGTGTGCTGTCTGTGGCGCTTTGAGCTCCAATTACTAATGTAAACAATGATAACATTAGCAATAAAGTAGAGATAGGCCGTGTAGCTTTCTCTGTAAGTTTATTTTTAGAATGACGTTGAGAATCTTCTTTGCTAGCACCTGTCGTGGTTTCCTCAACTTCCGAGTTTAATGGCAAAGGAGATAGTTTCGTTATAGGGCGCTTGATGACTCCTGCTTGTGTTTTGACGGTTGTGACCCGAACGTATCCATCGGTTCCCGGATGAGTCTTCAACACACGACCCAAGGCCCACTTTGCCGGAGGTAAGTTGTCCTCTCTTAGCAGTACCACGTCGCCTTCCTTAACGTTCTTCGTGGGCTTGTTCCATTTAGAACGCGCTTGCAGTGTGGCGAGATAATCATTGGACCAGTTTTTCCAATATCGTTGAAATAGGTGCTCGGTGAGCTGCCACCTGCGGCGTAAATCGATGTTGTTTTCGTCTTTGTAATCGGAGAGCGGCATAGATAAAATTAGGCTTCCTGTTAAGAAGTGTCCGGGAGTCAGGCAGTTGTAAAATTCCTCTGGGTCTTCCGTTAGTGGGCACAGAGGTCGTGAATTCAAGCAGGCTTCTATTTTTGTTAACATTGTTGCGAATTCCTCATAGGTAAGCTTTTGTTCGCCAAGTACACGTCGCAAATGGTGCTTCATCGACTTGACTGCAGCTTCCCACAGACCCCCAGCCGTAGGCCATGAAGGAGCGTTGAAGTGCCACTCCACGTCCAATTTGGCTAACTCATTGAATATATCCGGAGTCAGCAGTTGTTTGAACTCTTCATATTCTTGTTGGAGTACCTTTGCGGCGCCGATGAAGTTTGTGCCACAATCTGAGTACATGTGACGAGGGGTGCCACGCCTGGAGCAGAGTCGCTGGAATGCTGCCATAAATGTCTCTGTTGTGAGGTCGGAGACGAGCTCTATATGAACGGCTTTCGTCACCATACATATAAATATAGCTACGTATCCTTTTGAAGTTTTCACACCTCTTCCTTTGTTGTGCTTGACATCCACGTGACCCGTAAAATCGACTCCCGTATGCGTAAAGGGGCGGCATGGAGTAATTCTTTGTTGCGGTAGATCGCCCATCAATTGGTGGTTGTCTGTTGTGTTAAACCGATGACAACGCACGCAGTTTCGAAGTTGCGTTTTGACAGCCCGGTTACCACCGACAATCCAAAACCGCTGACGTATATAAGTTAGCGTCAACCGTGCTCCACCGTGCAACGTTTTTGAATGAGCTTGTTCTATGAGTAGCTGTGTGTAGCGTCCCTTGTGTGGGATAATCATAGGGTTTTTCATTCCAGCTGGTATACTTGAGTGTTTAAGACGACCTCCAACGCACATGATCCCGTATTCGTTTATGTACGGATTCAGTTTGAAAATTGCGCTCTTTTGTGACACTAATTCCATTTTGCTAAGTTGTTTGTATTCGGAATTGAATGCTGATCGCTGCACATGAGTTATAATCTTTCTACTCGCAGCGCTTAGTTCGTTTGTTGTGAGGAATGCGGTTTCTGGTTTCGACTTAGTGCGCATATTTGTAGTGGCGCGCAATATCCATGCAATTACACTGTTTACGTATGTCAATGAACTGCATCTGTTTAATAAGCATGTTATTACATTGTCTTCATAATTTTCTTGAGAATTATGTTTTATTTGAACGTGATTTATCTTGCCGAAATTCGTTGTAAATGTGCAGAGACTTCGTATCGGTTGTTTCATGTTCATTAAGAATTCAGGGCCTTGCCACCATAGTTGAAAATTGACAAGTTTGCTTGGTAACAGGCCTCTCGATGCGCAATCAGCGGGGTTCGATTCTGACTTGATGTACTGCCAATGATCTGCCGGGATGACGTTTCTGATTCTTGTCACCCTGTTGGCTACATACGTCTCCCATCGCGTCGTTTCGCCTTGAATCCACGCCAGTACAACTTGCGAGTCAGACCAGGCTAACGTGGATACGTTGCATCCATGGAAAGTTTGTTTAGTTTTTTCCATCAGGTCAGCAAGTAGCTGCGCGCCACACAGTTCAAGTCGTGGCAATGTAGCCTTCTGTGCCAGTGGAGCCACTCTTGTCCGGGATGCGAGTAGAGTTATTTTCGGGTGACCTTGTTCGTTGAACACCCGACAGTAGATAACACAAGCGTAAGCTCTTTCGCTTGCGTCGCAAAAGCCTAATAACTCTACACCATTCTTGGTGTCTCCTATCCATCTTGATAGTGTTATCGTCTTGATGGACGGCAGTTCTGCTTGTAAACTCAGCCACTCTGTTTTGATGATGTCAGGTACCATGTCATTCCATTTGAGATTGCTCATCCAAAGTTTTTGGAATAGTAGTTTAGCTTTGACCGTGATTGGAGACAGCCAGCCCAATGGGTCATAAAATCTTGATATAGCTGAGAGTAAAGCTCTTTTCGTCAGCTTGTTAGCTTCTTTTAAAGGCCAGTTGAAGCAGAAAGTGTCACTGTTAGGACTCCAGCCAAGTCCTAACGTTTTACTACATTCATCGCCTTTAAAATCAAACGTAGTTTGTTTTGAAATTTGATCTTCATGTAAATTTTCTACTATGGCACGATGGTTACCTGTCCACTTTCGTAGGTTCATACCGCCACCTCTCAACAATTGTATTAATGATTGTTGTAGTTGTTTTGCCTTTAAGAGATCGTTGTGACCACTTATTACGTCATCCACGAAACATTCTTCTAGAAGAGTCTTGGCGGCTTCGGGATGTTTGTGGCCATCGTCTGTAGCTAGTTGCTTCAAAGTGCGCATAGCAAGCCACGGTGCGCACTTTGTACCGTAGGTTATTGTGCGTAATTGGTAGTCACGTAAACGTTGATCTCGTGATTCCCTCCAGACAATGGTTTGAAGATGTTGTTGGTCTTCTTCTAGCCATGTACAGCGGTACATTTTCTCAATATCAGCCGTAAATGCGTATTTGTAGGTTCGCCACTTGAGTATGAGTGTCTGAATATCCTTTTGTAAATTGGCTCCTTTTTCCATAACATTGTTCAAACTGTAGCCACTCGTAGTTTTTTGAGACGCATTGAACACGACTCTTAACTTGGTTGTTGTAGACTGTTCACGTAAGACGCCGTGATGAGGCATATAGTAGCTGTCGGCTGGTATGTGAGATGCAAGTTTCAGATGTCCTAGTTCGGCATACTCTTTAATGAATTTTCTGTACATTAAAGATAGCTTTTCGTGCTTATCTAGCCGTTTTTCCAACTGTAGAAACTGAGAAACAGCTGTCGATCTTGAATTACCTAACTTTTCTTTGTAGTCGGGTAATAAAGGCATTCTCACAATGTACTTGCCATCAGCTGATCGTCGCACGTTATTTTTGTAAAATTGTTCACAGTGCTCGTCTTTGGGAGTATCCTTAGTGTTCTGGATCTCTTCGTTTTCCCAGAATTTTGTCAACTCGTCTATGTTGAACGTAGTGACGTGGCAATCAAATGTTTGTTTTGTTTTGCCACATAAAATCCACCCAATTTGTGTCTGTTGTGCGACGGGGGATTCGGAGTTATCCTTCAGGACACCGTCGAGGATGATTTCTGAATAGACATCCGCTCCCAGTAAAATATCTATCTTGCGAGAAACATTGAAGTCAGGGTCCGCCAGTTTCAAGTTTTCAAGATGCGTCCATTGACCCTTTTCAAATGTTCTAGTGGGCAAGTTGTTCGTAAGCTTCGTCATAATGAGCGCTTCAGATTCGAAGCTGTAATCGGAGTGAATCGAACGACAAGAGAGTGTCACTTTACCCCTGCATTCTCTGGAAACAGAGCCGATTCCCGATATTGAGGCGTTTACCCCTTTTCTGCTAAGGCGAAGTGTTTGCGCTGCATTTTCCGAGATCAAGTTCACTTGCGAGCCTTGATCAAGTAGCGCACGCAATGTTACATAAGTCCCGTTTATGGACTTAACCCTCAGTAGTACAGTGGTTAGTAAAACCTCCATGTTGTCTTTTGACAAGTGGTTCAACGATTGTTGTTCTGTCTGTAGAGGTCGATGTTGAGGGTTCGTTAACGTGACCTCTCGTAACAGGTGAAGCCACGTGTTTTTTGTCAGAGTTGTGTAATAATGTGTGATGTCTCTGGTTACATTCTTTACACAATTTTGTAGAAGTACATTCGCTGTCTCCATGCGAATATAAACAGTTTTTGCAGAGCCGCAGTTTCGAAACTGTGTGTTTTCGTTTGTCAAACGTCATTGCAAGGAATTTGTCACATTGGCGTAATACATGACTTCCGTTGCAATGTGGACACTTTCCGCGTATGGTTACATAGTTATTCGTTTTATTATAACCAAAGCTTCGTTTCTTCATTTGGGTTTGCTTGTTGAAAGAATTTGTTAATTTTTCAGAAGCAGCTGAAGCGATACCCTTCTTAGCAGATTTCATCGTTTCATGAGCCATGAATTGCGTTTCGAGGAAATACAAAAAGTCTTGTAGGCTTTGTAGTTCTCTGTGATCCTGGAGTTCCTTCATGTAGTCACCCAGGGTGCAGGCATCCAGTTTTTGTGACATAATGTGCACGATAATAGGGCCCCATGAAGATGTTTCGACTCCAATGTTAGATATCCCGTTTAGGCATTCTGTTATGACGTCATGCATTTTTTTCAGGTTAGACGAGTCCGGATTCTGTATAACCGGCAGGTTTAACATCGTGTTCATGTATGAAGTGAATTGTAGACGTCGGTTGTCATATCGTTGTGTCAAAATATCCCAGCAGCAGTTGTAGTTCTCAGTGCTGATGGTCAGATGCTGCACTAAGCGTTCTGCTTCGCCCCTTAGTTTGGACTTCAAGTGTTGCATCTTCTGGGCATTGTTGATCATAGGGTTTTTGTGTATCGCTTCTAAAAAAAGGTCCTTAAATGAATTCCACTGACTGTATTTCCCCGAAAATTCAGGGATGTCAATCTTAGGTGCAGATTTTTGATAGTGAATCGACGACCAGATTTTTGAATTAATCTTCTTTTTCAGGTCATCATATTGTTGTTCGATGTCGGTGAACATTTGGGTATATTGTTGATTGGATCCTTTTAGTTGAAAATCGATACTCCAGTGAAGCTTGTCTATGGCGTCCCATTTCGATTTTAATGTTGATAAGTGGTCTTCCAGTTCCCACTTTTCAGAAATAGACGAGACGTCAACCTTCGAAATAGCACGTTGAATAGCGTTAAAGTTGCATTCTTGCTTGTCAAGCAGAATCTGCACACTCGAGCTGTTGTTATCTTCCTCCTTCGAAAATTCACTCAAATCGAATCTCACTTCTCGTTGTTGTTTTTCAATATGTGCTAATCTCGATGAGATATCGTTTTTAGTTGATACGTACAGGTCTTTAGTTTTTTCATAGGTGTCATCTGCAAAATAGGAAATAGACTTGTCTTTGATTTCCAGTAACAACTGAGCGTGCCTGTTGTCGAAATTCTTCCACTCGTTTTCTAGTAAAGCCAAGCGTTTGTTCAAATATTCCGCCGTTTTTCGCGTAGAAGAATCTTTGCGATAGTTTGTGCATATTGCTTTGATATTCTCGAAGCAATCCAACTGTTGGTCTAAAGTACTCATATTGCTTGTTTCTTATAGATGTTGTTGCTTCCAGAAGTTTCCACGTCGTCGACAGTGATTGGAGAGCGTTGTGAAGGTTACTGCGTTGCCGATAATCTTCACGGTTTCAAGTCTTGAAACTGTTATTTTTCAATTCGAAAAGTCGCTGTGTCTTCGCACTCAAGTGCTTTTCTCACGTTTCTCTGCGCCTTCTCAATCCGACCGGGGCGACCCGCTGGTGGGAGACCGGTCAAACCGATTCGCTAACGCGTGAAAAGCACTGAAGCACTGAAGATTGTTCCGTCGAAGGACCAAAAAATGTAGAGTTTCTACACTTGTCTGCTTGTTAAGCTTGTTGTTGAGGAGTGCTTAGAGAAAGGATACCTTGGTTCACACACACTTTAATTACGTAGTAAATAATGTAAAGGTTACAAAAATAAAGGCGAGTTGGCGTTTCCTTTCTCGAATGTGTTTACCGCGTGGCAGTAATTGCACTACTGATGTTTAATACATGAAAATATAATAATGACACAGGCAGGTTGCTGCGTCAGCCAAATATGCACAGTACAAGACTGTACATAGGGAAAAAGAATCTTCTCGGGCGGGACTCGAACCCGCAGTCTTTCCCTTACAGGGGGAATGCTTTGACCAATTCGGCTACCGAGACACGCCCAATGTGATTCAAATTTCCCATCTTATACGTCTTTAAGGCGACGGTGCTGTCATCTACCGATTTTCTTACGAACTATCGGAATCAATGAATGATGTTACAATCATTTTTAAACATAGATTTTTTGATAACTCCGCCCAAACAATTGAATGAATTTGAATGAAAAAAGAAAAAGAAAGAAAATATTTTTATTTTGGCGAAATTACATAAAAAAATTAAACAAATGCGTCACACACAGTCATGCAGAATAACGGTCGCCTCACAGGGTAATGCTGACCGCGTTATAGTGCAGGCGGACAGCGCTGGTTTTCAGAGGCGGCCGCGAGTCTGACGTGCAAATAAATAAAATAAACAAAAAAGTAAAGTAAATGTACGACTGCACATAATTAATACAGTACAAAACAATAACAAAATATTACACACAAAAAGAAAACAACATACAAAAAGGACAACAAGAACTAACGAAACAGACTATATTTTTGGATGTTTTGTTATCTCTGGTTTTTTACACAAGACACAAACTAAACTAAGGCGATTGGCACACTGCAACGCCCGACGCGGCGTCGCGCGCCTACGTATACGCGGGAGAGCTGTTCTACTGGCACGCGTGGGGCGGCGTTTTTAGTATAGTCTGAGAGATGTTAGATTTTTTTGGTAGGTAGGTTTGTGAATTAATCTAAAATTTTGAGAATAAAGTAAAATATTGAATAATAAAGCCAACCGACCATTAGCTCGATAGCCCAGACTATATTAAGAACGCTAGAGATGAAAAGAAAATGATTAGAAGTGCAAGCTATTTTCGACCTTATTGACATGACATAGTAACTATTTTTTTTTTATATTCGTGATCAGCGTCATCTATTAAAGAAAAGAGACGTAACTAAGAAAATGCCATTTAGGTTGAAAGTCGCTTGCAGTCTCTGCGTGTTCCGATAACGAGCCAAAACAGTGGTGTCGGCTCCAATACCCGATATTGGGCATCGATATTTGACTTACTCCGATCTCGGATGTCGGATATTGGATATCGGACGTCAGAAAGCGCTCTAAATTTGACGTTAAATACATGTTGCATTGCAATAATATTAATTTAAAATTCGTCTCAAATACCTACACAGAAATTTCTAACAGCTCTCGGACTAAAAATCCGTCGAAAATCACGCGCGTGATAGCAGATTTCAGTGTGCCATACCTCGTGTTTTACGCGCTTTCACGCCCGTTTTCTGCTTGTATGCGCGTATTCTGCATCAACGCGCGTGATTGCGTTGTCAGTGTGTGGGACCCCGCGTTTTTCTATACAAAATGAGCTCCGTTATAGGCGACGAGCGCGACGCCGCTTCGACGCAACAACCTAACGCGGCGTCGGGCGTTATTGCGTCGACGCGGCGCGGCGCGGCGTCGCGCTCGTCGCCTCTACGGCACCCATTTTGTATAGAAAAACGCGGGGTCCCACACACTGACAACGCAATCACGCGCGTTGCCGCAGAATACGCGCGTACAAGCAGAAAACGCGAGGTATGGCACACTGAAATCTGCCATCACGCGCGTGTTTTTCGTGGGATTTTTAGTCCGAGAGCTGTTAGAAATTTCTGTGTAGGTATTTGAGACGAATTTTAAATTAATATTATTGCAATGCAACATGACTATTTAACGGCAAATTTAGAGCGCTTTCACATCAACTGACGACCGATATCCAATATCCGACATCCGAGATCGGAGGAAGTCAAATATCGATGCCCAATATCGGGTATTGGAGCCGACACGACTGTTTTGGCTCGTTATCGGAATACGCAGAGACTGCAAGCGACTTTCAACATAAATGGCATTTTCTTAGTTACGTCTCTTTTCGCGTTAATAGATGACGCTGATAACGAATATAAGAAAAAAAAAATTGTTACTATGTCATGTCAATACGTCGAAAATAGCTTGCACTTCTAATCATTTTCTTTTCATCTCTAGCGTTCTTAATATAGTCTGGGCTATCGAGCTAATGGCCGGATGGCTTTACTTTACTTTTCTCAAAATTTTAGATTACTTCACACACCTACCTACCAAAAAAATTCTAATATCTCTCGGACTATACTAGCTCTCTCGCGCCAACGCGCGTCGACGCGCGACGCCGCGTCGAGCGTTGCAGTGTGCCAATCGCCTAACCCTTCAACTCAGACAGCCTCTGTGGCGTGGTGGTAGTGAACGCGACTCCGCTCAGTGCAAATATTTGTATGTATGAATATGACTATTTGCATTGGTCTGGGACGTCTGGGTGTTTTTATGTTTATTAGGTATATATTTCCAAAAAAAAGTATCAATGTATGTTTATCCGCATTCTTGAATCCCTAACACGAGCTAATCGCGTTTACTCTGTATCTCTCTTTAGATCTAATGCTGAATAAGCATAAAGGCGTGCAGATTGTCTGGTCGGAGGGTTCTCCCTTGGTACGTTCTTTCAGCAGTAAATTTCTCTCTCGTGACATGCAAGGTGGTCGCATTCTATAATTATTCTTCCCAGTGACCTAAGTAGAAGTTCCCCGAGGAATATCTAGGTGATTCACTCGGTGCACTACGGGTAATACCCCAAACACTGTACCTACTCGGTTTCATTTCCTGTGTTAAAATTTCAGGACTATGGGACAGCTTTAGTTACTTTTCCGAACAGTGCACATCTATGGGTGGAGTAGCAACAGCGCGTGTCGGTCCTAAGGCAATCTATGGTAAATTTATTTCTCTTGTAATTAAAAACCATTTTTTTTAATCCAACATAATTATACATTATAGTAAAAAACTGCTTTCCAAGTGTCTAGATATTATTGTGCATACGCGGTGCCAATCCTTATACGTTATTAGGACAAAAGTTAACATATCAATTTTGGATACGGAACAACCCTCGCAGTTCCAAGAATTAATTTTGTGCCGTGCATTGAAATGTTAATTAATAAATTATTGCAATTGTGACAGACCCCGACGACATGCTCACGATAGCAAACACATGTCTAGATAAGGACGATTACTATGATATTGCAAAACCTTGGTTAGGTGAAGGCTTGGTCACTGCTAATCGTAAATTTATTAATAAGTATTTTTTTTAACTTTTCTTGAATTTGCTTCAACTTTAGTCATGAAATGGAATGGGATTGTGATGGGGGATTCCAATGATGCAGACCGTTCGTCGCTACAACCTGTTGAGAGCATAATCTTTTTAGATATGTTTTATGTGCATATTTTCTTGAATTGCATTAGTACACACATGGAAAAATCATCGCAAGCTGCTTAGCCCGGCGTTCAATCAGGCTGTACTGGACCGATTCGTCTGCATTTTCAACAGTCAGTCCAGGAAACTCGTCAGCGACCTTAATAAGGAGACAGTGAACGGATACTTTGATTGCAGGGAATATACCAGAAATAATGCTTTAGAGACCATTTGTAGTAAGTATATTTTGTTAAGAAAAAGCTTTGTATACAAGTTACGAGATTTTTCATTTATTTAAAACTAGTTTTTGCCCGCGGCTCCACCCACGTGGATGTCGGTTATCGCGACAAAACATAGCCGATGTCCTTTCTCAAGTACTTTCCTATACCAAATTTAATCAAAATCCGTTCAGTGGTTTAGGCGTGACAGCGTAACATACAGACAGACAGAGTTACTTTCGCATTTATAATATTAGTATGGATATCTAACTGAAAACTGAGTTTGTGAAATTGAATTGAAACGTATAAGCATCAAACTGGTAGATTGGCCTAAAATTAAAAAAAACACTACCGGTATCTTCCCGAATATATAACTCGAACTTCTCATCGGTCCTTACATTTAAACTTATGTCACATAAGCCGTTATACTTCAATCAGAAGTCCAGTGTTTCCATGCAGTAATGTTATTTTTTTAATAGCTCACATGATTATTTATATTGATAAGATGCGTTACCTTAAAAAAGTGAAAATGGCCAAATTGTTAGTTTGGCCTATGCGTAGGACTCATCGACATACAACTAGCTTATTATGGCAAAATTTACGCATTTATATACTACGCTTTTTATAAATAATAAAATTCTAATTCCCAGTGACTGTCCTTGGAATTGACTTTACCGACTCATTGTTGACTAAAGAGTATCTGAAAACGGTGGATTCAGTGTTGCGCAGCTTTGTGGAACGATTTGTAAAGTTTTGGTGGATCAGCCCATACACCTTCCGTTTTAGTGCCCTCAAGAGGATACAAGATCGTTTTATCAAGATAGTGCAAAAAACATCTGATACGGTAAGTTTAATTGACACAGAAACAAACCTGTCAGACCCTTGACACTTTTGGCAATCTCACCTCCGGTAACCAAGGACCCAAGACGGCGTGCGTTTTAGTCGGTTCGAGTCCGACATAACCGCCTCCACCGGCTCCGTGGGGGTGGTATCCATGGGGATTTATAGCACGATAAAAAAAAGACCCTTGACACTAGCACAGACACCATCGTTTACTCTATCTTGTTCCATCTAAAACTGTATAACATAAATTGTTCCAATAATGAATAAAACTACTAATTATTGTAAATCAAACACAGTGTAATGTAATTTCAGTATAAGATAGATAATGTGAGCAAATTAATTTTAATGATACGTTTCTTATGGTATCTACAACTAATGGTGGCAATTATGGATTTATTACAGGTTCTCCAAAAGCGAAAGATCGAATTTGATAGCAACAATCGTGGTCAGCAGAATATATTTTCAGGTAAGGAAGTAGGAGAAAAGCCATGACTTTTAGAGAACATACTTCACTTTTGAACTGATGTGGTGGTGGGATTATAGGTTGATATAATTTTAACCTCAGTAAAATTTATTGCCATATATTTAGGTATCAGGCTTAAAACCTTCATGGACCTCTTGCTAGAACTTTCATTTGAGAGAAATGTGTTGAGTGATGAAGACATCAGAGCACACCTAGATACAATGATCGTCTCAGGTGAAGATTCAACGTCTAATGCCCTTGGCCATACTATGATGTTACTGGGAGCGCATCCTGAGGTTCAGGAACAGATTTTTAACGAGTAAGTGTTATATCTATATACTATTTACCCGACTGCGCGACGCAAAGGAGTGGTAATGTATTCATCAGCCTATCTATGTAGGTATGTTCCTTTGAAGCACTATACAGACCAAACGCCTGTGTCGATTTTTAGAATTCACTCACACGAGTGTTACTAAAGATATAGCGTTAGTGAAAATTCAATAAGCCGACTACTGGACGCCGTATTTTGAAAATGAAAATATATGAAACTCAACAAACTATATCAAATCTTTATTAGTTTTCTTATAACATTTTTCGATTCGACTGACCGTTTAGGATACATATCGATATAAAGTTGTGTAACAACCATTCTCACATATAGGTTTGCAGACAGTAGAAATTCATTCAATTGTGATGTAGTACTGATGCTGATAGGAGATCCAGTCTGACAAATATAGCTAGGTACACATAACTAAAAAGTATGAATTAAAAATAATAACTAAAAAAATCAAAAAACCCGGCTGTGTAAAAAGATGATTAAGAAAACCCGAGTGATGCTGAAAAAATCGCAACAAGTTTAATGGCAGGCGGTCGCCATTTGCAAATCATAAACCCAATTGAAATTTATGGGTACCGCCTGCTATCAAACTTGTTTCGATCTTATCAGCATCAGTTGGGTTTTTTGTTTTTACTTATTGAAAATAATTATAAATTAGACATTTTTTAGGATAATACAAGTTGTCGGAGATGAAGACAGAGACGTGACGAAACAGGATCTGCCGCAGCTAGTGTACCTGGATGCTGTAATCAAGGAAAGCTTGAGAATTCGCACCGTCGTGCCGGTAGTCGCTAGAAAACTAGATAGAGATGTAAAACTTAGTGAGTGTATAGACAACATACAAGTTAAGTTTTATAAGAGAAGAAATCTGGGTGTTGAAGTCCACCAAAACCTTTGGGGCCGTACGAACCTCCTTGCAGCACTCCTGCTCAAACTTTTCTCTTCAGATGTTAGTCGCTTCAATAATAACCAAACTAAAAGAAGGAAAAAGTGAGAAGATGACGATGATGAAGATCGGAAACGATTCCATCGGGCTAAATGAATACAATGAAGTAAAAGCTTTTCTCTTCTCTTTAATCTTAATTTTTTCAGCAAACTGCTCGCTATTAGCTGGTCGAACATGCTGTTTATTTTTGTTTGGTGTTCATCTACATCCAATGTGGGGTCCTGATCGAAATGAATTTAGTCCTGAACGTTGGCTTGATCCGTCCCGGCTACCAGAGAACCCTAACGCCTTTGCTGCTTTCAGTATCGGAAAAAGGAATTGTGTAGGTAAGTGAACGTGTTATGTCGTTGTAAAACGACTTTTAAAAATTTTCCAAGATTTACAATAGTAATCACGGGAATAAACGCCATCAAAAGTATGTAATGCAATATTGTATCTCATGGAACGCGAGCTAACATTTAAGCTCTCGCGTGATCTACAACAATTATAACGGGAATTAACGCGCTCATGGTATAGGTACTGTGATCACAGCCGGTGTAACCTGGTCGAAACGTCAGGCAAATCAAAGGTACATGGTGTGTACCTACACCATGACGCGAGAGTTAAAAAATGAGTATGTCAAAAAAATTCTGAATATCGCAATGAACTGAACCCGGAAGACTGTATATAACTACACTGATTTCTGCTCTATGGTCTAGAAGATAAATATGTTAGTTGCAAAAATATTGTCTTGATTTTCTTTAATCTTGTGCAGCAAAAACATATGCCATGATGTCAATGAAGACGACTCTTGTGCACCTGGTGCGCCGCTACCGCATCACGGCAGAAGACTCACCACCGAAGTTAAAGTTTGAAGTCATACTTCTGCCAGATAAGGGACATCTTATTCATTTGGAGAGTAGGATATAGCTGATTACTTCGTTCTTCAATCGGTGACAGGAAGATTTTTTGAAAGTGTTTCGAGGAATAAAATATTGTGAACAGTATCTGTTTTCATAAATTTCTTTTATGTATAGAGTGACACATCATCGACCGAACCTATGTAAAACTTCTGCCTAGCTTGGCGTGTTGCTGGCGTGTGACCACTGGCGTGTTTTTTCTACACCGGTACATTTACCCTCCTCTTATGTTTGGAAATGGATGCACTACAATTATCAATAATAGCCGCAGATGTGCTAAGCATTATAGTGTCGTAGTTTCGTTTCATGTAGCTTGTGGTAAGTTTGATTTTGATTGTTTGCGAATAATAATAATAAATAAATAAATATTCCACAACATTCTACACAACGCTATCTAGACCCATGGTAAGCTTTTATAGCTTGTGTTATGGAATCTAGAATGCGGATAAACATACTTATATACTTTTTTTTTGTTAATACATAAATATTATACATAGAAACACCCAGACCAATGCAAATAGCCATATTCATGCATTCAAATATTTGCACTGCGCGGGAATCGAACCCGCGCCTCCTGCGTGGCAGTCGAGTGCACTACCGGCACGCCACTGAGGCTGTCATATACGAGTATTATTCATATTATGTATATTTATTTGGCATTCGACCGATATTAATGCAGTTTAAAATACATGAAATGTACGCGCGCAATTATAATAAAGCATTTTACGAACCAATGTAGATTTTAAATGGGTACAATATTCGACGAGCTAACGTACAGATACAGAATATAAAGGCCATGGCTGTCATCTTAGAGACTAGGAGCAGAATATGCAAAGTCTGTGCTATGTTTTTTTATGTTACGTCTTTGCATACAAAATAAAAATTCCTTTAAAGTGCGAGTCGGGTTTGGAACCGAAATATGGGACATGCTAACCGCAGCATGTATTGTATTGAGCATCCAAAGTTGATGATATCACTGTCATAGGTGCCCAAGGCTGTGCGGAATCCGAAGTTAAGACTTCGGACGCAATCAGGTTTTACGCAAGGAAATAAGATACTACCCTGAATTGAGACAGTAAATAACTTACATACATGCATATAAATTCCAAGGAGGTAAGCAGGGGTGGAGGTAAGTAAGTACCCACCTTTCGCTTTTTTAAATTCATTCACAGAAAATTAGTGATAGGTTTACTAAAAAAGGTGCGTTAACCGAATTGGATAGGTTAGGGTAGAAGGTACTAGTCTCTGTGGTTATTTTTTGTTGTTTAAATGGTTAGGCAACTATTTAAAAGTCATCGACCCAAGCCCTTTCCTAGCTGTTTAATCAAATGGCTGAACATCATTCAGGCCGTTTAGTAAAGAGCCTAGGCAGTTAACTGAACGGCTCATTAATATAGTTGGCTGCAACATAAATATGTATTGTGTTATATACTATAAGTATATATGTATGTAAATATAGGTACTATATGCATTTATACATACCTACATAAATCTACATAAAATAAAAATGAATTGCAATTCTGTTAGTCTCGCCAAAACTCGAGAACGGAAGTGGTGGAACGGTGGAAGTTCAAATAAAGTTTAAACGGTAAGAAAATATGGAATAATTGCGAGTAAAGTATTAAAAACGAAAATTTCATTTTCCCATACAAACTGTCGCCTTTATCTATCTACTTTTTTTTCTCTTCTTTTTCTTTATTTGTCTATCCCTATGTATGCTTATATTTTTAAAACTACGCTACGGATTTTGATATGGTTTAATAGATAGAGTAATTCAAGAGGCAAAAGGAAGTAATAGTACATGCTTAATGTACTTAATAGATGGCGCAGTGGGAACGCGCTGGCGAAAAAAATTGTCGGTACAAGTGCACCGGGTCAGTTAGTGTTGATATATTTGTGAGTGTATGTAGGTATATAATGTAAATTAGTTATACCTGTCTATAATGTAAGTACTATTATATTTAAATTAGCAAAGTACGCCAAACAATCGTACAGTCCGCATCAGAAAACGTAACTAAAGTAAGTACTCAAAATAATCTGAAAACCAAAATTCCAATTTTATATTGGAATTAGAGTACTCTAAAAGTTATAAGTATCCAGAGTGGCCAAAAATTGATCTTCCAGTATTATGTAACTTGCATAATCAATTATTGATCCATTATATTGCAAATTACAACGTCTCGATCACAATCAGACTTATTTATTTTCCTTGTCCTCTACACGACAGTCGCCCAGTTTTCAGGTATCACATGACCTTTATTTATAGCTTTTGCCCACGGCTCCGCTCGCGTGGATGTCGGTTATCGCGACCAAACATAGCCTATGTCCTTTCTCATGGTCTAATCTACCCTCATACCAAATTTCATCAAAATCGGTCCAGTGGTTTAGGTGTGAAAGCGTAACATACAGACAGACAGACGGACGCATTTATAATATTAGTATGGATTAAAAAAAACTTGATAAACAAATAAAAATACAAATCTCTCCTCTTTATAATATTAGTATATATTACCTTGTCTACAATAAATAAATAAAAATAATACAGTAGCGTTGAAAACGATATTTTTATTTTATTTTATTCAAGCGGCTCCACCCATGTGGATTTCGGTTATCGCAACGAAACATAGCTTTTGTCCTTTCTCAAGGTCTTCTTCTTTCTCTTCCTTTCTAATCTACTCTTTATATCTAATCTACTTTTTATTTTTTTCTAATCTATCTTTCTAATCTTTCTTTCTTTCTAACCTAATCCTATACCATATTTCGTCACAATCGGTTCGGTGGTTTAGGCGTCAAAGCATAACATACAGACAGACAGGCGGGCGCGGTACAGCGGTAGCGGTCAAACTATAATCACAAATTTCTTCTAATTAAATATGTAATACAGACCTTTCTAGACATCAGGTTTAGATACCACGGTCGTACACAATGCGATAAACTGTCACATCGACAATATGTATTTAAATAAAGTAATATTATTCAGAAATGAATAATAAAAAAATGCAAATATTTTTATTGTTACTTTCTTCGCATAAACCGTCATGATGATACCATGAGCCTAGCATTTTTCTATACTCCTAAATATAAGATATCGACAAATATTACGATACTAAAAGCTACAGCCCTAACGTAGTAATCGGCCATACGTTTAGCTGTAGGTATGGCCTATCTACCAAGCGCGAGCGTTCTTCCTATATCTATGGAATGGGCATGCCAGACACGGTATATAATGACGGGGGATATAATAACCAAATTCATAAATATCCGATACCGGTGGATCATTGATTTATTCTAAAAAGACAACGCAGTAACATGAATGTTCGTAAAACTAGAAGTTTTGAAGCTATAATTTTCTTTACACTTTTAAGTAGCACAATTTCCAAAAATCCTTTTTTATATTTTTTTTTATGGATTAGGGTGGCAAACGAGCAAAGAATCAAAGAATCAATTTCATTTATTCAATTTAGGCACATAAAGAGCACATATGAACGTCAGAATTGTACAATGTCAGTCATATTAAAAATAAATAAAATAAATCATTGGCAAATGATTCTTTCGCTGGTTTGGTAGGTTGGTTCTACTGAGAAGATACCAGCAAGAAACTCAGTGAACTCGATTATCCTTCTTTTTTTAAATATGGTTTTATTTATAACAAATTTATACAGTGCGAGCAAGAGATGAGATTAGGATGTCCATGGATCTTTATCATTTAAATATTCGTCTAATTTATAATAACTTTTTTTATTAAGCAATTTTTAACTTCAATTTTAAATTTATTAAGTGGCATGTCTATCAGATCCTGAGGAATTTTATTAAACAATTTTATACAATTGCCTACAAACAAATTACCAACCATAAGAAGCCTGAGTTTTGGCACTGCAAGTTTATTTTTATTTCTAGTATTATAATGGTGTTGGTCAGAGTTTTTTTTGAAAAGATCTAAGTTCTTGCGTACATATAAGATAAATGTATTGGGAAGCAACTGTTAAAATATTAATTTCTTTAAAAACTTCTCTCAGTGAGTCTAGGGGTCTGAGGCTATAGATTGCTATAGAGAGCAGACGGATCGCCTGATGGTAAGCGATCACCACCGCCCATGGACACCCGCAACACCAGAGGAGTGACAAGTGCGTTGCCTTCATTTTAAAGGTCGTAATGGTTCGGAAATACCGCTGGTGACAGTTCATTCCACAGTTTAGTTGTGCGAGGCAGAAAGTTTCTCGAGAAACGTACAGTTGTGGACCGCCAGCTGTCCAGATGGTGAGTGTGGAACTGCTGTAGCGTGGAACGATGGCGGAAAGAGGCGGCGGGGATCAATCCGAACAATCCGGAGCACTCCCTATAGTATAGGCAATAGAAGATGCAAAGCGAAGCCACATCTCTACGCAGTGCCAAAGAGTCTAGCCAATTCGAAACATCCCGGCAGTTGACGATTCGAGTCGCTCTCCGTTGGATGCGGTCCAGAGGGAGAAGTTGGCACTGAGGTGCTCCTGCCTAGAGATGAGAACAGTATTCCATATGTGGCCGTACTTGCGCCTTATAAAGTTTTTGGCGATGGGCCGGAGTGAAATACTCACGCCTAGCTTCTTCGAGGCCAATTTAGTTTTACCCTCTAAATGACCGCGAAACTGGACTTCGCTCGATATGTCAACACCAAGTATTCCAATATCGGCTAAGACAGTTAAGGGCGTACTCTTAAAACGAGGGAATACGACCAATGGCCGTTTAACTTAAACTAGTGTCATTGTGGGGTTGAAACGGACCAAATTAAGTCTACCCCAAATTGAAACTTTGTCTAAAGAGGTTTCAATTTCAGACACAAGTTTTTTTCGGCTCTCGTTGACGTTTTCACGATCGCTCATACTGTCGTCCGCATAACAATGAATGCTGCTAATTTGCAGCATGTCATTGACATGGAGGAGAATTAGAGTAGGCGATAGCACACAACCTTGAGGGACACCAGCATTCACAGACATAAAGTCGGAGCATTCACCGTCGACTACGACTTTTATGCTTCTGTCTGTTAAAAAGCTAGCAATCCATTTACACAATTTCTCGGGAAGCCCATAGGAAGGAAGCTTTGATTAAAACGCTTTGTGCCAGACCCGATCAAAGGCCTTCGCTATGTCCAAACTAATTGCCATGGCTTCTCCCTTGGTCTCGATCGCCTGTGCCCAACGATGCGTCAGGTACACTAGAAGATCACCAGCCGACCGACCCCTACGGAAACCGTACTGCTGGTCACTGAGTAGCAGATACCGAAGGAACTGGCTGTCCATTATCTTCGAGAAAAGGGAGGTAATGGCTATTGGTCTATAGTTGAATGGATTTGAGCGGTCGCTTTTTTTAGGGATCGGGTGGACCAGCGCTGTCTTCCATAATGTCGGGACTACGCCAGAAGAGTAAGAGAGCCGGAAAAGACGCGTTAAGACCGGTGCCAACCCTGGAGCGCACATCTTCAACACTATGGTAGGGATTCCATCAGGCCCATTCGACTTATGGATATCGAGGGACGTAAGTGCTAAACGCACTGAGCGTTGGTGAAACCGGATATCCGGCATACAGCTCTCGCAACGCGGTATAGTGGGCGGTTCCTGTCCTTCTTCATCCAAGGTCGAGTTAGACGCGAAGAGTTTGCCCAGAAGATCGGCTTTCTCCTTTGCGTTGTGGGCCAACGAATCATTTTCCATGTGCAGAAGTGGGAAGGAAGGCTTGCAGAAATTCCCTTCGATAGCTTTGGCAAGAGATCAGAATGCACGAGTTCCAGAAGGCTTGAGCCTCGCGCCATTTCTACGGATGTGCTCCGACTTCGCCCTTGCTATGTCTCTTTTGAAGGACCTGGAGGCAAAGTTATAGTGCTTTCTTAGTGCGCTGATATTTTGGTCCCGTGCCGTCATCGCATTGGCCCAGGCTTGGTAAGCTTCGTGCTTCCTGCGAGAAGCCGTTTTGGAAGATTGACCAAACCAGAAAATGGGATGAAAAGTTCCATGCCCTGTAGCACCACATCAGCGACAGAGCTGGCGGCGGTGTTGGGATTATAACTTATAACGTGTAGACAATTCAATTCAAATTCAATTTTTTTCAAAATCGGTTAAGGATAACTGCCTCAAAATCGAGTGGCTCACCAAAATTTCATTTTATCAAATTATTTATTACCATGAAAACAAAACGAGCAATAGTAACAGCACAAAATACCACTAATCGTTGGGATGATATTATGCATTAAGAATTTAATGAAATTGACTTAATACCATGTCAAATGTAAATAAGTCCTTGAATAGAGATGTTTTTTTTTTTCAGCTGCAGAATTTTAATCAAAGATGATAACCATAGCGTTGATATGTATCATCTGCGCCACTTACCTGCTTTGGAAACAATACCACACCAGGTCGGATGAGCCCCCGGTGCTGCCTGGGGCTTGGCCCTTTGTGGGGCATGCGCTGTCAATTTTTACGCCTAACAGGGGTAAGTACAAATTTTCGTGAACTTTCTAAATGTAACTCGCAGTCTGAGCTGGATAAAGGCTTTTATTTGGCGTAGACAAGACGGGCAAATGCCCAATTCTAGCATAGGAGGTACAATAGCCACCCTTTTTGCTTGGTCCTGAAGCTCCAGGTGGCGCACTCTTGGCAAGAGAGGCGGCAGCGGTCCACTCACGCTGAGCAGACGTGTCGCCTGCGGCCCGTGCCTATGGCCAATTTGTATGTTTGTGTGTGTGCGTGGGTGCGTGCGTCAATATTTCAATACCTGCATTTTTTTTTTCGTGCGCGTGATTCCCACGGATAAGGAATATAATTAAGAGCGCGCATAAAGCTAGAAACAAGTCAGATTTCACCCGCACACTTCATACGTCCCGCTCTCGTCTGTCCACACGTCTGGCGTCCCGCAGTATTTTGTGTGGCAGCTAACCGCCGTGTTTAGTACGGAGGCGCACAGTATACCCAAAATAATCTGATAAAATTTGGCAAAGTACGAGCTGGATCATTATCTATTTATACTTTGAACACACAATAAATTTATTTTTGGTGATAGATAAAATGAGTGGGATTTGTAAAATAAACATAAGCAGCTTAGCTTTAATAAAAAGCTAAAAATATAGTGGTGGTAATCCATCAAAAAATGAATGCATATTACTAGTTCATACAGAATAACATAACATAACATAACATAAACTCACACCCGTATTCCCCGAAGTGGTAGGCAGAGGTGCTAGCACCCACGTCTCGCCGGTTTATGTTTAGGTCCCAATGTAATAGGTGGCGAGCCTATTGCCATTAACCGGGCACTTGTAAACCTGCGACAAATACACACATAACTTCGAAAAGCATCGAAAAGTCATTGGTGTGTGCCATGGTAAACCTGGGATCGAACCCGAGACCTCGTCTCAGCAGTCCATTACCCATACCACTAGGCTACCGCGGCATACAGAATATGTAACTAAAAATATTCAGTTCAAACCACAATGGGACTTCAACGCCAGAGTCGCGGAACCTGGCGTTCCAGTGCTCTTACTCTGAGCTAGCCTTCCACGGGCGGTCGGCCGTGTTCCGTATGATCCAATTTTTCTATTACATGTTTTCTGATTAATGTTTAACCAAAGCAAAGGAAATTGCTCATTATTCAGTGAGAATAGAGAAGACAATAGAGTCCAAGGATTATTCAGTTTACTTTCGCACAGCGGGGGCCGGAGACACTAGCAGTGCTTAAAACAAAACACCCGAACCCATCGCGGCCGCTTGCCTTCCCACCAGCGCCGGACTTGTCAGCCGTAGCAGTGACAGTAACAGATGATGCGATGTTCCAGGCCCTCGCCTCCTTCTACAATGGGTCTGCCGCGGGATTGGACTGTCTCCGCCCCAGCCTTTTAAAAGAGGTCACCTCTCGCTCGGCGGGGGAAAATGGACCTCGTCTACTGAGTCGACTGACGAGGCTCATAAATTTCATACTGGGTGGTAGGGTCAACCCAGAGGTGTGTCCGTACTTTTATGGGGCATCACTTTGCGCACTGGCTAAGAAGGACGGGGGAGTGAGGCCGATTGCTGTCGGTAGCGTGTTTCGGTGACTTGCGGGCACCTTAGCTTGCAGAACAATGAGAGAAAGTGTGGCTGGGTACCTGCGGCCGCATCAGCTGGGGTTTGGCACAGGTTTGGGGTGTGAGGCGGCGATCCATGCTACGCGCACATTCGCAATGGCTGACGAAAATGCAGATTGCGTCGTAGTCAAGCTGGATATTTGCAACGCCTTCAACACACTCGAGAGAGACGCCCTGTTGCGCGAAGTTTTTGATCTGGCTCCTTCTATCTATCCCTTCCTCCATCAAATATACCACTGGCTCTCTAATGTTTTCTATAACCAAGAACTCATTCTGTCACAAGCTGGGGCACAGCAAGGAGACCCGCTCGGGCCCCTCGTGTTGGCACAATTGGTGGCAAACCAGAAGACGTTCAGCGTGATCTGGTAGCACTTGTTTCCTGGTTCGAGGGCCTGGGGCTTAGGGTGAACACGAGCAAGTGTGAATTCTTCCCTTGCAGTGCCCCAGCTTACAAGTTACAGTTTTTACTAAGCGATGCGACCGGATCGGATTCATCAGCTTATGTTATATTACGAGCTGAAGCAACTCTGAAATGCATTAAAATTGATAATACAATGTATAAGTACTTTCGCAAAATATAATTATACTAGCTTTTGCCCGCGGCTCCACCCGCGTGGATGTCGGTTATCGCGACCAAATATGCCTATGTCCTTCCTCAAGGTCTACTCTACCCCTATACCAAATTTTATCAAAATCGGTTCAGTACTTGAGGCGTGAAAGCGAAACATACAGACATACAGACAGACAGAGTTACTTTCGCATTTATAATATTAGGTACATACTTACAATAAACACGCGAGGTGGTCTAAGACATCTATATGATTTTCATATGCTATACCCGGGCTACCTGGCAACGGTTGATACAAAAACTGTACTTAGTAACAAACTAAAGACAATAAAGACTTTCGACAATTAGTCATTCTTAGTTTTTTATATTCTCTTTTAGAGTTTATCTTTTGATTTTTTTTATTGCCCATAATTACGACGAACTTTTTCGACGGAAAACAGAAAAACAGTCCTCTCGTCTCAACGGGGCGACCCCGACCACAGATTAGTAGAGTATTAGTATTAGTATTAGTATCAGTATCAGTATCAGTATCAGTATCAGTATCAGTATCAGTATCAGTATCAGTATCAGTGTCAGTGTCAGTGTCAGTGTCAGTGTCAGTGTCAGTGTCAGTGTCAGTGTCAGTGTCAGTGTCAGTGTCAGTGTCAGTGTCAGTGTCAGTGTCAGTGTCAGTGTCAGTATCAGTATCAGTATCAGTATCAGTATCAGTATCAGTATCAGTATCAGTATCAGTATCAGTATCAGTATCAGTATCAGTATCAGTATCAGTATCAGTATCAGTATCAGTATCAGTATCAGTATCAGTATCAGTATCAGTATCAGTATCAGTATCAGTATCAGTATCAGTATCAGTATCAGTATCAGTATCAGTATCAGTATCAGTATCAGTATAAGTATCAGTATCAGTATCAGTATCAGTATCAGTATCAGTATCAGTATCAGTATCAGTATCAGTATCAGTATCAGTATCAGTATCAGTATCAGTATCAGTATCAGTATCAGTATCAGTATCAGTATCAGTATCAGTATCAGTATCAGTATCAGTATTAGTATTAGTAGAGTAGTAAAACTGAATGGTAAGGAGCGGGTCCCCAAGCCATCATATCATATTGACGTGGCCTAGATTAAAAAAAAAACCACTAGGGGCGCTAGTGAGCTACGTGGCAAGTCATATTCATATTTTTACCTAATAACGATATCGATAATAGTGATGTCGTAAGTCGATAGCCCATTCTATGTTGGGGTGTTGTATGATTTATCTTTTTATACTTGCTACTAGAAACAGAATGAAACAATAGTTAATTTTTTATTAATTTTATATTTGGAGAAGAAACGGCGCAACAAACACACTAGCATTTTACAGACATCAATTTACAAAAAGTGATTTCTTAAGACTAAAATATGAACGAATGTACATTTTTTGCCTCGTGTCAAGATAATTAAAGTATATAAAAAAACTTATAATAAATTATTAACCTTAACAAAAAATAAAGACTAAGAAGTTCGCATTCATAATTAAACACTATGCCGTAATTACAGCCATTTAGGAGGGGCCTGCACCATGCTCAAGCCAGACATTTTCGTCTTCAAAGTAATCATTTGTCCTATAGAATGCTTTATTACATAAGGTGGTCTTCACGATGGTTTCAAATTTATCGTCAGGCATTCCAAGGACGAATTCAGGTAATTAATTATAAAAACGCCCCCTCCCCCCCTCTAAAAGAATTACTAAGTCTGCTAAGCCGATAGCATGGAGGGAGCAGTTTATTTTTATTGCGCAGATTTCTGTCTGTAATATCACTTTTGCAAAATTAGCTATATTTTTTCTCACATACAGTATGTTTTCGAATATATATTGGGAAGCTAGTCAACATATTAATATCTTTAAATCGTTCCCTAAGAGAATCTCTCTTACCTAAACAATAAATGACACGAACTGCCCTTTTTTGTAATATAAAGATAGTTTCTAAATCTGCTGCATTCCCCCAAAGTAGTATTCCATAGGACATCAAGCTATGAAAGTAACTAAAGTAACCAGCCTAGCAGTATCTACGTCAGTCAACTGCCTGATCCGTTTGACAGCAAAAGTAGCAGAGCTGAGTTTATTGGCCAAAATAGTGATATGGTCATCCCATTGCAATTTTGAATCTATTGTGATTCCCAGGAAAGTAGTGCTATTTACAAATTCTAACCATTGCGACCCCAGCCAGGTCACGCTCCCTCCATGTACTTGCACGTTATATTCACCTACTCTCTCGCGGAACTTCATCTTCTGTGATTAGAGTGGGGTAAGCATTATAAAGTCTTTGCTTGCCAATGAGACGTTTTGGTTCAAATCTTCCTTTCTCTGAGTTGCTGTGATGTCAACTGTACAAGTCCTGGGCAATATGGTGCGAGCTGATTGAGCCACTTGCGTTGTAATGTTTCATTTCGAGGTAACCGATACAAAGTTTCATCGTACTTGGTCTTCCGACACGAAAACAGCTCATTTGTGGCATACTTTCGGGTATAAAAATTAAATGAAAGATCGGCAATTTTCCTTTATACCCCCTCTTAATAAGGGAAAGGTCGTGAGTTCAAGTCTCACTTGAGCATTTCATTTTTCCGATGTTTATCGAACTTAAAAGTTAGCATAATAAATGCTATAAAAAATTCATTCAAATATAATTACTTACGTATTCTTTTACACATTTCATTACCAACGACGGAACAGAGACGGTATATGCGTTTACGGTGAGAGGATGTTTTTGTTTTTGTTTGTTTGTGCAAATCCATATTGCCATTTTCTCTGAAACTATCAATCTAATTTTGATTCAGTTTTCAGTTTCAGCCCTAGCCCGAATAAATGAATCTACCAAACTTTGTTTCAGTAACTGTTTCTCTATTTTTTAATACAGATCTTTGGGATTTTTTGCGCCACTATGCTGAGCTCGTCAATTCTATGGGCGGAGTGGCATTTGGGCATTTAGGTCCGAAGAGAATATATGGTAAGTAGTTATTTTATCATTATTTACATCTTCTTTAACCCGAAATCAATTTCTAGCGCGTGAAACCTGCCTGCAGTGCTCTGTCTACCTTCATAATTGGTGTAGACATTACGTGGTGTGATGCAATTGCGGTCACAAATACAATAAGTAATGACTTAACACCGTATCGTCGTGTATTTCACGAAAGTTTAGTAAGAACGTATTTTTTTTCCAAGGTATAAAATTATGTTATTTTTAACCGACTTCCAAAAAAGGGGAGGTTCTCAATTCGACCGCTACATATATTTTTTAAGTATGTTTGTTACGCGATATCAAAGCCAGTTATGAACGGAATTTTATTATTCTTGCGATGTTGTATAGGGTAGGGTAGGGCTGTTGTAGAGTGGTGCCAAATACCGGAAGTCCGGATCTGATGCTGAGATCCCGGGCAAAATTAAGAATTCAGGGAAACGAAGCATTAAGACAGATGTTCAAAGTCATAGAAGGTAACGTGGCATGATTAGAACGAAACATGACTACATAACCATATATCTATGACGTGTGTTAGGTGGTGCAAAAAAATAATCTTTTTAAAACTGTATTTATTTTAAACAAGAAATTTTACAGTTCTCGATTTTTATTCCTACCATTTTATGTCATAATTTAACATTGCATAATGTTACTTATCCTAACATTATTTACGCATAATACTCATTTGCCATAACTTTTTATCATTATTTTTTAATCCTATTTACTATAAGCATAATATTTTATAAGCATACTATCCCAAAGCATAAGTTTACTTAAACATGACGACGCGTAACCATAACTATTTTAAGCATACAATGGCGTCTACTAACTAAGCTCGACGGAGCCCCGGTTGCCGGGGCTCCTACTTCTGGGTGGTTTTAACAAAAACCACGAAAACTAAGGCGGGAGCTCCGCTTCGCTTCGCTCCTGCCTTAGTCTTCTAACCTAACCTATCCGAGTCGGATGTCACTGAGTCGGGGTGTTAAAATAACTATTAGACAAATAAACAATATGCTTTACAACTTTATGCATATCAAAGCTAAGAATAAAAACATTAGGATATACAATATTTATGCTTAATAACACAGTATGCTAAAAACCAATTATGGCACACTATTATTCTATTATTATGACAAAGAAAATTATGCCTAACTTACTATGACATTTTAAATTAGGACAAAAACCATTAAAAGAAAAAATGGGATCCCGAATTTTACAATCATAACTAGACTTAAATTGAAGCTTGTCATAACACCTCTCAGATTATTTCAACTGTCATCATCATCATTCGCATACAGGCGTATTCTTACCAAGTTGCTGTTTTTCTGTTTGACACAAGTTTGACAGGTTAATCCAGGGAGTCAGCTAACTCCGTCTTCTTCTTCTTCATCTTGGCGTTAATCCCAGTCGCATCCAAAACTTTCACCTTGGAGTCTAGGCTTAACTTCAATATTTTCTGTGAAGCGACTGCCATATGACCTCCACTGCCCAAAGGCTGTATCAAAGCACTGCAGCTAGACCAGTTGTTAGACTTTTTAGGGCTATAACTACCCGTAACGACTGTCATAGATGTTCGTATGACAACCGGGACCGACAGCATAGGGTGCTCTCCGAGCCTTGAACAGACTAATGCCAAAACCCATAATCATGCATAGAAATATTTGCATTGAGCGGGGATTGAATCCACGCCTTCTGCGTAGCGGCTGCGTTCACAACTGATACGCCACAGAGGCAATATCCTTCCTTAATCTCTAATCGTCCATAGAAAATCTATGTGGCTCAGTGTTGAACGCCTTGGGATCGGGAGCGCGAACGTATACACTATGTGGAGCAGTTATAGAAGCGCGCAACGCAAGAGGTTTGCAAACATAGTGGATACCCAGCTTTAAGTGAATGAAAGGATATAGTAGCCATAGCTTCAAAATTTCTTTCAGAAAATTATTTTCTTGTGTTAATGTGTAAAATATTTTTATGTTCAAAATACGAGTTGAAATATAATAAAAGAGAATTTATTGTAGTTGTAACAGATCCTGACGATATGCTAACGGTGGCTAACGAGTGTCTAGAAAAAAGTGAACATTATGACTTCGCAAAACCTTGGTTAGCCGAAGGTTTATTCACTGCAAAAGGTAATTGGAGTATTTATTTCTGACAACGTATCTTGGTTTCAACCACGTAAATTCTCCCCTCTACTCAAATGGCAAAACGTTTATGGACTAAAATCAATAGATTGATCAATGTATGGGATTGTCAGTGTTCATCGATTGCAAACAAATCTTCCGTCTTAGTAATAGTGCTATAAGAATATTATATTGCCGCTTCTAACTAATAATAATTGTGAAAGCGCGTACATATATGCGTTCCCTACGATAGTAAATTAGCGACACTATTAACAACATGGTTGATTTTTTTTCGGTCTGTTTTTTGAAGTGAAAACTTCTATATTTATTACATTTTAAAATTTATTTGCAGGGAAATCCCTAACTTTATTAGGAAGCTTGTTAAAAAACTTGTTTGCCTTATTTTCTCTTTCACCTTCTCTTTTGTAAATTGTGTGTCTAAAAACATATTTACTTATTATCTTATTAGTATCGATATGGAAAAATCATCGCAAGCTGCTCATACCGGCATTCAGTCAGGTTACAATAGACTCGTTTATGGGCATTTTCAACAGTCAAGCCAGGAAACTCGTCAACAACCTGAATAAAGAGGTCGGTAAAGGATTATTCGACCACTGGCAATACACCAGGAGCCATGCCTTAGAGACTACTTTTTGTAAGTTTTTTAATGAAAAATTTCTTTATTGACTGCTTATACGAATATTTAAATTGGAATATGTAATTTCAACATTTGCCTGCGAGGCCGCGAGGGAATCATCCGAAAATATGACGACAGTGTTCGTTGACGACTGTCATATTAGGTACGCCAAATCCCACACATTTGTCATTCTAATCCACGATACGCCGGCCAGCGAATAGCCACTTGTCTACAGGAGTAGGGGTGGTTATTCGATTTTTACTAAAATGGTATTATTTGTTTAGCATCAAGGTGACGTGATTCAAGTTTTAATAGGTTTTTTTTTTTTAAATGAGTTAATTTTATTTCAGTGACAGTCCTAGGAATCGATTTCATCGACTCGTCACTAAACAAAGAGTTTATTATAGAAACGGTGGGGCACGTTTGGAATAGTATGTTGGAGCGATTCACGAAGTTTTGGTGGCACAGCGCATCTACCTTTCGTTTTAGTACCCTCAAGAAGAAACAGGATGGTTGGGTTAAAATATTGCATACAGCATCCAATACAGTAAGGATAATTCCCGTAGTCATTCTCTGAGCCTTTCCCCAATACAGTTGGGATTGGCTCTTTAGTTTAATAATGGTGCGGCTGTACTTCGATACTTTCCGTGCAACAGATATAGAAGTTCTGTAGATAGACTAACATAACTTTTTAGAGCAACAACCTCGTGAGTCAAATCCAAATATTTAATTTGTTTATCTGGTTCGCTTTGGCGAGATTCCCGTTATGTGGAGTGGCGATATCAACAATAGTTTCGTGGCGGCGGCGGTCTTATCAAATCATCACCGCTATATCAGGATTCTTGGCTACAATGGTCCTGTCAGTGATTTTAGATCGATCCCAGTATAATGAGACGCGACCATTGTCTAGTAATGGGTCGGGCACATATCTGTAATTCGCCACTTCCGATTCTACAAGCTTATATGTAAAAGCAACTTGCTGATAGACAATCCTGGCTACTTGATTATATCTATCTGACCAGAAATTATATGCCTGAGGGATACTCCGGGGTCGCAACATGCCGGAAAAATGTCAACCGTACTATCCTTCAAGATATAAATATCTTCAGTACAACTTCATCAGTTTGCGAAGAGAAAGAACAACAGAAACATAGCCAGGAAACAGATGATTTTAAATCTACATCGGGCCATAAGGCCACTACTCATGCTGTAGTAATTAATCATTTATACATTACAGGTGCTTCAAAAGCGAAAAGCCGAACTTGTGGGCAGTACTTTTGCTCAGCGGAGTATGGTTCCAAGTGAGTGGGCAATCAGAGAGTAGAAAACATCATGAGCATTAATATTTGGACACGTACAATCAGCATCATATTCTAGCGCCTTCTTTCCTCCAGGGCAATAGGCTGCTTCTTCATAGGTTTCCTGCGAGACCGCCGGCTCCAATTACTTTTTACCTGCCTTTGTTACACTAATTCATTAATTTGGTCAGTGCCTGTTCTGCGAGGTGGACTCGCCTGATCTGTGCATTCATAAATGCCTTATAGAGATAATGCTGCTAATTCTGTTGTTACATCTCTAAACTTAAAATTCTCTAAAAATTTCTAATTACATCTGTTTCTTTTATTATCAGATAGAAAAGGACAGATAACTTATTTTAGTGAACACCTGTCAAATTAAGTCGACGTCTTGACGGTACCCTTCAATTTTAGTCGACATGTACGAACATGCGACTTAACTTACTACGCACCAACAAGGCGCTGTCCTAATTTGACAGGTCTTAACTGAAACAAAATTTTCTGTCCTTTTTTATCTGGTCATGAAAGAAAGAGATGCAATTAGATTTTTTTAGAGAAATTTAAGTTTAGACATGAAACAACAGAATTGGGAGCAATGTTTCTTAGTATTTAGTAAATTGATGATTGATTACTAATTTGATGACCACAGTTACATTTATCTAGATACCAGAATTAAAACTGTCATGGATATCTTGCTGGAACTTTCGCTTGAGAAAAATGTACTAGATGATGAAGAAATCAGGGCACAAGTGGATACTATGATTGCTGGAGGTCTAGACACGACAGCTTATACCCTCATGTATATTATATTATTGCTGGGAGCGCATCCAGATGTACAAGAAAAAGTATTTGCCGAGTAAGTATTGTATCTAGATAATAATAAATGAAAGTACGAATTAACGAAGTAGCCTAGTGGTATGGGTAACGGACTGCTGAGACGAGGTCTCGGGTTCGATCCCAGGTGTACCCATGGCACACACCAATGACTTTTCGATGCTTTTCGAAGTTATGTGTGTATTTATCGCAGGTTTATAAGTGCCCGGTTAATGGCAATAGGCTCGCCACCTATTACATTGGGACCTAAACATAAACTGGCGAAATGTGGGTGCTAGCACCTCTGCCTACCCCTTCGGGGAATACAGGCGTGAGTTTATGTTATGTTATGTTATGTAATTAATAAATCAGAGAAAGACATTCTCAGTAACCGATAGACCGCCTGAAATAGCAGCTCAGCAGAACTCAGCGAAGACCTGGCCCTTAGACAAATGGCAATTCGTCAAAATAAAAAATAAAATAAGTAGTTAGACTACTAATAAATTCTATAGATGGCGCAAGTGTCATCTTAAAACGGCATAAAAATATGAAAATAATAGATACTTTGTGTATTTTCATATATGCATACCAGCACTGATCCTATCAGTGCTGAGCAGTACGTCCTCGAAGCTGAATGTCTTCCATGACGTGAGAGTATCGAAATAAGCTTACTATATCGAATACATAGGGAAAAAGAATCTTCTCGGGCGGGACTCGAACCCGCAGTCTTTCCCTTACAGGGGGAATGCCTGACCAATTCGGCTACCGAGACACGCCCGATATGATTCAAATTTCCCATCTCATACGTCTTTGAGGCGACGAGCTTACTATAGTCATTAAAAATAAAAGATCCGTTTTGACGTTTGCATTCTTGACGTTACTAGTGATATAACCATGCGACTATTACAATAAAACGATTTAAGTTTGCTTGAGTATTGAATCGATTTAAGGATGAATTGTAGAGTGCATTGGATTACAGTTCTGATTACAAAATGAAACTTAAACATTGATGTTGTAGGTATTCTGAAATGAGACAATGTTACGAAAGGCAATTTTCTTTTAATATTTTTGTTTTAATAAAGTTCACTCAATTACCAAAAGAAATCGTAAAATGACATAACTGTATCTAGTTTATCAATTCTTGGCCTAAACACTAGTAGATTTTTAAATAAATGGCTTGAAAAATATATCTTGGTGGATTTGCTCCTTCCTGAACCAAATTAATAGTCTGTGGAAAATATGAAACAATCGTTATGCACAGCAAGTCATATCTGTCAATGAAAAATTTGACTAACTTCAGAACATTTCCATCGCTAAAAAATAATAGAACTTCATGGGCACCACCCATAAAGTAGAGAAATACATCTATCAAAACGGGCCTTTTATGTTGTGATGAGTGTATCATAAAACCGATTTTTCGCGCCATTTTTTGTGATCAATTTTCGCAAAGCAAAGCTATGTCTATAACAGTAAATGGTCTATTACAAAATTTACATTTGACGTTTATGTCATACGCTGACTACTCTCTTAAGGACTGTTGCATACATCTAATCGGGTTGAACCCCCAACATCATCAGTTTTTCTTTTCAGATTTCTGTTTAAAATGTGTAAGTATACTTAATAAGTATTTTTTTAATAAGTCTTGTATTCTTAATAAACAGTACTTGTAACACATTATACGACAAACTTATCATTTTGATTTTTCAGGATAAAAGAAGTTCTGGCTGACGAAGATAGAGATGTGACGAAACAGGATCTGCCACAGCTTGTGTACTTAGAGGCTGTAATCAAGGAAAGCCTAAGGTTTTATACTATTGGGCCCGGAGTCGTCAGAAAGATCGATAAAGATGTTAAACTCAGTGAGTATTTAGGTTTAGGATACAATGCATGAGCTCAGAACAAAATAAATCTGTATAAGGTGTTAAAGTAGACAAAGAGAGATGGAAGATATACAGGGTGAAAGATTTTCATGCCCCTTGGAGAGGAAGTACTCGAAATACTGCAGATAGAGAATTTCACTTAACGGAAACGTTCCTTTATATAAAAAAAAACAAAAGAACTAGCTATCTAAAACCCGAAAAATTACAATTATTTGTATGGCTCTAAGTGATAGTAGCATTCATAAGGATCCAATCTTTCTAACATATATGTTAAATTATATGAGAAGAAATACCTGAAATCTGAATCTAAAAGAAAAATGGCAATAAATCGTCTGATAATTTAAAAACGCCCATAAATATTAGTTACACCACAGTAATTTTATGTTTATTTTGCGATTTTACTAGTATCTGTTCTTTTCTCTTTCATGGTGTGTGAAGATTTTGTTATTTGTCTAACAATTCGTTGTCCAATATTCAGCGCACGAGCAAAACCAGTCCTGTCCCAAGAGCCATCATAACGTGCCGCAAATCTAGGTATTCTGCAGAATACCTGCTCGCGTTAGTTAAAGTGCGAAAATTGTTTGAGTTCTTAGATGAACTAGTTAATCTGCAGACCACCTAGGTAATCCGCAGATTAATGACCAGGCCTTATCTTTTTTAAATAAAACATTATAAGGCAATGTTTTTAATCATTAATTATTATTTATGCATCCGCGTGAGAGCGCGCGAAACGAGCTCGTGGACATCGCGCGCTCCGACTTGTATAGATTAGATTATTTTTCTTGTGATAATGCAATATAAAGTAGGAACCCCGCAAATCGGGGCTCTATCGGTGTTGCTTCTAAGGAATAGTGTGCGTAAGTGGAAAATATAGTAATTCGTTCACCGTCTTCTGCACTTTAACAATGTACCATCCTTTAATCTACAGCCTAACAAGGTGAGCTTTTAAACAAAAATTTCGCACGTTAACTGATCGTATCAGGTAATTTGTAGATTACCTATGTGCACATTAATGGGTTCCGGACTCTAACGTTAACAAATACATTCATACATGCAATACAAAGTAACATGCACACATTGACAGTTTAAAAAAATTATAATGTAGCAGCAGTAGCGTTGCAATTCAAGTGTTACAGTTTTTTCATCAGTAAAGAAGAGTTTTTGTCTTTGTTAGTTTTTTCACATGATCACATTCTTACGTTTTAATGTATGAAATGCGCGAATATAATGCCTTGATCACACAACCGTTTTCGCCCAAACTGCGATGTAAGTACTCGGCAGCGAGCGTCAGCCGAGTGCACTGTCTCGACACTCTACTCTGTACGTGTGATCAAGGCCTAACTTCTTAAGTTCTGGCCAACTAATAAAATATCAATGAACTTTTCAGAAAATTATACACTTGTAGCTGGTCGATCATGCATTTTAGCGATGTGTGGCCTTCATCGACATCCATTGTGGGGTCCGGACCGACATGAATTTAGTCCGGAACGCTGGCTAGATCCGTCCCGGCTCCCAGAGAACCCTAACGCGTTCGCTGGCTTCAGTGTTGGAAGGAGGATGTGTATAGGTATGCTATTTTGAATCAATTTAACATCTTTATACCCTGAATTGTTATGCGTATTGTTTGTTATAGACAATCATGTCCTGCGCGTGAATACCAATGACTTTTTAAAATACGACAAACTAGAAAAATAAATCTGTCACACAATATGACTAATGGTTTACTAATTTCAGAAATCAATATAGTGTATAAATAAATAAATAATGGTTGCCATAGTTTAAAATGCCATAATTTCATATGCCATACTGGTATTTGCCATAATTTCATTAGAAATAACGCTTCAGTAGCCATAATCGTGAAATGACATAAAATGACTTTCACTAATTCCATTGGTCATAATCCATCAAGTGTCATAATAATTTAAATCCATAAATGTATTTGCTATAATTTTCATTTTCAATAATACCATTTTCCATAACTTTTATGCACCATAATATAAATAAAGATAATTTAGTACAAGCGCCTGTAATTTTTATGTTAATGAGTAAGTTAATATTTTTTTGCTATTAACACATTCACAGTTAAATAGTATGTGGGTAAAATAAAATTTTTATATTACTTGAACTTGAATTATGTTGATTAATAAATGATTATACGACACAATTTTTTTGCTCACAATTAAACCTAAAACTAAACTTCATATGGCGTCTACTAACTAAGCTCGACGGAGCCCTGCTTCTGGGTGGCTCCTACTTCTGGGTGGTTTAAAAAAACACCGAAGACTAGTTTTCTAACCTAACCTATCCGAGTCGGATTGCACTAAGTTGGGGTGTTAACGATAATTAATTTTGACTGAACAATATATGTATTATTTTTATAATTAAATCAAATTTTGATTATGTCAAGAGTCGATTATGAGATGTGTTACTTATGGCAACTAATTATTATGATATAAACTCTTTTGCAAAAAAACGGGCACTTTAGATTTTTTATCTACTTCAATGCAGAAGAACAAGAAATAGGTTTTGTTAATTTGACGATGTATTGGCATGTTTTTTGAAGCATCCTGGCATGATTCTTTACGTACCAAATTTAAAATTTGAAATTATTAAAAGAAAAATAATGATTATTGTGGATTATTCTAAAACTAGCTGTTACCCGCGACTTCGTCCGCGTTTAGTTCGGAATAGCTCAAACTCATTATTAAACATGGTGGAAGATTTTCATCCCAACTGGAACGGAAGTACTGGAAATAGTGAATTTTACGCAAAGGAAACATTTCTTTATTAAAAAAAAAAACAAAACTGTATTCGAAAACTCGCTTGACATCTTCCACCTTGTATTTTTAAATTAAATGTTATGAAGACAGTCTTTTGAGTGACTGACTTATAAATACAGGGCTAAACTACTGAAAACTACGAAAATTGACAGACTTCTTCTTTGGGCTTGGCAAATATTGCAAAAGGATTTTGAGAAATTCAACATTTTGCTGACGAAATCATTATCAAGTATGTTATGAACATTGTTATATGTGGACTTGGTAATGTTCACCAGTTTTAATGGTTTAAATATTCTTCCTTCCTCCCAAATTCTTAAAACATGCTGCCACCACTTACGAACTGAACAAATTAAAATAAGTTCATCAAGTATCACACAAAATAGTTTCAAGAAAACCCGGTGCCTTGCACGCCCTGAGCAGTGAGCAGTGGTTCTTCTTTGCCGAGCCAATGGTGGGTAGTTCCAGTTTTATGATAAATTCCATCGACCACAGTAACATCGTTGTTCATTGCTTTACACACAGGTAGAGAAGAGGGGCGCAGTGGGCAAGAGAGCAAATACAGCATTGACTGGGATGGGGTCATATAGCCTCATTTTGCTATATATTCCTTGTATTGGCAAGCTTGTTTCCAGCAGATGATGTACTTCCAAATTGATACTGGAGTTTATGTCCACGTGGCGGATTTTTTTGGTCTGATGAAATTTATCGGAACTGAGTGTTTCTCTGCCCACATTCAGTCTCTTTTATATAATAGGAGCAGCGGTATCTTTTATATACCTAATACATAGGTTGGCTTCTCCTGGCGTACTGTTATCATTTCTGGGATAGATTTACATATTTGCTATTAGATACCTACTTATTAGACGGAATCGATAATATCACAGCGGCGTGCGTTGGTAGTCATCAGGTCACTAACATTGTATAATGTCTGCAGTTGCATAAAGACGTTGTCTCTCTGGCTGTATTTTACCATTTCTACCGCACCACGGCGAGTGAAAGAGCCTATTAGGAGTCTTTAAACTAATCTCTCCTTCCTTCCGTCAGTCACATACGGTAGAAATAATGCCACTTCGTACCAAGCTGTTCGGAACTTCATTTCTTTATCAGGCGGTTAAGAGCTGTATTGCTCTGCCCACACATTTGTTTTCTTCTTTTTAAGATCCGGGTTTTTTTTATATAGGACACGTCAATTTAACTTCACCTCGACTGATGTTAAGCTAAAGGCAAAGACTCGGAAATAGGGTCACCATTATAAACGTGTACTATCTTAACAATGGTGGCATTCATCTTTATGGGATCATCAGAAGCCTTTTCACGCCCCCTTTAAAGGACCCGGGACTGTAGGAAGAAGTAAACCGATTTAATAAGTATATGTATGTGTATAAGTAATGTGCTTCAGAGAAGGTGCAACGATTTACTTCCTCCATGAGCGCGGTTTTGTTGGTGATAGCTTAGGCTACCCATCACCCTAGCCGAAGCAATCCCTGCTCTTCACGTTGAGACCGCCTATTTTTATAATAGGTAACCAAGACAGGTGTGCTGGGGTACCTAACCCCAGAATACCCCCATGCCCCATTCCTCTGTTAAATTTTAATCGGTTTGATTCCAATATTGCGCTTGCCCCGATTTGGTGGAATCTGTATCAATGGGGGATACAAGTTTCAGTTTTATGACTTCTCAGGCGGGTGGGACCACTTTTCATTCTCCGAAATGAAGAATTTTGTGTAGATCTAAGAATATTATGTAATAAGTTCTACTATTACTGTCACACAGGCTAGTTTTATGTACTACCTATAGAATACTAAGCATAGAATTTATATTTTACTTCAAACAAAACTATAAATACAATAAAACATAACAAATACACAATAAAATAAAAAAGTTAAACAATAGTAAATAAAAAAACATAAAAAAACGAAAATTACGTTTTAGATGGATTCGAACGCGACTCAGCTAAGTTATAGGTCCACCGCAGTCGTATTGAGCCACAGTTACCATTAAATCATAGTGTGAAATAGACGTTTACTTATTATGTCATAAAAACATTCTGTCCCATTAGTTATTATAATAGCGTGATGATATTAATTATGAAAGCCAGGAGTCTTTTTACCGAACCATCTGCTTACTAATTTGTTGGATTCGAGAGAAAATCGTTCGAGAACAATGTGAATTCTATCGAGGCTCCTGGCTGTGCCGAAGATTCTGCAGTAACCTGACCTGACTTGGCTGAGATGTAGAACTCTGGCCTCTCGAAGTTCTTCAGATTCCTATGACCGAAATAATATCTTCTTGTAAGCATTGTTGCTTCTTTATTGGTTCGATCTATTCACACAATCACAAATTGTAAGCCGTGATATGCTATTATTGACATAACTTTTTTATTTTTGAACCGATTTCAATAAAACAACACTAAATGTTAAGTGAAGCCTACCACACTATATTAGTGAAAACCGCAACCAAATCCGTTCAACCGATTCTGAGATTAGCGTGCACAAACTCACAGACAAACAGAGAAATAGAGAAACAGATAAACAGATAAACAGATAAACAGATAAACAGATAAACAGATAAACAGATAAACAGATAAACAGATAAACAGATAAACAGATAAACAGATAAACAGATAAACAGATAAACAGATAAACAGATAAACAGATAAACAGATAAACAGATAAACAGATAAACAGATAAACAGATAAACAGATAAACAGATAAACAGATAAACAGATAAACAGATAAACAGATAAACAGATAAACAGATAAACAGATAAACAGATAAACAGATAAACAGATAAACAGATAAACAGATAAACAGATAAACAGATAAACAGATAAACAGATAAACAGATAAACAGATAAACAGATAAACAGATAAACAGATAAACAGATAAACAGATAAACAGATAAACAGATAAACAGATAAACAGATAAACAGATAAACAGATAAACAGATAAACAGATAAACAGATAAACAGATAAACAGATAAACAGATAAACAGATAAACAGATAAACAGATAAACAGATAAACAGATAAACAGATAAACAGATAAACAGATAAACAGATAAACAGATAAACAGATAAACAGATAAACAGATAAACAGATAAACAGATAAACAGATAAACAGATAAACAGATAAACAGATAAACAGATAAACAGATAAACAGATAAACAGATAAACAGATAAACAGATAAACAGATAAACAGATAAACAGATAAACAGATAAACAGATAAACAGATAAACAGATAAACAGATAAACAGATAAACAGATAAACAGATAAACAGATAAACAGATAAACAGATAAACAGATAAACAGATAAACAGATAAACAGATAAACAGATAAACAGATAAACAGATAAACAGATAAACAGATAAACAGATAAACAGATAAACAGATAAACAGATAAACAGATAAACAGATAAACAGATAAACAGATAAACAGATAAACAGATAAACAGATAAACAGATAAACAGATAAACAGATAAACAGATAAACAGATAAACAGATAAACAGATAAACAGATAAACAGATAAACAGATAAACAGATAAACAGATAAACAGATAAACAGATAAACAGATAAACAGATAAACAGATAAACAGATAAACAGATAAACAGATAAACAGATAAACAGATAAACAGATAAACAGATAAACAGATAAACAGATAAACAGATAAACAGATAAACAGATAAACAGATAAACAGATAAACAGATAAACAGATAAACAGATAAACAGATAAACAGATAAACAGATAAACAGATAAACAGATAAACAGATAAACAGATAAACAGATAAACAGATAAACAGATAAACAGATAAACAGATAAACAGATAAACAGATAAACAGATAAACAGATAAACAGATAAACAGATAAACAGATAAACAGATATACAGATAAACAGATAAACAGATAAACAGATAAACAGATAAACAGATAAACAGATAAACAGATAAACAGATAAACAGATAAACAGATAAACAGATAAACAGATAAACAGATAAACAGATAAACAGATAAACAGATAAACAGATAAACAGATAAACAGATAAACAGATAAACAGATATACAGATAAACAGATAAACAGATAAACAGATAAACAGATAAACAGATAAACAGATAAACAGATAAACAGATAAACAGATAAACAGATAAACAGATAAACAGATATACAGATAAACAGATAAACAGATAAACAGATAAACAGATAAACAGATAAACAGATAAACAGATAAACAGATAAACAGATAAACAGATAAACAGATAAACAGATAAACAGATAAACAGATAAACAGATAAACAGATAAACAGATAAACAGATAAACAGATAAACAGATAAACAGATAAACAGATAAACAGATAAACAGATAAACAGATAAACAGATAAACAGACAAACAGACAAAAATTCCAAAAAACGTTGATTTGGCTTCTATTACGTTTATAAAATCCCCCTATAACAATTTTTCTCATTTCCTTTCCATGTACAGACACCGATCGTTTACAGATTTATTATATTTATAGATATAGATTGCTTTACTAATGAAGCGAATTGCTGAAACGATTTTTAACTGATTAGTGATTACGATATTTTAAAACTTTTAGAATATTTTCTACAAATTAAACAATTTAATCTTTCTTTTTACATTAAATACCACTTTTTGATATGAATGATAATTATAGCCCTACTTGAAGAAGGTTGTTCGCATACTTACAGGTGGTAGCAATTTGATGGCACAAATTTGACACTTATTTCGACCGGGTTGGTACCACCGTGCACAAGTGCGAAAAACCCTCCATAGTAATCCAATCTCGGTTGGATTGCGTTCAGGGATCAGCAAGTGCATAGCCGGGCCGAGGTGATGGTAGTCGCAGCACTAGTGGGACCGGTGGGTTTTGGCGTAGTCTAGTGGGGTGTGACGCGGGGCGCCGCGCCGGGCAGGGAGACCCGTAGAAACGGTGGTGCCGCTGGCCGCCCGCGGCATAGTACAGGGGCCCAACTGGGACTAACCACCCTGGGAGGCTGCCCCACCAGGTCGCGCATAATCCCGATATGGCTCGTCGTGCCGGTTGGCGACCGGACGGGAGCCCGGCGACCATATTCGGGAGGGTACGGGGGCCCTTCCGATCGGCGCGTCGGCTCTCGTCCAATCTCCCATGTTTTGTCACGCGGTGCTGCGGCGAAAATCACCTCTTTTTCACGCCTTCCCTTACCCTTCACCTCATGGCAGCGCACAAAACAAAAATTGTTGAAACAGCGGCTAGGGACTCTCCCACAAAAACTCTATTTGAGGTGGAGTCCACGAACATCTGTGGGCTCCATAAGAACCTCAACGCCGTCCACCAACACCTGGAGACGGCGAAACCAGCTATGCTGTTTCTAACGGAGACACAAATACGCCGCCCTGACGACACGATCTACCTGCTTTACCCCGGCTATGTTATCGAGGAAAATTTCCGAGCAAAAGCCGGGGTGTGCGTGTTTGTTAGGGCGGATATTTGTTGTCCCCGTTTGCGCTGTCTAGAGGACCCATCCTTTTCCATCCTTTGGGTACACGTAGACCATGGCTCCACGAGTCAGGTCTATGTGTGCCTATTGCTATCTGTGAGCGGCAGATGATGCGCAGGAGCGGTTTTCGAACGCCGAATTGGTGTTTTTGGGGGATTTTAACGCCCACCACAAGATCTGGTTGGGCTCCGCCATAACAATCCATGCGGGAAGAGCCACTCACGCATTTGCCCTGGCGCATGACTTGACTCAATTGGTGCACAAGGTCACGAGGATACCAAGAGAGTCCGGCCTAGAGCCCTCTCTGCTTGACCTTCTGTTGACGAGTCACCCGGACCAGTACAGTGTCTCGGTGATTGCTGCTTTAGGTAACTCCGACCACTGTCTGGTCCGCTCCACCGTGCCCATTGTAGCGCCCCCACGACCCGTGCAGGGGAAGAGGCGGCTATGGCACTACTCGTCAGCGGACTGGGATGGATTGCGCGACTATTATGCGTCCATCCCGTGGGTTGAACGCTGCTTTGAGGGTAAGAAGAAGGTTCGGGAAGAAAACGATGCACAGAACCAAGAGATGACCGCTTTTTGGTGAGTCAGGCATTGCGTAAGGCGTCAAGTGTGGACCTGAAGAAGAGACTTGAAGAAGTAAGAGGAGTAGAAATTAGCTTGTAAACGGTCTGGAGGAGGCTTTTGGCTGCCAATATCAAGATTTACCGCTCAGCTCAGAGCCCTAAATTACTCCGTGAGCACCGTGTTGCTCGACTTTAGTTTGCTCGGAACTGTGCTTCATGGACTTTGGAGGACTGGAAGAAAGTATTGTTTTCTGATGAAGCTAGAATCTCTTTGTGTGGAGAGGACCGACGCCGGCGAGTGCTGCGAAGACCACGGGAACGCTATGCGGAAGTGTGTTTCGAAGAAATCACTCCTTATGGCGGAGGCTCCGTTATGTTTTGCCCAGCAATTAATTCGACGGAGCGTACGGAGTTAGTTTTCATGGAAAATGGAACATCAAATGCACACCGGTACATAATGGAAGTCCTAATTCCATATGCACAACCCACATTGACTGCACTTGGGAAAGATTCCATTTTTATGGACGATAATGCTCGCCCGCACCGTTCTGGTGACGTGGAAGCATACATGCAAGAAGTTGGGATCCGTCGTTTAGATTGGCCAGCTCGAAGTCCTGACCTCAATCCAATTGAGCATGTGTGGGATATTCTAAAGAGACGAGTAAGATCAGTGCAACCTGCTTCACAAAATATTAGTGAGCTAAAAGAGTCATTGCAGAAGAGTGGGAACGTATTCCTCAAAACGTTATTAAAAACATCGTGGAAAGCATGCCCAGAAGGATTCAAGCTGTGATTTTGGCAAGAGGAGGTCACACTCGTTATTAGGTTTTTACATTTGTAACTTTATTTAATTAAAAAAAGTAAAAAAACTTGTCTTTATTGCCGATCACTTCTTATTGTTTGGGCGTGTACATCGATTTTAAAGAATCCATCGCTTTTTTTCTTTTAATTGCTCGAATTCACTTCACGCGCATTAATTAACACGTTATAAGTATACAGGCTACGTCAAAGAAATACATTTCATTTAATTTTATTTGACACTAGCTGTGCCCGCGACTTCGTCCGCGTGGAATGTACTTAATAAAAAAATCTTTTCTAAAATAAAAGTAGCCTAAGTTACTCCTTATTACATAAGCTATCTGCCAGTGAAAGTCCCGTCCAAATCGGTCCAGCCGTTCCAGAGATTAGCCAAAACAAACAGACAGACAGACAGACAAAAAATTTAAAAATATATATTATGTAAAAATATATAGTACTAGCTGTGCCCGCGACTTCGTCCGCGTGGAATGTACTTAATAAAAAAAATCAGTTTATTTTTTTTTTGTTTTTGGCATTTTTTTTTTAGCCTAAGTTACTCCTTATTACATAAGCTATCTGCCAGTGAAAGTCCCGTCCAAATCGGTCCAGCCGTTCCAGAGATTAGCCAAAACAAACAGACAGACAGACAGACAGACAGACAGACAGACAAAAATTTTAAAAATATATATTTTGGTATGTGTACCGTATATACATTCATATGCATGTAGTAGAAAGCGGTTATTTTAATATTACAAACAGACACTCCAATTTTATTTATTTGTATAGATGTGTACCGTATATACATTCATATGCATGTAGTAGAAAGCGGTTATTTTAATATTACAAACAGACACTCCAATTTTATTTATTTGTATAGATGTGTACCGTATATACATTCATATGCATGTAGTAGAAAGCGGTTATTTTAATATTACAAACAGACACTCCAATTTTATTTATTTGTATAGATGTGTACCGTATATACATTCATATGCATGTAGTAGAAAGCGGTTATTTTAATATTACAAACAGACACTCCAATTTTATTTATTTGTATAGATGTGTACCGTATATACATTCATATGCATGTAGTAGAAAGCGGTTATTTTAATATTACAAACAGACACTCCAATTTTATTTATTTGTATAGATGTGTACCGTATATACATTCATATGCATGTAGTAGAAAGCGGTTATTTTAATATTACAAACAGACACTCCAATTTTATTTATTTGTATAGATGTGTACCGTATATACATTCATATGCATGTAGTAGAAAGCGGTTATTTTAATATTACAAACAGACACTAGATATAAATTTATTTGACAGCCTCTGTGGCGTGGAGGTAGTGCACGCGACTGCCACGCAGGAGGTGCGGGTTCGATTCCCGCTCAGTGCAAATATTTGTATGCATGAATATGGCTATTTACATTGGTCTGGGTGTTTCTATGTGTAATATGTATAATATTTACAAAAAAAATAAAGTATATAAGTATGTTTATCCGCATTCTAGTAACACAAGCTATAAAAGCTTACCATGGGTCTAGATAGCGTTGTGTAGAATGTTATGAAATATTTATTATTATTCTCTTTATTTAATTATTAAACTTATTAATTACATTTTTAAATACATATATAAAAAATAAAACATATATTTAAAAATATAAAAAATAGTACCCCACCGGCATCGGGTACAGGGACCAAGCTACCGGTGGTTAGGGCTCCAGAGAAAGGAACTTCCTCACGATGCGCGCCGTATCAAGGAGTGCTGCCTTCTGCATCTGGCCCTTGACCCAACCATCCAACCCGAGCCTCTTTAGATGTTGGTCAAGGCTCTTTGCTATCAGTCCGTTGACTGATACGACTATCGGTACAATGATTGCTGAGTCAACATTCCACATGTCGACAACCTCGTGAGCCAAGTCCAAGTACTTAACTTGTTTATCTTTCTCAGCTTTCACGAGCTTCTCGTCATGAGGAATGGTGACATCAACAATCAATGCTCGGCGTTCGGATCGGTCTATCACCACAATGTCAGGCTTGTTAGCTACAACAGTCCTATCAGTGATGATAGATCGATCCCAGTACAATGTGATATGACTATTTTCTAGAACTGGCTCAGGAACATACCTATAGTACGGTACCTCAACTTCCACAAGGTTGTATTTCAGAGCAAGTCGGTGATGGGTTATCCTGGCTACTTGATTATGTATGTGCAAGTACTCGCCGTTAGCAAGACGAGAACAACCGGAAGTAATATGCCTGAGGGATTCACCAGGTTGGTGACACGCTCGACAAATGTCAATTGTGCCATCCCTCATGATATACTTCCGGTAGTTATTCGTTATTTTATTATTATTCTCTTTATTTAATTATTAAACTTATTAATTACATTATTATTATTATTATTAATTAACTAAAATCGACCTTAGAAGGTAAATTTCCTTAGGTGCCCGTTTTTTTGCAAAAGAATGTTATGTTGTTATTGAAAGTCATTTTATGGCAAATAACAGTTATGACTGTTGAGTTGTTATGGTAAACGTTATTAGTGTAAATGATAATAGTGCAAGTTAATATTATGATCGGTGATGATTATGACAAACAATATTAGTCCAAATGAATTTATGGAAAACGAGAGAATACCATGACTAATATTACTGTGCAGTTAGGATGCTAGTAAAGAATTTCTAAATGTGGGTGCAACCTGTGCAAAATAGCAATGGCTCTCCCAAAGATCATGGAGAGGCTTTGTTTCTTCTAGTCGATGTTCCACCGAGGTAGGAAAAACTCTAACCGTCTTTGTAGGATTGTGCAAAACACTGCATCATAAATGAACTCTAAAAAGTCATCATAAATTCGGATTTATGAAAATATCTAGACATCGGTGTCTAGATATTTTATATTCAAGGTCAAACATCACTACAACGGGTTTTTCGCGATTTAATACCAAACGGTTTTATCATGAAAATATTTTAGACAAAATAATTAGAGATCATATATCATCATCATCCACATAGAGACGTTAGTCCTGATTGCATCCAAGGCCACAGTGCCCTCGGAGCTCAGGGTCCACCTTCCGGCTCTTCCTCCTCCACTTCGCACGATCTTGGGCGTCCAAGGTAGTGAGACCGTTTTCACGCATGTCACCCTCCACGACGCCAAGCCAGCACTTCTTGGGCCTACCCCTTCTACCTGGACCGGGTGGGGGCGCCATTGCCAGGCATTTGTTACCCACGTAGCTGGGCGGTTTCCGCAGGACGTGGCCGCACCAGCGGAGGCGGCTTTCTTGCATTTTATCTGCGATGTCACGGACATGAAGGCTGCCGCGGATGCGCGAGTTCCTCACGCGATCTTTACGCGTGACTCCACACATCCACCGCAGCATTTTCATTTGCGTGACACGCAGCATCTGCTTGTGCCGCTCCAACAGCGGCCACGCCTCACAGCCGTGTAAGAGGACAGGTCTAATGATCGTTTTATAGACCTGCCCCTTCAGCCTGACTGGTATTTTAGAGTCGCAAGTGACGCCAGTCATTTCCCGCCACTTAGCCCACGCGGCGGCAATACGTGCCTTGACGTCGTAGTCGATGTCACCAGAAGCGTGAAGTACAGATCCCAGGTACTTAACCTGATCCGTGCGCTCGACCAAGTCATCGCCTATGCGAACGGGTGTGGGATCTGTTGAGTTTAACGCCAAGTACTCTGTCTTCGCCACATTTAGCTTCAGACCGCCGTTCTTAAGCGCCTCCTTCCACACTTTCACACGTCGCACCAATCTGTTCCTGTCTGCGTCCATCAGCGCAATGTCATCAGCATACATAAGCAACCATGGAGGCTGCTCATGTGAGTCTCTGATACTGTCTGACAAAACGTCTAACACTAAGCTGAACAGGTAGGGACTGAGTACGGATCCTTGGTGTACCCCGACGGTGATGGGGAAGGTTTTCGTGTCGCCAACAGCGGTCCGAACCACGGAACCGAAATCTTGGTACATGTCTCGGATGGTGTCGATGTAAGCCTCTGGGACTCCTTTGGACCGCAGTGCCCACCAGATCATCGCGCGAGGCACACAGTCGAAGGCCTTCTGCATGTCTAGGAATAGACAGTACAGGGGCGTGTTTCTCGCCTTGTATCTCTCCGCGACGATCCTTAGGGCGAACGCCGGATCCATAGTCCCGTGTCCGGGGCGGAACCCATACTGACACTCCGAGAGGGTACTCTCCTGTCGGATCCGGGAATCGATTATCCGCTCGTAAAGCTTCATGGTATGGGACATTATCTTTATACCTCGGTAACTACCACACTCCTGCACCGATCCCTTGCCCTTGAAGACTGGCGTAATAACACTCAGCCTCCACTGGTTTGGGATTTTACCGGTGAGGAGGATACGGTTATAAAGATTTGCGAGGATGCCCACACCACTGGCACCCATTGCCTTCCAAGCCTCGATGGGGACTTCGTCGGGTCCGACAGCTTTCCGGTTCTTCATGCGACAAATGGCAGTCTGAACTTCAGCAGGCGTTATCATAGAGATCATATATAAATGTCTATAAAAAGTATTAAATACTTTTTTCCTAAGAGCCACAGTTTATGGGTGGTTCTTTGATTAAGGTTTTCTTTAGTCATTTTCGTGGCGCATTTCAAATTCAATTTCGTTTTAAAATTGGTATCATCCGCGTAGCACGTGACGGTGGCACCGAACGCGAGCTCACCGCGAAGCACCCAGTCGTATCCGATGTTCCACAGGAGCGGCCCCAGGACTGATCCCTGTGGAACACCGCACGACATTTCGCGCCTACCGACCCCGGTCGCACTTCATCAGGTATGCCCCGACAATGCAGCGGAGGTAGAGAAGCACGTTCTGATATACGAGCGCCTTCCTAATGCAAGTCCAGGGCAAGGTGTTGAATGCGTTGAAGATTTCCAAGGACACCGTCAACATCACCTCGACCCGAGCGAACGCATCCTCCGTCAGAGTCCTCACGCGCCTGATGGCATCCACGGTGGAACGCCACCGGCGGAAGCCATACTGGGTGCCCACCAGAGCCGGCCCACCCTAGAGAGGCGTTTGGCAATAACTTTTTCAAAGAGCTTGCCCACCTCTTCGAGTAATATTATGGGCCTATTATGAAAAGATAGAGACGTATATGTAGCAAATTATGCATCACGATAACCGTGTCTCCATCATCCATGTACGGCTATTTTCATATTTGGTAATTAATAAAATCGAATTTATTTATGACAAAACTTTTGGTGGCAATTGTGAAAAACTCGTTTTTATGACCTTCGGCCTTAATTAAAAATATTTCAGATATCTACGTTTTTGATTGCTGATTGCAACAGGAGGAGGAGTTAGGTTTTTCTCAGCATCAAGACGTTGCAATCTTGAGTATTTGGTATGAATTTCAACTTGATACCGCCACGCATTCCGGAGAAAAAGGTATTTTGTCAGTTTTAACCCTACCCAGTAAAACTCCTCCAACTTTTTCGAATTGTTATATCTCTGAACGGTGGCTCTTAGGAAAAAGTACTAAACATTTATTTTAGATAATTGCCTGCGGGTCTAAAAAGGAAGCTTTAAAAGAATTGTATTAGGATAATAAAATTATTCATATTGAAAATTGTAAAATGATCACACATCGTTATGAAATGCGCTCAATTCATAACGGTTTTGTATGGAAATCCGTAAATTAATCCACAAATGATGAATTGTTTAGCTGTCACTTAGCAGAATCGAATACACTATAATATAACGGAAGTAAGAAAAGGATTTCTTCATAAACTAACCACTTTTACTTAACTTAAGCCTTTATTTTTTAAGTTCGCGTACAGCACCATCTATGGAAAAAATGAAAATGAAATGAAATCGAAATGAAATCATCGGAACATCGGATTTATGAGGACTTTTTAGAGTTCATTTATGATGGTGGTCTGAACAATTCTATCAATTTTCAGCCGAGTGCGAATTATAGTAACGTCAGAAGTCAGATGTTTAGATTGGCCGGGGAATAAGCTCTGAATACACTCCTTAAACACAGTACGAATGTACTATGAAAAGATAAACAATGCAGTTCAATGCACAAAGAGCCTGTAGCATTGTTTAAGTATTTTGTAAGAAAGAAAACGAAAAAAAAAAACGTACCACTATGTAAACTATATTATAAGTTAATTAATTGTTTTGTATGTGTACAGAACACGTCGATTTACGTTGTGATATTACCACAATCAATCAATTACCCTATCACAGTCCACTGCTGGATACAGGACTCTCCCAATGTTAAGAGATATTACCACAACATTATCATACTACTCGTAGTTAATTGAAACACAATATTGTTATTAAAACACCCTCCTCCCGTTTCCCCGCGTGCGACCCCGCTCTCGCCGTGCGAGGCTAGTAGCGTCAGCATACACCCCTCCCGCTCACCCGCGCAAAGCCCCGAGCCAGGTGCCATGTTAATACGCACGAGTTGTACATATATTATAGTGTATACCTACTAAACGCTAGCAATGAAGTTAGGGATACCTTTCAGTTTAAGTTGGTTCTACACTTCCACTCCAATATAACCGCCACGGTGCACCCACGACGGTGACGAGATGATACCCGCAAAAAAATGGAGAAGTCTCAATATACCAATTTTGTGCAGCAAAGACGTACGCCATGATGTCGATGAAGACGGCTCTCGCGCACCTGGTGCGTCACTACCGCATCACTGCAGAAGACGCGCCGCTGAAGGTGAAGTACGAAGTCTTCCTCAAACCAGTTAGTGGACACTTCGTCAGTATAGAGAGGAGGACGTAGCCGAGTACTTATTTTTTAAGGGACGACTAATTTTTTATAAAATGTTTGGGTTCTTATTTGTAATAAAAATAATAAAAAATACAGTAGGTATTTTTTTTCATTTAAAATATATTAAGATTTATTCAAAACTTTAAAATTAATTAGGTACAGTATTATATCTAAATCTACAATATATACAAAACTAAGAAAAAGAAAAACAGGGGTGAAAGAGACTGCAACTTTAGGCATCGTAAAATTCCTCTCCATCGACCTCTACCGGAACCGTGCCCAAAAGGCTGGCGGCATTACCCCGCTGAATAGCGATAGCAATTCTTTGAGCGAGGTAAAGGCCAGCCCTATGGTCACGGGAAGAGTCAATTAGGCGCTTCGCCATCTCTTTGAATAGCGCGCGCGCACTTGGACCCCACGGACCCAACGTTTCGACTCCAAACGGCTCAAATATATAATTATCAGTTAAATTGGTATATTTGCGCCGTTTGAGAGTCTCTGCTGATGCAGCAGCAGCGCATGCACAGTCCATCGTACTTGGAAGATGGGAAGGCGCTAGGGTGTCGACACACGTTGCGCCTGCCCAACTTCCAAGGCATCAACGACATATCGTCTGGCCTCTAGCCAAGCCAACAGGTTCAAGTATAGCTGGCACGCCGGCGGTGACGAGAGCCCGACGGAAAATGTCGTTAATATTGGCATGACGAGACATGCGGCCTGCGCTCCTGCTGCAAGATAATCCGTGATGTCCAAGGCAATCGACTGCTTCTCCACATAGACATCGATGCGGAGAAACGCACGGTGCACCCAAACGTAAACAAGTCGCGATGCGGAATGTCGTGTCGTCCAACATTGTACCAATGTTGGGCGAAGGAAGTGCCTGGAGCCAAACACCAGATTCCCACTCCCCCACAGCCAAAAAGCGAGCACGCTCCGCAGCACTGGTAGCTGTATTTATTAAAAGTTTTTTAACACCAAAACAGAGCGGCTCATTCCATTGCCTTTGAGAAGATGGGTTGGCGGGCATGGCGACATTTGGACAAGTCATTTTCCAGGCATTTAATGCTTCGGCCTTACCTGGCACATCCGAACTAACCAGTGAAGGAGATAGAATTTTCCTGACTAATTCTTCAGTGCCATAGACCGAGGACAGAAATGCTGGCATACTTACATCTGCAATTTTGCGAACGCCGAGGCCGCCTAGGCGAACTGGAAGGGACGCCTGAAGCCACACTCGGTCGTTCAAATTTATATTTAAAATTTTGCATAGGGTGTCTTGCAACACCCTATCCACACGACCTAAAAGAGACAAAAATTTAAAAAGTTGAGTTGAACGCAGAGCATGTGTAAATTTTGGTACGAAAAGTCAAAACCGAATAATGGTGAAGGCTGAATGAATATTATTAGCCGCAAGCCTAAACCAGGACAGGAACGGTGACTCCTAAGGAAGAAAACCTCTATAAAAAATACTCAGGGGCGGACGAACACAATCTAGTGTTGACCGTAATCCTGAACGGATAGGTCGCGCTACCCGACGCGGAGGTTGGTGCCATGAAGACAACGAAGAAGAAATCCAATGTCACCGGGGCGGGAGAGGTAAGGCGGTCCTACCCCGGTCGGAAAAAAATTGGTACAATAAATTATTACAATGTATCAGCATTTTTCTAAATTTCACTAGGTACTAAGGGGGCAAAATAGGTGACTAACCGTTGTATTTACATCGCAATTTGCAAAACGGATTTTTATGATCTTTATTTTGTTGGAAAGGGAATGGTCCAGGGAGCCGAAATCGGATTCGAATGACAGGATTCTACGGACATCCTTAAAATGTAGGCAAACATACTGTTTCTGTTGCTTTCACATAATTTAATGTGATTCTTTGATTCTGAAAATCATATTGTTAAACTACTGATAAAAACCTAGGCAAATGATGAACGATGAATCTGTTATAAACTTAGACTAAAAGGAATAAATAAATAAAATTTACTTCAAGTAAAACCTACTTCAAAAAAAAAGAGAGACACTCAAAAGAGAAAAAGAACGGATAATAACGGAACTTACAGATTTATTGTATTTACTTAATAAATTATCCAGCATGGCTCTACTGGGAAATATACTACCTATCAGAGCCACTTTAAACACGTAGTTGAGTAAGACTAGGGGAAGGCAGGGTAATTACGAACACCTAAGGGAGTTTTGAAATAAATCAAAAGATAGTAAACAAACTTTAATAGTAAGTAAGTAAGTAAGTAAACTTTAATAGCTTCTTTTTAAAGGTTAATTATTATACTTTAAACTTCTGCAATCAACAATATGAATTTTATTTTTATTTCATCAACTTTTGTAACAAAACCTCTAGTGTTCGTGTTTACCCGACACTGGTCGGGCAATCACGGACACTTATTGGGGCAATTACGATCGTTCGCAATTGACCCAGACTAGCCTAAAAATGAGGTCATAATACGACCGATTAATCAGGATTAAACTAAGATTTAAACCTTTGAAACAGTTATTGCCCGGCAAAAATTAACGGCAACTTTTTGCCTTTGACATCGTCAATGGGTTTATTCAAATCTTCAACATTATATTTCATCTCAGTTTTCCTTTTATAATTTCGCGGCATCTAAAATAATAAAAAACAAAATAGAGAATTTCTCTTAATTTCCATTAGACAGCTAAACATCTTTACTGTCACAAAACAACTAACTTAATAACCGATTTTTATTCTTTATGGGGAAATGCCGAACGTTCGTAATTGACCCACTCAATTCGTTCACGAATACCCACCAAGACAATAAAACAAAACAAAGTTTTAATTTTAGTATGCTTGTCCCCGGCCTCATATAATTCTCTTAATAGAATCCGCAAATACTAAATTAGTTGTACAAATAAATATCGTGTTAGAACCATCATTATTTTATAAGTTAAACTGAGTTTAATTTATAGGCAAATTGCAACGAATGTGAGTAAACATTTGAATTAAATTTACCTTGTATCCTGTGTGCACCCGTAACTCTCCGCCGGTTGCTTGGCACTAGTGATGGCGTAATCTTTAAGATGGCGACGAGTGAAATCGTGATATCTCTTTCTAAGGTAGTGAAACAGCTGTGTTCGCGATTACCCAGCGTTCGCAATTACCCGGCCTTCCCCTAATCGATGACGTTTGATGGAACGCTCATAGCACTAAAGTGTGTTCTGCGGTTAAAAACCAAAGTTCCTACATTATCCATATAAAAATACAGGTGGTAAATTAAAAACTTATTAAGCAGTGTATAAATAAAATTTAAAATATAATAAACGCCAGAATTATGTTCATTTAGTTAGAAACTTAAAAATGAGACAGGGTCGGATAAAGTACGAATCAAGCGTGGCATAAAAAGCATCTGATGACGCCTTCGAACTGAGGGCCATCAATTGCAACATTGTTGGTGTCCCTCTTTCCTGAGACTACCTTCAGCTTGAGGTGAAGTTATAAAATCTTATCGAATAAAAAAAACAATAATTTAAAGCGATTTGATTTTGTTGCCTGAAAGAAGGTACCTACTTAAGGGGACTGCCGAGCTAGCGCATAATCCTGACGTTGTCGAATGCCACTATTGCCGTTGTGCATTGCATTAGATTCGTGTTCAATATCCGTAAGTATTACCACGTGTCTGCTATCGTGAGTAATTAAATTGGTTACCAATTCGCCAGCGGCGAAATCTACGTGCACTTACTACTCTCTTTTCAATTTTTAATTCTCATACTCCTCCTAACTACCTACCTCCTTACTTTCAATATAGGCATGAAAATCACAACAGACACCCCCATACTTTTTCCTTTCACCTGAACATTATTCCCATACATTATCGAAAAGATCATTAATGAAACATCATTATGACTCAACATAACACGATTTATTACATGATTAGTACATGTCCTCACAGTTCAAAATAAGCATAAGAATAAACGCCCAGAAAAGCCGTTACCAAGTTTCTTTCAAAATTCTATCAAGTTCAAGCTTTTGACAATATTTGCTGCAAACTTAATGCTGTAAAAATTCCTTCAATTGTTTGGGCGCAGTTATCAAAAATCAATGTTTAAAAATGATTGTAACATCATTCATTGATTCCGATAGTTCGTAAGAAAATCGGTAGATGACGCCACGTCGTCGCCTTAAAGACGTATAAGATGGGAAATTTGAATCATATCGGGCGTGTCTCGGTAGCCGAATTGGTCAGGCATTCCCCCTGTAAGGGAAAGACTGCGGGTTCGAGTCCCGCCCGAGAAGATTCTGTTTCCCTATGTATTCGATTTGTATAGTTAGCATACTTAATGCTGTAAAAATTCCTCCAATATTTGCTATTCACGAACATGACAACAATTATCCCAACTAAATGTAACAATAATATTTATAATATTTACTCACTTTTTAGTCGTTCATTGTTCACGCTCACTGAGTGTCACCACACACACGTTAGGTGTCTACGTGTCCTATATAAAAAAAAATAGATTATTAATAATTGTCTAGATAGAGCGTAAGAAAGCGTAAGAAATAAAAGAGGACCTGCCTTGCAGAATTCGTGAAATAACATTTTTTATATTAGAATTATTAGGTGTTTCCTCGGTTTTATTTCTTGCAGATACCTAAATTATTCCTGTCGTTGTTGATGTATTTAAATAAAGCACTTGAAATGTTTTTATAAACTGGTTTTATTATACTTAAATAGAGAGATTGTAACCTTTTTCCTTGGGAAGGTTACCTCACCGGCTCACCCAGCGGTTAAACTGCCAAGATTCTAATTTCCCAGGGGACCTTTCACAAAAAAAGTGTGTGTGTGCAGTTGTGGGAACGAACGCCTTCAATGAAACACAACTAAGTAAACAATAACACATGTACTCACCAAATACAAGATAATCTACATATAATTATATAACCACATACAATTAATTTATAGTCCAATGAAGAAAACCATGATTTGTCCTGATAGCAGGGCTCACTCAGAATATTTACTGGGTCAAATCAGTGACAATTTTCAGCCTACAAATGTAAGGAAATAAGGTACATGACCTTGTCTCCAGCCTGAAACAGTTTAGGGTCGAACTGCGTGGCGAACTGCCCCGGATTCGCGCAGGCTGCACCAAAGCCCATAACGCCACTGAACGCCTACGCTGATGGTGGTATGCCCCACAAATGCTTCCTTCGACCCTGTATTACAATATAAAAGAAAAAATATACAACCAGTCCTAAGAGAATAGATTCCATGTACAGAAGTTGAAAGAAATCTCTTACCAGAATTACTGGGTGAGTTCGAAGTCTCAAAGTTTTCTAAAATTGGCATGTACTTAAGATTCTCACACAAGAAGTATAACAATACAACGAGACATTCAGCAGCTATAACTGTCTCTCAACAATTCCAAAGTTTCAACAAGAATTCCAAAAGTAAAAAGTGCATTTCTTGGTAGTCACTCCTATTATATTCTTTTTCTACTGATCCAGAACCTCACAGCAGTCAGCAAGGCTGGCGAAACTGCTAGACTATCCCATTAAACCACAGTCGACTACGATTTTCATCGAATTCGCGGTCATAGAACAAATATCTTGACAGGAAATCAAATGAAATGTCTAGAATAGTCCTTCAGGCCGTCGTCGATGCATAACAGACTCTGCCATCTAGTATCGGAAGGACAAGAAATTCGATTCCACTTTCCCACTAAATCGGATAGGTGTCGCTACTTGTTCTAAAACAGCAATTAAGTTTGTTACGTGGTGCGTTATTGACCTGCATTGCATTGAGGACTGACCAGATTGGGCATCCATATAGGGTCATGGACCACACAATCCCCGTGTAGAGTCAAGAAATTCGATTCCACTTTCCCACTAAACCGGATAGGTGTCGCTACCTGTTACAGATAAACAAAACTATACACGTCACGGCGGCGAACCGGAGAGAGAAAGGATTACCGTTCGATCATCGACAATATACAGTGTTATAAACATAAGGTGTTCACTTATCAAAACTCTCTTGTGAACGCAAACCCATTTCAACAGTGAGCTGGCGAAACTTCATTCGATGTAGTCTTTTATCAACAAATCCACAAACATAAACTCGGTGCTTATGTACTCGATATATTGTATCTCCTTAGCAGCAATTTTTCTTTCACGTAGTTGCCGATCGCGTTTACCCGCCTGGTGTAGATGCTCACCGGTTTTGACGCATGCCTAAGTGTTGCCCGCCTAGTGTACATGTTCGCTGGTTTTGACGTATATTTAAGTGTTGCCCGCCTAAACTCTGTCCATTCCTTTATTCTCTTTTTGACAGCTTACGCATATGAATTACTGTTTTTATTTTCGGAATAATGTACTAATGTAATGTCGTACTTTATTGACGGTTAACGCCCACTTAGTGAAGTGCCCTGTGCATAACAAACAGACACAGACTATAAAACAGCGTCTTGAAATAAGATAAATCGATCAATTGTCTTCAAATCGATTATTTGTAAATTGATTTATTTTCTTTTCGACAGCTGCCTTAGATTGTAAGTATGCACGTGTTAGTGAAATTTAATTTTAAAACGCATAGTTAATAACGTCTACGTCAAGTTTAAATCAAGAGTTATGAACAAATATACTTGGAAAATCACATATATACCTACTTATTTATTTAACAAACTAGCTAGGTTATTGGGTATACAAATTAAACAAGTCAATTTATTAATATTATTTATCACACTGATTCATCAGACTCTTCTTCATAAGTTACACTAGACTCGTCAGTTGAGTCCTCTGTTACACGAATAATCAATTCTTGTTCTATTATATTGTCAATTGCAACGTCTCGATCCAATCAGATATTATTATTTTTCTTGTTCTCTCCACGACACTGGCCCAGTTTTCAGGTGTCACATCACCACACGCACTATATAATAATTGCATCATTTTATTCGCTGTAAACGGCGGCGTTGTGTTGTTTCTTGCTGCCTTCCCTTTGATTTGTGACCATATTAATTCGATGGCATTGTACTGACAGTGATACGGTGGGATTCTAATAACAGTATGTCCATATTCAGCTGCCATTTCATCGACGACGTATCTTTTAGGTTGACGTTTCGAATTTAAAATTCTTATTAGTTCTGCTTTCAATAATGAATTAGTCACATCCTCGCCATTATCACGAAGCCAGTTAATAATCTCGTCTTCGGTATTAGATTGCGTTGGCTTTTTATTTATTTGCCGTGAACGATAGGGCGCGTTATTCGTAAATATAATTGAAGGTTCTTTTAGTAATGTCAACATTTGCCTGAACCAATTTTCATATACTTCTGAATTCATCTCTTCATGATAGTCGCCAGATTTTTTGGATTTGAAAGTGAGTGAAGCATCTGATACAAATCCTTTTGCACTGCCCGCGTGGCAAATTATCAGGCGTTCGCCCTTGCCTATAGGTACAGCCGAAGTAGATGCTGCAGTGTCGTCAGTCCACGATTTCGAAATAGTATGATTAGCATTGAGCCAAGTCTCGTCGGTGAAAACCACATTCGACCAGTCTTCGATTTGTTTAGCTTTTCTTAGGAAGTCACATCGAGCCAGCGCTATGTCGTGGCGTTCCAATAAGATTTTTCTCTTATCAGACTTTTTGAAATAAAATCCAATTTGTCTCAGCACTTTAGCTAGCGACGATTTTTGGCCACGGAACAAACCACTATTCCTCAGTGAAATTACCATTCTTCTTAGAGTCGGAATTTCTTTACGTTGGTAGTACTCGTATATAATTATGACGACGAATAGCATCGGCGTCGAAATCGTCAATGTTTGCAACTTTACAGGGCTGGCGTTTTTTCTTCGGTGTAGAGAGCGTATTATGCTGCATACCACTGCTGCCGTAGGCTTCTTTGGCAATTTTTGTAACTGTTGGAACACTGATTCCTAAGGCGGCAGCTACACGGTTTCGAACCTGCGATATTGGTAGTAGCGGTGCACCATTACGACATTCCTTCTCAAAGTATTCTTGAAGGCGTCTCACAAACTCCACACAATTCGAAGGATTTAACGGGTAACGAAAGTTAGATTATACTCAATGAACATCGGGTAATGATCAGACCATAAGGTGTGATACCGCACAAACACGTCTGATACAGACAGCGACGCTGAGTGAGGTGCAATACAGTGATGCAACCAGCTGGTAACGTAGATGTATTCGAACCTAATCCCAACACATCAACATCTAAACATAACCAACGTTGTTCTTCACAGATTTTTATTAGCTCACTAGAAAACAACTCACCCGAATATATAAATTTTACACCACATACTCGAGGATTATTGCATTGTAAAATTGTCACTTGTTAGAATGAACTATAACTTCATAATATACTCCATATGAGCGACCTCGCAATATACCTACGCTAGTGTCAACAACTGATGTTGCCGTATACCCAAAGTTATTATCGACCATACCAACAAACCGAATATCGTGCGGCATAAGCCACGTTTCCTGCAGACAGACTATGTCTCACTCATCATTACATAACTCTCTCACGTCTTCAATTGAACGTTTGATATTCTTGCAGTTGAAAGTTGCAAATCTGTAAAGGTGACTATCCATTTGTTATATGTTTCACGCCGCTCGCAGTAGCACCTGTACCGCTCGTCTTCTGTTGCGTGAAAGGTACAAAACGGCGGAATATAACACCGGCGGGTCACAACTTTTCATCTAAATACATAGATAGATTGGCTTCAGATATTATGAATTTGTACGCTTTGTGATACTTTGTGCCCTCTATTAATTTTCATATACGTTTTCTCTAATGCCATGGAGACAACTTGTTGGAAGTTTATTAATACTTCAATTCAAGGATTTTGTTGTCATCCAGATTCCCAGTAAAACATTTTTCCAGTGAAATAGTTTTTTTTTCGATTGTGGCTTTGTTTCAATAATTAAAATAATCTTCCTTTTAGTGACAGTCCTAGGAGTCGATTTCAGCGATTTATTGCCAAGCAAACAGTTAATTATAGAAACGATGGAGCACCTCTGGCACAGCGCGTTGGAACGATTCCTGAAGTTTTGGTGGCACAGCCCCTACACATTCCGTTTTAGTACCCTCAAGAAGAAACAAGATGGTTGGATTAAAATAATGTATACATTATCCAACACGGTAATAATAATTGCCATACTAACATATCTCCTACTATGAAACCAATTTTATGAACTCTAAAAACAGGTCACTAATTGAACTATTGTCATACTCCAACTGCAAATGTAACTTTGTAATCCTAAATATTTATATGGGACTATTATACCAGTATCTATGCTGTTGGTAGTATGACAGTCATTCAATTTGTTGGCCTGTTTTAGGGCCGATGGCACAGCCGCGGTCCCTTATTCTGAGTGATAAACCTTTTCATTAATCTATCGAAATCTACTGTCTTCTCACGTTTTATGAGTGCGTTTGAAACTCAATGTCATTTAGAATAATACCCCAGTTTTATTGATTGCATACAAATAACTGCAAACGAATACGGTGGTTTGGTTGGATGTCCAAGGTCTTACTAAGATCTTTGGTTGAATTCCAAACCGACATCTGGTATCAGCAGGGCACAGGCTTGCCTTTCTGGGCTTGAGGGGATAGGTGACAGCCGTCACTCAAAAAAAAAACAAGTTACGAGTAAATCTATGAAAAGGAGGAGATAATGACTTAACTGGGATAGAAGTTGAAAGATGAAGAGTTGCAAATTATTTTGGTGATTAAATATTACAGGTTCTTCAAAAACGAAAGGCTGATCTACGAAGCACAACTCCCGGTAAGGTACACATTCGCAAACATAAAGTAATATAAAAGTTAAGAAAATACTGAACACGCTTGTAACGTTATTGTAATGTAAAAAGTACACTCTAGTATATAAAGTGAGTATCCTACCTAGATATCATCTAATAACTAACGATAAAATAGACCTCTACGAGTTGAGATCAGGTCTGGAGCTAAAGAGTTTGACCTAACACGGAAATAACACGAAAATAAAGGGATAATATTTTCAAATTCTTTTTCTCTCTCTATTAAGTGCATTTAATAACAAGATGTAAGCTTCTATGAGAACTCATTACACTTTTGATTCTAATCTTGATATGACAGAACAATGCAGTAATTACTAAACTTAGGTACTATTTTTAGTCAATCTTCTTGCAATTGTATTAAATTATATAACTAGCTGTTGCCCTTGGCACCGCCCGCGTGGATGTCACTTATCGCTAAATTAAGACCGCGGGTGTCTTACGAGACTATCTTGTCTAAGTTGGTATCTCCATTATGGAATGGCCAGCAAGAAGCCCAGACATGAATCCCATTGCACATCTATGGGATACGTTAAAGAAACGTATTCGTATACGAGATCCTGCCCCAGGCACACTAAGGCAGCTGCAAAATGCAATCCAAGAGGAACGGAATGAAATGCTACAACATATGGTCGTGACTCTCGTCCGATCGATTAAAAACCATATGGAAGCAGTAATAAGAGCTCCAGAAGGGAATACAAGTTATTAAATAAACGCTTTTTTTTTCATTTACGTGTTTTTTATCCACTTTTTTCACACTCCATACAGAGTAAAAAGGCTATATAAACAAAGTACGAAACCTAGAACATTAACATTAAAATCAACAAACCTTGTATTATTCATTAATTAACTACATTTGACATAATATATATTCCTAAATATACACATCCTTAGAAAACAAACTTGCAAGGTGTTTAGATTTTTCTGATGAGAAGTGTATCTATCTATACATATAATATATCTGTAAACGATCGATGTCTGTACATGGAAAGGAAATGAGAAAAATTATTATAGGGAGTCCCCCTATAAACGTAATAGAAGCCAAATCAAAGTTTTTTGGAATTTTTGTCTGTTTTTCTGTTTATCTGTTTCTCTGTTTGTCTGTGAGTTTGTGCACGCTAATCTCGAAATCGGCTGAACGGATTTGGTTGCGGTTTTCACTAATATATTGTGGTAGGCTTCACTTAACATTTAGTGTTCGTTTTATTGAAATCGGTCCATAAATAAAAAAGTTATGTCAATAATAACATATCACGGCTAACAATTTGTGATTGTGTGAATAGATCGAACCAATAAAGAAGCAACAATGCTTGAAAGAAGATATTATTTCGGTCATAGGAATCTGAAGAACTTCGAGAGGCCAGAGTTCTACATCTCAGCCAAGTCAGGTCAGGTTACTGCAGAATCTTCGGCACAGCAAGTGTCTCGATAGAATTCACATTATTCTCGAACGATTTTCTCTCGAATCCAACAAATTAGTAAGCAACTGGTTCGGTAAAAAGACTCCTGGCTTTCATAATTAATATCATCACGCTATTATAATAAGGAATAAGACATAATGTTTTTATGACATAATATGTAAACGTCTATTTCACACTATGATGTCATGGTAACTGTGGCTCAATACGTCTCCGGTGGACTTTTAGCTGAGTCGCGTTCGAATCCATCTAAAACGTAATTTTCCTTTTTTATGGTTTTTTTATTTACTTTTGTTTAACTTTTTTATTTTATTGTGTATTTGTTGTATTTTATTGTATTTATAGTTTTATTTGAAATAAAATATAAATTCTATGCTTAGTATTCTATAGGTAGTACATAAAACTAGGCTGTGTGACAGTAATAGTAGAACTTATTATATAATATTCTTAGATCTATACAAAATTCTTCATTTCGGAGAATGAAAAAGTGGTCCCACCCGCCTGAGAAGTCATAAAACTGAAACTGGCATCCCCATTGATACCGCTTCCACCACATCGGGGCAAGCGTAATATTTGGAATCAAACCGATTAAAGTTTAACAGAGGAATGGGGCATTGGGGGTATTCTGGGGTTAGGTACCCCAGTATACCTGCCTTGGTTACCTATCATAAATAGACGGTCTCAACGTGAAGAGCAGGGATTGCTTCGGCTAGGGTTATGGGTAGCCTAAGCTATCACCATCAAAGCCGCGCTCATGGAGGAAGTAAATCGTTGCACCTTCTCTGAAGCACATTAAGTATTCTGGGAGACAGTTGGTAGAGACGGTAATACGATAGGGACCTATCGTATTACCGTCTAAAAAAAACTCCGGATCTTAAAAAGTATAAAACACATGTGTGGGCAGAGCAATACAGTTCTTTACCGCCTGTTATAGAAATGAAGTTCCGAACAGATTGGTTCGAGGTGGCATTATTTCTACCGGAAGGAAGGAGAGATTAGTTGAAAGACTCCTAATAGGCTCTTTAACTAGCCGTGGTGCGGTAGAAATGGTAAAATACAGCCAGAGAGACAACGTCTTTATGCAACTGCAGACATTATACAATGTTAGTGACCTGATGACTACCAACGCACGCCGCTGCGATATTATCGATTCCGTCTAATAAGTATCTAATAGTAAATACGTAATTCTATCCCAGAAATGATAACAGTACGCCAGGAGAAGCCAACCTATGTATTAGGTATATAAAAGATACCGTTGCCCCTATTATATATAAGAGACTGAATGTGGGCAGAGAAACACTCAGTTCCGGTAAATTTCATCAGACCATTAAAATCCGCCACGTGGACATCAACTCCAGTATCAATTTTGAAGTATATCATCTGCTGGAAACAAGCTTACCAATACAAGGAATATATAGCAAAATGAGGCTATATGACACCATCCCAGTCAATGCTGTATTTGCTCTCTTGCCCACTGCGCCCCTCTTGAATTTTTCAAAATCCTTCCGCAATATTTGCCAAGCCCATAGAAGAAGTCTGTCAATTTTCGTAGTTTTCAGTGGTTTATTTATTTATTTATTTATTTATATAATTATGAACAAGCAGCTTCAAGCTGTTGTGTTCACTTCTAATGATAAAATATAATAGTCTATAGATTTTTTATTTTTATTTAACTGTCCGTCATTTTTTTAAGCACTGAATTGTCTAGTCGTAGCCAGTTATCAAGTCGATTTTTAATGAGTTTATTGAGGTGGCAGAAACAACGTCCTCCGGCAGCAAGTTCCAATTATGGACCACTCTATTACTGAAGAAGTGATGGGCAACCAGTGTATCAGCAGAGGCCCGCGTCAATCGAAGGCCGTGTCCGCGGGACGACCGTATGCTGTCCCTCCTGAGAAGAATGTTCTGAATATCTGGCAGATTATAGTGCGCATTTATGATCTTGTATACCTCTATCAGATCACCTCGAAGTCGTCTCTGCTCGAGAGTGCTCAGTTTCAGTGCACGTAGTCTCTCTTGATGGAACATGCGTCGTAGAGCCGGTGGTATCTTCGTAGCTTTCCTCTGGACACTCTCCAGCAGATTGATGTCCTTGTGAAGGTATGGGCTCCAGATCTGGAAGCCATATTCCAAGAGTGGCCTAATATAGGTCTTGAATATTCTCCTGAAAACTTCGATGGTTATGCTTTGAAAGGACTTTCGAACAACATTATGTAAAAGAGTTAGCCCTTTTTACAATATTGGAGATATGTTCTGCCCACTTCAAATCAGGAGCCACAGTCACTCCCAGATCTTTTTGGAGGTTGACTGGAGCTAGGATGTTTCCCTCAAGACTATATGTAGCCCTTGGATTGTTGCCCCCTAAATGCAGAACATTGCACTTAGATGCATTTAATTTGATAATCCAATCTTTAGTCCAATTTTGGATACGATCTACAACTCGTGCGAGTTAACATGGCACCTGGCTCGGGGCTTTGCGCGGGTGAGCGGGAGGGGTGTATGCTGACGCTACTAGCCTCGCACGGCGAGAGCGGGGTCGCGCGCGGGGAAGCGGGAGATGGGTGTTCTCGAGGCAGGTGCCATGTTAATGCGCACGAGCTATAAGTCATCCTGCAGCTGTCCTGAGTGTATAAGTGGGTTGGCAAAGAACTTACCATCATCAGCAAAGAAGGCAGACCGGCACTCAATCACCTCGATTAAGTCTGTTATGTATATTCGAAACAAGTGGGGGGCAAGCACTGAGCCCTGGGGTACGCCACTCGCAACGGGTCTCTGCTTGGAAAGGGCGCCACCGACACGCACTTGGAATGTTCTACCCTCCAAGTAGTTCCTTATCCATTTGAGTAGAGCTCCACGTATCCCACAATGCTCCAGTTTGTTGAAAAGTCGTTGATGTGGAACCTTGTCGAATGCACGCTCGAAGTCCAGGTAAATGACATCTATTGGGTTGCGGCCATCGAGTTCCTTTGTCCAGTCCTGTACACATGTCAGCAGATTAGTGACTGTTGACCTACCTCTAACAAATCCGTGTTGTTTGGTTGAGATAATGCCCTCTCTGCTCAAAAACCCGGTCAAGCTGTGCGAAATAATTGTTTCCATCATCTTCACTACAATACTGGTGAGGCTGATGGGGCGAAAATTACCAGGCTGTAGTTTGTCTCCCCTCTTGAACACTGGGGTCACTATGGCATGTTTCCAGTCCTGTGGCAAGCATCCCGCCGCAAAGGATGTATTCATTAAGTGTGTTAAGATGGGCGCTAGTATATGTACGCAGTTTTTGAAGACACATCCTGGCAGCTGATCTGGGCCTGTTGAAGAGTGTGCATGTAGACCTTTTATTGCTTTTTCCACATCCTCAAGTGTGAAATCAATATCGCTCAAGCTGTGTTCCACCCGCTTGATCCCAGTTATTTTAGGTAATTGGTGTAGGACCAGTTCAGCTGAATAAGCTTTCTGGAATTCCTCTGCAAGCACCTCTGCTATACCACTTGGATCTGTGACAAGGTCTCCATTAATATTTCTCATAGCTTGTGGAATGCTCATCCGGGTGCTGGTGCTACGTCGGATGTGTGAGTAGAAGGCTTTGTCACCGCCATCCAATATATGCGCCTCAAACAGGGCTCTCTGTTTCCTTGCCAGTGCTACACACCTGTTACTAGTGTCACGGTATGCCTTATAATCTTCATCAAACCCTGAGGAACGGTATCTATCCCATAGTTGTTTTTTCTTAGCTATTAGTTCTAGAACATTCCTGTCAATCCAAGGTTTGTCTTTGCCCTTGTAGCTTATGATTTTAGGTGGGGCATGTTTGTCAATTGTTTTATTAAGTGCCACCATAGTTTCTGCCCAGTTTTGTTCAATATTGCTTGTGGGGTTAAACGCTCCAAGATTATTTAGAAGATTCACGCCGAAATCCTCATAGTCGATGTGGTGATAGAGTCGTCGAAGTTTGGGTAGATTGTTTGACATTTGTATTTGGACCTGCACATCAAACTCTAGAACACAATGGTCGCTCTTACCGATAGGTGGTTTGTGGATTATATCTTTTACCAATATTTCCTCATTTACCAACACCAGATCCAAGAGCGAGGGCATATTGCCCAGCCTGAACCTTGTAGGACTATTTACTAGTTGATATAAGTTGCAATCCAAAAACATATCCTTAAATAGTTCCGCTGAGCCAGTCAGGTGTTGATCTATATGTAATGGCCATTTAATACTTGGGTAATTGAAGTCACCAGCTATTATTACCGTATTATTTTCCGAAGCCGTTGAAAGATTTTGGAATAGCTTGGTGTCATGATGTCTCTGGGCATCTTCATTGGCATCATCTGAACGGTATACTCCCACTATAAGAAAATGGTATGAGCTGTACTGTATGTCTATATAGAGCGCTTCAACATCATCACACATGTACCTGTGGTTACGTTCGGCTACTATTTTAATACTATTTAGGCTGTTCTTTATGTACATGGCAACACCTCCCCCTTTGGTTTTACCATCAGATTTTTTTTTCTTATGTCTACGGTCCTGTCTGTATAAAGTATAATCCGGTATGTTGAAGGTACTATTACGGTCTTTACTATTGAACCATGTTTCTGTTATGATTGCAATTGTAGGTTTTGATGTGTTCATGTATCGTAAGAATAGGTCAAATTTTGCAGGTAGTGAGCATAGGTTGGTATACATAAGCGTAAGGTCAGTGTATGGACTTGTGTTAGAAGATGCCGAATATATTAGTTTTTTTGATTGATAATTTTGGGTACACCCTTCAAATATTTGATTGTGAGGTTAGGTTTACCATTTTCAATCCTCGACCTAAGAACTTCTCGAAGATGATTCAGTTCTTCTCGTTGTTTAGGTGTTTTATCATCATAAATGCTTACCTCTTTGCTTGTCTTGCTTCTGTTTTTCAGAATCCGGATGGCCGCTTGCCGAGATGTTAGCACTACCTTTAATAGTCTAGGTTTACCTGGTTCACGGCGTCCCAGACGCTGCACTGCCACCACTTCTGAGCTAAGGTCGCTGGTTATATCCTGTACTATCTTCTTTACACACATTTCATCGTGCGACTTTCTGTCGCTGCCAGCATCCGATTCGCTTTCTTTTACACGAATTATAATTACATTTCGAGCTCGACGTTCCCGTTCCGCTATTTCCTCTAAAATAGCACCTGTACTCAGAGGAGAAGGGTGATTCACCACCGGCGCCGTTATGGCATCGTAGGCCACTGATGTAGTTGAAGATTGCGTAAGCATTTTCTTGACGTCGTCGAGTTCCTGGCGTAATCTATCGTAGGACTTTATCAGCTTGGGCACCTGGAACAGCGCCTCTCTGCATGCGGGACACAAGAATAATAGGGTTCGCTTGCCCTTCAATCCCATGACACGGGCCTCACTCGACGTCAGACCACTGCACTGAAGACATAATGTTGCGTTTGCAACCATCGCACTGCACACCATTATCCTCATTATGGTCATTCTCACATTGGAAGCACTTCATTTTGATAGGTTAAATTAACACTGGCACGACTGTCCTTATGAAGAATTTTGTCGCCAAATTAACACGTAACTGCCCGGTTTTTTACTCAGGTTTTTTATTTGCACAGACTTATTGGATGATATTAAACACAGAACAAGCGCATTTGACGTAGATTCTACAGAATTACTATTTTTAAAGACGAACTTTCACTAAGGAGCAAATTTTATCACTGTTAGTCGTACTGAGGGTAGATGAGAAAAAAACCTGCTGGTAAAAAAAGCCCTGTATTTATAAGTCAGTCACTCAAAAGACTGTCTTCATAATATTTAATTTAAAAATACAAGGCAGAAGATGTCAAGCGAGTATTTGAAATGATTTGAATACAGTTTTGTTTCTTTTTTTTAATAAAGAAATGTTTCCTTTGCGTAAAATTCACTACCTATTTCCAGTATTTCGAGTAGGTACTTTCGTTCCAGTTGGGATGAAAATCTTCCACCATGTTTAATAATGAGTTTGAGCTATTCCGAACTAAACGCGGACGAAGTCGCGGGTAACAGCTAGTATTGAATAAATCTAGACAAAAACACCAAACGAGCCGACTTGCTGATGTCATCACCTGTAGCTATATAGGTATTACGACTGTGAAGCTCAGTCTGCAGAGTTCTAGCAGCTCTGGGATTGATTACAACGAGGTTACACCGGGTAAGTGAAGTTTCATTACAAATTACTTTTTAAGGCCCTGTATTCCTGCAAAAGTAGGCATTTATAGCGATCCCGGCCGCTCGTAAAATATTACGCGCGAACGCAGTGACGGTGAACTCGGCGGTGACCCCGCCAGCGTCACAGTATAGAAATATGCAGTATGAAAACTTGATTTGACTTAGAAAATTAAATGCAGATTTTTTAACTTTATTTAGTTATGTGATTATATTAGGTAAGTAATAAATAGGAAAAAAATAGAAAAAAAACTTACATAATAATAATAATAATGCTTGTAATTTTACAAACATTTGTTTGAATTGATGCTAACGGTTACTTTATATCATCACACCGTTCGTCGTTGACAGGGCAGTTAAATACCTAAAGTTAACGAGATTAACAAGTACATAAAAAATGTAGGTATCTTAATTGTCGCCCATATGGTTATTATTACTTTGCAGCCACTCGGCCACAGCTCGGCGTCGTAGTGACGTACTAGCAAACTATATGACACTAGGGCTGCCTCGCTTTTTTTTTATACAGGACACGTTAATTTGACTTCACCTCGCCTGATGCTTATCTCTTACTAAAGGAATACTGTTTCAATACATAGTTTGAAATTTCTGTTACCTATTAATTAAATACCGATTAATAGCCGGTAGGAATCGTGTTGTAGGTACCCCCTACCACTCACGACTTTTCTTTTACAGGCAAAGCTGGCAGGAATCGTGTTGTAGGTACCCCTCACCACTCACGACTTTCCTTTGCAGGGTAAGCCGGCAGGAATCGTGTTGTAGGTACCCCTCACCACTCACGGCTTCCCTTTACAGGGTAAGCCGGCAGAAATCTTGTTGTAGGTACCCCTGTACTGATATAGATAAAACATGAATTATAGAAAATCGTAAGTAGCATCTTCAGTAGTAATACTGATTTTTTTATACTATGGCGCTATGAACGTAATATTTAGGTATGATAATTTTTTAAATTACCAATCGGAGTTAGAAATTTAGTTTATGGCTTCGCACGACTTCTTTCGCTTGCGTTGTTTATTACCCAATTGAATGACTTGCAACAATTTATTATAAATACGTAAAACCGATTGATTGGTGCACGAAACTGTCGCGCAAAAACTGACACAGATCCTACTTCGGTAAGCGCCAGCGCGCGACTGGCGCGACTTTTCGGGGCTCAGCGGCGCGAGCACTCGCGAATTTAGTAGGTATTTAAACATAACTTTAAAAATTATTTCATAATATAGTCAAAATCTGCGAAAATGTCTAGACATATGTAGTGGCTTTAGTTTAGTACAAAAATTTTATAGAAAACATAAGTAGTTTAGTCATAATATTAAAAAAAAAATAACGAAAAGGGGTAACTTTGGGATTTTTTTCTATCGAGTGAAGTTGATCAGATCTGGTAACTAAATGCGAATTTGACTAGACTGGATCCTTAACTAATATATATCTTTTTTTCGAAATTTAAAACGCTTTTTTCTATGAATCAGATGCTTTTAAAAAACTCAAAATGAGGCCTCTGCTGGAATACCTGGCCTTAATGGCAGTTGACAGGGTTAATGCCGATTTGCGCTTGATAGGCCGCTGGTGTGACAGGTTTGGTCTTTCAGTCAACCCCGATAAATGCCAGGGCATCTTAGTTGGTAGTAGCCATATGGTCAGTAGAATAGATAATGCAACCCTACCAATAATCACCTTCAACGGAAGAATGATTCCTGCAATGCCGAGTGTCAAAAACCTGGGACTAAATATTGACTCCACCCTGAATTGGCATGCTCAAGTTACAAAGATCTGCCAAGGGGCAACTGGGATGTTGCGCAGCCTTTATCGCCTCAAAAACTTCTTACCAACCAAAATCAAGGCAATGCTTATGCAGACCCTAATATTTCCAGTCATCGACTATGGTGATGTATGCTACCTCGACCTGAATGCAGATCTGCTCAATAAACTCGATTGCCTTCTCAACAATTGCATTCGATTCACCTTCAACCTTAGGAAATATGATCACGTCTCAGCCCATCGTTCAGAGTTGGGATGGTTGCCGATACGCCAGCGACGCAGCTTGCGGGCGGTGACGATGATTCATACAATCCTAAGTTCCCCTAATGTCCCCAGCTATTTATCATCTCATGTTCAGCTACTTGGTACTCATCACAACAAAAACCTACGATCAGCTGACAACCGTCTTCTACACAGTCCTACTCATACTTCTAGCCTAGTACATTCTTCTTTCCTCGTGCAAGCTATTCTACTCTGGAATGCGCTTCCTCTTGAAATCAGGATGGCAACGAACCGTGCTATGTTCAAGTACAAAGTACGTCAGCTCTACAGTGGCAACAATGGGTAAAACTGTCATTATGTACCGATTCTCGCCTCAAACTTGAATGGAATTATATATTATGTGTGTTTATAAGTAATGTAATATGTATATGTGTATTATGTATTGAATGTATGTATTACTAGCTGTTACCCGCAACTTCGTCCGCGTTTAGTTCGGAATAGCTCAAACTCATTATTAAATATGGTGGAAGATTTTCATCCCAACTGGAACGGAAGTACTCGAAATACTGGAAATAGTGAATTTTACGCAAAGGAAACATTTATTTATTTTAAAAAAGAAACAAATCTGTATTCAAATCATTTCGAAAACTCGCTTGACATCTTCCACCTTGTATTTTTAAATTAAATATTATGAAGACAGTCTTTTGAGTGACTGACTTATAAATACAGGGCTAAACTACTGAAAACTACGAAAATTGACAGACTTCTTCTATGGGCTTGACAAATATTGCGGAAGGATTTTGAAAAATTCAACATTTTGCTGACGAAATCATTATCAAGTATGTGATGAACATTGTTATATGTAGACTTGTTAATGTTCACCAGTTTTAAGGGTTTAAATATTCTTCCTTCTTCCCAAATTCTTAAAATATTGCTTCCACCACTTACGAACTGAACAAATTAAAATAAATACATCAAGTATCACACAAAATAGTTTCAAGAAAACCCGGTGCCTTGCACGTCCTGAGCAGTGAGCAGTGTTCTCTTCTTTCCCGAGCCAATGGTGGGTAGTTCCAGTTTTATGATAAATTCCATCGACCACAGTCACATCGTTGTTCATTGTTTTACACACAGGTAGAGAAGAGGGGCGCAGTGGGCAAGAGAGCAAATACAGCATTGACTGGGATGGGTTCATATAGCCTCATTTTGCTATATATTCCTTGTATTGGTAAGCTTGTTTCCAGCAGATGATGTAGATACTTCCAAATTGATACTGGAGTTGATGTCCACGTGGCGGATTTTTTTGGTCTGATGAAATTTACCGGAACTGAGTGTTTCTCTGACCACATTCAGTCTCTTTTATACATATAATAGGAACAGCGGTATCTTTTATATACCTAATACATAGGTTGGCTTCTCCTGGCGTACTGTTATTATTTCTGGGATAGATTTACGTATTTACTATTACATACCTACATATTAGACGGAATCGATAATATCGCAACGGCGTGCGTTGGTAGTCATCAGGTCACTAACATTGTATAATGTCTGCAGTTGCATAAAGACGTTGTCTCTCTGGCTGTATTTTACCATTTCTACCGCACCACGGTGAGTGAAAGAGCCTATTAGGAGTCTTTCAACTAATCTCTCCTTCCTTCCGTCAGTCACATACGGTAGAAATAATGCCACCTCGAACCAAGCTGTTCGGAACTTCATTTCTTTATCAGGCGCTTAAGAACTGTATTGCTCTGCCCACACATGTGTTTTCTTCTTTTTTAGATCGGGAGTTTTTTTATATAGGACACGTCAATTTAACCTCACCTCGACTGATGTTAAGCTAAAGGCAAAGACTCGGAAATAGGGTCACCATTATAAACGTGTACCATCTTAACAATGGTGGCGCTTAGCTTGATGAGATCATCAGAAGCCTTTTCACGCCCCCCTTAAAGGAACCGGGACTGTAGGAAGAAGTAAACCGTGAGCTGGCAGGGATTTCAGGTCTTAATGGTGCGACATAGGAATGGGTCACCAAACCGCTTGGTTCTTGATGGAATATTCTGATCCGTATGTGGATGACAGCTGAGCCTTGCATGCCTGTGTAGGAAAGGAGAGGGTGGAAATAATTAGAATAGCTCATCAGAACATTCACCATGGTAGAGACGGTAATACGATAGGGACAACTATCTCCCAGAATACGTAATGTGCTTCAGAGAAGGTGCAACGATTTACTTCCTCCATGAGCACCGCTTTGATGGTGATAGCTTAGGCTACTCATCACCCTAGCCGAAGCAATCCCTGCTCTTCACGTTGAGACCGCCTATTAAAGATAGGTAACCAAGGTAGGTATACTGGGGGTGGGGTACCTAACCCCAGAATACCCTCAATGCCCCATTCCTCTGTTAAATTTTAATCGATTTGATTCCAATATTGCGCTTGCCCCGATGTGGTGGAATCGGTATCAATGGGGGATAACAGTTTCAGTTTTATGCCTTCTCAGGCGGGTGGGACCACTTTTTCAATCTCCGAAATGAATAATTTTGTATAGATGTAAGAATATTATATAATAAGTTCTACTATTACTGACACATAGCCTAGTTTTATGTACTACCTATAGAATACTAAGTATAGAATTTATATTTTACTTGAAATAAAACTATAAATATTTATTTATTCTAATCCACTAATTAATTAGGTACAGTATTATATCTAAATGTACAATATATACAAAAATAAGAAAAAGAAAAATATATAAACTATAAATACAATAAAACATAATAAATACACAATAAAATAAAAAAATTAAACAAAAGTAAATAAAAAAGCATAAAAAAGGAAAATTACATTTTAGATGGATTCGAACGCGAGTCAGCTAAGTTATAAGTCCACCGCAGACGTATTGAGCCACAGTTACCATGAAATCGTAGTGTGAAATAGACGTTTACATATAATGTCATAAAAACATTCTGTCCCATTCCTTATTATAATAGCGTGATGATATTAATTATGAAAGCCAGGCGTCTTTTTACTGAACCAGCTGATTACTAATTTGTTGGATTCAAGAGAAAATCGTTCGAGAACAATGTGAATTCTATCGAGACACTTGCTGTGCCGAAGATTCTGCAGTAACCTGACCTGACTTGGCTGAGATGTAGAACTCTGGCCTCTCGAAGTTCTTCAGATTCCTATGACCGAAATAATATCTTCTTGTAAGCATTGTTGCTTCTTTATTGGTTCGATCTATTCACACAATCACAAATTGTTAGCCGTGATATGCTATTATTGACATAACTTTTTTATTTATGAACCGATTTCAATAAAACATACACTAAATGTTAAGTGAAGCCTACCACAATATATTAGTGAAAACCGCAACCAAATCCGTGCAGCCGATTCTGAGATTAGCGTGCACAAACTCACAGACAAACAGAGAAACAGATAAACAGAGAAACAGATAAACAGATAAACAGATAAACAGACAAACAGACAAAAATTCCAAAAAACGTTAATTTGGCTTCTATTACGTTTATAAAGTCCCCCTATAACAATTTTTCTCATTTCCTTTCCATGTACAGACATCGATCGTTTACAGATTTATTATATGTATAGATTGGTATACAAATTAGACTGTTAACCTTTCAGTACATTGTTCATTCTTCTGCTTGCACCTACCTCATTGTATCTCTGCATCACCCTAAGGTAGACTGGCAGATAATGCCTTTGGCATTAAGTCCGCCTTTGTACAACTGTGCATAAAGTTTAAAAATAAATAAATAAATTACTTAGTACTTAGCTGATGTTCATACAGTGGTCATGGAGTATCATGACTCACCCTAATTTTACTTGGGACACGTATCTACGACCTAAAAGGGGCCCTGCTGCGCGTGGATTGTATTCTCAAATTCAAGAAACATACAGGGTGGAAGATTGTCAAGCCCCCTGGAGTACTTCCCGCTCGAAATACTGGAGTTAGCGAATTTCATTCAAAGGAAACATTCCTTTATTTTATTACCGGGTGTGTCTAGCGGGTTTTTTAAACTCATTGAATGCAGTTCTGTCTCTTTTTAAAAATAAAGGAATGTTTCCTTTGAGTGAAATTCGCTAACTCCAGTATTTCGAGTACTTCCTTTTCAGGGGGCATGAAAATCTTCCACGCTGTATGTTTAATGAATATGAGCACGTCCACCCCAGTAGCACAGCACCCCGTGCTACACTCAAAAGACACCCAAGAAACGTGTGCTTCGCGTATAGAGAGCACATTTTGAGCACATTTAAGGTCCAAAATATACGTCTCGAGCAATAGTGCTTCAAAATTGCATAGTTGTGCTATTATTATTAAAAGATATTTAAAAAAGACCACACACTTTGAGCTATTTTCGCTATTTCTCGTAGTTTTGAAATTGGGAAAAATACACCTCGTATTAAACCATAACCGTCAAATTTAGGTCGTTGAATAGAGATGTTTTTTTTAGTTGCAGAATTATAATCAAAGATGATAACCATAGCGTTGATATGTATCATCTGCGCCACTTACCTGCTTTGGAAACAATACCACACCAGGTTGGACGAGCCCCCGGTGCTGCCTGGGCCTTGGCCCTTTGTGGGGCATATACTGCCATTTGTTAAGCCCAACAGCGGTGAGTACATTAGTGTTCTTTAACTTGTTTCCTTCTTCCTACAGTCCGGAACAGCCGGGCGTTTGAGGCTATAGATTGCTCGTATCGCGCGTTTCTGTAAACGCTTTGAAAGTAGCTAAAATAAACTAATCGTGCCGTTTCCTCATCAGTTAGTGACCTTATTTTTCTATCCGCATAGGCAGCTGAGCTGAGTCTTCCTGCCAAGGCCGTGATATTTTATTGTATAACTAGCTTTTGCCCGCGGCTCCGCCCGCGTGGATGTCGGTTCCCGTCAATTATTCGAGTTTTTCTCACCTTTTAAACCTTCCCTAGACCTCCACAAATATTTCAAGACCAAGATAAGATAAATCCGTTCAGCCGTTCTCGAGTTTTAGCGAGACTAACGAACAGCAATTGATTTTTATATATATATACTAGATTTAGCCCACGGTTCCCGCGTGACTGTCAGTTATCGCGACTAAACATAGCGTATGTGTTAATCTTGGGTCAGCTAACCCCATACCAAATTTTATTAAAATAGCTCCAGCCGTTTAAATCCATCCATGCATACAAACTTTCGCGTTTATAACATTAGTAGGAAAACTGTTTGTAAATAATTCAAAAAACAAATGCCCACAGATTTTCCGAAGATTGGTTCGGTTTGGTAAGCGCCATTTTAATGGACTCTACAGAATAAATGATTTAATTTTTTTACTTTGACTTTTGGCTATAGCAAAGTTTGTTTCAGTAACTGTTTCAATGTTTTATTATTTCAGATGTATGGGACGCCTTCCGCCAGTGGGCTAAGCGGGCCCATTCCGCGGGTGGAGTGAGATTTGTGCATATGGGTCCGAAGAGAGCATATGGTAAACAATTCTTTCATCATTCTTTAACTACAACTTGTACTTACTTGTTTTCAATATTTCACCTTATAGCATATTCCGGAAATGACGGCGTGGCTGTAAACCGCATTCTGTTATTTTCACGCAGGGCAGAATATCATTAGGTAATTTCCCCTTTCCATAGTTATATCGCACACAAATATAACCACACAAGTAGCGCCGCCCGCCAGAAAGACATTCTTATGCAGCGTCCTACGTCAGCGATTGTGAAGCGAACATGAAGCAGCTTGACGCGGCGCGGAAACAATAGCGATATGTATTGTATGCGCTGGGGGCCTAGACAATGTTACATTCTATTATCTACTTCGTCAGTCGAAAGTTGACAAATGTATGGAAGTGACATTGGCTTTCGACCTGTCACGTGATCCGCAGTTATCGAACACAAATTTGCTAGACAATGTTTTAATCACACGATTCCATGATTCGAAACATCATTCGATCGTCGTTATCTATACTTTTTGGTTGCTACTTCAATTAAAATGCGTAGCCAAGTCACACATTTTGACTGGTCCTATCGCTCGTTTTCGAATTTCTTGATGGCTACCGCAGCGAAAGCCCGACCCCTGTCGCAAGCGCTATATAATGTCGATGTGTGTCATATGTGTAGCAAGTAGGTAAGTGTGAGTGCCGAAATACGAGACCGTCACTACCCGACTGCCGAAAGTAGGAGGGTAATGTTTTTTTATTCAGTTATTTTGAGTATTGAAATTCTAATAATTATTAACTTTATAATTACATTGAAAACGCATATGTTGCGCTTACTATGGGCAGCGCATAATGAAAATGTTTGGCAGAGACGCCAAAGACGATATATTTCCCGGCGGGACTTGGAAAAAGTTGATGAGATGCCGGAAACATTATTTGTAGAGCATTTTCGACTAACGTTTATAGACCTTTGTACAGAGTTAAGAGTTTTTAGTGCATTAAGGGGATCTCGGGAGAAACCTTGTAAATAAAGGTAAGACAGTGACGAATTGTACAATATCACTTGTTAAGTTTTATTGTTTTGCTTTAACTTAATTATCTTATTTCAGGTGCTATGTGCCCTTAGTTTTTTTTGCCACCGGCTCGTACCAAAGGATCGTGGGTGTTACGTAGCACATGACGCAAAGAACTACGAGTCGGTGCATTAAACAAGTGGTTGAGGCTCTTAATCAAAACTCCATCATGGGGAAAATGTATAGTTTTCCTTCTTATTCAAGTTTATATTGTCCTGCAAATGAATTATATTTCTTTAATTTACAGATTTGCAACCACAAATTTGAAATCCTTATTGTTAACTCTAAGTTTGGCGGAGCCACCCATGATTCCTATAGGTATATATGGCCCACAAGCAAGGTCGAGCCATACATGAGGAGTCTGTGTGAGTGGAGAATGTGTCTGGTTACTGGGTAAGACAAGACATTAAATTTGTTTTTAAACTTGTTAGGCTCAATACTATTACCCTATTTGTACTTACAAGGATATATTCATACTAATATTATTAATGCGAAAGCCAGTACAATATTTATCCTAAGCTAAGTGGTTGTGTGACTCCGGGTATCCACAGCGGCCATAGCTGATGATCTCGACATTAGATGCTGCAACCGGGTCTTAAGCAGCCATGTACCTATACATCGAGCCATGTGCAGGCTCGTAACATCATAGAGCGATCCTTTGGCTTGGCTGACGTTGGAGATGCCTATTGAAACACAGAGTACTGCATTATCATCCCGAACAGTCTATAGCAGGATAACGCTTGCATGCTGTGTATTGCACAACATTGCTATTAAGGCTGCATTACCAGCCATAAGCGATATCCAAGCTGTGGCTGTGAATGATAATAATGCAGATTATTACTCAGAACCTGCACCCTCCGATGGAAGCCAGAATGAGCTAATTCAAGGAAGAGCAATGCTCGATCATTTGATTAGCAGGCTTTAATTCAAGTAAATAATATAATGTTATGTTATCCATTTCATTTGCATACTCGTTTAGCAATGTTATACTATGTTGCGAAATAAAAAAACATGAAAGGTATGATGGTATCTGAAAGAATAAAAAGATAGATAAAAATACTACAAAATAATATTATGTAAAGTATGTATTGTTAAATTCCTATTATAGAAACTATTTGATTTATATTCATCTTTTAACCTCCTCCGCCGGAGTCGGGAGGAGAGGTTATGTCGGACTCGAACCAACTAAAACTGCACGCCGTCTGTGGGTCGCAGTGCTAGGCCGGAGGTGAGGTCCACCCCGTGTTATCTTCAAAATACATCTAAGAAACCTTTCATGTCCAAGATATATGATTCGACCTATACCTACTTAAAAAAAAATTGCTGGCAGACAATGATAGTGCACATTTTTTTATTATTGTTTGCATACCATACAATCACGCATACATCACTGGAGGGTTAGGCAGAGGTGACTTAACACCCATATTTCACCATTTCAAAGTAGGTATTTGGTTCCACGTAATAGTGTCTGAGCCTAAGCATTTGTTGACTTGAGCCCTGCATTTGAGGCTGAGTCTGGGCCGTATATATCGGGCTGATGTTAAACAGCCCTAACCCTAAATCGCCTTGTAATATATAATATCACCACATGGGAAGAGATGGGGTGACCCAAATGACCAAGTGACATTATATAATAGTTTCATATTTCATCTGCGGTAGCCTAGTGGTATGGGTAATGGACTGCTGAGACGAGGTCTCGGGTTCGATCCCAGGTTTACCATGGCATACACCAATGACTTTTTGATGCTTTTCGAAGTTGTGTGTATTTATCGCAGGTTTATAAGGAATACAGGCGTGAGTTTATGTTATGTTATGTTCTGTCCATATTTCAAATATTTTAGTTTGACTGAAAAAATCACTTCACGGTAGAATCTTCTATCATCATAATCATTATTACACCGTGCAAATAATTAGTATGTAAATTATAAATGGAAAATAATAAAACAACTCACATTAAATCCCTGTTCCTGGATGTCGGGGTGGCCCGCTACGGCTAGCGTGCCCATTAGTGCCAGCACCCTCGTCTCGAGTCTTGTTAGAGTATTACTGCTGTGAGGCCCACCACCAGTGCCACCAGCATGCTGACGTATGGTCAAAGCTTTTTTATTGTCTTCGACTTCCAGTCACACCTTAAAATGATAAATATATGGAACTGTACAATATTATACTGAAAATTTTAAATAACATTGTGATTATTCTTAGAAGCATTCATAAACAAGCCTACATTATAAGTTAATACATAATAGGATACATCAAAACAAGTTGTATGTGGCCTAGTTTCAGTATGGTACATACCTTTTTCCACTTTGTGGCGGCTTATTAACATCACTACCAACCGAATTCCAGGTGGTTGCCAAGTCTTGCCATAGCTGGTCTACCTTTAGATGCCCTTTATTTCAAGTAATATTGTATATTTCTCTGGTTACTGCACCTTTCCATAAACTCCAATAGAATTTCTGAAAATGAAGGAAAGATTAAATTCTTCCTATGGGATATGTTTATTTAGGTATAACACATATTCACAAACTTTCATATTTGTAATATTAATAGAATAACACTTACTTAATCTCACTTCCAAAGCTCTATAACTAATTTTAAAAAACTTTAAATTTATAGATTTTGAGCCTCCCGCTTCGAAATAAGACTTGACATTTGTCACTCTTGACAGTGATGATCGACAGACCGTAGGAATCGTCCACATAAAAACGAAAGATCATAGACAAAGTCGACCCTACGAATCGCTTAAAAGAACACGAAATATGATTAACATTGTCTACCAATTGAGGTTCGTTATCGTCAGAGCGGTAGCGAATGTCGTAGTGGAATCGTCCCGGAACGATGGCATGTTGTCTAGGCCCCCCTGGTCGCCCTGCGGCGCGACGCGCCTTGAAACGAACATGATCAGTTTGTTTGATATTTTCGAGCAAATTGACGCGTGGCGCGGCGGTTGCCGGGGTGTCATTTTATTTTAAACTAGCTGTGCCCACGACTTCGTCCGCGTGGAATGTACTTAATAAAAAAAATCAGTTTATTTTTTTTGTTTTTGGCATTTTTTTTTTTAGCCTAAGTTACTCCTTATTACATAAGCTATCTGCCAGTGAAAGTCCCGTCCAAATCGGTCCAGCCGTTCCAGAGATTAGCCAAAACAAACAGACAGACAGACAGACAGACAGACAGACAAAAAATTTAAAAATATATATTTTGGTATGTGTACCGTATATACATTCATATGCATGTAGTAGAAAGCGGTTATTTTAATATTACAAACAGACACTCCCATTTTATTTATTTGTATGTATAGATAATGTCAATACTCGCGCGAATGCAGGACAAGGCCGCTGAATTGTATTAGATTCGCGTGAAATCGTATCGAATAGCTGTTCGCTTAGCATCGCCTACGTAGGACGCCACCTAATGTGATTTCCTTGTGAATGATTTTGAATCGAACGCGTAGCGGGACGCTGGGGCGCGAAAACAATAAACAATATCAATACATATTGAATAGGCTGCTTCAATAAGTATCGACTGATTAGTGATAATGCAGATTGCATAATATATTTACGCAGATTGCCCTCAGAACGTGACAGTGGCGAAGGGTGGTTTTTTAAAAGGGAAGCCGAAGCAAGAAAAAAACTTACCATGGCTGATTGTAATGTGTAGGTACTCCTTTCAAAAGCTGTGACTGGCTGGGTCGATGCTTAGGTCCAAATGGTTGAGGAAAATTCAACCCACATTTACTACTTGTAAGCACTGATGATTATTATAACAGTGTCTTTCAAGTATAATGAAAGTGGCTTTGGAAAAAACCTTTTTGCAAATGAGATATATGATATGATGCATGAATTTTTTTTTTTTTTATACAGGACACGTCAATTTGACTTCACCTCGCCTGATGTTAAGCTAAAGGCAAAGTCTCGGAAAGAGGGTCACCATCATAAACATTTACCATGTTAACAGTGGTGGCACTCAGCTTGACGGCCTCATTAGATGCCTTTTCACGCCCCGCTTAAAGGACCCGGGACTGTAGGAAGAAGGAAACACGTGAGCTGGCAGGGAATTCCAGGTCTTAGTGGTGCGGCATAGGAATGAATCACTGAAACGCTTGGTTCTAGCAGGTATACTCTGCACCGTAAATGGATGACATCTTAGCCCTGCACGTGTCGTCCTGTGAAGGAAAGGGGAGGGTGGGACTAATTGGAAGAGCTCGTCAGAACATTCACCATGGTAAAGACGGTAGAAAACTGCCAAAGACGCAACATCTCTACGCATCTGCAAAGGCTCGAGGGTGTTCGTGACCTCAGGATCCCCAATAATGCGGACCGCACGTCGCTGCAACCTGTCGAGAGCATCTAATAAGTACTTTGCGGAGCCGTCCCAGAGATGTGAGCAGTATTCCACGCAGGAACGAATTTGGGTCTTGTATAGAAGACACCGCTGCTCCGGCGTGAAAAAACGTCACAAATATGATGTGATGTCTACTAATTAAATATTATTTACTTGCTAAACTACACTACTTCATCTACTTATACTCTAAAGCTATACGTCTATTCTTTCTTACGAAATGAGCTAGGACACTATCATAAAAACCGGGTTCGTTCTTAGTCTTAAGCAAAAAATGTTTTTCTATGGGGATTATAGCTAAATCAGACAATCGCTCCTCCTTTTGAGTTTCTGATATACGTATGAATACGTTTTAAAGCCGAAAACGATCTCTCTGCGGATGCTACTGTAACAGGAAGAGTAAAAAAAAAATTACATAATGTGGAAATTTGTGGAAAAGTGTCTACTAAAACTGAATTCTGAAAGTGAAGGAACAGTTCATAAACGTCTAATTTATTTAAAGATAAAGTGGTGTATAATACTTTTAGTTCGTTTTTTAAAGCAATAAACTCAAATATTCGTGAAAATTTTTTCGATTCTAGTTGTATCGAACTCATGTAAAGCTATACAAATACGGATATGTTTCTCAGTTTGAACATGTTTTTTTTGATGAATTCGATAAATTGTTTATGTCGCTAAATATCCTAAATGACTCCACATACTCTTAGAATCTGAGCATAACAAGCAAGGAGAACAATACATTCTATTTAATTTACAACTGCCTGTAAGCCACTTATATTTATCGTAATGAGATATATTAAAATGTTTCGTAAATCTATCGCGCCGTTTATATTACAAGCAACTACTTACCAAAATATTACGTACTACGACAATATAATGTCAATCAATGCACAACAGTCAGTACACTATACAAACACAAATTATACTTAGTAATAACTACTTTACACAAAAAAGCGAATTCTAACTACTTGCAGTACTTTAAAACATAAATCATTATTGATGAAATCAAAAATGAATGTCAAAATTGTGGTGAGCAATTGAATTTGAATACATCGCTCATTCGCCTCAACTTCAGTGTATGTAAACAAAACAAACTTCACATTAGTGCTCTCTCGCTCTCGCAAATTCTTATCGTATATTCCCTCTTTGTCATAACTCATTGAACAGCGGCTTATGTCGCTACATATTTCTACGAACACTACTAAGAAAAATTGCGCATGTGTGCGTGCGACTGCGTATTAAAGAAGAGTTGAGGATTCCGATTGGCGGCGGGCTTACAATCGCGCGCGTTCAGACAGAATCATACAAGAGGTTTCCTTCCTTAATTGAGAACTAGATGGCGTTATGAGAAATATGTGTAATAATTATGTAATGTATGTAAATAATTATTATAATTGCGATTAACGTAACAGAATACTTTCTGTTTTATATTTTTGTGTATTGAAAAGATATGGTTTCATTGATTTATAATTTATAAATAGACAATGCTTAGGGGTTTTTGCAAAGGTAAGCCGGTAGGAATCAGGTTATATGGACACTTCGCCACTGCACTGCACTGATATCAAAGCAACTGATCACGTTCAACGTGATCAGTTGCTTTGATATCTTCGCGCGAATATGACGCGGCGGTGGTTGCCAAAGTATCATTTTATTATAAACAAAGTCAATCTTCGCGCGCATTGCATTCGCGTCTTTGAATTCGCTATAGCCTCATTCTTGGAGGAAGACTTAGAGCTGCCTGTATTTGTCCTGGGTACTACAACTACTACTACTGCCAGTGGGGACGCCGTTGACCAGATGGGTATCAGTCTTTTTGTGTAGGCCATTTCACTCACTATCCCAATCACGACTGATCGACTTATCGTTTCTCTAAATATGGCCAAAATATGCTGCTTTTCTTCTTTTAAATTGTAGTTACTACTTCCATCCTTTTACCCATCATTTCTAAAACCTTTACATTGGATACTTTATCTGTCCATTTAATTTTGAGCATTCATCTGTAGATCCACATTTCAAAAGCATCGAGTTTTTTTATTAAGTTTTGTTTTAGGGTCCACCTTTCAGAGCCGTATATTAGTATAGGAAGAATGTAACATTTCGCCATCCTCCACCTTAGTTTTAGATTGATTTTCCTGTTAGATAACAGTTTCTGCATTTTCTGGAAGGTGTTCCTGGCTAACTTGATCCTTATACGAATCTCTTTCTCAGATTCCCAATCTTCATTTAAGCAACAACCCAAATACTTACTTGTTACTTTTTACTCTTTCTATGACTTTGCCATTCAAAAGTATTGGTGATGTGACAGTTGGATTTTTACTGAAGATCATGTGTTTTGTTTTATAAATGTTAATTTTTAAGCCATAGTCTGCTAAATCATCATTTAGCTTCTGTAGCATAATTTGAAGGAAGGAATAAGACGGTATCGTTGGTGTAGCGAATATTTTGTATTAGTTTACCATTTAGGCGTGATAAATATAATAATAGGGTGTGATAAATTTTTATTTTAGCTTTTTGGTTCCAATACAAGTTTTCTATAAATTTAATATCATTTTTGTCTAAACCAATCGATTTTAATATTGTTATTAATTTATCATGTTTAACGTTGTCAAATGCTTTTTCGAAATCAATAAAGCATAAATGGACATCCATGCGAGAGAAGCGTTGAACGTTCTTTACCTCTCTTTTTCTCACAACCGCACGGTACGCGGTTATGCGCACGTGCACTCCACCGCGCAATCCTGGAACGACCCGCCCGCGCCCCTAAGAACGAGCGATGTCTCGAACCACATTCGTATGCTCTCTCACATATGAATGCAGTTTTCCCTCGCGAAAGAATTTACGTGAAGCTAATGTTTGTAGCTTGTCTGTTACGAATGCGGAATTGTGGATAAATATACCTAATGGCTTTAAGATTTCGTTCAGAAAATTCCTTAATTTTGTCATATTTCAAATAATATAAGTGCATTAATTGCAGTCGTAACAGATCCCAACGACATATTAACAGTGGCTAACGCGTGTCTAGAAAAGGATGGATATTACGATATCGTAAAACCTTTGGCACCCGGAGGTTTATTAACCGCAGAAGGTAAATTTATTGTTGTATTTATTTTTAACACCAACTCCTGATCTCTTGAATTCACAGCTTCAAGGCGTTACAAACCTGAATATTCATTATAGAATTTCAACTTGATACCTCCGCGCATTCCTCAGGAATAGGTTTTGACAGACAGACAGACAGACGGACAATGAAGTGATCCTAAAGATGTAAAAAATCCACTTAAATTATAATAGGGAAATGATGCGTACTTCTCAAGTGGGCAGGTAAATTTATTAGGAATAGATACTTATGATGTCAGTTGCATGTCCTTACGGCAATGTCACCTTTTCATTTTTCTAAACAAAATTTCACATCAAATGTTAAAATTCATGGTCTTCCCTTTATTTCTGATACTAATTTATTTAGCGAAAAATTAAATTAATTTATTTACGATGATGCCTTACGATCGGTATCATAAAATTACAGACCGATTTATTTTTCGCGTGAACCGGGTTCGATTCCCGGTTCCACGAGGCAATTATTAAAAATGTAGGAATGCAGTTCAAATAGTTTTTAAAATTAAAATAAAGTCTTCTTTCAGTAAAATGTCCCATTTACACTAATTAACGCCCTGTCTTATATTGACTTTTTAAGTGAAAACTTCTTCATTTATTATTTTTATATTTAAAATAAGCTTGTTAACCTCACTTTGCCCTTTTTTCTGTTTCACAGACCTTCTAATATGACCATTATGTGTTTCTAATAAATATTTTCTTATTATTTTATTAGTATCGACTTGGAAAAAACATCGCAAGCTGCTTATGCCGGCATTTAGCCAGGTCACACTGGACTCGTTTATGGGAATTTTCAACAGCCAAGCCAGGAAAATGGTCAACGACCTGAGTAAGAAGGCTGGTAAAGGCTTCTTTGACCACGGGGCATACACTAGGAGTAATGCCTTAGAGACCACTTTTTGTAAGTTTCTTTATAAATCATTTGCAATGGGTTTGACTTCTTAGAATAAGAATAGACTTTTTGATTACTCAGATTTTTGTAGCTTTAATAAATTATAGCAATACGAGATCCAGCTCCAGATTGGTATACTCATCTAATATTCATCTAATATTCAGTTTTTACGCATTTTATTATCATTGCAATATGTATCTACCAGACGGCCTATCCAAATTTTGCTGCATGTATTTTTTAATAAATTATTGTTAATTAATTTTTGATACAGCATTGCGTTCACCTATTTTTGAATAAAATATCGTCCACGTCACGGCAACATAATATAAAGTCTCTAAAAGCTCATGGCTGCCATTGCGCACTTGGCCGCACCTTTGGGCAGCCAGGGGTAAACCGGTACCATGAACGCATAAAGTTTAAAACACCATAAAGAACGAACTCTCAAAAGTCGTCATAAATCCGATGCCAGGACTTTTTTTTTATTCAAAATCGAACGTCACAACTACGGGTTTTAACGATTTTTAGCCAAACGGTATGTTGTAATTGAGGCAAAATTAAAGATCATGTAATTATCTATATTTAATAAATATTTAATATTTTTTCTAAAGAGCAACCGTTCCAGAGATATAACAATTGGTAAAAAATTAACGAATTGTACCGGCAAGGGTTAAATGATAATTTTGATAGCAGCCGCTGATTGGACATTACTCGCAGATTCTTATGAGAAACACTATAAAATACCGGAGGATGTTTGTGCCTCGTCATCCAGACCCGATATATTCCTATTTTCAAAACAGCAAAAGCGTGCAGTACTAGTAAAACTCACAGTACCGTGGGAAACTAACATACCTAAAGACCACGTTATAAAAATAAACAAATACTTTGACCTGACCAACGAGTTAACCAAAAATGGCTATGTGGTTAAACTCTACGCCGTGGAAGTAGGAGAAAGGGGAATTCCAGCTAAATCCCTGTATAACTTATTTAAAGACCTCGGATTGCCAAGAGCTTCAGTAAGCTCTTTACTCAAACGAATATCTAAAACGGCGTTGATAGGATCTTACCAAATTTGGATAGGTAGAGGGGGAACACGACTGACGGTGGAGGTGAGCGCTGATGCATCACAAGGTGGCCACCCTAAACCTACACCTGGGTCGCAAGTCCCAGGCGCCGTCACAGTGTTCCTCTCTGTACCACGCCATGGACCCGGCGACCGCACGGGGAATCCATGGAATGCTAAGAACCGGATCTCCTCGATATCAAGTTGAAATTCATACTAAATACTTAGGTATGCAAAGTCTTGATGCTGTGAAAAAATCAAACTTCTACGTCAATGCAATAGGAAGATGCAGATATCTAGAATTTTTTTATTTAAGGTCAAATGTCAGGATGTATAGCTCGTGCGAGTTAACATGGCACCTGGCTTTCTAAACCACCCTCTTCCCGCTTCTCCGCGCCATGCCCCGCTCTCGTCCTGCAGTAGCGTCCGCATCACAGTGACTGTTGTAAATATTAATTACGCAGTTTTTAATATCGGATTTTTGTTAAGTTATTGATTTATCTTATTGAGGTTTAGTTAAAATACTTTATAGTGTGTTATAAAGTAAATATTTTCTGTATTCTGCATTAATAATAATAGTATGGATTTCTTGGATATTTTGAATTGAATTGATTGAATTATTAAAAATTCATTTTTTATTTTATTTTCATCCAGATTCGTTCTACCGTTGTGTGGCTTGATTGGTACCTAACAGACCCTGAGGAGGGCCAGACCGTAAGGGATGGCCCTGGGTCAGCCGGGGTGCGAGGGATATGTCTATGACAACCTCACCTCCGGCCTAGCACCAAGACCCACAGTCGGCGTGCGGTTTTAGTCGGTTCGAGTCCGACATAACCTCCCCTTCCGGCTCCGGCAGGGGGGGGATCCGAGGGGATTTCCGCACGAAAAAAAAAAAAAAAAAAGTACCTAACAGACATGTATCCACGCTTTCAATAAATTTCGTAATATATAATCTTAGTACAATGGCGGTTATCATCACCATAGTAAATACTAAACTAATCCATATCCATATCTGAACAGTCGGCCATACGGTTGTTATTACTTTGCAGCCGCTTGAGTTTATAGTTACGTACTATTATATTATAGCAATAGGGTGTAGTGGGGGTAATAGCGCCTATTTCTGCCAGCCGATTTCTATTATGGAGGTGGCAGAGAAGTGTTAATTTCGTTGTTAGCCCATGAACTCTCACCAGTGGCTCCAAGCAGTTGTGATGCGCGCAGCGGCCACACCCCGGTAAACCGCGTCGGCTCGCGGGCTACACCTGGGAGAAGAGGGAAGACGAGTGTGTGCGCCTGCGTCTGCGCGAACGCTTGCGCACCTCAAAATATCCTGCGCACTTGACCGCTTCCGTATCTTGGACTCCGAATACGTTGAAGTCCCATGGCGATAGGATGAGGTAGAGAGGTCTAGTTTGATGCAAGCTAGTCTTTGTCTGATTCCTGCACATGGGCGGTCCTGGGGGTGTGAGTACACGCCGTGGTCGCTTCCGCACGGCAAATTAGGAACGACAGTGCGGATTCGGCAGCACCCGGGATGACAGAGCAGCCCTATTTAGGGAGGCACTGCTCTCCTTGCTCAGCCGGGGAGGGGGCTAGAAAAGGTGCCCTAAAAAAATGCTCGTTCCTACTCGGAAGGTGATAGTAACCGCGGCTGTCACTGCATCATATTAAAACGTGGTCGAAGGAACAAAAAGCATACCATGAAAACACCTATCATGACATTCGGCGTGTGGAACGTGAGAACGCTTATTGATCGCGATGGCAACGCCTGCCCTGAACGCAAAACTGCCATAGTAGCTCGGGACCTTCATCGCTATAACGTGGATGTGGCTGCTCTTAGCGAAACTCATCTTGCCGATGAAGGAGAGCTGGTTGAAGAAGGCGGTGGCTATACTTTCTTTTGGAAAGGTACCGCAGCCTCCGAACCGCGACGTTCAGGCGTAGGGTTTGCCATCAAGAATCACATAGCTAAGCGACTTGAGGAGCACCCTGTGCATACTTCAGACCGCTTTACCACACTGCGCCTTCACCTGGACAAAGACAATTACCTCAATGTCATCAGTGTCTATGCCCCTACGCTAGACAAGGCTGATGACATCAAGGATAAATTCTACGAGGAACTATCTCGACGCCTTGACAGCATAAACGCCAGAGAGCAGATTATATTGCTAGGCGATTTCAATGCCAGAGTTGGACGCGACTATGAGGCTTGGCCTGGAGTCCTGGGTAGACACGGAGTCGGCAACATGAACAGCAATGGTCAGTTGCTACTCAGTCTCTGTGCTCAATATGAGCTTGCAATATCAAACACTATGTTCAGACTTGCCGCTAAGCACAAGACAACGTGGATGCACCCTCGATCCAAACACTGGCATTTGATTGATTATGCTATTGTCAGGCAGAGAGATACTGGTCAAGTCCAAGTCACTCGCGTCATGCGTGGTGCTCACTGTTGGACTGATCACCAACTTGTTGTCACAAAGCTACGGCTCCGCCTCCGTCGACCTCGTAGATCGACATTTACAAAGCCTGCGTCTCTCAACGTGGATAGGCTTAAGAATCTCGAGGTGAGGGAGAAATACGCTGAAGCTGTGACTGAAAAGCTGTTGCCAGCTAATGAGACAGGTGATGTTGGGGTGGTCTGGGGAACTTTCTCTTCTCATCTTATGGAAGCAGCCTCAGCTACTTTAGGTATAAAAAGCCGTCGTAGTGAGGACTGGTTTGATGAGAATGACGGGATTCTTAGGACAGCACTCAACAAACATCGAGACCTCTTGCGACAGCATAGTAGGCAAGGAAGAAGCGTTGCGGTAGTGAAAGCGAGTGACCTTGAATTGCGGAAGCTGTCTCGTCAAGTCAAAGACAAATGGTGGCAAGACAAAGCTCTCCACATGCAGTGGCTCGCTGATACTAACCGAATCGGGGAGTTTTACTCCGAGGTACGTAGGCTGACTGGTACATCCTACCGGGCGAAGGTGCCGTTGAAGTCGTTAGACGGCATGCACCTTTTGACAAACAAGGAGGATGTACTAAATCGTTGGGCCCAACACTTTGACAGCTTGCTCAACGTAGATCGCTCAGCTGATTTACAAAGTGTGAGTCTAATACCTCAACTCTCTCTTTCCATTGAGCTGGATGAGCCCCTGTCATGTGATGAGGTTGTCTCTGCCATCAGGCAGCAACAGAACAAGCGAGCGGTTGGTATTGACCTTATACCGGGAGAGCTATTAAAATACGGCGGCGGGGAGTTGTACATGTTGGTTTGGAAACTATTTGCGCGTATGTGGGAGGAAGAGCGAGTCCCGGATGACTTTAAAGTTTCTCGCATTTGTACCCTCTACAAAAACAAGGGTGACCGTTCCGATTGCAACTCTTACCGTGGTATTTCGCTTTTGTCAGCCCCTGGAAAGGCCTTTGCCAGAGTCCTTTTAAACCGCTTAAAGGCTCTGTCTGAAAAGATACTGCCAGAAACTCAGTTTAGCTTCCGACCTGAACGAGGCACCTGTGAAGCAATCTTTTCTGTGCGTCAACTGCAAGAAAAAAGCAGAGAACAGGGACGTCCGCTATATTTCTGCTTTGTTGACCTGTAGGCCTACTGTGAGTTTTTACACGAGAGTCGTATACGTACACGAGAGTCGTTTTGGGACCACGTGACTACGTTTACGGTAGACGGGCTGTCATGAGCATTGTAAACCGTAGTGGCCCTCGTGTAAACGGAACTAGCTGCGGCATACGTAGAATACTTGACAGTTTGGTGTTTATTTTGAATTTAGCTGAATTTTGAGTGGTGGAGTATCGTTACCGTAATATGACGGCTGTCATAATTAGCTGTTGGGTGTATGGATGGAACTATATAATTCGTGTTTAAATTATTTATCCATGTTTTGTTCAAAGTAATTAGGTATTGCTGATAAGTGACGATATTACACTGGATGAACTGTGTAAATTGGTGTAAATAATGATATGGTGTGGCAGTATTAACTTACTGTGATTATGATAGGTGTTTACTGTCAGATGGAGATCTGCCCTATTCCTCATTCCCCTTCATAACCACGGGTAGACATAATAATACGATGTTATAATCCCCAAGATGACACTGCGTTACTTACTCAGCAGGTGTACCGGCTAGCAAATAAAGTTTGCAATTAGGTAGGTGTATGGAACTTGGTGACTAATTTTGAATAACAAATTGGCAAAATGGTATTTAATGGAAATTCCTCGAAATAAAATAAAGTAGACATATTATTTCTTGTTATTTATTGAGTACACTCTATATATAATAAAAAACTGGCTATGAAATATATTATGATAATGCATCAGTATTGGCATCGATTTTTATTCATATGGCTTTTCCTTTTATTAATTACTCCAACTGTAAAGAATAGAATTTATAATATTATTATTTACATTTGTTACCTTTATACCTATTCAGTTAAGCGTAGGATTGATTGCTAATATTTGATTTGATACTAACGAGGTGTGAGAACACTTCTTCACTTTAAATTTAGGTAGGTATGTATCCACAAATTAACCCAGACATAATTATTCATGAGCCCCACTAAGGTCTTCGGGCCGAAACTCTGGTGCAGGCTTTGTCATTAACACAAAAGCCTAAACATATGAAGGGATTATGATGATGATGCTGAAAAATACATTAAAGCTAGGACTAGATATTATTTTACATATCTAATATTATATTTGTCAGTCTTCGCTTAAATAATGCGAGATTAACATATGATAGGTTTATTTAGTAGGTACGTATTATACATGTTGCACACTTTTTCCAGAGTCTTCGACATAATCAAATTTCTAAAATTCTAGGCTTATTTAATAAATAAGGTACTCTTTAGTTGACATCTCATGTCAAACATAAGTAACAATCAGTAAAACATTACATTTGTAAATCCACCAAAATAGGTTGTATAGCTATTTTACAAAACAAACTACAAGACATACCTATAAATACACTACGTTCTGCAAGGGACGGAAACTTGGAAAGTATAATACTTACGATGGAGATATTGAAAAAAGATTGACTGCGGGAAATCGCGGGAATGGTGTACCATTATTAACATGGTACATGTTTATGACGGTGACCCTCTTTCCGAGACCTTGCCTTTACCTTACCATCAGGCGAGGTGAAATCAAATTGACGTTTATATTACGGTTATATTATATTTATAAAAAGAGGTTCATTCCTTTATGAGTGATCAGTCAGTGCCGAAGAAGGCACAACTGTCACAGTTCTCCGGCACTGGCATACCAGCCTCCATCTTAATGTATGGGAGTGAAAGTTGGGCATGAGAAAAGAAGCATGAAAGTAAAGCGAATGATGCAGTGGAGATGTGGCCGTTGCGTAGAATATCTGGGATAAGGCTGGGTGTTAGAAAGAGGAATACTGAGATTAGAGATAGGTGTGGCCTGAAAGAGAATGTTGTGATGAGGATTGAAACGGGTAGATATGCTAAGGTGGTTTGGGCTCGTTGAAAGAAAGAGCACGAAGCGAATGACACACCAGATATGTTAGGCACAGGTGAATGGGCAGTCCAGCCAGAGTCGAGTACATACATTGGTGAAATTAATAGAATTTCGAAAAAAGGTAGGTCAGAATTATTCGAAACCGGCGGCAGATTTGCATGAAAGGATTAATGAGTCAAATTGCGGGTTATTGTCTCTGTCTACCCCGGAGGGAAATAGTCGTGTGCGTATGTATGTAAACAAATTTAATCGTCAAGGTACCGAAATACCAATGCAATTAGAGATATTTATGCATACAAATATATGCGCTTAGCGGGAATTTAAGCCTCGTCTACAACAACATCTAAATATTTCAAATGTTTAGTTATCACGGATAAGTTACAGCATAATGCGTCGGCAGCTGCTGTGTGGCAGCGCCACCCTCAATTGTCATGACTTTCTTGGCGGACTAAAATCACTATTTTCATTCTGCTATGAAACCGCAGTCCGGCCTCCTTTCAAATATGTGAAGTGACAATCAAAGGCGGTGACAGCCAAACGAGACCCGTCTTGGCATTCTATTGGTCAAGCCATAATTACCATAAACCAAAACACTCTTACGGTAACGTATCACTCAAAATTTAAAATTTAAAATATCTGCGGTGACAGACGGTGACAGCCAAACGAGGTACGATACGACTGGCCAAACGAGACCCGTCTTGGCATTCTATTGGTCAAGCCATAATTACCATAAACCAAAACACTCTTACGGTAACGTATCACTCAAAATTCAAAATTTCAAATATCTGCGGTGACAGACGGTGACAGCCAAACGAGACCCGTCTTGGCATTCTATTGGTCAAGCCATAATTACCATAAACCAAAACACTCTTACGGTAACATATCAAAAATTTCAAATAAATGAGGTTTTATTTATTTAGTCACAATTATTTTGGTTCAATACCTATTCAACTAAAACTAACAACTAAAATACCGGTATTCACAAGAATGGAACAGAGGGGTCAAAAAGTATATTATTAGTTCCAGGTACATCCGAAGCTGGCACTTTGGAGCCTTTGCGCTTATCTTGGCTTTTGTAGGCGAGACTGCATGCTTCAGTCCTCAACCCCGAGGGGTCTAACGGCTAGATTTGCTATTTGGTGAATAACTTTGAAAACATAAGAGGCAAATTTTATTTTAAATGGATGTTTATCAAAATAAAATAAACAAAATAATAATTTTATAACTATAATTCAAAGAATTCGCCGTAAAATAGCTATTCAGATTAGAATAATGCATTGGTTGTTCATCAGTAGGTATTGGCATCGATTTTGTTATCATTTAAAATTCATATGGCCTTTCCTTTTAATTGCTCCAACTGTAAGGAATAGGATTAATTATATTAATATTAGGCTTGTTTTCTAAAAAGTTAAAATCAATCATATTATACATACGAAAATAGTATCTACACTAATTGCTTTACCCAATTATACCTATTACAGTTCTGGGACATGGGATAGTTTGTTATTTTTTTCATACTAACGAGGTCTGAGAACAAACTATACCTAGCAATTAATAGGGGCTGAAAAGCAGACCCCGGGCTCCAAACGTCATTTTTACTCAATGTAACTTACATTAGAGTATGTAAGTTAGAATATGTGCTATACTAAAAAAAATATTCTTTTACATACCTGTGAATATATATCCAGTCTTCGCTTGAATAATGCAAGATTCCCCGATAACAGATTTATTTGGCATAGATATTGGGATAGTTTTTGAGTAGCATACTTTTTCCAAATTATTCGATATCTCAATTCAATTCAATTCTTCTAATGACTTCTGCAGGGAATTGCTGAACGAACATCAAAATCAATCATCTACTACAATAATCTGTGAAATCCACTATTGGAGTGACATCTCATGTCAAAAATAAAAAAAACGTCACTTTTACACTCGTCTACATTAGTTTGTAAAATAGGTTGTATAGCAATTTAACGAATTTATTATTACACTTCGAATTTTATTTTCAAAGCTTGATGCTAATAATAGGTACCTACTAATAAAACAATTCAATAATAACGGAAGGGGGGTCAAGCATCGCACCGTCGATGGTAAGATTGTAGGTGCTGCTGTCACCTACAATACCTCTTTACAGACTACAGGGTCGCTCCCGCTGAGGGAATTTGCCATAGGTAGCAGCGTCTCCGCTGCGGTAGAGAGGCGCTGGCCGCCATTTCCACTGTCCAGGGTGCGCCGCGTGGATGTTTTGAATTCCGGACCAAGCACACCTGTATACTTACTCACTTACTTCTCTTTCTCTCTCTCTCTCAGACTCGGGTCTGAATGGCGCAGCGGTAATCACCAACTTTACTCATTTGTATGGTACAAGAAGTGTATTTTACACACTTGTCTAAAATTATACCTCATAATCCTTATCCTTAGTCACGAGTCTATTAAGCCTATGGGTAGTCACTTAGCACAAACACATCTGACGTAAAACATGCCACCACGCAAGGCTTGCCGTCATACAGGCGATAAAGCCGATCATGGGGGAATGGCTAGAGAGGCCACATGGCAGCCTCTCGTATCGACTGGCGCAGATTATCACCGAACACGGGTGCTTCGGACGGTATCTGCGTCGGATCAAAAAGGAGCCAACGTCCGAGTGCCACCATTGCGACGGCGACGCGAGCGGGGACACAGGGCTGCGCACGCTCACCGAGTGTCCGGCATGGGCCCTGGCGGCCCTGGGAGTGAGAGTTCTCAGCCTCACCACCCTGCTCACAGCAATGGTCCGCTGTGCAGACGCGTGGGCGGCCGGCGTCTCCTTCAGGGAGCAGGTAATGGTCATGAAGGAGACGGCGGAACGGGAGAGGCGGCGCAAGCGAGAAAGACTCGCGCGCAGGCAACTCGGGCGTCGAAGGGCACTGATTGACCTCCGTTGCCCATGAGCGCGGGCCTGGGAGTGACGGGTGGAGCCACCTGTCACCCCAGCAAAAGCAGGTCACGACCATTCCGGGGGCGAATCGGGGACACCGTCGTCCCCTCTCCCGAGGAGGGCCAGACCGTAAGGGATGGCCCCAGGTCAGCCGGGGTGCGAGGGATATGTCGAAGACAACCTCACCTCCGGCCTAGCACCACGACCCACGGTCGGCGTGCGGTTTTAGTCGGTACCTCCCCTAACCTCCCCTTCCGGCTCCGGCTGGGGAGGTATCCGAGGGGACTTCCACACGAAAAAAAAATCAAGTTCATCTCGTCCAGCCAACTTATAGTTTTGTGTATAGTTTAGTAATCTATGCAGCCAGCCTTCTTAGTGCGTTTAGTTAAACTTGAGAACTATAAGTACCCCAATAGTATGGTGAGCACTAATTTGATTTTACTCCATTTTTTATATATATCAATTTTGTAACGAAGCTATTGAAATATGTAAAGGAAACACCTTTACATATTTCAATAGCTTCGTTACAAAATTGATCAAATTTTATTTGTATATACCTAGTCTTTGAAATATTTCGTAAGATAAAATGAATACCAGAAATTACATTTTTTCCTAGCATAGAGCAAAATCTAAACGCACACGGAACCAAATACATTCTTTATCATAGTTGTCATATATAGTGTTAATGTTATATGAAAGCAACTCTTAACGAAACCGAATAAAGCCTCTTTTATAGAAATTTTACTACCTGTCTTACTTTGTTTTAATTCTTCAACCATTTATACCGTACAGTATTCTCGGTACGGTGACGTCGAGACCGTAAACTGTAACGTGAAAATGATCTCACGTTAGTGACGGCTGGAAATGTCAAAAATACGGAAACGTAATCACGTGGTTCAAAACGACTCTCGTGTACGTATACGACTCACGTTTGAAAACTCACAGTAGACGTACTGGAGAAGGCATTCGACAGTGTGCCTCGTGAAGCCCTCTGGATCGTGCTAGGGAAGCTAGGATGCACGGAGAAGTTTGTGAGACTTCTTAGACTCCTGCATGACGACATGCAATGTTGCGTCGGTGTCGATGGCGAACAGTCAAATTTCTTCCCCGTTACCTGTGGGGTGAAACAAGGGTGTGTGCTAGCGCCCACACTGTTCGCCATGTACTTTGCAGTAGTAGTCAGGGATGTTTTACAAACTCTTTCTGAGGGAGTCCGCATCCGCTTCCGCACAGATGGCAATCTTTTCAATTTGGCCAGACTTAAGGCGCGCACTAAAGTCTCCCATACAATGATCACAGAAATCATATATGCTGACGACTTATGCTTTGTGGCAGAATCCCCTGATGGCCTGCAACAGCTTATGTCCAATTTTCACCAAGCTTGCTGCAAGTTCGGCCTAAAAATCAGTGTCAAGAAGACGGAGGTGATGTCCCTGGACACACATGGCCACGAGACACTGTCTATACAGCTAGGTCAGGACAAGCTGAAGCAGGTTGACAAGTTTCGCTATCTGGGGAGCACTATAACATCCAAGTGTGACCTTGATGATGAGATCAGCAGCAGAATCTGTGCCGCAGCTGCGGCATTTGGGAAACTGCGTTCCAAGGTCTTCTATTCACATGACCTTAAGCTGGCCTCCAAAATATCAGTTTACATGGCAATTGTGCTGCCAAACCTCTTATATTCCTCCGAGACGTGGTGTGTGTATCGGCGCCACATACGCACTCTGGATCGTTTCCACCTCAAGTGCCTACGCTCCATCATGAAGATCCGATGGTCCGACCGAGTGCGTAACACCGAAGTTTTACGACGAGCAAATGTCAGTGGCATTGAGGCCTACTTAATGCGTCGGCAGCTTCGGTGGTGCGGTCACGTATCACGTATGGCGGAGGAGAGAGTAGCGAAACGCATCTTCTACTCTGAACTGGAGGAGGGCAGGCGGAAACATGGCGGCCAACTCCTCAGGTTTAAGGATGTTCAGAAGCGTCATATGAAAAGATGCAACATTGAGCCGTCTCAATGGGAAGGTTTGGCAGCACAACGTCCAGAATGGCGCAGGGTGGTGCATAGACGAGTAAGCGATTTCGAGGAACAGCGGAAGGCAGACCTCGACGCTAAACGCGATGAGCTGAAAGTTCGCCCACCCACTGCCATTCAGTACCATTATGTGGGTGGTGTTCTCACGTGCCCTCAGTGCACACGAGTGTTCACCGCGAAGATTGGCTATGTTAGCCATCTTCGAGCGCATCAGCGCCGAGCCGACTAGGAGTCGAAGTGGTCGCCATGGCCGAGATCGGTCGGAGGCATCATTATAGCAAACGATATGGTGTTCGGGTTACCTGATATAGGTAGTTAATATAAGTCCTAGGTCAGATCAATGGAGAACGAAATGATCATGATGGCAATCGAGTAACGAGCCTTCCATACGTCAAAATGACTCATTTGATTACCATGTAGTTGTAGCGAAACGTCTGGCATCCTTGCGTTCTGTCTGTTGTCATTTTTGTTCAAAAGTTCATCGATAAAAATAGCTTTAACCTGGTTTAAGAATAAGGGGTGCGGTACAGGGATGTACAAATTATACAGATAAACAATTCAGTTGGAAGAGCAGTTCCCCTGTAAGGGAAAGGTCGTGAGCTCGAGTCTCACTTGAGCATTTCATTTTTTCCAATGTTTTTCGAACTTAAAAGTTAGCATAATAAATGCTATAAAAAATTCATTCAAATATTTGGGCGCAGTCATCAAAATTCAATGTTTTAAAATGGTTGAAAAATGATTCATTGTTTCCAACAGTTCGTAAGAATGTTTCCAACAGTTCGTAAGAATGTTGGTAGATGGCTGCACCGTCGCCCTTATAGACGGATATAAAGAGAAGGAAAATTTGGAATGATTCAAGTGTGGCTCAATAGCTCAGTTGGAAGAGCAGTCCCCCTGTAAGGGAAAGGTCGTGAGTTCGAGTCTCACTTGAGCATTTAATTTTTTCCAATGTTTTTCGAACTTAAAAGTTAGCATAATAAATGCTATAAAAAATTCATTCAATTAAAACATTTTAATGGGATAAAATTTGATCAATATATTTATATAATATTTTAATTTTTAGAAAAAAAAAATGTCTATAAAATGTAGTTTCACCAACAGTGTTTTTATTAATTATACAAGTATACGTTATGCTTTCGGCTTTAAAACAACGTATAACACAAACTTATTATAAGAAAACAATGGCATGAATATTGTTTATTTTTGAATCTTACCATTAGAAATTCATTTAATTATGATAATCAATATTAAAGAATTTAAGAAAATTATATAAAAAATATGGCGCTCTCGAAAATTCAAAATTTATTATGCAGTCAGTACTTTTAACTTTTTATTATTATTAGTAACTTTTATCATAAATGATGCATAAAGGACAATGCCCATGAAGGACAGGATCACCGTACTATTTCGCTGAATATAACAAAATAGTCAAATATCATTTACGTTTTCTTAAGAATGAAAACCAGGGTTTGGTTTTCAATCCTGGACACCCCCATTGAACCCAACCCTTGAACCCTACTGCTTGACTTCCCCCTAACACTTGACCACCTCCTTTGACCTCTCCCTTGAACCCCGACTCAAAAAAAATCAGCCTTTCTTAAAGCGGTTCTAAGGTCACCAAAGTCAAGGTCCTAAAAATCATGACCAAGATAATTTCTACAAAGGTCAAGGTCGCCAAGGTCAAGGTCACAAACCGTTCGTTTACTGACCACAGGGTCATTGAAACTTTCAAGGTCGAATTTGTTAAGTTCAAACGCCTGTGGAGTGTGCCCTTGTACACCTACACCATACAGGGTGGGTATGGTGTATATATACACACTTGAGTTTTTTTAGTACAAATTGAGAGTAATAATTAGCCGGTTTCATTCTACAATGAAAAAGTGAGGGTAGTTTCATAATATTTATAATATACTTAGATAGGTATATACACTGACGGACTCATAAACTGCATCAAAGTAATAGACGACTTTGAAATAAATATTTTAACCAAGTATGCATACTTTCTATACAGATTTAAATTGAAACCTCTAGATTGGTTCGTGAACTTTAAAACAGCGTAGGGTCATATCTTTAAGTTTAAGTTTATGTACTGGAAAGGACCTTAAGACTTTTTTTGAAGAAAAAACAGAAATTTAAGAAAAATTGGTTTAATTAAAAAATTGGTTTTAACAATAGACACAAACTTTATGCAAGGGTTTATTTGTGTTTTAATAAGGTGTATTACCCCCACGTGCCCTTATTACGGATTCTAATCGGTTCCGCATAGATTTTATAAGGGTTTTTAAAAGATCTTGCGGAATATTGTCCCATTCTTCTGAAAGTGCTGTTCTTAGTGCTGCCACTGTCGCGGGCGAAGGGTTTCTCGCATATACAGCTCTTTTTAAATTGTCCCAAACATGCTCGATGGGATTAAGATCCGGGCTGCGTGCTGGCCAATTCATTGTACGTATCCCAACCTCTTCGCAATAATGTTGAACTTGTGCAGCTGCATGCGGCCGGGCATTATCCTGCATTAAAGTAAAATTTTCGCCTATGAATCCCATGTAAGGCACCACGTGATCTTCTAATATCTCTGTTATGTAGCGATGTGCTGTCAAACCCCCTCTATTACCGTTTTGACGGACCATGTCTATGAACACAAGTTCTGTTCGCCCGTTCATCGATATGCCACCCCAGACCATACATGAACCGCCTCCAAAAGGAACACGCTCCTCAATGCAACTTTGAGCATATCGCTCCCCACGTCGACGATAGACTCTTCTGCGACCATCTGCACAATATAAACATGTCCTACACTCGTCCGTGAACAATACAGAGGCCCACTGCTCTTCTGTCCAATTCAGGTGATGACGCGCAAATCTTAAGCGAGCTTGTCTGTGAGCTGTAGACAACTTTGGACCATTTGCTGGTCTAAAAGGGGTGATATCCGCTTCCTTTAACCTTCTTCTTATTGTTCGTGCACACACGTTTACTCCACGCACTTCATTAAGCTCGGTTTTGATGTTAACTGACGTGAGGAAACGATTTCGCAGGGAAGTTATAACAATAAATCGGTCATCACGACCTGTGGTTGCTCGAGTTCTGCCTGTACCACGTCTCCTCCTGTAAGAACCTGTCTCTACAAACCTTCTGTATATTCTAGAAACCGTAGACTGGTTTAAATTTAAATTTCTACCAATCGTTCGTTGATCCAAGCCCTCCCGCACCAATGCTACAATTTGTGCCGCTTGTTCGGACGAAGTATCCATATTATGGTTCAAAAACTCTCGATGTGTTAAAAAACTAACCCAACAATTATGCTGGTAACAATAATTCAATTGACAAAACAAAAAAAATCAATGAGAATCAATTTAAAACTTTGCTATAAATAACACGCAAATCTGATACTACAAGTAAATTTTCTTTTCCCGGCTATATATTTATTTGTTTTACTGCAGTTCTATTTTTAAATTTAATTTTTTTTAAGATTAAGAGCCAGTCTTTCCATATTTATATAATTTAATCTAAAAAGTTTGCATACTTATTATAAAAAATCCTTTTAGAGTAAACCTGAACTTTGATGCAGTTTATGAGTGTATTACATAATAAGAAAACAAGATAAACGTGAGAATGATGTTGATTAACTTTAGTTTCACTTGTTCCACTAAGAAGAAACATGGAAATTAGAGGAAAAAAATCTCACATATTTTTTAATAAAACTTATCGTTTTGCGTCGCGAAAAACCTGTTCTGGTGACCTTTGACCGTGATTAGAAATTTGTCGGATCGATGAGGACTTTTTGTATTTCATATATTATGATGGTGCTTTGAACAATCCTATCTTTTTTTTTAAGAATATTAGAACCGAAGTTACTAATATTCCCTCTAACCCCTCCAACTAAGCTAAATTGCTTGTGCTACGAGTGGGTTCAAGTCGGTAGTGTAATGGCCAGGATCGAACCCGGGACCTCTCGATCGTAAGGCCGACTCCTTAACCACTAAGCTACCGACGCTTTTTATTATTATTACAAGCTTTTATCTACTTTCACCTATCCCGATGTTTGTCATCAAACCTTGCAAATGAGATTTGACCTACTTCCCTACCGATGCGACAGAGCTGAAATTTTGCATAAATGTATAAATCACAATCATAATGATGATATGGTGCTGATCTGATGATGGAGCTGGAAGGTGGCCAAGGGACCTTCCCAATTAAAAAACTAATTATTATCTATATATATGTGTCGGAGAAGGGACTAGATCCTCGCGATGATCCTACGTATCGTGGGCGATTAGGGTGAAATGCCAACACAAAACCATGGATTATGATAAACAATGTTTTGATGTGATGTTCAAATGTGATAAATGAATTTAAAGTGAATAATGATTTTACAATTACCTTTTCATGACAAATTAGCTTAGTCATTAGATAATTTCATGAACAAAGTACTATTATGACTGCGAGTGCCATTTAGGTATATTTATACAAACCAATTGCCATTTTAAGACAATCATCAGGAACCTTGCATTTGGATTCGATACATTTTAAGAAATCATATTAGATTAAATTATGATCTAAAGGTCTTCAAGTCCGTAGTTTCGTCTCTTCTGTTATAAACTTGAGTGCGACGCATTCAAAAACTTAAATTTTTTTTATTTAATTTCAGTGACAGTCCTAGGAGTTGATTTTACCGACTCATTACTGAACAAAGAGTTAATCATGGAAACGTTCGAGCACGTCTGGAGTAGTGTAGTGGAACGGTTCAAGAAGTTTTGGTGGCAGAGCCCATACACTTTTCGTTTTAGTACCCTTAAGAAGACACAAGATGGTTGTATTAAAATATTGCAAACAGCATCCGACACAGTAAGGACAATTTCCATAGTCATTCTCTAAGCCTTTCCAAAACACAGTTGAGGTCGGCTTTAATAGACAGAACTAATGATCATACCCGTTTGCCTATTGCCGTAGCTGCCAACCGCCCTTTTGTACCATCGATAGAGGTACGCTCTCTACGTGTAGTATCACGAGAAGATTTTAAAAAATCAGACCAAATAATTCGTTTATTTCTGAAATTTTGTACGATTATTCCCTAAGGCACCCAGATTAATATACAGAAAGAAATAAGTTTGATAGCAGGCGGTACCCATTAATTTTCTTTCGGTTTATGATTGGCAAATTATTTCAATCTTTTCAGTGGCAGTCGGGTTTTTTTATTTTTGAATCATTTGTTTTTATAAGTAGAGCATTTGGGCAACTACACTTACCTACCAGTGGAACCGCTTGTACTTCGGCAGAAACACATGAGGAGCAGGAGGATCTAAAGATCGATCCCAATTCGATTACCCATCATCTGTAAGTACTTGAGGGAATACTCTATAAAGCGTGATATATTTCTCAACCTTTGGCGAAAGGGACGGAAGAAAGATCCGGTCTGGACTTGGTAAAAGTAAAAGTAGTGAATCTATATTTGTTAATCTCGGTAGCTCGGTATATATTTATTAAAATGTTAAAGATTTTTAATATATGGTTTAACTAAAAGATTTTGTTAGGTTAGATTATTACGTAACAATTTAAGACTGAAGGAAATATTGCAATAATTGCCTTGGTATCTCCTCAATCTGACAACTTGTTACGGTAGAATAACTGTGTTGTGAGACTTAGTTTTTTTGGCAAGTATTGTTTTTTTTTACCCGACTGTTTTGACCTCATGTTCAGTAATAATGTATGATAATGTCTAGATATAATTTAAAGGAAATTTATTGTAGGTAAATAACGTAGAAGTAACTACAGAAATACTAGAATTATTAATATATTTCACTATACAAGCAAAAACCTATTATTAATTACCTATTCACACATTGCATCCGAATACGGTGCGCACCGTGCGGTCTTCTTCTATCGTGGCGATGGCGCCTCGGCCCTCAAATTATCTTCTCCCAGTGTGCTGCTACCTGTATGGCGTTCTCGGAGGCACACATAAGGTCCTGCGGTGTACATGTGTATGGGCATTTAGTACATATCAACAGGTGGGCCATTGTCTGTGGAGTAACTCCACATTCACATCGCAGGTCCGCCCCCTCCGAGAACCCCCATCTGGCCCGGCATTCCTTGCTTCGGCCAACCCGAGTCCGGAGTCTGTTTAAAGACTTCCATCTGTTCCAGGGCAGATCATGTCCAGGCGGGAGTTCCTCTGAAAGCGGGACGAAAGGGGTTGGTAGTGGACCCTGTGCTCTCCAGTGTTCGGTTCTGGCTTGAGAGGGGTCACCGACAATTGGGCCAACGCACGCCCAGAAACTCCTGCGGCTTTTCAGTCTTAGTGGCACTTGAGGGTGACCGCTAAGGGGGTGTCGCCCGTCCGACTCCAGCTTGCCCCTCTCCACGGACGACGCCACGCATCTTCGGATATTGGGGGGTGCGATGCCAGCCAGTGGATATAGCAGCCCTACCGGGGTCGGCTTGAGGCAGCCAGTTATTATCCGGCAGGTTTCATTTAGAGCTACATCCACTAGCCCAGCATGGCTGGATCGGCACCATACGGGGCGAGCGTATTCCCCCGCAGAATAACACAGTGCCAAGCCTGTTGTTCGCAGTACCCGCGGTGTGGCCCCCCAGTTTGTGGTCGTCAGCTTCCTAAGAAGGTTATTGCGTGCTGAGACCTTCTGCTTGACGTTTTCGCAGTTTTGCTTAAACGTGTCCAGGGTTACTCCCAGGTATTTGGGGTACAAGCAATGGTCAATGCTGATGCCACGCCAGTGTATGTTCAGCTTCCGTTTTGCCTGCCCGTTGCTGAGATGAAATGCGCACGACTGTGTTTTTGAGGGGTTAGGCTTCAGTGCGTTGCTCTCGTAGTAGGAGCTTAGCTCTTCGAGTGCGCCGTTCAAGTTTGCCTCCACTTCCTCAAAAGATCCCTGTGACGTGAGGGCCAAATCATCAGCATAAAGGAAGCGGTCCGTGCGTGGGCTCCTGGGTTGGTCGTTGGTATAGATGTTGAAAAGTAGGGGTGCCAGGACACTGCCCTGAGGTATGCCATTTTTCTGCGTTCTCCAACGACTCTTATCGGAACACAGGTGTACCTGGAAGCGGCGATTCCGCAGGAGTTCACCCAGTACTTCTGCGAGTTTGTAGTCTCCTGTGATACTTTCAGTCTTCCAGAGCAGGCGTTTTAGGTTGACTGTGTCGTAAGCTGCGGATAAGTCAACAAAGACGGCACCGGTCACTTTGTGTATCTCAAAACCATCCTCAATGTGTTGAGTCAGGTTAAGGATCTGGCTACAGCAAGATTTTCCTGGCCGGAACCCGGCCTGCTCTGGAATCAGCCTGGGGTCTACGACGCTATTTAGGCGATTGAGAAGCATCCTTTCGAGAAGTTTCAGTGTGTGACACAAAAGGGAGATTGGTCTGAAGTTCCTGGGATCGTCAGTGGGTTTGCCTGGTTTCGGGATTGCAATGACTTTGGCCTTCCTCCAGACACGGGGGATCATAACAGAGGCCATGCTGGTGTTAAATAGTGTTAGGAGCCACAACACGGCGACAGGACCAAGGTGCTGGATCTGCTCCACTGAGATGTTGTCCATTCCGGAGGCTTTCCCCGGTTTCAGGTCCCTTATTCCGACGATTATGTCAGGCAGCTCAAAAGGCCTACAGACAGGTCTACCAGGTCGGCGCGTGGGTTTGCCGTTCGCAAGAAGCTGATGAGCCACCTGATTTGCCGTAACCTGACTTGGTGGCTTGGCTGACGGAGCGTCCCTAGTGAGCCTCCGTATGGTGCTCCATGCCTTCCTGCTGTTGTGAGTCAGGTTTATTCCACTAATGGAATCCATCCACCTGGCGCGACGGCTTTCGCTCACCTCCGAAAGTAGCCTCTCACCAGCCTCTATGGTGTCAGCTGAGAATGGGTCGCTATTGTACAGCTCCTGGTACTCGTTCAGGAGCCGGACGGAGTCCGTGGAGAGACCCGGGACGTAGTGCGTCCGACAGCCTCTTGGAATGCATCTACGGGACGTGCGGGCGACGGCATCAGAGAACTCGTCATAGTTTTGGGGTGTTGGAGGTATTTCCAGGAGGGCATCGTCTATTTCCGCTGCAAACCTTTCCCAGTTTGCTTTCCTATAATTGAAGCGGCGCCTGAAAGGTACGGCTATAGGCCGTACAATCGGCTCGACGCTGCACATCACTGGTCTGTGCTGGGTCCGAGGGATCGGCTGGCACATCGTTTTCTTGCACTGCCTGCTGATATTTGCGCTGACTAAAACCAAATCTGGATTATAACCACGTCGCCAGCGTCGGCTGCTGAAAGATGGTAGGTCTTTTGGACTGTGGATTAAAGTCAGGTCGTTTGCCTCCACCCATTCCTCTACCGCATGACCATCCGCATTCGTGTCCCCGTAACCCCAGTTTATGCTGTGGCTGTTGAAGTCACCAATGACCACCTTGCTCTGTTGGTTGTTTGCGTTTTCAGGAGCATTGAACCGAAAAGTCGAGCCCGGAGGCTTGTACACTGAGCTCACCGTACAGGAGCCAGTGTCCACGGTGATTATTTCTACGTCATCAACAGATGTGCACTGGGCCGATGATATGCTTACGCCGGGAGCAACAAACACTGCGTTACCGTGTTTCGGATGACAGATCTCGGCGATAAGCGACAGTCCAGGAATGCATGGTCTGCTCTGGCAAACATCCCTGTGAGTTTCTTGCACGCAAAGGATGTCACAACGGGTGTTCCGGCAGAGACTAGAGAGTATCTCCGCCTTGTGCGGTATGAAAGGAACTTCATCCCACGCACGCTCAAGCAGTGGAATGAACTCTCTGCCATGGTTTTCCCAAGCGGTTTTCCCAATTCTACAATATGGGGTTCTTCAAGAGGAGCATTAGAAAGTTTCTTCGAGTGTAACGCCCCTGGTGTTGCATACGTCCATAGGCCGCGGTAACCACTTTCCATCAGGTGGGCCGTGCGCTTGTCTGCCACCTAAGTGGTATAAAAAAAAACCTAAAATAGTGCAATGGCCAGGATTTGGACCTCTTGATCGTCAGGCCGACTCCTTAACCACTAAGCTAGATTCAGTTGCTAATAACAAAATAATGTGATTGATGATCATTTCAATAAGTAACCACTTTCCATTAGGTGGGCCGTGTACTTGTTTGTGGCAAACAAGTACACGGCCCACCCAATAAGTAAAATAAAAATATAGATGAAAATATAAGCAACACTTTTGTCATCGACTGTACCACCTTGATAAAACGCTATTATAAAATACATTTCCAGGGGGAACGGTACCAAGGGGAAATATGATTAACCCTCACTGATATGATATGGTGTCGTAATTATTCATTTATACATTACAGGTGCTTCAAAAACGAAAGGCTGAACTTGTTAGTGCTCAGCGGAGTGTTGTGCCAGGTGAGTGGAAAACTGGAGAGATAATCCAAGGGTGTTGGGTAAAGGTGGCGTAGTAGAAAATCATTTAATAGAAAGTACAGTTTAAAGTTTTTTTTTTCATTCATCAAAAATCAATATTTAAAAATGATATAATCATTCATTGGTTCCAACAGTTCGTGAGAAAGTTGGTAGATGGCACCAACTCTATTTTTATATGCCAAACCTTTTTTTCCGGGTCAGCTAGTCGTTAGTAGTAGGTATCAGTATAATAGAAAACAATCAATGGTTTAAAAGCAAGGATTAAATTTTGCTCTAATTGCGCCAATATTGTAGACGAACTTACTCAGGGTTGCTGGGAAAGATTTAGGCAATCATTGTCGAAGCTGGAGAGATGGTACTCGGTATGTCTAAGGGTGGACACAAGTGTGGCCAACACACTTGGTAGTGAAAAGACGGGTTGGTTGTTGTTGGTAGGTTGCCTATTTCTGGGCTTGTAAAAAGTCTTCAATTAAGTTTCTCACGCAGTGAGCTGATGGGCACTGCGGTTCAAAAGGGTTCCAGAGTTTTACAGCATGCGGGACATGTACCAATCAACATCATAGATTCCGGTTCCGTTGTTCGGACTTTTGGGGTACGCCTAGGATCTGTCCCTAATCCATTTCTAATCAGCGTGGTATTTTGGTTATATATGCCATAACTGCCCATATATGCTGTTAATATCGGTGGTGGATGCGTACAGAATGGTGCAAAATGTGAAAATGTAGAAGTAGGAGCTTGAGAGTAGTGGTAGTCAAAAGCTTAATGTGGCGAACTACTAACTGAGAACCTACCTTTTACACGAAAGTAAAGTACTTGCTGCTGGAGCAACACAAGCAGTAGTTGCGTGTCACTGAGATGAAAATTATGCGGTGGAGTCACGTTGAAAGATTGCATGAGGTACTCTTGCATCCACGGCAGCTTTCATGACTGTGACAAAGCAGAGGAAGAAAAGCCGAATGATGTTGACAGTGGAGAGGACGCAAAAAGGGAGGGTAGACCGGTTTTAAGGGCATAGGCCTGGTAGTTAAGAGTGAGACCGCCTTTTACCTTAGTAGAAGCAGGTGACGGAATGGGCGCACGATGCGCCACCACATTGGCCTGTCTCTGTTGCGGCATCAGGTGGCTTCACCTGCCTACTACTTTGTCTGCTGTATGGGTAGTTGATATGCTAATGGTTGATCTGAGAGAAAATGAGGAAAGTTTCCGAACAACCCTCCACAGCCAGCAATCTCTTTCCCGCCTACGGAGAGAGGCGGTGCTATCTTCATTGCCCAGGGTATACCAAGTAGAGGTCACCCGACCTAGTACCCCAAATAACTATGAAAATCAATTTTGATGTAACTATACAATTTCGATGATTGATAAAACCCCACCATATTCACCAAAATGAGCTTTAAATGCAGTTTTGTTCCTTTTTAAAAATAAGGCAATGTTTCCGTTTGTATCGGTCTCATGCAATGAAAGAAATCATTTATATGTGGATTAAAGAAGCCTATTCAATTATATTTCATATAAAATTTCAGATAAATCTATTGAAAACTTATAATATAGTAACGAAAATTTGATTTAAAAATTTTGAACGGCTCTCCTGTAAAATTTCCTTTTTGGGTTACGCCCCTATGCGTAGGACCCGTCGATTTGTAAATGTTTTACATAGATACATCGTGCTGCATTCGCATAATACTTATTTTGATTACCGTTTCACTTATCCAGGTACCAGAATTAAAACTGTCATGGACCTCTTGCTAGAACTTTCACTTGAGAAAAATGTTTTAAATGACGAAGAAATCAGGGCACAGGTGATTACCATGATTGGTGGTGGTCTAGACACGACTGCTTATACCCTCTTGTATACTATGATATTGCTGGGAGCGCATCCAGATGTACAAGAAAAAATCTTTGCCGAGTAAGTGTTGAAAAAAAAAAAGAATATAAATGAATGCACGAATTAATGAATGAGGAAAGCATTTGCTAGGTGTGACGTAGCAGTGCAGTACCAAACGCTCAGTAACTGACGGACCGCACTTACGTCCTGAAACAGCAGCAAGCGACACCAGCAGTACTCTAGCAACTCTGGTATTGTGGTTTGGTACGATCTTCTCACCGGGTTGAACGCACATCATCATTTGTCATCAATAACAGTTTTTTATTAAATTTCCGTTTCAATAATAAAAAATCAAAAACATTTATTTCAGATAGCAAATGTATCCATATTTTGTTAGTAACAGTGTAACTTAAAAATATAGGTATATGAGTAAAATTGGTATTGAGTCTGTGTTTGTAATTAATTAACTCAAAATATATATTTTGAAATCAGACCTGTTCCAATGTTCAGTTCCTGAGATTTCTGGTGAAACGCAAGGCAGCGCCAACCAAAACTGTGTGGCCAGTGTGGCCTACATAACAATGCGTCACATGCAACTAGCGCGTGTGGGGGACTCGCGGGACTCGATATTTTTGAGAACTTTGTATGCCTGTAAAATCATTACCACTTAGTATTTTTGAATGAACTAAATTTTGAATGAATTTACATATTATATTATGTAAAAGTTTCACTGTAACAAATTTTCAAGTGATTTAGCACCTAGTAACATTCTCCATTGTGATCCTTACGGTGGTAAACATTGTCTGTTTACGAAGTTACAATAGCATTTTGTTTTTCAGGATAAAAAAAGTTCTGAGTGATGAAGATAGAGATGTGACGAAACAGGATCTGCCGCAGCTTGTGTACCTAGAGGCTGTAATCAAGGAAAGCCTAAGATTTTATACTATTGTGCCGCTAGTCGTCAGAAAGCTCGATAAAGATGTTAAACTCAGTAAGTCTTTAGATTTGGCATACAATTTACGGGCTCATAACAATATCAATTTGTGTAAGGTTCTACTAGATAGAGATGAAAGATATAATATGTCATCTGTTGATTCATCTCGGCGTAAAGTGAATCGCAGAAAGGAGGGAAGGAGTAAAAGGGATATAAAGAATATCGTTACACTTGTAAAGGAGACAGATCCTGAGTTACTGCCATCACAAGCTCCCCCCGTGACATTTGATCACCTAGATGCTACCAGAATACTGCGGGACCTTATCAAATTACAAGACGATATGGCTGCAATCAAAGAAAAAAAAATAGTGTAGTAAAATTTTTGCGTCACAACAGCTCATCGGCCATAATGATTTAAAGCCCTAATTAATCGGATTGGGTGAAATATCGATAAATATTTTCAGAAAACTACACGCTATTGGCTGGTCGGACATGCTTCTTGATGCTATTTGGCCCCCATCGACATCCAATATGGGGCCCCGACCCAAACGAATTTAGTCCTGAGCGCTGGTTGAATTCATCCCGGCTCCCAGAGAACCCTAACGCATTTGCTGCTTTCAGTCTTGGAAAGAGAATGTGTATAGGTATGCTATTTACAAACAAGTTAACACTAGATAATAAGATAAAACTGTTGCACAATTTGCCTTGCCAATATTATTGGAAACGATACGTCAAATGAGTGTTTCGGCACTCGTACTAGGCTAACCCTGTATCATCACGAGTGCCTTTACCTTCCTCCTGACCCTGATTAGTTACCAGATCCATCCATTGCAGGCGCACATAATGTTGACATCTCAACTTGTATACTTTTTTATTATTAGCGTAATGCTTCCTGTGCATATACATAGATCTTACATGAAAAAAATTGACAACTGTATTATGTTTTTGAAGTAATTGCCTTTGGTACTATGTTGACAACTCCATAAGACACAAACACAAAACTAATTTACCGATTTACCAGGTAAGTTCAAACCTTTAAATTGATCGCCCTGACTAAATGCTATTTTAAACATGTCAATATGCCCACCATCAACCACACGGGTCGGGGGATTTCGGGATCGGGACCGCGGTTTTTTTTTTTATTATACACCTCAAGTATTTCGGGACTCCAAGAAAAATAAACAAAGTTATTTCCTAAAAACCTTAAAAAGTACGGCAACCACGTAATTTAGAAGTTTTTAGTGACTGCATTAGAATGGAAGTTGGAGTGGATAAATGAGGTCATGATGTAAAAACAGGTGGAATTGTGGAGTATAAAGGCTTAAGTCAGTCCACCTGGCTAGAGGGCGCCCTACCTTCCGGCGGAATAAATAAATAAATATTTTGAATAAGTTTTAAATTTGGGGCCAAAACTTTAATTGTGATACTATTAAAATGATGTCAATATTATCGTCAAGAAAAAAAAAACACATTTAGTAGGATTTAAATGTAAGCCGATGAATGAATTCATCTTTTAGATAAGCCAAGTCTTTTTTAATTTTTTTATTAAGTATATAATATAATATGTAATAATTATAATAAAATTAAATTAATATAATGGAGAATGTTCACTTTTGTATTCAAGCTCATTATATTCTGTGTTGAAAATAAAAAATTAATGTGGAAGAATTATTTCGATATATCAATTAGTTTCCAAGATATGGACTCTTTTAAGTGCTCGCCAACTGGCTCGCGCTAGATGCGTGTGACATCATTATCCCAGTCGTTTTAGTTGGCGCTGCCTTGCGTTTCACCAGAAATCTCAGGAACTACTGGTCTGATTTCATTTTATTTTTGTTTTGAATAGACTGTTTATTGGAGAAGGTTATGGGCTCTATTCTTCAATTTCACGTTTTTGGCCTATAACCTTCGTCGATAAACGGATGTTTTGAAATCAGACTGGTAGTTCCTGAGCAAATCTTGGGAACTACCAGTCTAATGGTGGCTGGGCTAGATAACATAACGTCACACGCATCGAGCCGGTCCGGGACTCGATATTTTTCAGAACTTTGAATGCCTGTAAAATCATAACTGCTTGGTATATTTGAATATAACATAACAGATGTATTTAGGTACCTATTTATGAGAAGAGCTACACTGTGACAAATTTGAAAGTAATTTTGCACACCTAGTAACATTCTCTATTATAGTAGACTAGCTTTTGCCCGCGACTCCGCCCGCGTGGATATCGGTTCCCGGCAATTATTCGAAATTTTCTCTACGTACAAACCTTTCCTGGACTTCCACGAATAATTCAAGACCAAAATTAGCCAAATCGGTAAAGGCGTTGTTGAGTTAAGTGGCATTAATTTTTATATACATAGATATGTCAAGAATACAAAAAAATGGTTAACAAGGTAAAATAGTAAAAATAATTTGATTACTTAACCAATGTTAGGTTAAAAATGTATGTATAAAGGTAATAACAAATCATTTTAAATCAGAAGTCTACAATACAAAGCGAGGAACATGACGTGTGTTTCAATTTTCTCTGCCATACGATTATCACCCCTAAAATAAGCTATCGAAGGAACATAGTGGCCTACCGAACCGGATTGCAGGAGCCGAGCGCCGACTGATAAGAGAACAAAAGGCGACCTTTTTTTTGCTATGAAGACGAGCCTAATGACTTCAAGTAATGCGTAAACAAGTGCAATTTTAAAAACTTACATTTTATAACCTCGTAGCTGATCAACAAAATTTTGGACAGTTTTGCACCGGAATTTAATTATGGAAATGGTCGAACAAAGTTTGTGTGAATTAGAAGATTTATTCAACATCATCGCAAAAACACGCGACAACTTTAAGAAATGCCCCAAGGTACGACTGACGCATGGTTACGTCACAGTTAAATTGGAAGCCCTTGAAGAATATTGGCAATAATTTCGTAATACCCATACCACCTTAATGAAGAATGTGAAGAAGGACCAACGCAAGCTATTGCCTTATTTTGAACAAAACCAATATTACGTTTGTGAAGAATTAATTATGGAAACTGAGGCAGAAATGCAAGACCTATTGTTTACAATGGAATGACAAAAAAGACCGAGTGGTGGACAAGAGGCAATGAATATATCCTTAGCACAGCAAGCACATTCTCCACAAGTGAAATTACCGCGTATAGAAATACCGAAGTTTCTTGGCAATTTTGAAGCCTTTCCGACTTTCAAGATTTGTTTACATCGCTGGTCCATCACAACAATACCCTGAGTGGTGTCCAGAAACTACACTATTTGAAGACAAGCGTTGGCGGAGAAGCTGAATTATTGTTACGTCACATACAGATTAGTGAAGCAAATTACGTTCAAGCTTGGGCCATACTTAAGAGGCGTTATAGTAACAAACGACTTATTGTTACTTCATTGTTAAAGCGCATGTTCCACCAAAGAAAAATAACCAATCAAAATTCTAACCATATAAAATTACTTATACTACATCTGAATGCCTAAGCAGTCTAAAAAATCTTAACATAAAAACAGAAGATTGGGATCCGCTTATAAACTTCATATTGGTGCAAAAATTAGACGCTGAAACGCATTAAGAATGGGAAGAACATGTCAGCAGCACATCAAGTGAAGAGATACCCACATTTGACACATTAAAGGAGTTTTTAGAGTCCAAGTTTAGAACGCTAGAACTAGTGCAACAACCAGCTTCTACCAGAGAAAAAATAGTAAGATCTTATCATAGTTCAGATACTGCTACAGAATAGATATGTTCTTTGTGCCAAGATAAACACACACTTAGTCATTGTAAGGACTTTGGAAAACTGGAACCAGAACAGTGAACCGAGTTTGCCAAATCGAAACACTTATGTTACAATTGTTTGGTTCCTGGACATGGTGTTAGAAATGATGTCATCAAGGGTCCGCCAGGGTCCCCGAGTGCACAAAAAACAACTTTAGGTTGGATCTTGTTTGGACAAGTAAGTAATTGTGCGAATTCAGAAGAAGAATCCATCAACAAGTTGAAGTCGAACATTGTGGGAAGTTGATACAGATACAAAAAGAAAATTAACAAGAGAAGAAGAAAATTGTGAAAGACTTTACAAAGAGACGTATACTAGAACAGAAGAAGGAAGATATGTGGTAAAGCTACCTATAAAAACAGAGACACCACAATCATTAAAAGGAAATACACAAAATATAGCTATGAAAAGATTAGAAATGCTTGAAAAAAGATTTGGAAGACATCCAGAATTAAAAAAGAATTATAGCGAAGTCATGGAAGAGTATATTAGATTAAATCATATGCAATTAATACCTGAAGAAGAAATTAATAAGAAAGCCGTCTACTTACCACATCATGCAGTCGTGCGAGCTGAAAAAGAAACAACTAAGACGCGTGTTGTCTTTGACGCCTCGTGCAAAGGCACGAACGGTGTGTCGCTAAATGATGAACTGATGAATGGGCCTGTCCTACAAGAAGATCTCAGAAGTATCATAATGAGATGGAGAATGCATAAGGTCTGTTTTCTAAGCGACATTGAGAAGATGTACAGAATGGTTCTCGTTAACAAAGAACACGTAGACTTCCAGAGAGTATTGTGGACACAGAATACTTCCAAATCTGATGAAGTCAAACATTACCGGTTGTTGACAGTTACTTTTGGCACAACGTCGGCGCCGTATCTCGCTGTAAAAACACTAATGCAGCTTTCAGTTGATGAAGGTCAAGACTTTCCTATTGCTCCAAGAATGATACAAGAAGCTTTTTACGTTGACGATATCATGTCAGGATTTGATACTGTCCAAGAAGCGATAGAAGCAAGTAAACAATTAAAAACTGTACTAGACAAAGGCAAATTACGACTGCAAAAATAGTGCTCAAACAGCCCTGAATTTCTAAAATCATTAGATGAAGCAGACAGATCTACAAGGGCACATGTTGATGTGAGACTAGATGGAACAGTTAAAGCTCTCGGAGTATCATGGAATTTAGGCAAAGACGAATTCAAAATCAATACAATGTTAACTTAGATCCGCAACCGATCGATATAACCAAAAGAGATGTCCTATCAGACCTACAAAAGTTGTTTGACCCACTAGGATGGATTGCTCCAGCAATCATACAAGCAAAGATTTTTGTACAGAAATTGTGGTTACAAGGTGTTGGATGGGATGACGTTGTCGATGACGACTTACAAGGTGAGTGGAAATCCATACGAGATGATTTGAAAGGGGTCAAAGACATAACAGTTCCACAATGGCTAAATACCTTGAACAGTTCAAAGGAAACCATATCATTGCACGGATATAGCGATGCATCAATGCGTGCCATCGCTGCAGTAGTATACTGCAGAGTGGTACAATCAGATAGAACCATAGATGTCAATATTGTTGCGGCAAGGACAAAGGTAGCACCTGTAAGAACGATTTCCTTGCCACGCCTTGAGTTGTGCGCGGCTGTGCTCCTTTCCAAACTTCTACGCCACACAGCTCAAGCAATGAAAATACACTTTGATAGAGTATTTGCTTACACTGACTCATCAGTAGTATTATCATGGCTATTCGGTGAACCCAGTCGCTGGAAGCAATTTGTTGCGAACAGGGTAGTTGAGATCTCAGATAACGTGCCCAGCAGTCAATGGCATCACGTTCAAACAAATTTGAATCCAGCCGATGTTGCATCACGAGGTGCTAAATTATCAGACCTGAAACAAAATTACAAGAACAGCAAATACAATTTTCAAGGCTAAATATAATACCTACTGATATGAAAAAGAGAAAAACTAAAGTAACAGTTATGAACATAGCAGAAGATAAAACAGATAGTAAAGGCGTATAAAATTTTGAAAACTATGAAAACATGGAAGAATTAACAAAAATTATAATTTACATGAAAAGGTTTCTAAATTACAAAAGGTCAAGCAAAAAGAATAAAGCAATAACTACAAAGGAAAATGATGAAGTATTAAAACTATGCGTAAGAAAAGCACAGGAAGAGGATTTTGAGGAAGAAATAGAAGACATAAGGAAATTCAAAGAAGTTAAGAGAAACAGTTATCTAAAATCTTTAAACCTTACCTTCATGAAGAACAGATCCTTAGGGTGGGCGGCAGGTTACGACATGCAAACCTAGAAAGAGATACAAAACATCCAATGATACTAAGTAATAAAAATGCACTTACCTCAATAATCTCCAACTCATGCTGTGCTATATTCGGTCATATTTTGGATTCTCAGAGCAAAAAACGTTGTGAAACGACATCTGCACAGATGCATAGTTTGCACCAGAGCGAATGCCAAGGCAAGAAACCAAATCATGGGTGATTTGCCCCACATGAGAGTAAACCTATCTCGTCCGTTTCAGTACAGCGGTGTAGACTTTGCTGGCCCAATTACTATACTGATGTCTCGAGGACGTGGAGCGAAGACAAGTAAGGCTTACATATCTATATTTGTATGTATGTGCACTAAAGCCACACATTTAGAACTTGTTGGAGATCTTACCTCTGAAGCTTTCATCGCAAAATTCCGTCGGTTTATTGCTCGAAGAGGACGATGTTCACACATATACAGCGATCAAGGTCGCAATTTTATTGGAGCAAATAGAGAATTGGTGGAGGCACGGAGGGCTGCACAGCTTGAGTTCCCACCCAGTGGCACTTCATTCCTCCCTACAGCCCGAACTTCGGTGGACTTTGGGAGGCTGGTGTGAAGTCGGTAAAGTCGCACTTGAAAAGGATCCTTAACACTAATTTAACCTTCGAAGAAATGACGACAGTACTCTGTCATATCGAATCCCTCCTCAACTCAAGTCCTTTAACACCAATAGATGATACGGATACAAATAATTTGAGCCCATTAACACCTGCTCATTTTTTAATTGGTGAACAATCTATTGAAGTACCTACCCCAGACCTAACAAAGTTAAATATTAATCTTTTGACAAGATTGGCAGCATTCGCAAAAATCAGTTCAAACGTTTTGGAAGATTTGGCAATCGGAATATTTAACACGCTTGCAACAACTTCCTAAGTGGTTAAGAAAGCAGCCTGACTTCAATATAAACGATATAGTCCTGATCAAACACGATGGTCTACCTCCAGGAAAATGGTTGATGGGCCGTGTTGTGGCCAAACACCCTGGGCCTGACGGATGTACTCGTGTTTACAGTGTGAAGTCTGGTGATAGTGTTACTAGGACGTGTGTTAGTAAACTGTGTTCTTTGATTAACGTTAAAGATGACGAAACCAGTACTTAAACATTTTTGCTAGTAATTAAAAATATGCATTGCATGCTTTTACAAAATTAGATTTAGAACTATAAAATATGTCATCACATAATAACAAACCATTAATTAATTTGGCCAAGATATGTAATATTTTGATAGTGTTTAACAGTTTGTACATATGTGAATTAGTAAGCTGAGACTAGTAAATAATTGGAAATCTATAAAACAAACTCAACTTAAATTATTTGTAAAATAATTTACTTGTTTGGTTTAAAGTATTGTAAAATGATTCGTAAACTTTGTTTCCTTTCTGGAAAATTTCTTATACCTACTGTAGTTCTTAATCTGTTGTAATCTGGCATTTTTGTAGGGTTGTCAAGAATGTTAAATATTTAATTAAATTGTAAGTTGATTTGAAATAGTTTGCAAATTTGTGTGGTAAAGACAATGGCCTTTTGGTGGGCGGTATATGTTAGGTTAAAAATGAATGTAAAAAGGTAATAATAAATCATTGTAAATCAGTAGTCTACAATACAAAGCCAAAGGAACATCACGTGCGTTTCAATTTTCTCTGCCATACGATTATCACCCCTAAAATAAGCTATCGAAGGAACAACTTATAATGAATTTTATTAATATGAAGAGTGTGTTATTAACACAATATTATGTCTTATTATTATACGCCTTAAAAGTAATGCTCACCAGCAATGAAGTTAGGGATATCTACCTTGCGGTTTAAGTTGGATCTACTCCAATATAACCGCTTCATTGTGCACATGGCGGCAACGAGTGCAACACGCAAAAAAATTAAGTTTCAATAAGTAATGTTAATTTTAACAATTTTGTGCAGCAAAAACCTATGCCATGATGTCAATGAAGACGACTCTCGCGCACCTGGTGCGTCACTACCGCATCACTGCAGAAGATGCGCCGCTGAAAGTGGAGTATGAAGTCTTTCTCAAACCAGTTGGTGGACACTTCGTCAGTATAGAGAGCAGGACGTAGCCGGGTGCTGCAAGTCGGTGATAGAATGATTTTCAAGGAAATAATGGAGAATGTTACATTTTCTTTTCTATATTTACATTTGGAATATTTAAATTCCTGAGTTTTCTGGTGAAACGTAAGGCAGTGCCAATTAAAGTTGACCGTCCTACATAAAAATACGTCAAACGCATCAAGCAAGAGGGAGTCGGTCGACGCGCGGCCGCTTTAAAAGTCCATATCTTGGAAACTAATTGATATATCAAAACAATTCTTTAAGATGCAATTTTTGTTTTCAACACACAATACAATAAGCTAAAATTCTGAATTTGTGAACATTCTCCATTATGTTTTTTCATGACATATCTGGGTTCATTATGGTAACAAAGGACTCCGAGGTGATGGGTACGGATGTGACCGCGACTAAGATAATGGTAACACAAATAATAGTACTAGTATATTCAAATCCATACTAATATTATTAATGCGAAAGTAACTCTGTCTGTCTGTATGTTACGCTTTCACGCCTAAACCACTGGTCGATTTTGAAGAAATTTTGTATAGGGGTACATTATTATCAGAGATTCTCAAGGGAGAAAGGACATGGGTTATTTTTAGTCGCGATAACCGACATTCACGCAGGTGGCAAAAGCTAGTTATTTAATATTTAAGAGACTAAGGTATTAAAATATGGAGAACTATTCGTAATTATTATTTATAGAGGTTGGGTCTAGACAGTGACAGCCTTAGAGTATGTGTATTAAACATAGAGCGCGCCTTACTGAGTATGGACCGTAGGCAGGCCCGATTGTGAATAGTACCGAAAATATCTGCTCAGCCTCAATCAGTAGCAGAACAATACCTGTAGAAGTGACTAGCCAAATTATATTTAATTCGATATTTTATATTACGATTTTCATTTGTAATATTTATCGTTTTTGTAATCCATAAAATGAAACAATTTTTGGTATTTTGGTTATAACTTCATACAAACATGACAAATCGACTAAAAAATCATAACATTACACTAAATTCATTAATCTTCCTATTGATATTTGCTGTAATGCATGACACACTACTATAGGTGCGGTATACCATCACAAAGTATCTGCCTACGCTCGGCGCAATACATTATACAACTAACAGTAAGACGGTAGTGATATGCGCGCTCTATACATAATCTAGGTATACTCTAGGTGGCAGCGCTATGTACAGTCAGTATCAGAAAGATGTTGACGTACAAAGTACTCAAAATGATCTTAATTTATAGTATGATTTTTAATTCGAGTCAGTAAAATGACTTTTCCAGTGTTGCAGGTTTTTTGTCTCAAATAAATAGTGATGTGGTTGAATCGAGTTTTGCAATTAAAAGTTAGTCAAAATTATATTTTTTTTATAACGTCACGTCAATTTGACTTCACCTCGCCTGATAGTAAGCTAAAGGCAAAGTCTCGGAAAGAGGGTCACCATCGTAAACATGTACCATGTCAACAGTGGTGGCACTCAGCTTGACGGCCTCATCAGATGCCTTTTCACGCTCCGCTTAAAGGACCCGGGACTGTAGGAAGAAGGAAACACGTGAGCTGGCAGAGAGTTCTAGATCTTAATGGTGCAGCATAGGAATGAGTCACTGAAACGCTTGGTTGTAGCAGGTATATTCTGCACCGTATATGGATGGCGTCATAGCCCTGCACGTGTTGTCCTGTGAAGGAAAGGAGAGGGTGGGACTTATTGGAAGAGCTCATCAGAACATTCACCATGATAGAGACGGTAGAATACTGCCAAAGACGCAACATCTCTACGCATCTGCAAAGGCTCGAGGGTGTTCGTCACCCCAGGATTCCCAGTAATGCGGACCGCACGTCGCTGCAACCTGTCGAGAGCATCTAGTAAGTTTGCGGAACCATCCCAGAGATGCGAGCAGTGTTCCACGCAGGATCGAATTTCAGTCTTGTATAGAAGACACCGCTACTCCGGCCTGAAAAAACGTCTCACTCTGTTCAGCACTCCGAGTTTACGCGAGGCTGTTTTGATGATGCTCTCGATATAGTTTTGTTATTCAGTTTGCAGCGAACATCCATATCGAGGATATTGAGGTTATCCTGCAGTGGCAGAGGCGTGCTCTGAAGAGTGGGAAGGAGAAGGAAAGGAGATACCTTTGTTGTAAACGCACATGCCTGCGTCTTCTTGGCATTGAACTCGACCAGGTTCCCAGCGCCCCATTGAGAAATATGGTCCAGGATCCGGTCCAGCTCAGTGACAAGTAGCTGCCTTTTTTCCGCGATAACAGACTGCTTGGCCGCATGATGTGCGTGCTAACTTCTGTGTACGGTGCTGTCGTCTGCATAGCAATTATTTATTTATTCTTTAGGCACGAAGTACATATGCGGACTTAATGCCGTAGGCATTCTCTGCCGGAGCTAGTACGAGGTAGGTGCATATTAATGTGGGAGGGTATGGTTCTATGCGGTTAATTTAAATTGTCATTTCGACTGTTTTTTTATACAAATGGCTTACTTATTAAACTTACCTAAACGGTACACTAAGCTACAAATATGATATATATCTGACTGATATACATAGACAATTAATGGTACCGTTAGATTAGAAAGTATGTCATTGATATGCAGAAGAAAGTAAGTGGGAGATAAGACGGAACCCTGTGGCACGCCAGCATTTACCTGCAAGAACTCCGAAGGTCGTCCATCACAAAGGACGCGAATATGGCGCCCCTGCAGGATGCTTGCAACCCAGTGGCACAGTCTGGGAGGCAGGCCAAAGGCTGGTAACTTCGAAAGAAGCGATTTGTGCTATACCCTATCGAAAGCTCGAGTAAGTGAGAGAGCGCGAGTCACTGGCAATTAGTCTTGACATCGCCTATGTCAAGACTAAATTGCCAGTGACTCGCCAAAGGTGCCTTTTGACTTCCCCTGCACGGGTCGTGGGAGCGCCACAAAAAAAAGGGTCCGGTCGAATACAACCTATTCCCAAAATGCCTGATCGCACTATAAACGAATGTCAAACTATCACAAAAACATATCTAAGTATGTTTATCCCCATTCAGAATTCCATAACACAAGCTAGTTAAGCTATGCTTACCATGGGTCTAGATAGCGTTGTGTAGAATCTTGTGTTGTGGAATGTTAGTAGTATTATTACATACTAGCTTTTGAAACGTTTATTCCCAGCTTTTATAATAAGATGGTAAGATCCATATTTCTCCAATAATATTGTTTGATACATACCTATTACATACTTACATTATAAAACGCTTTCATACCTATTAGGTATAATAAAGTATGACTAAAATATCATAATCTATTGATTGTCGAACTTCACTATTGTAGCGGGTCACCCTTTTTTGTATCAGTGACAGTTGCACTTGTCATTTTACTGACTTGAATTAAAAATCATACTTTAGTTGTGTACCCCCAGTCCAGTTCCAGTCGAATGATTGTTCTGATATTTGGTACACACCTTCAGTTTGGTCAATTATACCATTTAATTCAATAAAAAAATTTGATTTGCTCTTAATACGAGAGTTTTAAGATAATTTTGATACTTCGTCGTCAAGATATTTATGACGCTAACTGTACAGTCAGCAACTGATCTATCTTGATTATAAAATAGCGAAAAAGATGCCCCTGTATGTAATATTAAAGTTATGAATAAAATTCGATTTACTCACCATGTCCAGTGTATTTATTGTTGTTGTCCACGGTTTCACCCGCGTGGAATTTTGTTCCCGCTCCCGCTACCCATGGAAACCTTGTTCCCGTTGGGGCTTATTCCCAGACCTTAACATTTTTATTACCACCACCTCTACGACTTTCATTTGTGTACACATATAATTCTCAGCACATCCAAGAAATAATAGTACCATCAACATGGACAAGGTTTTTGATTTAGATAGTGAAACGCGGAGATAATTTAAAAAGAAAATTGATTTACCAAGAATCATCTTCCATTTATGTATTCAATGATGATTTAATTAATAAAACAGAACCAATAACCATCTTACTAATGGGGTTAAGTCACTTATGCTCTCTCTCTACGCTCTCACTCCTGCTTACCAGCTACTATAATAATGAATGTAAAAAATGCGGGCAGTGTAGTTTATGATGAAATATCTATGAGAGTATTGAAAGCGGTATTTTTTTTTGAATAAGGTTCACTAACAATTGTTTACATATAAAAACTTACACTAAATTTATGCAGAGTTAAAGAACATAATGCAACAATTACATAAAGGTAAACAGCGCTTATGAATAATCACAACATAAAAGATAAGTAAGTTTATAATACATGTACAAATATACTCTGACTTATGAAACAAAAAAGAAGTCTACAGGAAATGCAGCATCCTAAACCTAAATTAAGTAAAAGCAAACTAAACTATCATAAGAACTCAGTTATACTCATAAGAGAGCGACATAGTCATATTGTGGCTAAGCTCCTTAAATAAAGATTAAAAAAAAAAAAAAAAAAATACTCATAAGAGTCGACTTAATTTTACTCAAAGAATCAAAGTGAATATCAATTTGATCACTGCAACTGTTTATCGTTTTACACAATCTTGCACATGGAGAATTAGCATTTAGTACAGACAGTCTTTCTTAGTGGGAATGAAGTGGTGTGATGACGAAGCGAGGGAGCCTGGAAGGCACAAGCAACTGGAATAGAGCAAGCAGATGGGAACAGTCAATTTTCATGCCGAAAACTTTACAAGCGAACTTTGCCTCATTAAGAAGTCTACGACCAGCCAAAGTTTTCAATTGGAAATACTTCAGACGGTTTTTATAAGAACGTATTTTCTTGACTATATCATTGGCAAACGCTAAATGCCATATAAAGCATTTCTGGATACATTCAATACGCAGTGAGTGCGTGGCATAGTGAGGCCGCCATACTACACAGCTCTACTCCAGGATAGTACGTATTAGGCTGTTGTAAAGTTGTATTTTCGTTTTGTTATTTCGAAAAACTTTGCAATTCCATAAAACAAATCCCAACATTGTAAAGGCCTGTGTTATCTATTGACTATGTTATCATAATGAGGTATAAAAGTCAGTTTTCTGTCATATATCACACCCAAGTTACGAATATGATCCACTTCATAAATTTTGTCATGGTTAATAAAATAATCATATGTTGCCAATTAATCTTACGCGGGAATTTCATACGGAATAATTCACTTTTTAGTATTAAGATGCATTCTGTTATTTTCACACCAAACAATGTCAGCTTGCAGAAGTACGGAATCCTCTTTTGATTTTATTACTCTAGCAAATTTTAAATCATCGGCGAACATAAAAACGTCGGAGTTGAAAAAACAGTTTGAGATATCATTGATGAAGTAGTTAAACAAATTTGGTCCCAGATGTGATCCCTGGGGAAAACCTGATATTATTTTTTGCAAACCAGATTCGTAGCCGTTAACCATCACATAAAAATGCCATCATGAAGGTATGAGTTTAGCCACTCTAGCAGAGAACCAGTGATGCCGTACGCACGTAGTTTGAAAATTATTATACTATGAGGGACCCAATCAAATGCTTTGCTAAAGTCCGTGTAAATCACATCCCTGAAATATGTAATCACCTGTGTTATATTTTATAGCAGAGCATTACGACAGGCACATTCCCAGGTGCACTTAAATTGGCAGTTGTAAAACCAATTCTTAAAAAAGATGACCGAGAACTGCTGAAAAATTATAGAACTATCTCACTAAATATGCGGACACGCTCGCTGGCCAGCTGGGATATTTATGTCGTATTCCAACCGACTGAAACAACCGCACGCCATCTCTATCTCAAGTGTCAATTAATTGGTTAAACTGCGTAGAGGCGGTAAAGGTTCTAGAGTTCTAAACCAAGTACACCAAATTGCTTGTCCCTCACGAAATTACCCAATAAAATTACATTCTGAGCTTGCACAAAAGTTCATTCATTTAGTTGTTAGTCATTTTAAGAAATATATGGCGACATAGATAAATTTATTGTTGATAGGCTATCTGATGGCTCCTTCAGCAGGTAAAAGTGCAGTATCTGTTAGCGTTGTATTTATAAGATAAGATGTTATGAACTTCCTTCAATTTAATTTACCGTTTTTTTATAGAGATTGATGATTCATGATTAACACTATCGATTGTTGCCATAAAAATTTCAAAAACCCCATCACAAAAACATATTCAAATTTTTTTTAAATAAATTGTGTTTGCCCTTATTAATATTTTGATTCAACCATTGCCATGTCAGGGGACCCTAACTAGTAAAGCACAATATGTGCTTTACTAGTTAGACTTATCGGAACGATACATGGTCCCCCCGACATGGCAACGGTTGAAATAAAATATTAATAGGTATATCAAAATTAAAGGGCAAACACAATTTATTTTCAACTTTTTGAATGTTTTTGTGACGGGGGTTTTTGACATTTATAATTTAATTTTTATTTTATACTTTTTAAATTAAGCCTAGTCAAGCCCTTTCATTTGATACCCATATTGAGAAACTTGTGAAATTATTATTTACTCCGTCATTTTGTAGTGACGGCCTTCTTGGACCGATTTTTTTTCAAACATAGCTAAGAACACTCCCGACTAATATACCTTTCAAACAAAAAAACTGAATCCAAATCGGTTCATCCGTTTAGGAGCTACAGACAGACACACACACACACACACACACACTCGGTTCGATTACCGGATGTAGCAAGCTAATTCTCAAAAATCTTTAAATGTAGTTTTGTTTCTTTTGAAAAATAAGGTAATGTTTCCTTTGTGTGATATTCACTATCTCCAGCATTCAGAGCACTTTTACTTACAAAAATATTTTTACTTACGCCCTTATAACTTTTGACGTGCACGAATTTCTGATAAAAACACTTTCATTTTCACTTACAAATATACTTAATGAACATGTTTACATTAGTCGCAACTTGTTACAAGGGTTGGGACGCAACTCATACAAAAGTGCCCATTCTCCTTTGGTACTGGAATAGATTACAGGCGTAAATAATTATATGTAGCGGGAGCGGGAACAAAATTCCACGCGGGTGAAACCGTGGACAACAACATTAAATACAAAAGACACAGAGAGTATATAGAATTTTATTCATAACTCATAACTCTGGTATTAAGATCAAATCAAATTGTTTTATTGAATTAAATGATATAATTAACCAAACTAAAGGTGTGTACCAAATATCAGAACATCATTCGACTGGTAGGGGTAAACAAACGAAATTAAGATCATTTTGAGTACTTTGTACATCAACATCTTACTGATACTGACTGTACACAGCGCTCTCTAATAATCGAATTTCTAATAATAATGTAACCCTACTTAAACAAAATTTCATCAAAATCGGCCCAGTGGTTTAGGCGAGTTTAGTTACATTCGCATTAACAATACGAGTATTAGTATGGATTGGAATATACTAGTACTATTATTTGTGTTACCATTATCTTAGTCGCGGTCACATCCGTACCCATCACCTCGGAGTCCTTTGTTACCATAATGAACCCAGATATGTCATGGAAAAACATAATGGAGAATGTTCACAAATTCAGAATTTTAGCTTATTGTATTGTGTGTTGAAAACAAAATTGCATCTTAAAGAATTATTTCGATATATCAATTATTAATTCCCAAGATATGGACTTTTAAAGTGGCCGCACGTTACGTCAACTGACTCGCTATTGATGCGTGTGACGTACTTTTATGTAGGCCAGTCAACTTTAGCTGGCGCTGCCTTACGTTTCACCAGAAATCTCAGGAATTTGAATATTCCAAATATAAATATAGAAAAGAAAATGTAACATTCTCCATTATTTCCTTCAAAATCATCCTATCACCGACTTGCAGCACCCGGCTACGTCCTGCTCTCTATACTGACGAAGTGGCCACCAACTGGTTTGAGAAAGACTTCGTACTTCACTTTCAGCGGCGCGTCTTCTGCAGTGATGTGGTAGTGACGCACCAGGTGCGCGAGAGTCGTCTTCATCGACATCATGGCGTACGTTTTTGCTGCACAAAATTGGTAAAATCAACATTACTTATGGAGACTTAATATTTTGCGTGTTGCACTCGTTGCCACCATGTGCACAATGAAGCGGTTATATTGGAGTAGATCCAACTTAAACAGCAAGGTAGATATCCCTAACTTCATTGCTAGTGAGCATTACTTATAAGGCGTATAATACTAAGACAATATTGTGTTAATAACACGCTCTTCATATTCATTCATTATTGGTTAAGTAATCAAATTATTTTTACTATTTTACCTTGTTAACCATTTTTTAGTATTCGTGACATATCTATGTAAATAAAAATCAATGCCACTTTTCGTTGTTATGTTATAACTCAACAACGCCTTTACCGATTTGGCTAATTTTGGTCTTGAATTATTTGGAAGGTTTGTACGTAGAGAAAAATTCGAATAATTGCCGGGAACCGACATCCACGCGGGCGGAGCCGCGGGCAAAAGCTAGTCTACTATAATGGAGAATGTTACAAGGTGTGTAAAATTACTTTCAAATTTGTCACAGTGTAGCTATTCTCTTATATACATAAATACATCTGTGTATGTTATATTCAAATATACCAAGACGTTATGATTTTACAGGCCTTCAAAGTTCTGAAAAATATCGAGTCCCGGACCGGCTCGATGCGTGTGACGTTATGTTATCTAGCCCAGCCACTTTGGCGCTGCTTTACGTTTCACCATCAGACTGGTAGTTCCCAAGATTTGCTCAGGAACTGCCAGTCTGATTTCAAAAATTCCGTTTATCGACGAAGGTTATAGGCCAAAAACGTTTAATTGAAGGCCCATAACCTTCTTCGATAAACAGTCTATTCAAAACAAAAAGAAAATGAAATCAGACCAGTAGTTCTTGAGATTTCTGGCGAAACGCAAGGCAGCGCCAACTAAAACGACTGGGATAATGATGTCACACGCATCTAGCGCGAGCCAGTTGGCGAGCGGCCACTTTAAAAGTCCATATCTTGGAAACTAATTGATATATTACACCACACCACATTATTATTTATTTTCAACATAGAATATAATGAGCTTGAACACAAAATTAGTGAACATTCTCCATTATATTAATTCATTTTATTATAATTATTACATACTAGCTGTTACCCGCGACTTCGTCCGCGTTTAGTTCGGAATAGTTCAAACTCATTATTAAACATGGTGGAAGATTTTCATCCCAACTGGAACGGAAGTACTCGAAATACTGGAAATAGTGAATTTTTCGCAAAGGAAACATTTCTTTATTTTATAAAAGAAACAAAACTGTATTCAAATCATTTCGAAAACTCGCTTGACATTTTCCACCTTGTATTTTTAAATTAAATATTATAAAGACAGTCTTTTGAGTGACTGACTTATAAATACAGGGCTAAACTACTGAAAACTACGAAAATTTACAGACTTCTTCTATTGGCTTGGCAAATATTGCGGAAGGATTTTGAAAAATTCAACATTTTGCTGACGAAATCATTATCAAGTGTGTGATGAACATTGTTATATGTGGACTTGGTAATGTTCACCAGTTTTAATGGTTTAAATATTCTTCCTTCCTCCCAAATTCTTAAAACATGCTGCCACCACTTACGAACTGAACAAATTAAAATAAGTACATCAAGTATCACACAAAATAGTTTCAAGAAAACCCGGTGCCTTGCACGCCCTGAGCAGTGAGCAGTGGTTCTCTTCTTTGCCGAGCCAATGAGTTCCAGTTTTATGATAAATTGTTTTCTTCTTTTTAAGATCCGATTTTTTTTTATATAGGACACGTCAATTTAACTTCACCTCGACTGATGTTAAGCTAAAGGCAATTTGGAATAGCTCATCAGAACATTCACCATGGTAGAGACGGTAATACGATAGGGAAAACTATCTCCCAGAATACTTAATGTGCTTCAGAGAAGGTGCAACGATTTACTTCCTCCATGAGCGCGGCTTTGATGGTGATAGCTTAGGCTACCCATCACCCTAGCCGAAGCAATCCCTGCTCTTCACGTTCAGACCGCCTATTTATGATAGGTAACCAAGGCAGGTATACTGGGGTACCTAACCCCAGAATACCCCCAATGCCCCATTCCTCTGTTAAATTTTAATCGGTTTGATTCCAATATTGCGCTTGCCCTGATGTGATGGAATCTCCGAAATGAAAAATTTTGTATAGGTAGATCTAATAATATTATATAATAAGTTCTACTATTACTGTCACACAGCCTAGTTTTATGTACTACCTATAGAATACTAAGCATAGAATTTATATTTTACTTCAAATAAAACTATAAATACAATAAAATACAACAAATACACAATAAAATAAAAAAGTTAAACAAACGTAAATAAAAAACCATAAAAAAAGAAAAATTATCTTAGATGGATTCGAACGCGACTCAACTAAGTTATAAATCCACCGCAGACGTACTGAGCCACAGTTACCATGAAATCGTAGTGTGAAATAGACGTTTACATATTATGTCATAAAAACATTCTGCCCCATTCCTTATTATAATAGCGTGATGATATTTTATGAAAGCCAGGAGTCTTTTTACCGAACCAGCTGCTTACTAATTTGTTGGATTCGAGAGAAAATCGTTCGAGAATAATGTGAATTCTATGGAGACACCTGCTATGCCGAAGATTCTGCAGTAACCTGACCTGACTTGGCTGAGATGTAGAACTCTGGCCTCTCGAAGTTCTTCAGATTCCTATGACCGAAATAATATCTTCTTGTAAGCATTGTTGCTTCTTTATTGGTTCGATCTATTCACACAATCACAATTTTTTAGCCGTGATATGCTATTATTGACATAACTTTTTTATTTATGAACCGATTTCAATAAAACAAAAACTAAATGTTGAGTGAAGCCTACCAAAATATATTAGTGAAAACCGCAACCAAATCCGTTCAGCCGATTCTGAGATTAGCGTGCACAAACTCACAGACAAACAGAGAAACAGAGAAACAGAGAAACAGATAAACAGATAAACAGATAAACAGATAAACAGACAAACAGACAAAAATTCCAAAAAACGTTGATTTGGCTTCTATTACGTTTATAAAGTCCCCCTATAACAATTTTTCTCATTTCCTTTCCATGTACAGACATCGATCGTTTACAGATTTATTATATGTATAGATTATATTATTATATACATAATAAAAAAAATTAAAAGGTCTTGGCTTTTCTAACAGATGAATTCATTCATCGGCTTACATTTAAATCCTACTAAATGCGTTTTTTTTTTCTTACGATAACATTGACAGCATTTTGACAGTATCAAAATTAAAGCTTTGGCCCCAAATTTAAAACTTGTTCAAAAAGATTTAGTTATTTATTCCGCCGGAAGGTAGGGAACCCTCTAGCCAGATGGACTGACTTAAGCATTTAGACTCCACAATTCCACCTGTTTTTACATCATGACCTCACATTTATCCATTCCAACTTCCATCCTAATGGAGTCACTAAAAACTTCTAAATTACGTGGTTGGCCGTACTTTTTAAGGTTTTTAAGATATAACATTGTATATTTTTCTTGGAGTCCCGAAATACTTGAGGAGTATAATATAAAAAAAAAAACTACCGCGGTCCCGATCCCGAAATCCCCCGACCCGCGTCGTTGATAGCGGGCATATATTGAGATGTCTAAAGTAGCATTTTGTCAGGGCGACCAATTTAAACTATAAACTTACCTGGTAGGTAAATCAGTAAATTAGTTTTGTGATTGTGTTTTAGGGAGTTTTCAACATAGTACCAAAGGCAATTACTTCAAAAATATACTACAGTTATCAATTTTTTTCATGTAAGATCTATATGCACAGGAAACATTAGGCTACTAATAAGAAAGTGTGCAAGTTGAGATGTCAACATTATGTCTGCCAGCTACGAATGTATCTTTTAACCAACTAGGTCAGGAGAAAGGTAAATACAAGGTGATACAGGGATCATCACGAGTGCCTAGTACGAGTGCCCAAACACTCATTTGACGTATGGTTTCCAATAATAATATTTATATAAACTATTTTATAGGGAAAATTGTGCAACAATTTCATCTTATTATCTAGTGTTAACTTGCTTGAAAAAAGCATACCTATACACATTCTCTTTCCAAGACTGAAGGCAGCAAATGCATTAGGGTTCTCTGGGAGCCGGGATGAATTCAGCCAGCGCTCAGGACTAAATTCGTTTCGGTCGGGGCCCCATATTGGATGTCGATGAGGGGTACATAGCATCAAGAAGCATGTTCGACCAGCCAATAGCGTGTAGTTTTCTGAAAATGTTCATCGATATTTCACCCTAATCGATCAATCAAGGCTTTAAATCATTATGGCCGATGAGCTGTTGCGACACTAAACTTTTACTATAATACTGCCGTATTACGGAGAAAAGGCTTAACTAACATTTTTTTCAAAGTTGAGTTATATACATATTCGGATTCAGGAGAAAAAGGCGCATCTACCCAAATTTTTGTGTAATTTTATCTCTAGAATCTACGAATACATTAAGCCCGAAAGGCACATCTAACAGCTAAATTGTTATTGAATAAATTGAAAAGACTTATTTGACACCGATTAAGAAGAAACAACATAAATACGTAGGTACTTATTACTTGAAAGTATTATAAAGAGAAGTCACAAGTGACCAGTTGTGCCTTTTCTTTAAGACGCCAGTAAGGTAGGTAAGGAATGTGGGGGTGTCCTTGCGCTCATCATTGCGCCAATGTTTTCAATGTAAGGTAAACGCAAGCTGATTTATTGGTAAGCAATGTTGTTTCTTTCATTGTAAAATCTTAAATTAAGTTATGATTATGTAATCAGATGTTTTTGCTTAGATAATCATAACTTTTCAAATTCATTCTGATAACTCAAATAGGTAAACATATAACAGTAGTATGAACAGAGGGTAGGCTGAAAATATTAACTTGACAAAAAAATGTTAATATTTTAAAATATGTCATCCAATTTTTGGAAAATTGAGTACTATTTTCAACCTACCCTCTACGCACGCGCCTGTTAGGTGCCTACCAGCGCGCGCTTACGACGACGTATATTATAAGTAAATAGTACTTAACAGTCACTAAAGCTAAAGTCTCTAGTTTTTGTGCCGGATATGTGAAGTTGTGTGTCTAAATCTATTTGAACGCAATGGATTTATTTTTATAACTCAAAGAAATAAACAATTGTTTACAATGGAGTTGTTAAACAATTTAATTAGTTTATTCTGAAATTTTTGTTTGCTTTGAATTATTAAGGTGCCGTACCTAATGGGTAAAAATGGGACAATCTTATTAAGATTCGCTATATGTCTTTCACCAGGTTTTGCTATTATTTCATGAACCGTTATATTATAGCTAGATCATTGAACTGAAACACTTCGTTAGTGAGTCCGGCCCCGTAGAATTAGATTTTGTTCCAAAATCAGAGATAATACGGTGGTTTAAAAAGTGTAACGTCAAATTTATCATTTTATTTGAAATAAAGAGTTTTGATTACCAATTTTTTGTTATTTGTTCAATGTTCATAATTAAAAAGTAAGTGAAAAAGTCAATAATTTTAAAAGTAACAATTTTATGTAAAATTTATACTCTTTTAAACTCGCAATGAACCTTTATGATTACGTTACAAAGACATAATTACATAAAGTATGTGTCCTTTCATTTTAATACTGAATTGTTTTAAAAAGAAAAGATTTATCTGGTTAGTTGTGCCTTTAAAACGATAAAAAGATATTTTATTTGTAATTATTTTGTTAAGATGAAAGGGAAAATTGGGATTATCTGTATAAAAAATAAATAAATAAATATATTCCTATACATGGTTGGATAGGTATTTCGATTGTATAGCTTAATTAATAACTTGTTTCTCCCAATAATACGCAAAGGATTTTTTCTGCTAAAAAAACCTTAAAAAATTTCAAACTCGAATATCTTACATTTTTGTTTTTGTTGGTTATGCCTTTTTACAATAAGACGGCAGAATAATATAGATGACATATTATATCTTCCATCTTCTCTATCTGGTAGTACCTTACACAAATTGATCTTGTTATGAGCCCGTAAATTGTATGCCAAATCTAAATACTCACTGAGTTTAACATCTTTATCGAGCTTTCTAGCGACTAGCGGCGCAATAGTATAAAATCTTAGGCTTTCCTTGATTACAGCCTCTAAGTACACAAGCTGCGGCAGATCCTGTTTCGTCACATCTCTATCTTCATCACCCAGAACTTTTTTTATCCTGAAAAACAAAATGCTATTGTAGCATCGTTGTACAGTCGCGAACAGACAATGTTTACCACCATATGCATCACAATGGAGAATGTTACTAGGTGCTAAATCACTTGAAAGTTTGTTACAGTGAAGCTTTTTAATGTCATTCAAAATTTAGTTCATTCAAAAATACTAAGTGGTTATGATTTTACAGGCATTCAAAGTTCTCAAAAATATCGAGTCCCGCGAGTCCCCCCACACGCGCTAGTTGCATGTGACGCATTGTAGGCCACACTGGCCAGACAGTTTTAGTTGGCGCTGCCTTACGTTTCACCAAAAATCTCAGGAACTGAACATTGGAACAGGTCTGATTTCAAAGTATATATTTTAAATTAATTAATTACAAACACAGACTCAACACGAATTTTTACTCATATATATTTTTAAGTTACACTGTTACTAACAAAATATGGATTCATTTGCTATCCGAAATAAATATATTTTATTTTTTATTGTTGAAACGGAAATTTAATAAAAAAAACTAATAATGATGACAAATGATGACGTGCGTTCAACCCGGTGAGAAGATCGTGCCAAGCCAGAATACCAGAGTTGCTAGAGTACTGCCGGTGTCGCTTGCTGCTGTTTCAGGACGTTAATGCGCTCCGTCAGTTACTGAGCGTTTGGTACTGCAGAACTACGTCACACCTAACAAATGTTTTTCTCATTCATCAATTCGTGCATTCATTAATTATTCAACTTTTTTTCAATACTTACTCGGCAAAGACTTTTTCTTGTACATCTGGATGCGCTCCCAACAATATCATAATATACATGAGGGTATAAGCAGTAGTGTCTGTACCACCAGCTACCATGGTAATCACGTGTGCCCTGATTTCTTCGTCATTTAAAATATTTTTCTCAAGTGAAAGTTCTAGCAAGAGGTCCATGACAGTTTTAATTCGGGTACCTGGATAAATGAAACGAAAATCAAAATACGTACTGTGCAAATACCGCACCAAGTATCTATATGCAACTCGTGCAAGTTAACATGGCACCTGGCCTTGAAAACCACCCTCTTCCCGCTTCTCCGCGCAATGCCCCGCTCTCGTCCTGCAGTAGCGTGCGCATCACAGTGACCGTTGCATATTTGAGTTTCGTAGATTTTACCATCGGATTTCTGTTAAGTTTTGTTATTATTACGTTTGGAACATTTATATTTATTTATTTTATTGATTTTTTGCTAAAATACTTTGTAACACACAGATTTACTTTCACATTTATAATTAATATTAGTAGGTATGGATTTCTTGATTTTTTTAAATTGAATGTATTGGATTAGGAAGGATTCCTTTTATTTTCTCTATCTCATCCAAATTCGTTCTGCTTTTGTGTGGCTTGATTGAGTACAAAACAAACATACCTCCAAGCTTTCAATAAATGCCATTATCAATATATATTAGAATGTTATTACAATGGCGGTAATCATCCCTATGCGGCATATTAATTTTATCTCTCAACATCTTATAAAAATAATGAATGGGACTTTTTCCGTCTTGATATGCACGTGTACTATCATAATTCAGGCAGTAAACTACCACAGTTTACTGCCTGAATTATGAAAGGAGCTGAAGACAATAACAATATTATATCCTCTTTGAATGGCATGTTTAGTCACTGCTGTGATCTCTTTTGATATCCTTTCCAATATTTACAATAATTGGGGATCGAACCCACGCCTCTTGCGTAGTAGCGCAGATTACCTAGTTGGAACAGATGACTCACTGTCTAGAAAAAATATCGTTACGAATATGACGTAACATGACACAGCATCACAAGAATAATTTCGAACGCATTGTTAAATAGCAGTGGTGGCTGAACGGCTCTGACTACGGCCTTCTGGTACCGATGGTTTTTTTTTATAGTGCGCAATATCCCCACGGATAACACCTGTATCAGCGTTTTTCAAAATTTAACTACTAAGACGGTAAAATAGGTGATCGAATAATTGCCGGGAAATGCCTAAAAACAGCAAATCTTTTTGACAGAACGAAGTCTGTCGGGTCCGCTAGTTTATGTATATACCTAAATCTTTTTTTTTAGTTATTAGCAGAACATTCTAGAAGAATAATAAAATGAGAAAAGAAATGAAGATCACATTATAGTTCTAGTTAATTGTAGAACATTCTAGAGAAATAATAAAATGAATATCAAAAATCGAAATCAAATCGAGAGATCCGGTTCTTAGCATTCCATGGATTCACCGTGCGGTCGCCGGGTCCATGGCGTGGTACAGAGAGGAACACCGTGACGGCGCCTGGGACCTGCGACCCAGGTGTAGGTTTAGGGTGGCCACCTTGTGATGCATCAGCGCTCACCTCCACCATCAGTCGTGTTCCCCCCTCTACCTATCCAAATTTGGTAAGATCCTATCAACGCCGTTTTAGATATTCGTTTGAGTAAAGAGCTTACTGAAGCTCTTGGCAATCCGAGGTCTTTAAATAAGTTATACAGGGACTTAGCTGGAATTCCCCTTGCTTCTACTTCCACGGCGTAGAGTTTAACCACATAGCCATTTTTGGTTAACTCGTTGGTCAGGTCAAAGTATTTGTTTATTTTTATAGCGTGGTCTTTAGGTATGTTAGTTTCCCACGGTACTGTGAGTTCTACTAGTACTGCACGCTTTTGCTGTTTAGAAAATAGGAATATATCGGGTCTGGATGACGAGGCACAAACATCCTCCGGTATTTTATAGTGTTTCTCATACGAATCTGCGAGTAATGTCCAGTCAGCGGCTGCTATCAAAATTGAGTACGGCTTTTGATTTGTCTTTTTTGAGCAGCCTTCCTTTACAAACGCGACGTCATTTCTTTGGTTTGTGGTTAAACCCTTTTTCGCTCTAGCTACCGCCTCACGTACGATTTCTAATACCTTATCATGTCGGCGCGAGTAATGACCCCAGTCTAATAGCGTCCTACAACCCACCAGTAGGTGCCTAGCAGTACCAATTGCTTCACCACACGAGTTACATGTTTTATCTGTGGCTCCTCCCCATCTGACAAGATTGCTTTGGTCGGGGAGGGTCAACTGGAATGCATTGAGATAGAATTTAAGGAGAGCCGGTGACCAGTCGTATATTAAGGTACGCCATTTTAAGGCTATGGGAATACAAAATTCACCTAGTGTTAACCATTCGTTTTGAATTTCTAGGTTCATTGCGTGCACTTTGTAGGTATTATTTTCATCTACTGGAAGAAAAGATTTTGTTATGTCTTTGTCTGACTGCCTCCTAGTATTACCCAAACCTACCCTACCAGTCTGCGAGACTATCATGATTTTTTTATGGAATTGGAGGCGCGACTCGAGCTCATTAGTACTTTGGTCTTTTGGAAGAGCTTGCACGATTTCGTCTTTTGATTTCGCTAGGACGTGCATTTTGGTTACTCTTAGATGTTTATAGAGTTCCGATGGTTTCTTGAACGTCATTCCAAAGTCATTTGAGGCTCTATATAATGTCGATGGATCTGCCGACTGAGCTAGCCCCAGCCACGACTTCAATGTCTTCGTAACATTCGCATCTAGTTTTTTGAGAAGGCTCTGGTTTATATCATAAACAAGAAACGGCCAGTTAAGACGCGAGGTTAAATAGTTGTCGTAAATCCACGCTTTTTTAACATTACTTAGTGGCTGTTGATCTACCTTTTTTATATCGATAATGAAGTTATTAATTACTTCTTCTAAAGCTGGAGTGCAACCTCTGTTATCTATTTTTCTTCCGAGAAATTTAAAAGGCACGGTTTTGGATATAGTCGAAACGTTTTCCCCGCCTATACTAAGCCCTGGATCATATGAGGTATATCTGGTACCCCGCCTACCCAGACATAGACAGTAGCATGTGCTAGGTTTTGTTGTCATTCCATCTGTCCATGTACAGAATTCATCCACTTTACGCAACAGGTCTTGGCACTGCTTTGGGCTGCGAGTAAGTATTGCGAGATCATCTGCAAATGCGAGGATGGATTCCGTGTATTTACCGTTTAGTTTAAACCGATAGCCCCACTTTCTCTCATGTGTGGTAATACTATCTATTAAAATATTTATTACTATATTGAAAACTGTAGGTGACAGACAGCAACCTTGGAACAGACCTACATTATAATTTAAAGGTTGCGTGTGGCCATCCTTGGTGTTTATAACAAATTTAAATTTATCGTAATAAGAGGCTATTATTTCCCGGATGATCGACGGAAAGTTATACCATTTTAATGCAAACGACATAAGCTGGTGGTGTACTGAGCCAAAAGCGTTTTCTAAATCTATCCAACAAACTGTTATTTGCCTTTCATTTAATCTGGCATCTTTGAGGCTTTCCGCCAGTAGCGAATTGTGTTCCAGGCATCCAGAAATTCCGGGTAGGAACCCTTTCTGGTGATTTGGCCTGAAATAGTTGTTATTGATCATGAAATTAGTCATTTTGAATTGAAGCCATGAGAAGAAGATTTTTGAGATTGTGTTAGTTAATGCTATCGGTCTAGCGTCTTTAGGACTAGTTACTATTTCTTTCTTTGGAATGAGCACAAAGTTAGCCCTGCCGAAGGCTGCTGGAATTTCTTTACTCGATCAGATCCTATTGAATATGCTTAGAAGATGTTTACGTACCGATGGGCATTTTTTATAAATAATGTACGGTATGCCATCAGGCCCTGGGGCGGTTTTGTTGGTTTATTCTTGATTTGATGTTCTATTTCTTCTAAGCTAGGTGGATTACAGTTAAATGTGAAATGAGGGTTTGATGGTTTTTGCGCTTTAGGTTCACCGTATGGTTTTTCGTGTTTAGGCACCTCATAATTATTTTTGTAGTAGCTATAGATCTGGTCGTTATTTAGTAGCAGCTTATCTTGCTTTCTGTCACTGAAAATATTCCTTGAGTATTTGAAAGGGTCCTTATCAAATTCGACTTCATGTTTTGCTCTATTGAGGTTATTATTTTCATTTATTATTTGGGCTGAGATTCCTTGGATTAATTTTAGTATAGCCCGTAAAGCTCTGGCCAGTTGATGACTAAGTTGGTTGTCGCCCATAGCTTTAGTAATCCGTAGCCGTTTGATTAGGTCCCGCTTTCTTTTTCTCAATTTAATTTTGAACGCGTTTTCTCGGTTTTTTCGCGCGTGATTTGGTGGCGGTGGTGGAGCGGTGAAAGGACAGTTTAAGTCTTCAAAGTAAAAAGAATAAGAAGAAGAAGATAAAAGTAAGAAAAAGAGTGAATTGAAGTACAAGTAAAGAGAAGTGACACGGTGCGGTGCTGTCTCGGTGTTCGATTTCTTATTGAATAAAATGTACTACAGTGTAAGAAAATTTCTGGATGACAAAATTCATTCATGAATGTATTTATTTATTTAGGATTTATGACATTACAAATATATTTTATTGACATGAATCGTTTTCATGCTATGGAAGGAATCACGAATCATGTGGACTACTAAATATTTCTGAGAAAGTTATTCGATCGGATTGAATGGCATATAATTGGGCATTTGAGTGACCGATCAGTCGGTACTTCGAAATCGTAACAAGTCGTTATTATTTGGTTTATAATATTAGTTGACAGCAAAAATACTGCATTAAAATAATCACTTCTTTATTATTATTAAGTAGATAGATAAAGTACTCTTTATACGGGATATAGATAATTTTACTCAAAGGAATTATTTTCTTATTTTTGAAAAGAAATAGAATATTTAAAGAAAAATCGCTTGGCACCCCCCAGTAATCGAACCGACTAAAATCCGAAAAAATAACACCCTGTATTTTTAATGCATATGCAAAACAAAAAAAACCTGGCAAATTAAATAACGTTAAATCCATGAAATAGAAGGTTGAGGAAGATTTTAGTCGTTTGACTACCGGGTGTGGCATTTTCGGAGTTATGTTTCTTTTTATATGAAGGAATGTTCCCTTTGAGTGGAATTCGCTATCGCCAGTATTTGGAGTACCTTACCCTACAAATACGGTCGAAAATTCCATCCTGTATAGTTGCATCCCGATCATAGGTAGCTTAGAGAAGTTTGTCCATAGCAATTTTTGATCACTTTATGTTGAACTTTCATATCTATATATATAAAAATCAATGCCACTTTTCGTTGTAAATGTTATAACTCAACATCGCCTTTACTGATTTGGCTAATTTTGGTCTTGAATTATTCGTGGAAGACCAGGGAAGGTTTGTACGTAGAGAAAAACTCGAATAATTGCCGGAAACCGACATCCACGCGGGCGGAGCCGCGGGCAAAAGCTAGTTAGGTATATATGATTTTCTACTACGCCACCTTTACCCCAACACCCTTGGATTATCTCTCCGGTTTTCCACTCACCTGGCACAACACTCCGCTGAGCACCAACTAGTTCGGCCTTTCGTTTTTGAAGCACCTGAAATGTTTAAGTGAATAATTACGATAACATACCATATCAATGGGGGCTATTCTTATTTCAAGTATAAACGATATAAAGTAAATTACAAAAAAATATACCTACATGTCATATCATAACTAAAAAGGTGCTAAAAAGTATAAAATAAAACAAATGATTAAAAAATAAAAATAACCCTGCCACTGAAAAAACCGAAATAAGTTTGGTACCCATTTGCCAATCATAAACCGAAAGGAAATTAATGGGTACCACCTGCTATCAAACTTATTTCGGTCTTTTCAGTGGTAGTCGGTTTTTTTTATTTTTTAATCATTTGTTTTTTTACTTAGGTGACAGACAAGCACACGGTCCAAGTGATGGAAAGTGGTTATTTATTGAAATGATCATCAATTACATTATTTTGTTATAATCAATTAAATCTAGCTTAGTGCTTAAGAAGTCAGCCTTATGATCAAGAGGTCTCAGGTTCGAATCCTGGCCATTACACTTTTTTAGTAGGCTTGTATATACAAATCTATTCATTGTAATAATATTTCTTTACTTATAGTAGTTATATTAGTTATATTACATTATTATTGTACATGAGGCCAAATGCAATCCCCTAAAAACAACAATACTTTCTGTTCAAAAAACCAAGTCTCACAATAAAGTCGGGTACTTTTTACGTTAGACGTAAAAAGTTGTGAGATCCACGAAGTACCAAGTCGGTTATTGCATTATTCAATCCCTACTAAATTGACTATTCAGTCTTAAGTTGTTACGTAATTATTTATACCGAGCTACCGAGATTAATAAATATTGATTCACTTCACTTCACTTTTACTTCCTTTTCCAAGCCGGATCTTTCTTACGCACCTTACGCCAAAGGTTGAGAGATATATCACGCGTTATAGAGTATTCCCTCAAGTACTTGCAGAAGTGACTTAGCAATCAACTGACCCCTCAAATATGGGATTGGAAGTGAGGAGTCAATGGAGACTTGGAGCCAATAGAGTATTTGACTAATTTTTTTTTACTTTTGAAAAGTTACCACTTTCTTATAATATAATGAACTGTAAAAGTAAAATTTTCGTAGGACAGATAGTTTTGAAGATATTTGATTTTGAAAAATTCAATTTGTCGCGCCGCCCGAACACGCTCCATACAAAATCGTACGAAATTGTGACGTCACGCTTCTGTAGCGCGTAGTGCAAATGTATGGAGTGCAAGAGAATATCGCATTTATCTCGGTCTACGTTGCGTTTACACATATATAGTTCATAGTAAAAGTTATTTAAAATTTAATAAGGAATCTAAAAAGTTATATATTTGAATTGAATTTGATTGTTTATATTTTGACTTTTTATGGGAATTTCAACTAATGAAAAGTCATAGTTTCAGTTTAGATATGCAATATTTTCTTTTGCTAGGCATATTTTTTCAGAACAAGCTGTCATATTAAGCAGTATAGGGAAGAATCGACGACTTAGTCAAATAGCCTATTACGAGATCAGATCCTCCTGCTCCAGACGTGTTTCTACCGATGTATGAGAGGTTCCACTGGCCCAAATACTCTATTTATAAAACTAGGATCTTTGGATTAAAAAAATAGTAGAACAAGCGCCGATCGCTCTGTGGCCTAACTAAGTTGATTTTGTCACGGATTGTAAATTCTCATACAATTAGCCTCTCGTAACCCTACAGTAATAATGTCTGTGCATAAATGTACAGGAACTTTAATGTAGATAAATAATGTAATATACAAACACAAGACTGAAAATTCCCCTCCCTTCCCCACCGCCAGCTCGTGTCCCACACGCAGGGACTTTTAGTATATTCTTCTGGGTGCCTTAGGGAATAATCGTACCAACTTTCTAAACTGCACAAATTATTATGTCTGATTTTCTTAATCTCCTCGTGATACTACACATAAGGAGCCTACCTATGGATGTTGTAAAAGGGCGAACGGCAGCGTTCACCGGTTTATGTGGGTATGATCATTAGTTCTGTCTATTAACGCCGACCCCGACTGTGTTTTGAAAGGGATTAGAGAATGACTATGGAAATTATCCTTACTGTGTCGGATGCTGTATGCGATATTTTAATCAAACCATCTTGTTTCTTCTTGAGGGTACTAAAACGAAAAGTGTACGAGCTGTGCAGCCAAATCTTTTTTAACCGTTCCACTACACTACTCCAGACGTGCTCCAACGTGTCCATGATTAACTCTTTGTTCAGTAATGAGTCGGTAAAATCAACTCCTAGGACTGTCACTGAAATTAAATAATTATTTTAAGTTTGTGGGCTTACATGAGCTGATTAATGAATGACTCTCAATGTTCTCAACTCCAAGTTAAAAATGATTACTTCAGTTTTCGTAAAAGCTTGTTTTTAAAAAGTTATTTTTTATCCTTTATAATTTTCCACTTGTTAGTTTTCGTAATATTATTACGCACTAGAGAGCTTACCAAAACCAACCCAACAAACCCAAACACAACTAGTATATCCCTATGTTAATCTTAGAAATGCCCATGACTATCTACTATCCAGCTTCATCATCAGATCATGCTTACTATCTTGGACTAAAGTACTCGTCAAAACGAATTCATTTGATTCGTTTTCACGAGTACGTTTACGTATGACACGATGTAAAGTGACTGACATCATACTTTTGAGAATGCCGTGAGGCGAAACCGGTCAGGTGAAAAATAAAATATAGTAGAAAGGTTACTTCATAAGAAGTCTTACTCCATATGTGGAGTCATTCATTAACTCGCGGGCTATAATGTGAGTAGCAGATTCCACCAAGTGCCATCAATCAACACTATAAACGATTTATAAAAAAAACTTACAAAAAGTAGTCTCTAAGGCAACACTCTTGGTGTATGCCCCGTGATCAAAGAACCCTTTGCCAGCCTCCTTATTCAGGTCGTTGACCATTTTCCTGGCTTGGCTGTTGAAAATTCCCATAAACGAGTCCAGTGTAACCTGGCTGAATGCCGGCATAAGCAGCTTGCGATGCTTTTTCCATATCGATGCTAATAACATAATAAGAAAATATTTGTTAGAAACACAAAATGGACAAATGAGAAGGTGAAACAGAAAAACGGCAAAGTGAGGTTAATAAGCTCTCTAAACTTAAAAAGTTAATAAATAAAGAAGTTGTCACTTAAAAAAACAATAACCAAGAACCCATTGATTTTGAAAAAAAATCCCTATTATACACCCCTAGTTTTTAAATACCAGAGAAACTACAGGAACATGGAACGTTTACACTTACATAAATATCCAAATAATACATAATATGGGTTCGAAAAACATCGGAAAAAATGAAATGCTCAAGAGAGACTTGAACTCACGACCTTTCTTCCCTTACAGGGGGAATGCTCTTCCAACTGAGCTATTGAGCCACACCTGAATCATTTCAAATTTTCCTTCTCTTTATATCCGTCTTTAAAGGCGGCGACCCGCACTTGGTCCGATAGTCGTTGTTATATATTTATTCTCGATGTGAATACGACACGGTTAATTTTAATGAAATAACGGGTCTAATCCAAGTTTCATTTTCTGGTAATATGGGTTTGTTATTTAAATCTTCTTGGAGAAATTTGCGACAGATATTATTATTATTATTTCTTTTATTTCAGTAAATAACATATAAATTACATTTTTAAATATATTCTAAAAACAACAAAATATATTTAAAAATATAAAAAACAGTGTCCCACCGGCATCGAGTACAGGGACCAAGCTACCGGTGGTCAGGGCTCCAGAGAGAGGAACTTCCTCACTATGCGCGCCGTGTCGAGGAGTACTGCCTTCTATATCAGGCACTTGATCCAGCTGCCCAGCGCGAGCCTCCTTAGGTGTTGGTCGAGGCTCTTGGCTATAAGTCCATTTACGGTTATAACTATTGGAACAATGATTGCCGAGTCCACCTCCCACATGTCGACAATCTCGTGAGCTAAATCAAGATACTTAATTTGTTTATCTTTTTCAGCTTTCACGAGATTCTCGTCATGAGGGATTGTGACATCAACAATCATTGCGCGCCGCTCAGACCGGTCTATTACCACGATATCAGGTTTGTTGGCAACAACAGTCCTGTCCGTGATGATAGATCGGTCCCAGTACAATGTGATATGACCATTTTCGAGAACTGGTTCAGCAACATACCTGTAGTACGGCACCTCAGCGTCCACAAGTTGGCATAACAGAGCAAGCTGCTGATGGATGAGCCTGGCTACTTGGTTGTGCCTGTGCAAGTACTCGCTGTTAGCAAGACGAGAACAACCGGACACAATATGCCTGAGGGACTCACCGGGTTGGTGGCACGCGCGACATATATCGACCGTGCCGTCCCTCAGGATATATTTACGGTAGTTCTTCGTCATGATAACCTCATCTGCAATTGCACAGGCAAAACCCTCGGTTTCTCCAAAGAGATCACCGAAACGTAGCGAGGCCACGGAGGCTAATAGGTCCACATCGGGCCCATGAAGAGCGCGATAGAACCTACCGTGAAGCTCCTTACTCTGCCATACCTCCTGCCGATCACTGATGCTTAGCACCACAGGTTTGCACCAGTTCTCTTTAGCCAACTTGAGCGGTGTGAGAGAGACGTCCACTGCAACAACATCGCGATGCATATCCTCATTCACTCGGAGAAAATATTCTCTAAGGTTGTACACCTCGCGGTTGTGGAGGTTTTTAGCATTTAAAAAGCCTCGGCCTCCACATTTCCGCGGGATCACCCTCATCACCGATGAACGAGGATGGTGCATTCGATATGCCGTTAACAGTGTACGAACTCTTCTGTCTATAGCGTCCAATTCAGTCTGAGTCCACTTGAGTATGCCGAAGGAGTACATCAGAAGTGGCATGACCCAGCCATTGTAGGCGCGCACCTTGTTGCCGCCGGTAAAAGGCAGTTTAATACCTTTTTCAGGCGACCAAAGAAACGTTCCCGCAATGACTGTTTCATGTCAGCCTCATTGATGCCCAGCGCCTGTGACATACCCAAGTACTTATAGGTGTCGGTTACGAGGAGTGATTTCAGATGAATGGAATCAGAGAGTTGAATACCTTCTGATTCCACTGTCCGTCCTCGCTTTACATGCATGACTGCACATTTATCCACACCAAACTCCATTTTGATGGAATCACTAAAGTTTTTGGTTATCTTTAGTAAATCCACCAATTGTGAGCTTGATGTGGCAAACAATTTTAAGTCATCCATGTTAAGCAAGTGTGATATTATCTGACCTCCTCCTCGTAACCTGTAGCCTAGCCCTGAATTCCTCAGTAAGGTACTGAGAGGATTCAGTGCTAAGCAGAACCAAAGGGGACTCAAACTGTCACCTTGGAAAAACCTCGCTCAATATTTATTGGTTCGCCGATACTGCACACCCCTCGACATCCTGGATAGCTAAAAACTGTTCTCCATTGCCTCATACATGACGCCAAAAAGATGCCCAGAGTTGTATTTACTTTATACAACTCTAACACCCTCAGGAGCCATGTATGGGGCACAGAGTCGAACGCTTTCTTATAGTCTATCCAGCATGTCGATAGATTCTTACGACCACGGCGAACTTGTTGACTAATGGCCATATCAATGAGGAGGAGCTCCTTAGTGCCACGGGCCCCACTCCTACATCCATTCTGAGAGGCACTCATAACAGTGTTTGTAGAAATGTGCTTTGTTATTTTATCTCTCAGAATAGATGTAAGAAGTTTATAGACCGATGGTAAACACGTGATCGGTCTATAGTTACTGGGGTTCGAGGTACTTCCTGTCTTATGGAGCAGGTGGGTAACACCAGTGGTCATAAAAATTGGCAACGACCCTGACTCGATAGCAGCCTGAAACTGAGATGCCAAACGAGCAGGTGAACTATGTAGCCACTTAATCCAGAAATTGTGCAATCCGTCCGGCCCTGGGGATTCCCAATTAGAAAGTGGACGGACTGCACTGGCCACGTCTGAATCTTCTATATTGACACATTCCATGTCTGGAATTCCTTCACATGCTCGCTCGACATCACGGGTCCAGTCGCCTTCGACATGAACAACGGGCGCTGACCAGATGCTGCGCCAAAACATATTAGTTTCATCAGCACCGGGTAGGCACCCGCTACTCACATCTTTGTTAGGCCGATCCCAATTTCTATAGACCCACCTCTGGTCCCTTTGGAATGTACGATTTACGCTAAATCGATCCACACGCTTTATTATTATTATTATTATTATTCCTCTTTATTAAATTATTAAACCTTATAAATTATGATATTTTCTAAAGTGTTCGAATGTTCGAATGTCTCATTGAAATAAAACCACTTTTTACGGATCTAAAGTATAGTAAAAATACCATGAGAAAGGAAGATTTGGAAGCTATACGCCAGGATGTTTCATCGGTCTTGCGTCGAAGCAAAGCTCCCAAGCCGAACCTTTCCAAAGACGAATTTATCGCATTGAAGAACTTGCGAGCTAGGCCAGGATATTACAGTGCTCCGTGCAGATAATGGAAACGCTACGGTCGTCATGGATACGTCGGACTACAAACAAAAGATCTTTTATCGGATGAGACCACATATAAACAGGTCAAAACAGACCCTACTAATAAAATACTCAAACAAACTCGAGTTATTATTAGTTAATACTCCGAAAAATTACAGTTCGACGTCAAAACACTAATACCGGCCTCCTATTGTGAGTCAGATCGACACACCAACCTACAGACTGGCTCAGCACGTAGCAAAGATACTCTCACCACTCGGAGGTAACACAACAGCGTATGTTAGAGATTCATACCATTTTGTTAGTGAAATTAAACACCTACATCTCACTAACAATGAAACAATGGTCAGTTTTGATGTACAGTCCTTATTTACACGTATACCTGTACATGACTGCATAGACATCGTTAGGAGCAAACTAATAGAGAATACTATGCCTGAGGAATATGCCGACATACTAAAACATTGTCTAACAACTGGCTATCTGTTGTGGGACAACAAGTTCTACCTACAAATCGATGGTGTGGCGATGGGCTCTCCAGTCTCGCCTGTCGTAGCTGATATATATATGGAAGCCTTTGAGGCCCGAGCCTTGCAGACGGCCGCCTTCACACCACGGATTTACGAACGGTACGTAGATGACACTTTCACAATACTACCAACAGATAGTGTAAATACATTCCTGAACCATCTTAATTCCATTAATAACAAAATTCATTTCACTATGGAATCAGAGGCAAATAATTCATTAGCTTTCCTAGATGTTCTTGTTATCAGAAATCTTAATAATACCTTGAGCCACACTGTGTATAGGAAAAAGACTCATACTGATAGGTACTTAAACGGTGAATCTCACCACCACCCTAAACAGTTAGCTACCGTAGGAATGTCTTTGTTTCAGAGAGCCCGTGGGATCTGTGACAAGAAACACCTGAACGCTGAGCTTCAACATGTCAACACCGCCCCTGGACCCGACTGCATTCCAGGCCGAGCATGGGTCCTGGCTCTCGAAGAACTTGGGCCTCGACTTATAGGGCTCTTTAGCGCATGCCTCGAAAAAGGCCAGTTCCCCAAGGTCTGGAAGACAGGGAAACTGGTCTTAATCCGAAAGGCGGGGCGGCCGGCAAATTCCCCATCAGGGTACCGGCCGATCGTGTTGCTCGACGAGGTGTGCAAGCTCTTTGAGCGCATTATTGCACAACGCCTCGTCAAGCGTCTCATACGCGTGGGGCCTGATCTGTCGGATAGCCAGTTTGGCTTCCGCGCATTAGATGCCTGACGGAGGAAGCAGTCTCACAGGGTGAGGTGGTGGTGGCGGTGTCTCTTGACATCGCCAACGCCTTCAACACCCTGCCCTGGAGTTGCATTAGGGAGGCGCTTATCTACCATAGAGTGCCTCCATACCTCCGTCGAATTGTCGGGGCCTATCTCTCCGAGAGGGCCATTACTTACCTGAGTTGGCTAGGGCCGGGTCGGCCGGATGTGTCGTGCGGTGTTCCACAGGGATCGGTATTAGGGCCACTCCTGTGGAACATCGGCTACGATTGGGTGCTGCGTGGTCCGTTGCTCAGAGGGGTCACCGTAACGTGTTACGCCGATGACACCCTCGTTACGGCGCGGGGAGCAACGCACCGAGATGCAGCACTAAAGGCCACGGCAGGGGTTGCTCAAGTCGTGGGTCGGATACGGCGGCTGGGTCTCGAGGTCGCCCTTCACAAGTCCGAGGCTCTGTGCTTCCACGGACCTCGGATAGGGCCATCTGCGGGATCCAGCCTACAGGTAGGGGGCGTCAGCATCGGCATCGAGCCCTCGATGAAGTATCTGGGACTCGTGCTCGATGGCCGGTGGAACTTCGGACATCACTTCCGAAGTTTGGTCCCAAAACTGAGGGGGGCGTCAGCTGCACTCGCGCGGCTGATGCCCAATATCAGGGGACCCAACGCCCCCTGCAGGAGACTGTACCTGGGGATCGTGCGAAGTATGGCCCTATACGGGGCCCCTGTATGGGCAGAGAACCTGACGGCCAGTAATGTGGCTAGATTGCTGAGCCCACAGAGGGCGATGGCCGTCAGGGTGATAAGGGGATACCGCACGATCTCAGGTGAGGCGGCATGCCTCCTAGCCGGGGCCCCTCCATGGGACCTGGAAGCGAGAGCCCTTGCGTCCCTATTTATATGGCGCAAGGAGGCGCTGGAGCGGGGCCAATGGCCTGCGTCTCGAGGAATCGATGCCCAGCGGTCCCAGCTCTACCAGGAAACCGTGGAGACATGGAAGGTGCGACTTGAGCAACCAAAGGGGGGATTCGCCACAATTGCGGCCATCAGACCGGTCATGGACGAGTGGCTGGAGAGGAGACACGGTGCTCTCTCCTACCGGTTGTCACAGATACTTACCGGGCATGGTAGCTTCGGTAGGTATCTGTGGCGAAGACACCGGGAAACAACGGCCGAGTGTCAGCACTGCGAGGACCGCAGCGATGACACAGAGCTCCACACGCAGCGGGAGTAAGTGGGACTGCGCCGCCTCTTTCTGTGAGCAGGTCATGCTCGTGAAAGAGGCGGCGGGGCGAGAGCGGGACAAAACTCTCTGCTCACCGTCTTTACAGAAGCAGGCCCATGACGGCAGCGTGACGTGAGGGATTCACGCACCCCCCCCCCCCCTAAGAAGCGAGATAACACCCGAAAACCCCCCCATAGACGCGGGATAGCACCCGAACCACCCCCGAGACGAGGCCGCAATTGTAGCCGTAGGTCTGATGGGAGTCCTGGGACATCCTTCCGAGGGCTTACCCGGGGCTCCCATCCATAGGCTTCTGGGCGTTACCGTGGGGGTTTTTAGTCGGTAGGAGTCCGGCATAACATCCATGAAGGATTTTCCCCCACGGTTAAAAAAAAAAAAAACCCTAAACAGTTAGCTACCGTAGGAACGTCTTTGTTTCAGAGAGCCCGTGGGATCTGTGACAAGAAACACCCGAACGCTGAGCTTCAATATGTCAAGCAAGTACTGCAAGACAACAAGCTCAAACCACCGCGCCTGAGTCACAGATCCCGAGAAAAACCAGCCACGGTCGAACGCCAGCCTGCTGTACTACTGTATGTACGAGGGGTCACTGACAAGATTGGCTACATCTAGAAGTGAGCTTCAATCAACACATACTACAAGCCGCCAACGAAGATAAGTCAATTTTTACCATCTGTCAAGTGCCAACTACCTTTACAAAATGCAGGGGTCTACAAAATAGACTATGACTGTGGGCTCTAATATATTGGTCAAACCAAGCGAAGCATTGGCACTCGGGTCAAAGAACACATAGCTGACATAAAACACCAACGCTCAACAAAGTCAGCTGGATGTGAACACGCGCAAAAAGGCACCAAACATTACCTAAGGTTTGATAATACCACAGATACTCGCCAAAGAACATCGATATATTCCTAGAATGATCCGCGAGGCTATTGAAATTAAAAAACACCCAAATTTTAATAGAGAGGATGGATGGAACGTACCACCAGCTTGGGACCAAGTCATACACTTAATCAAACCCAGTAAGCAGCAAAATCCAGCAAGATTTAACAACACAGTGAGCTCATTCTGCGTAAATAGGAACACCAATAATTCACCATGATTCGGGTATTTTGAGATAACTTATACTGCAAACTATGTGACAACTACCATCGTGAGTCACACCGCGAACATGACTGCTGCAAAGCAGCCGAAACGTCGGGTTAAAAAGTAATAATAACAAATATATCGCGATAGAATCCGTAAAAAGTGGTCTTATAAATTATATTTTTAAATACACATTAAATAAAAAGAAAACATTCACTTAAAAATATAATAAATTGTATCCCACCAGCATCGGGTATTATTATTATAAAATATTAAAAAATAAGATTTAAAAAAATTGTTGACTAAAACGAAGTAATAATTTTCTGCAAGGGCTATGCTTATTGCAAAAGCTTGTAGTGCAAACAAAAAACAGAGAAAGAACTTGCGCGATACAAGAATTTGAAATCATCAAACCCCTTGCAGAAAAACACAGATTTTTTAAAAGCTTGTTCTTAAAAAGTTTGTGTCAATAACTTTTTAATTAAGTACGTGGTTACGAGTTTAGAATTGAATACCGTTCACCTTTCTGCCTCTCTGAAATTAAAAACTATTGCATAGTATCGCTAATCTCTAACAATATAATAAACCGACATAATTTGTTATTTTTAAACTATCGCGGCGTATACTCATGTTTTATAATAGTTCGGGACTTCACCCGATAAACTTTGGAAAACTTACTTTTGCCGACGTTTCTTGCGCGTGAAGCTATTGAAATTAAAAAATATAAAAATTTCAATAGGTAAGATGGATTCAAACTATCCGGGACCTAGAATCCAGTGACCAAAACAGTAAAACCCAAAAACACAGTGCCGATGTCGTTTAAAACTGACATAGTGAGTGTGGTGTGTCGCCAGCCTTACATTTAATGTAAAAGTAATGGAGGGTAGGCGCACAAAAAATGTTTCCCGCACACCGCGCGACGCTCGCAGGCCAGTCAAGTCATGTCGTGACCACGGGTGCTGTAACGCACTAGAAACGTCGGCAAAAGTATGTTTTCCAAAGTTTAGCGCGTGAAGTCCTGAACTATTATAAAACGCGACGTAATTTGTATTTTTGTATATACTTACCGAATTTATAAACTTTAAATCTACTGGACTGATTTTAAAAATTCTTTCACGATATAATGCCACAGTATCTCTAACTTTGGCTACTTTTATCTGAATTCAAGAGATCAGAACTTGATGTTAAAAATAAATACTACAATAAATTTACCTTCTGCGGTGAATAAACCTTCGGGTGCCAAAGGTTTTACGAAGTCGTAACATCCATCCTTTTCTAGACACGCGTTAGCCACCGTTAACATGTCGTTGGGATCCGTTACGACTGCAATTAATGCACTTTTATTATTTTTTAACCTGTATATTTTGAACTTAAAATATGACGAAATAAAGGAATTTTCTGAACGAAATCTTAAAGCCATTAGGTATATCTACAATTCCACATTCGTAACAGATAAGCTACGAATATTAGCTTCCTTATCATGAAAATTCTTTCGCGAGAGAAAATCGCATTCGTATATGAGAGCGCATATGAATGCGGTTCGACACATCGCTCGTTCTTAGGGGCGCGGGCGGTGCGTCCAGGATTGCGCGGTGAAGTGCACGTGCGCATAACCGCGTACCGTGCGGATGTGAGAGAAAGAGAGGTAAAGAGCGTTCAACGCTTCTCTCGCAGTGGTCGTGCGCGCGCAATTGCGGCTTTTGCATCGCGCGATTTTTACCACGCGAAATATTCCATAAACTTTGAATTTCAAAAGATAATCGCGAACGATTATGCGTAAGAGCGATTTGCTGTACGATTCTGGACGATGACTATTCTATTAGTATGCTCACTTTTACTAGGAATGGAAACATCGCCTTAAGACATTTAAAATCCAATCACCATGGAGTAGGCATTTTAGTAAGAAATAAGTTAAGGAAATATGTTTCCAACATTATCCACTATTCAAACAGATGTATGATACTTAAAATCAATGCTCATCCATTCAACCTATGTAAATATAATACAAGTTTATGCTCCAAAATGTGACAGCGATGACCAGGAAGTGGAATAATTCTATGAAGGCATTAATGAATTACTAAAGTCGTTAAAATCCCAAGACATTAATATAATCTTATGAGATCTTAATGCAAAAGAGGGGCAGGGTGAAGACGGAAAAATTGTGAGAAAGTTTGGCTTGGTAGTAAGGAATGAAAGAGGAGACAGGCTCGTAGAATTCTGCTCATTACGTAACCTGATAATATCAAATACATGGTTTGAACATCCTGCAAGACATGGTGCTCGCCAGCTCATACACCATCACAATATATTATTAATAAATGATTTAAAAAAATTGAACCGACTTCAAAACCAAATAGGAAAAAAATGTTTAAAATAACAGAATTTAGAGAGAGAATTTAGAGATTTTCGATCTGTTAGAAATTGGTGCCAACTTTGTTTGCTGTGCCTGACCTGCTATAATGTCATTAATGTAGGTATAATGACTTGTTGAGGTAAGGGTGGCCTGTCATACTTAGCTATATTATTTTACCTGTTTGACTTGATACCGACTTTTGTATTGAAATGATCGATATTTCATTTAAATGCATCATGGCAGGTAATTCAGGTACAGCAAAGCACCAGCAAACAAAGTTGGCACCGACTTCTAACAGATCGAAAATCTCTAAATTCTGTTATTTTAAACATTTTTTTCCTATTTGGTTTTGAAATCGGTTCAATTTTTTTAAAATCATTTATTTTTCCCTTTTTAGTGGGCCAAGGTTTGCTTTCGTTATCCAAGTTTAATCCAGTCCAGCTTGCAATTAACCACAGTTTTCGTCTTTTGGGAGCATAATACTCCCAATAAGTTAAGGGACTGGAACTTATAAATGAAAGACGGCGAGTTGAACAGGTTGGTGATTTTGCAGATGGGGCTGCAGTTAGAATTTTCTTTTTGTTAGAATTGGCACTAGATTGAAAGGTGGTGACAGCTTAGTTGCAATTGCAACAAAAGGCTATGGGGATGTGGAAAAAAGAATCCGTTAATCTTGAACTGGGCTGTAACGGTTCATAAGCTTCAAGGCACCACATTAAATAAAGCGGTAATTGACTTAGAAAATATTTATTTTGCTAAGGTCAAGTGTATGTTGCTTTAAGTGGACAAGACAAGTGGAGCCACCTGTCACCCAAGCAGAAGCAGGCCACGGCAGCAGCGCGCGTAGGCACGCCTTCCCATTCCGGGGGCGAGCCCCCTGCCGAGGAGTGCCAGACCGTAAGGGATGGCCCTGGGCCAGCCGGGGTGCAAGGGATATTTCGAAGACAACCTCACCTCCGGTTTAGCACTACGACCCTCAGTCGGCGTACGGTTTTAGTCGGTTCGAGTCCGACATAAACCGTTCCCTTCCGGCTCCGGCGGGGGAATCCGAGGGGATAAAAAGATACGATACAAAAGACCACCTCAGGAGTAGATATACCCTTTTATAAACATACTTATTATTATTATTAATTGAGAAATTGTCTCGGTTTCACTCTGAAATTCCGTGATTATCTCAGGAGTAGCACCAACCCTTACGAGTATCACGTTAGCCCTACATACTACTACCTAGTTTCCAACGATCAATTGCAGTATTGTCCCCTAACTCCTAACCGTTAAGGAGTTCTATAGCTTCACTATCAACACAGCAGCATCAGAAGTTGATTCAAGCATATCTCACAAGCAACACGTTGCCCTATTTAGTAGTATACTAAATATTTATCATCCATCAATGGCAGTACTGTCTCCCAACTCCTAACCGTTAAGGAGTTCAGTAGCTTCATCATCAGCACAACAGCAACAGATGTTGACACCCTGAAGCATATACCTGAGTAAGACATTATTACGTAACAAAAGCCCCATACGCAACCGTTAAGGAGTTCTGTAGCTTCATTATCAACAGAGCAGCATCAGAAGTTGATTCAAGCATATCTCACAAGCGACACGTTAGCCCTACATACTACTCAATATTCATCATCCACCAATGGCAGTACTGTCTCCCAACTCCTAACCGTTAAGAAATTCAGTAGCTTCATCATCAGCACAGCAGCATCAGATATTGACACCCTGAAGTATATACCTGAGTAAGACATTATTACGTAACAAAAGTACCATACGACCATACAATTTTCGATGGTTGCCCTCGATTTCTCCTGGATCCCATCATCAGATCCTGACCTGGTGAAAATGGGACCACCTCAGAAGTGAACCCTATCAAACAAAAAAATAAAACTTGAAATCCGTCTATAATTGGTGGAGATATCGGTGAACATACATAAAAAAAAAAAAAATATGTATACAGACGAATTGAGAACCTCCTCCTTTTTCGAAGTCGGTTAAAAACCAAATCGACTTCATCATTTTTTTTTTATTTAGTTACACAGACCTCACACTATCATTACAGGTTGTAGTCACCTAATGCGATAGCGTGGCTAAACTATTACTAAAATATAAAATTAACATATAATACAACAACAAACATAACAGAAAAAATGGTAAGTTACAGTTAAAAATTATAGATATTTAACCTTTGTAGGCAATATTATAAATAAAAGAACCTTTGCGAATTCACTCCTATTGCACGAGAAGATATCGATCTGCTGGTTAACCTCATTTATGACCCGGAAACTACGCGTAAGAGGTGCTTTCGCCAGTAGATCGGTCCTGGCCACAGGTACGGCGAGCAGCTGCGGGCGTCGCCGCCTCCAAACGTACCGATCGGGCACGGCGAGGCTCATGTGACACAGAACGCCCGGGTTGTGGGCAACTCCACGCAGAACCTTCACTAAGTATTCAGCGAGCATAAAGTCCCGCCGCACCCTGAGCTGATTGTAACCTACCATACCCAGTACAAAGAGTGTAGGGTACATTAGCGGGTAGAATGGGTAAACCCCGTACAGCTTACAGTACAAGTGACGTGTGAATTTATTTTGGACACGCTCCAACATCACTTTGTACTTCTCTTCATGCGGGGACCATATGGCTGCAATATATTCTAGGTGACTACGAACTAATGCGTCATATAACGCCCTTAGAGTGGTAACATTTATTTGTGAAGCCCTGTGATTGTCTTAGTACAAAACCCAGTTTCCTATAGGCCTTTTTACATATTTCAATAATATGCTCTCTAAATATTAACGTTGAAGTGAAGTGTACCCCTAGATCGCGCACTTGTGATGTCCGCTGCATGGGTGTCTCTTCAACCTTATACTCGAACTCTATAAAGGAACGCGCACGAGAGAACGTCATTACCGAGCATTTTGAGGCATTTAAGAAGAGTTTATTTTCCTGACTCCACTCTACAACCCGATTAATATCTTCTTGCAGACGTTCGCAATATGATTTGTCCCTCACTTCCAGGAGCAGTTTAAGGTCATCCGCATACAGAAAACATGATCCATGTCTAACAACTTCCGGTAAATTGTTTACCATAATGATGAACTGCAGAGGCCCTAAATTGCTACCCTGACTCACGCCGGACCTGGTGTAGTAGGGCTCGGATTCGCACCCATTATAGTCCACATACTGTTGTCTGTCTTCCATGTAGCTAACGAAGAATTGCAGCAGATGTGGTGTACATCCTATGTCTGCCAGTTTCCTAAGTAATACATCATTGTCAACAGTGTCAAAAGCCTTTCGGAAATCGAAGTATGCAGTATCTACCTGTACACCTGCATCGACTGATGGTACTACCTTGACCATAAAATTGAGTAGATTTGTCACCGTACTGCGCCCTGGCCTAAATCCGTGTTGCGCATCAGACAGCTGCGCGGCTACTTGTCTCTGTAAGCTTTGCTGAATCGCAGACTCGAAAACTTTTGCAGGTGTAGACAGCACTGCCACTGGTCTATAACCACATACGTGTGGACCTGCCGTTCCCTTAGGGACCGGTATCACTCTCGTTATCTTCCATCGAGATGGAAATACTGCCTGTTCTAAACATATGTTAAAAATATGACGTAACGGTTCTTCCAATATACTGCTGCAATCTCGGAATAGAAATGCAGGTATACCGTCTGGGCCCGATGAACGTTTGGGCTTAAGGTTTAAAAGCGCTTTCTTTACATCTTGACGAGTGAGCATGTCAATGTGTACCCGTGCACTCGTCGCACCCACCTCGGCGGACACCGCGCCCGCGTCTAGGTGTGGTCGTTGCGTACTGTATACGGACTCAAAAAACTCGGCAAATTCTCTAGCACAGTCTTCATTGGAAAGGTGTTGACCATCTTTTATGATACTCTGGTTATTAACCCGGCTACGCTTCGATCTTATATACTGCCAAAATGATTTTGGGTCTTTCGCGAATTGGCTTTGAATTTTATTAATGTGATCCTTGTGGGCAATTTCTATGGACTTCTTAATACGGGCTCTGCACTCAGAAAATTTATGATAATCACTATCGAGCTTTGTTTTCTTAAAGGTCTTATGGAATCTAGCTTTAGTCTGTAAGTCTTTAATAATAGTCCTAGTGTACCATTCGGGATATATGTAGCGCGAATTAACACGTTGAGGCTTTTTGCGTGGCACACACAAATCCAATATATAATTAAATTTATCATAAAAGATTCATAATAAATGAGAGCTTCAGAAACACCATAACTAACGTCAAGATATTCCCCGGAGCAGATATAAAATCGGATCACAATCCTCTTGTAGCAAACATGCGAGTAAAGCTGAAACTTACTACCCAAATCTGTTAGTAAAAAAGTCTCATTGGACCGTCTAAAAGATGAGGCCGTTAAAAGATCCTTGAGTGTAAAACTTAACTAAATTTTTTTATGTTTTTACATAGCTAATATCCATTTAGGTAAACTCACAGGATAACAATTGTATTGTATGCCACTATTAATCATGGAGTATATTGAACAAATCTATTAATCTGAAAGTCTCAGTGGCAAGAGAGCAATGGTTGTCAAATAAATGTGACGAAATAGAATTATTACAGAAAAAGCATGATAGTTTTCAGCTACATAAACGAGTAAAAGAGTTTACAAATACTAACAAAAGCAAATAAAAAGTATCCTTGAGAACAAAAATGGTAACATTGTTGTTGATGATGAAGAAGCCAATGAGGTCTGGGAAGAATATGAACTTTTCAAGGACAATCGGAAACAGGTGGAGCCACATAGTGAAATTAATCTACAAAGCCCAAACATATTAATATCTGAGGTTATCTCATCTATTCAACGTATGAAGGGTGGAAAAGCCTTGGGCCCCGATGGAATTGCTGTGGAAGTATTAAAACTGATTCACGACTACAACATCGAAGGTTTAGTGACACTTCAATACATTTTATGAATGTGACAATGTGCTCCCTGAAGACTGGCTCTTGTGCGTTTTTACACCTTTACCAAAGAAGCTCAATGCCAAAAGTTGCAGCGACCACAGGATGATAAGTGTGATGAGCCATTTTTGAAGATATTTCTAAAAATCATCCAATTCCGAATATAGAAGAAAATATAAGTGAAACACAATTTGGATTCAGAGCAGGATTAGGCACTAGAGATGCTTTAGTAGCAGTACAAGTTTTGATGCAAAGATGCTTAGATGCATAAAATGTGCTTTATTGATTTTGGAAAAGTATTTGTCAACGTCAAACATGATAAATTAATAACAATATTAAAATCGATTGGTTAAGACAAAAATGATATTAAATTTATAGAAAAGTTGTATTGCAACCAAAAAGCTGAAATAAAAATTTATCACACCCTCAACAACTTGATCTGGACATCCGCCTAAATGGTAAACTAATACAAAATATTCGCTACGCCGACGATACCGTCTTATTGGCCTCTAACTCTGAAGACCTTCAAATTATGCTACAGAAGCTAAATGATGCTTTATCAGACTATGGCTTAAAAATTAACATTTGCAAAACAAAACACATGATCGTCAGTAAAAATCCAACTGTCACATCTACAATACTTTTGAATGGCAAAGTCATAGTAAGAGTAAAAAGTTACAAGTAAGTATTTGGGTTGTTGCTTAAATGAAGATTGAGAATTTGAGCAAGAGATCCGTATAAGGATCGAGTTAGCCAGGAACACCTTCCAGAAAATGAAGAAACTGTTATCTAACAGGAAAATCAATCTAAAACTAAGGTGGAGGATGGCGAAATGTTACATTCTTCCTATACTAATGTACGGCTCTGAAAGGTGGACCCTAAAACAAAACTTAATCAAAAACTCGATGCTTTTGAAATGTGGATCTACAAATGAATGCTCAAAATTAAATGGACAGATAAAGTATCCAATGTAAAGGTTTTAGAAATGATGAGGATGGAAATAGTGACTACAATTAAAAGAAGAAAAGCAGCATATTTTGGCCAAATTTACAGAAACGATAAATATAACCTACTAAAATTAAGGGTAGTGAACACAAGCGCTACGCAGGAGGTGTGGGTTCGAACCCGGCTTAGTGAAAATATGAGAGCATGTTAAGCCGTTGGTCCCGGTTGCCATATAAACATGTATGACAGTCGTTATGGGCGAAATGAGTGAAATGGCATACACAAAAAGACTGATACCCGTCTGGTCAACGGCGTCCCCACTGGCAGTGGTAGTAGTTGTAGGACCCAGGACAAATACTAGCAGCTCTGAGTCTTCCCCCAAAATGAAGCTAGAGCGTATTCAAAGACGCGAATGCAATGCGCGCGAAGATTGACTTTGTTTATAATAAAATGATACTTTGGCAACCACCGCCGCGTCATATTCGCGCGAAGATATCAAACCAACTGATCGCGTTCTGAGGGCAATCTGCGTAAATGTATTACGCAATCTGCATAATCACTAATCAGTCGATACTTATTGAAGTACCCTATTCAATAAGTATTGATATCGTTTATTGTTTTCGCGCCCCATTGTCCCGCTACGCGTTCGCCTCAAAATCGTTCATAAGGAAATCGCATTAGGTGGTGTCCTACGTAGGCGCTGCCAAGCGAACAGTCATTCGATACGATTTCACGCGAATCTACGCGTTAATTTGCTCAAACTAAAAAAAAATATCAAACAAACGTTCGTTTAACCGCGTCGCGCTGCAGAGTGACCAGCGCATACAACACATATCGCTTGTTAATTGTTTCCGCGCCGCGTCAAGCTGCTTCGCGTTCGCTTCACAATCTCTCACGTAGGACGCTGCATAAGAATGTCCTTCTGGCGAGCGGCGCTACTTGTGTGCGATATAACTATGGAAAGGGGAAATTACCTAATGATATTCTGCCCTGCGTGAAAATAACAGAATGCGGTTTACGGCCACGCCGTCATTTCCGGAATATGCTATAAAGTGAAATATTGAAAACAAGTTGTAGTTAAATAATGATGAAATAATTGTTTACTATACGCTCTCTTCGGACCCATATGCACAAATCCCACTCCACCCGCGGAATGGGCCCGCTCAGCCCACTGGCGAAAGGCGTCCCATACATCTGAAATAATAAAACAAGGAAACAGTTACTAAAACAAACTTTGCTATAGCCAAAAGTCAGAGTAAAAAAAATTAAATATTTATTCTGTAGAGTCCATATTAAAATGGCGCCTTTAGTCGCTGTATATCATATTCTCAAAATACCACATTCGTAAAACATCACATTCGCAAAGAGCGATATTCGCAAAACATGATGTTCTCATAATATCATATTCTGAAAACATCATACTAACAAAATATTATATTTGTAAGAAACCATATTTGCTATAATATCATATTCTCAAATTACCACGTTTTTAATTAAAAAGTAACATCAGGGAAAAAAATTTAAACTATTCTTGATTTATCTATGTAGGTAAGTAATTCATATTATTTATGAAACTATGATACTAGCTAACCATGTATTTTCCTTATTTAAGGTTATGAATAATGAAGACAGTATATATACATCAGGCTTGATTTATTACGTTATTGATTTGCGAGCCATGTGCAAATTAGTATTAGTGGGTGAAAATGGACCAACCTAATTCGAATTACAACGAAATGAACCGTAAACATCGGAAAAAGTGAATCTTCTTGAGCGGGACTCGAACCCGCGGTCTTTACCCTAGAGGGGGAATGCCTTTACCAACTAGGCTACCGAGACACACCCGATATGACTCGAATTTTCTTTCTAAATTTATCCGTCTATAAGGTAACGGTGGAGTTATCTACCGATGTTCTTACCATTCGGAAATAATGAATAATTTTACAATCATTTTATAACATTGATTTTTGGTTACTCCACCCAAATATTTTATACGACAGATGTTGTTTTTTAGTTTTTATGTTTATAATAACATTAAGTATTCTCAGACAATTTTATTAGGTATGTTTATTTATAATAAAAATAAATATTCTAATATATCTAATATGTTTAATTTCTAAAAACAACAGAACTGTGGTGTGGTGTAGGTATTAGTCATTTATTGTTTGCCTGACTGTACTCAGAATAGAGTATTTTGCGTTTATCATGTTTCACGAATGTCACATTTGCTATAGTAACCGCAATACGAACTGGCACTTTAGGCACATACTCAACTGTAGGGGTGAACCATGTCGATAAAATATTTAAGAATTAGTCGATATGTCGTAATCTGATATTAAGTGGGTAATTTGCTTTTAGTTGTAAATATGATATTAATAGCGAATAAGATTTTCTTAAATAATTAGCAACAACAACAAATAACAAATAATGTGAGGGTAGACAAATAATGCGTTTTTATTTAGATGAAACTTGGATCAACCAAAATCACTCTCGCAAGCGAATATGGCTAGACAGTAAAGACAACGGAGGATTTAATACCCCAGTTGGAAAAGGTGGAAGATTAATTGTGTGTCATGGTGGATCAGCCAAAACGGTATTTATTTCAGAAGCCAAATTAATATTCAAAGCCATTAAATCGACGAATGCTGATTACCATTCAGAAATGAACGCTGAAACGTACATGAAGTGGATTGAAGGATTTTTAAAATTATTGGTCGGTAATTATATTAGATAATGTCAGCTACCACACAAAAGTACTTACACCCGAATACGGTCATGAAGTGATTCGACTACCCCCCTACCACTGCCAGTATAACCCTATAGAGTTAATATGGGCTCAAATCAGAGGAGAAGTTTCTACAAAAAATTCCACCTTTAAAATGGCAGATGTTGAGAAGTTGTTGCATGAAGCTATCGACCACGTGACAACAAAAGTGGATTAAATGTGTTCGCCACGCTGAAAATCTCCAGAATGAAGACCTGGCTAAAGCTCACTTCATTGACACTCACCGTCTTGTTATAAATCTACAAGACAACAGTGATACCACAGAATAGATAATAGAACTAGCGTACAGAATGGAAGCTCCCACCCCCGCGCAGATTTCATTTCCTCACCCCGCACGTTCGAATCAGAGGTACGATTAAAGGCACATAATACAAGGGATGTGCCTTTCAAAGGTGCATAGTACGATACGTCGAGGAGAAGAGTGAGAAGATCGGCTTACTTCGATTTTATAAAGCTTCCTCTCTATCGCACAACCCACAGTTTGATTTAACCCTGAAATGCATGATTTCTATTTAAATAATTACCGCAGCCCGTGTGCCGGTTTAGTCCGGGATTAAATTTGTTAAAAGTCCTACAAAACTGATTGCAGTGTGAGTCGTGAATTGAGAGATGATCAAGTCGGAGTGCATTACCAATTACCCGTCGTTTACATCAAAAAATACAATAAGAAAGTCAAAAGACAATTATTTATCTTAACGTACGCTGCATTTCGGACATTCACTGTAACATACTCACTGGATGCAGAAGGCGGAGGCTCGGGCGAAATAGCGCACATTGGGAGACTAGGTACATGTTCATGAATCAGAATTTTTTTTAAAATAGAAAATATTACCTATTTCTGTGTGTTTCTGGGTCTGTGTGTGTGTATTTCTGGGATAATATATCTTATGTGCAGATGTAGATTTTAATGAATTCTAAAATAGATAAATTATAACACAATATCACAATTCAATCTTACTATTTGTTATTGAAATCACAAACATGTAGGCATAATAATGGGTTTTGCAAAAATATTTTGATGAGTCAGTGTTTAGTGAATTATTGTAGCTTCTGCCAGCGACTTCGCCCGCTTTGATTGTATTCAAAGTCAACGTCAAAAATCATTTATTATGTATATACCATTAAAACGGATTTTACGAAAGGTTTAAAAGTTGCAACATATATACGTTCATTTGACATTGGATATTTGACTCCTGGATGTAAACAAGGAGCCAAATGTCCCCCGACACAGCGACGCTTGGCTCAAAATATTACGAAGTACCTACTTTTATCAAAGTTGCAGGGCTAGCTACCATGAGTGAGCTTAATCTGCTTATCCCAAACACTGCGAAGGCCACTCCGGTTGATAAAGCTACTACCAAACCCAGACGTGTTGCGAAGAGGTAGATTGGTATTGTAAGTAGGTATTGTTGTTATTTGACATCACTATTGCATCATACATTTCACTATACTTCTACCTGATCTTCGTTATATAAATTGTTCTAGCTTGTGTACTCGTATTGATTGAAAATAATTTACTATTGACCTCAAATTGTATAAAAATAATTTTATTTACATACATCTTACTGTAAAGTGTCAGAATGCTTAGAGTATATCAAGAGGTGCCATACCTACGAAAAAAAACTGCCTACCTAAACTTGGATTTTATGAATGAATGGAAAGCAGTATGGCGGCCTAGTAGGGAATCCAGAACTGTCGATAACTACTTATCGATATAAAAAGGGCACAGACTAAAAATTTATACATTTGAAAGAAAAAATTAAGTGATTAGCTTAAGTGGATGCCGATTATTTGTATTCTCAGGTTGCAGTGTGCTTATGGCTTTCTGTCAGACTTTCCATGTGATAGCCGGAGTTTCGATAATTCGCCCAGAAGGACGTAGAATCTACAAAGATTCTTTACAGTCTTTGAGTAACGATATATATATCGTCCCCGTAGAGCGAAAACACATAACATACATAACACATTGGCACAAAAATAAAATCGATTTGGACAAAAAAAAAACGAATTTTTATATAATATTTTTGTTTTTTTTTTGTAAAAAATTTTTTAGTATCTATTCATCAGTAATACCAGTACCATTATGCGATAGAATAATAAAAAGTCAACGGCATTTCAAAAGTCATTCACTATGTATGGAAAGTGGTCTTCGTTCTTTAAATATTTGGGAAAATATCGATAATTAAAATTCTATCACCGCATCACTAGCAATTTTATTTGACCAATCAGGTGCTACTACATCCCCACTACGTTGGAAAGCAAGATGGAGAATTGGCGTTTTCCTAATATGATTTTATGAATGAATTTCGTAGTAGCTTCACGTCTGTATATTTATGTCTATGTCAGAATGTCATTTTGACTTTGACTAGTTGTCAAATGTTTATGGCTACGTTCCGATTTCCATAAATAATTTGCTGTAGTTTAGTACAGCACTGGTATTCTCGACAATCTCGATTTTTGTAATTTGTTGGTCAATTATGTACTGAGTGGGTACCAAAACTATATATTTTCCAGTTCGTAGGGCGATGCAGTGGTGATGACTGTGATTTAAATTAATGTATTTCTTTCGATTTGTTTATGTTTAGTTATTAAGAGTTTTATATAGTGAATGTTAGTAATTTCAGATAACACGTAACTGGCAGATGGACATTTGGATAAAATACACATTGTTTATTATTTATTGCTTTATATATTTATATTTATACATTCTACAGATATTTGGTATATATATACCTATATATATAGGTATATATAACTTTAATTTATTTTTATTTATATAATTTATTATTTATCCACTGCTTTAATGATAAGCCTAAATGATAGCAGCTCAGATTTAAGCTTTATATCGGCCAGTAGTCACGATGTTAGCCTTACACGTGAGCCTTCATTGGCTGAAACTATGCAGACCCAATTTGCTGACGTTCCCAAGAATTTCAATGTAGTCCATATAAATGCACAGAGTATTCCAGCCCATTTTCCAGATATGCTGGCTAGCTTTGATTGTAAAAATATCCACGCCATTCTTGTGTCCGAGTCATTTCTGAAGCCTTGCCTGCCTACAAACTCGTACTCTCTGCCCGGCTTCCATTTACTTAGGAATGACCGCACGGGTCCAGCCTGTGGTGGGGTTGCTATCTATTTACGTCATAGCATTCCTTATCGGATTGTGGATTTATCACCACAACCACCACTATCTAACGCCGGTGAGCACCTCTTTCTGGAAGTAGAACTCGCTCACATCAAACTATTACTTGGTGTCTATTATTGCCCCTCGTCTAAAATCAACTTTTTCCCTTCTTTCGAAAAACTGTTAGAACGCCTTTGTCCTCTCTATAATCAAACCATCATAATGGGCGACTTCAATACTTGTTTGCGGAGACAGGACTCCCGCTCTTCCATATTCCTCAATACTATCCAATCTTGCAATCTGTCTGTTCTTCCTTCCAATACTACACATCATGTTCCTGATCGTAATCCATCTCTTCTTGACCTTATCCTCGTTTCTTCAACCGATTTAGTCACTAAGCACGGTCAGTGTACCGCCGATCAATTCTCTTACCATGACTTAATCTTTCTGTCCTATAACCTTCGTCCACCCAAACTTAAAAATAAAATTCTTATGATGCGCAATTTTAGTGGCATGAACATAAATGAGCTTCGTGAGGATGCTGACAGTATAGATTGGAGCTCTCTTCTATCTACTGAGTCAGTTGAGGACAAAGTAAGCATACTCAGCAACAAGTTGATCGAGCTATACGATAAACATGCGCCAGTACGTGCTATAAAAGTAAAGCACTTGCCCGCCCCTTGGCTCACTGCTGAAATTAAGGCAATGTTATCCAAAAAAGCGGCAGCCAAGACTCGATTTAAGATACGGCCTACCCCTGCAAACCGAGAAAAATACATAGCGATACGAAATCTCTGCGGTAAGATGTGTAGGAAAGCACAACGCCAACATATCCATAATTCGGTCGAGAACGGAGACCCAGCCAAAATCTGGAAATTCCTCAGAACACTGGGAGTTGGAAAGTCACGGCAAGATACTATTTCTAATAAAATTGACATCAACATGCTAAATCAACATTTCTCAACCTCGTCTAAATGTGATCGGACTAACAAAGATAATACCTTGCAATATCTTTCATCGCTTCCAACACCTGACTATCCCCCGTTCGTTTTTGATCAAGTAACTGATTGTGGTGTTAAAGAGTGTATAATGTCGATTAACTCAAATGCTGTTGGTGATGACTGCATAAGCCGAAACATGATTTTGCCTATCCTTGAACCAATTCTCCCCATAATATGCCATGTTTTAAATCAGTCACTCAATAAAAGCGTATTTCCTGACGCCTGGAAACAGGCTCAAATCATTCCATTACCTAAAAAACCCAATCCCTCATCTCCTTCCGAATATCGCCCTATTTCCATATTACCTTTTCTTTCAAAAGTCCTAGAAAAACTCATACATAATCAGCAGATACCTTACCCAAAACAGCCTTCTAAATCCGTATCAGTCAGGTTTTCGACCTGGACACAGCACGGTTAGCGCACTGATAAAAGTCACCGACGATATCAGGTTTGGTATGGAGAATGGAAATCTTACAGTACTATCACTTCTTGATTTCAGTAACGCGTTCAATACTGTGGATTTCCATATCCTGCTCGGCATTTTACGCTCTATTAACATATCTCCAACAGTGATTGATTGGTTTCATAGTTACCTGTTCGGGCGCCGACAGCGTGTACGTGTTGAAGATTCCTTCTCTTCGTGGTGTAGTACAACTGCCGGTGTGCCGCAGGGTGGCGTGCTATCTCCTTTACTTTTCTCAATTTTTATAAATTCCATCTCTAAGTTATTACGTTCTTCCTATCACCTTTACGCAGATGATCTTCAAATCTACACACAAGCCTCTGTGCAAGAATTACCTACAGCTATCTGTACCATAAATGCCGATCTGACGCAAGTATGTGAGTGGAGTAAACAGTATGGGCTCGAAGTGAACCCCTCTAAGACTCAGGCTATTATTGTGGGCAGCTCCGGGATGTTGAATCGTATAGACTGGTCGCAATTACCAGATGTTGTATTTAACGGGGTTGCAATTCAATTAAGTGGTGAAGTGAAAAATGTAGGTATATGGATGGATAGGACACTATCCTGGGGCCCTCAAATACGTGAAGTCAGTCGCAAATTGTTTGCTTCTGCGGGTTCCATGCGTAGGCTGCGAAACTTTCTACCAACAGCCACTAAAATTGCACTTGCAGAATCACTTCTTCTTCCACAACTTGACTATGCTGATGCCAGCTATCTTGATCTCACTGAGGAGCAACTTGATAAGCTTGAGCGCCTTCAAAATTTCTGTATCAGATTTATATTTGGTCTTCGCAAATATGATCACGTATCACAATTCCGCAACTTGCTCAAGTGGCTCCCAATTCGACTTCGACGGAATGCTCATATTCTTTCCATACTTTACAGTATTCTCTTCAATCCCCGTACTCCTATTTACTTAAAAGAACGTTTTGTGTTCCTCAATGACACACATTCGAGATCCTTGAGGTCGTCAGTAACATTACAACTGTCCACGCCTTCTCATTCCACAACATTTTATGACAAGTCGTTTACTGTCCAGGCTGTAAGGTTGTGGAATGCGCTGCCTGTATCCATCAGACGTGCACAATCCCTGGCCATTTTCAAAAAAATGGTAAAAGAACACTATCTGGGTTCTTAGTTACCTTATCATGTGGGTTTGAGTGGGTATGTGCTCGCTGTATATATAAGTAGATATTTATCTTGTATAATAAATATATATGCGTGTATCTAATGTAGGTATGTATGTTTATGTAAATATGATAGACATTCAATGTATGTAATTAGGTTTATTTAGTGGAGTATTTAATAATTAATAATGTATATTGTGTATGTATGTGTATATGTGTGTGTGTGTGTGTGTGTAATGTATATATTTGTGATATATGTGTATATGTGTGTATGTGTTTATGACTACACTAATAACTACCCATAGTTATTGCTGTTAATATTTAAAACATGTCCATCCAAAGGTTGCCTGTAAGAGATCGCTCTTAGCTATAAGGCCGCCATTTGTACATAATGTCATCTATTGTCCATACATTTACTGTATTACTGGTGTACAATAAAGATTTATCTATCTATCTATCTATCTATCTATCTAACCAACAAGACGTATTTTTACTTTATGTAGGTATTTTTTCGGATTTTTTTTATTTTATTAAGCATTAAACCCACATTGGAAGAAAATATAATTCAAATAGTGTGCGAATAATGAAAATTCATTAACAATGATAATATATAGTTTCGTTTCGTTATTATTATAAATAAATACCTACTGCAATTCCACGTCAGTAAATGAGTGTGCATTGAAGGGTTATATTACCCGTCAATAAAGTACGACATTATCTGTAATACAAATGTATTACAGATGCCAAAATAAATACGAAACTTTATAGACGTGAATTTTGCAGTAGTTAAAACCGTTTGTATCAATAAAAAATTTAAATAAAAATACGGTTTAAGAATGTAGCACATTATCCCACAGTCAAGAAGGGTTTTGTTTTTCGCGTGCAACTTGTGTGTATGCATGTATATAGGTATGTTTGTAATATTCCTTATTACCATATTATCTTCAGAACCATTTTACGGATTTCAATTATTGATGTTTGAATGAATTTTTTATAGCATTTATTATGCTAACTTTTAAGTTCGATAAACATCGGAAAAAATCCACCGTCGCTTTTAAAGACGGATATAAAAAGAAAGAAGGAAAATTTGAAATGATTCAGGTGTGGCTCAACAGCTCAGTTGGATGAGCATTCTCCCTGTAAGGGACAGGTCGTGAGTTCAAGTCTCACTTGAGCATTTCATCTATTCCGATGTTTTTCGAATTATTGATGTTTCAAAGGAGATACCCGATTTTGGGCCTGAGTGTACAGACATCAAACCTACCTCAAAAAATTCGTCTATTTTGTGTTATAATTTTGTTTAGACTTCATTACAATCAGCAATGGCCAAGTGCGGAAAAACTTTAAAAATGTGATTTTCATTAATCAACAAGCTTCGTAAACGTTGAATGTAATACTTAATCCGATCTTCGTAAATGCGCTATGATTATGCTTGCTTTATCGATTCGATTATGAAATCAGATCGATGACTAATAACTATGAATTTAAAATTCGTGGCTTTATTAAATGATTTCAAAATATCTATGTAGCATCTTTATTTTCGTTATTCAGTTTACTAATCAGAAAGACACCTGTCTCTTTCATAATGGAAGTCAAAATACCGATTGTAAATAATCGTAGTGTATTCAAAGTCTATGTAAATAATCGATCATATAGAATTCATAATAATCTGTAACATCATACTTATGTCATTTTCACTCCTGTCATTGAAAATGTCGCATTCGCTTTCCTTCGGCGCCCTGAGATCATGTGTTTTGCTGCTTTTACTCTGTGAATTGTATATGATTTTCGAACTAATTGACCCTTGCTTGATTACCGGACACCGTTATTTGCTACATTTGTTGACCTTGGCTTTAAAACTGGACTAGACTTTACCACATCGTCTGAAAGCTATCACAATGAGTCTCTGTGTGAATTGTGGAATCGCTACCGATCGGTGCAATATTATAGGCAGATCTTTATTGAACGATGCAGGGATACTAGCTTGTATACGTGAATGGGTCGCACCACAAATAGTAAGTACCTATTCGTTATTTCTCGCTCTTTTGAAATTGTTATTATAATTAACGTTAACAAGCTGTTTGATAGCTGCTATAGAATAGAAATTACTACGAGTCTACCTAATCCCGTAGATAATTATGCCAACTTTTGTATATGACAATGTATTTTGACTGATATGTGTAACGTTCATGAGGAACTAGCCTATATGACTAATGGAATATTCAGTGCTTATAACATGATCTCTGTTTAAGGTGAATGCAAATGACATCATTTGCGAATATTGCTGGATTCAAGCTCAATGTGCATGTTTGGATGAGAACAGACCAGCACAATCACCAGTGGGGCACAGAAAAGTGTGTATTCTGTATGTCATTGAAGTGTGCAGAGAGGTGGATAGAGACCTCCTACAAGAACTGTCAATATCTCAAACGACTTGGTTGTTAAGAGGAAAAATAAAGTCCAGGCATATAAGTAGTAGAACTTATTACGTATATTATATTAGTTGACAGTTCTTTGAGCGGGAGGAATGCTATATTACAGCATTGCTGTAATTGTTTTGTAGGTAAGAGAACAGTCGGGTGCTGTGCCCACATAATGAGTGTAATATGGTATCTCGGTTGGGCACGGTTCCAAGATAATATAACACCTCCTGCACAGTTTCTTGCCAATATTTTAATAAACTATGATGATGCTTAAAAAGGGGAGGAAAGACCTAAGTCCTAAGTGTAAGCATTTCTAAAGCCAAATAGGAAGATACCGGGATAGAGATTAAAGTACTTTATTAAAATATAATAATCTTTAAAATAATGTTGTTTTATTTTATTACCTACTTATATAATTAATTCTATATTACTACAGCAAACAAGTATGTATACAGCCTTGTGGAAAGTGGTAACCGTAGCAAAAGGATGTCACTCAGATGTTGCCGTCTGAAGTGAGGGTAGGGAAGGATTGCTTTACCACCTTTAGAGTAAATGTCAGTTGCATATCATAAAACTATAAGGTTTAAAAAAGTAGCTAAAGCATGTCTTTGCTTCGACATATCAGTTTTATTATTTAGCATATAGTTGACCATTCCACATTAATGACTAAAAATATTAATGACCTGCCCTTTTCTATACTAATAAAACCTGCTAACCTACTTACAAATAAAAGCGATAAGCGAATAACTTGTGTAGCTATCACACACAACACATCATAAGACGCTGTTTGACCGCATTATGTATTACAACATAACCTAAAAACCTATGAACAATGCCCGATTTAACAAACTTGGCCATTGTGAATCGTCGTGAAAATTAGGCAAACAAAATGTCCTTAGATGGTCTAAATATTGCCTAATTTTCAACCCTGTACATGCAGGCCCAAGATTGTATGAGAGTTGGGGTTGTCCTTAAAGGTATTCAGCGCACAGGTTATTTTCATCCATGCAATAATAATAAATAAAAAATGTACCTAAGAACGTATATAAAATGTGAAAATGTGGTAGGTAATAGGAATGTACATGAAAATACCCATATGAACTGAATGAAAAAAAATTACTACCGCCTGCTATCAAACTTGTTTCAATCGGTAGTTGTGTTTTTATTTTTTAATATTTAAATTTATATAAAACTTTTGAATTATGATTCTATAGCAGAAAACGTAATTGTTTTAAGTACCAGATGTTAAACTTTTCAGAAGAGCCGAAAATCTTTTGAAAAATCTAAAAAAAATCATTACTCATTAACAATTAATCGCAGGTAGATGATGGAATTATTCTTATCCTTCAAATGGAATTATCAAATAATTGCTAAAGTTGTTATTAACAGGATATTGGTCTCAAATAGCAATTCAGTTTTTATTTTCGGAACGTAAAAATGTCATAAGCTGTAAACAGGTGTATGGCGAGGCCTAACATCGATGGTTTTACGTTATTAAATACAAGAAACAGAATATTAAATGCTATAAGTTTATGAGGTAGAAAAAGACGTCCAAGACGAGATTATTGCACAGCAAATGGACAGGGGTAATGGTCTTAACAGTGACAACGCGATGTAAGTATTTTTTTAAGATATCGAAATGAGACCCACATTATTTGACGCAGTATTTTTTTTCTCATTCTAATGGTATTTTAAACCCATTTTGGCTACTAACAGAAATTACGTTTTCTTCCATCAAATTACGACATATATTTTTTAGTCTATAGTGAATAGTGCCCCTGATATAACATAGCATAGGCTATGTGTTATCCCAGAAATAGGATTGTGGGTCATAAGATCAGATCTCAGTCCGATGAAAATTTAATGCTACTGAAGTCGCGAGCAATAGTTAGTCTTTCATGGACACGATCGGTTTTAACTACTCTATAAAGATATCGTTGTAGTAGTGTTTTGTTATCGGTGCTGATTCTGTGGTTTGAGGGGACTAAAATGTATCGCCATCAATTTTTTTTCGAATTGAAGACAAAGATGGAATACGTTTGTAACAACAGGATTGGCACCGTTGTCGGATGTGACGTAAGTCATGACATTAAGGAATAGAGCGAGAAAAATCATGCTAGCTCGCTCAAATATTGGTTACGATTTCAAATAATGCCAACCCTAACATTTTGAAGTCTCCCACACATCAACACTACCGTGCATGTGCACGATCTATGAATGTTGTAATTACAATTCAAATTTTTCATACATTTTGTCGAGAGCTTCCGACGTGTGGTGATAGTGAAGACGAGTATTAAAGTCATACCTGATAGTTTATTGATTTTTTTGATTAGTTTTAATATTATTTTGATGAGAGCTATGTAAATTTGTTTTTTTTTAGTTAGTAATTCACCTACTCAACCTACTTATTTTAATATATTTATTTAATTTATTAATTTTTTGGTCCCGTCGGCTACATAATGCATGTAAACAGCATGTGTAACGTTGTTAAAAACTGTAGCATCTATATGTACGCAGATGACACGTGCTTAGTTTATGCAGATAGGGACCTCGATGTAATAGAAAGTAAAATGCAGGAAGATTTCTCCAATATAATAAAATGGGCCCACGATAATGGGATAATTATAAACTTAAGTAAAACAAAATGTATGCATATAATTGTTCTCCCTACCTCAAAAAAGTTGATCGGCGGCCGAGCATAGTCGGACATAGCTACAAGTGTTTGCATGACTGCCGTGCAGTGTGTGAGTGCCCAAGCATCGAGGTGGTGGAGTCCTATAAGTACCTAGGCCTATGTATAGACTCTAAATTTGCGTGGAGGATGCATATAACGACAGTATGTGATAAATTAAGAGCAGTGCTTGTAAAATTCCATCACCTCAGTTTTACGTTGGATAGGGCAACGATGTATACCGTGTATTATGCACTCGTGGATTCAATACTTTCTTATGGACTGTCTAGCTATGGTCGTACGTTTAAAACTTACTTAGATAAAATAAAAACCCTACAAATAAGATTTCTCAAGTTGCTAGTAGATAAAAACACAAAAAAACCAGTGCAAAAACAACTATGAACAGCTTTTTAGAGAATGTAAAATGCTACCAGTTCATGAGAAAGTGTTGTTATTGATAGCAATTGAGCAGTATGATAACGATGAGTTTAAAGTGCATAAAAAACGCCCGCGGAGACAAGGTACTAACATGCTAGAACTACCCCCCCCCCCCCCCCCCCCGTAATAATTATTACGGCGAACGACATAGACAGTACTTAGTGCCAAAAATAATGAATAACCTTCCTCCATCATTGTCAAATAGTAACAATACTAAAAGAATGTTTAAAAACAAAGTCAATAAATTCCTATTGCAAGCATTTTGTAATAACATCGTAACGTAACAGACTGTGGCCCTCAGTTGATACCGCATAATATTTGTGATGTCTAGTGTTTAGCAGTATATTTAAAGTTGTCAACGTTATGTGGATCAAAAGTAATAACAATAAGAACAATGGTATGTACCTTCTTAGTCTTGATGACCTACACTATGATTACTTATTACCGAATTTATATTAGTATATAATTTAATTTAACAATTAATAATATATGGGAATATCGGGGACCTATGTATATATAAAGTATATACATGGGGTACCTGTATTTAGATGTGCATGTTATTCTTTTCTAAATTTATAATGATCATTTTAAAATTTATAATGCTTATAATGTATATTTAATCAATAATTAAAACAGAATGAAATACTGTATACCTAAATGATAAGGATAGAAACAGGGAGCTTCATTCTGCCAACAAACTGTTTTACAGTTTGGCAGAAGTTAAATGTAAACAACAGTGTTAATGTATGTAAATAAAAATTTATTTCATTTTTTATTTCATTATTTCATTTAGTTATTTTAATAAAGACGTGATGTCCTGTAAAATTGAGTCGTTATTACTTCTATCATGTTGTGTTATCCTTATTCTTTTTATGTTTAGCTAAGATTGATTTTATTGGTTTTTCGAGAAAAATATTCATCAAACATCTTTCGTTATGTGGCATTTTATTAAATAAATATGCAGAGATTCAACACTCATTTTTATAAGCAAAACGGACTCATGTGATATTATAGTTTCGTAGATGCAAGCTGCTGAAATTAGTTAGTATTACATTAATAAGGCTCTAAAATACGTATCGAATAATATATAACACATGTAAGTAGCACTTATAGATTGTTAAAAAATTAAAAATATCGCGGCGAATTTTGGCTCTCCTGTAAAATTTACCTTTTCCGTAATGTGGCCCTTTGGCCTTTGGCATTTAACCAGCGATATAAGTATGTTTATCCGCATTCTAGATTCCATAACACAAGCTATAAAAACTTACCATGGGTCTAGATAGCGTTGTGTAGAATGTTGTGCAATATTTATTTATTTATTATTTATTTATTGTCCACGAAGTAATTAATGGTGTGTTATAATGCGGACGCGTAGTTCCACCCACGTACAAAACAAATAAATTTTGTATCAAGAAATCGACTCCTACAGAAAGACTCCCGGTAAGGAGTCATTTGCGAGAGTTACAGACACCATTTTCTTGAAATTTTTCTCCGATGGCGCAAAAATATCGAGGTCAACAAAATGTGAGTTGTATGTCGCCAGTAATCGGCGCAGAGGTGCCCGCTCCCCCGCGTTTGTTCTACACTTTGCTGTGTAAAACAATCTGGGCACGCACACCTCCCGCCGAACAACTGTCCTAGGGACCACATAACACAGTTTATTAGTGAGTTCAATGCAATTGAATTTATTATGGCATATGCCGTACAGCATCATAACCATCAGCAAACGTCTGTGCTCCAAGCTCCAAATTGTGTAATAATTTAACAGTTCTGTGTAAGGAATCCTAGTATGAAAACATTTGTAATGGTTAGTACGAAGGAATCTTTTTTGCACCATTTCAATTCTATGCGTGTATAAAAAGGACTTCAAATAGGCACTGTATATTCAACTTTAGAACGAATTAAGTTTTTATATAGGAAGAGGAATGTAGAAGGGTTTTTGAAATCATTACAAGACCGCATGACGAATCCGTACATCTTAAAGCCTTTGTTAATGATGTAATCAATGTGCATGTTTAGATGTAATTTAGAGTCTAGTAGGACACCAAGATCCCTCACGTTTTCTGTCCTATTCAATACTGTGCCGTTAAGAGAGTATGTAGAATGTATAATATTTATGTTTTTCGTAAACGATATAATATGACATTTAGGCAGACTCAAATTAAGCTTATTGGCAGTACAATAATTTGAAAGCCTTTTCAAATCCTCTTGTAGAAGGATGCAATTCTGGTTGCTCGTACAGGTCTTGTAGATTTTTAAGTCGTCTGCGTACATTAAAAGCTTAGAGTTAAGGAAGCAAGACTTTATATCGTTTATGTAGAGGATAAAGAGCAAAGGGCCCAAAACTGACCCCTGGGGCACACCAGACTCAACGACCACATAATCGGACTCATGTCCATTCGCAACAACTTTCTGTATCCTGCGAAATATGTAAGATGCCAACCGCCTTAGCAAATTCCCTCTTATGCCGTTAAAGGCTATTTTATTATTTTATTTTTTCAGATTAATATATTTTAGCTACTTTCAAAGCGTTATGTCGTATGGTCTGATGCTATGGGGCTCAGCTGCCGATATTGAGACTATTTTCATATTACAGAAACGTGCGATACAAGCAATATAGCCCCAGACCCCGTGACTCGCTGAAAGAAGTTTTTAAAGAAATTTATATTTTAACAGTTGCTTCTCAATACATTTATGATAAGATCTTATATGTACGCAAGAACCAAGATCTTAAAAAAAAAACTCTGACCAACATAATTATAATACTAGAAATAAAAATAAACGCCCCGATAAAAGGACCAGGGACTGTAGGAAGAAGGAAACAAGTTCAAGAACACTAATGTACTCACCGCTGTTGGGCTTCACAAATGGCAGTATATGACCCACAAAGGGCCAAGCCCCAGGCAGCACCGGGGGCTCGTCCCACCTGGTGTGGTATTGTTTCCAAAGCAGGTAAGTGGCGCAGGTGATACATATCAACGCTATGGTTATCATCTTTGATTATAATTCTGCAACTAAAAAAACATCTCTATTCAACGACTTACATTTGACATGGTTATTATCATAGAGTAGGTATATTGAATAAATAAGATGAGTTATTATGACAATGACATTAAAGCGAAAGTCGCTACTGTCTTTTAATACGAGGTGTATTTTTCCCAATTTCAAAACTACGAGAAATAGCGAAAATAGCTCGAAGTAACTTGTGGTCTTTTTACCCGACTGCGTGACGCAAAGGAGGGTTATATCTTTATCAGTCTATGTATGTATGGATGTATGTTTGTTTCTATGTGGCGTTCTGGAGACCAAATGCGTAGGCCGATTTTGATAATTCTTACGTCAATCGATTCGTCTTAACCTTGCGAGACCTAAAGACATGACAGTAATCAAAATTCACCACAGCGACAACCAGACGCTATTGTCAAAATGAAAAAAAAAGTCGAACTATGTCAAGTGGGGTGTCGTTGAATAGGTATTTTAAAATCATCTTTAAGTTCCTTCTATTATTTTTCATTTTAAATTATAGTTTAGGATATATAACGATTTAAAGTTGTTTAACAAAACAATAATTCTCGCTAATTTTCTTATTATTGATTAAGGTTTTATTTCAAGTATAAACGATATGAAGGAAATTACGAAAAAGATATACATGTTATATCATAACTAAAAAGTATAAAATAAAATAAATGATTAAAAAATAAAAAAACCCGACTGCCACTGAAAAGACTGAAATAAGTTTGATAGCAGGCGGTACCCATATGCCAATCATAAACCGAAAGAAAATTAATGGGTACCGCCTGCTATCAAACTTATTTCAGTCTTTTCAGTGGCAGTCGGGTTTTTTTATTTTTTTTAGCGTGGAAGATTTTCATGCCCCCTAAAGAGGAAGTACTCGAAATACTGGAGTTAGCGAATTTCACTCAAAGGAAACTTTCCTTTATTTTTAACAAAAACACCTCCAAAAAGTTTAAAATATATGAAGTTTGCCTTTTTTTGATATACCTAGTAATATGATATTTTCTAAAGTTTACGCGAATGTCACTCATTGAAATAAAAATTTAAGTTAAATAAAATTAAAAATAAAAAAGTTTAAAAAGTAATAATAACAAATATATCGCGATAGAATCCGTAAAAAGTGGTTTTATTTCAATACCTAGTAATATTTTGATTCAACGGTTGCCATGTCGGGGGACCCTAACTGATTAACCACTCTGTTATATAATCGGAACAATTCCAGGTCCCCCGACATGGCAATCGTTGAATCAAAATATTACTAGGTATATCAAAAGTTAAAAGGCAAACTCCATTTATTTTCAACTTTTTGGAGGTGTTTTTTTGTGACGGGGGTTTTTTAAATTTTTAATTTAATTTTTATTTTATACTTTTTAAATTTGAAGAATGGTTCTGCAGTAGGTACTCGGGTGACCAAATTAAAAGTCTACTCACAGTTTGTAAGGGTACATATATTCGGGTCACACACAACACAGTGGGTACATACACAGAACACAAGATTTAGTTCAGAAGGAGAAAGTTTATATAGCGCAGCACAGAAGAATTTATACGCCACAATTAGATACAGATGAAGACAGAAAGATAGATAGAATATTGTAAAGCGTAAACTAATAATATTACAAACTTTTACAAAAGTATTTATAAAATTATAAAAGCTAATTTCTACGAATGCTAAACCGAGAGCGTCTATCATAGATCATTCGTAAACGTTCACCGCATACCGCCACTGAACGAACATATTGTAGCGGGTCGCGTATTTCCAATACACACTACAGCGTCATCCGGTACATGTTTTGTTTATATGTTTTGTGTAGTTAATATGATGTTTTGTGCATATGTATCTCATTTATAGTTTATTAAGGTGTATGAAGTTATTACATACGTAAGCACACGAGAGATACTTCGAGTCTCGGATATCTTGGTGACCTTATTGTAAATTTGCACTCACAATCCGCGTGGATAAACGGGCGAGGAGAAAGCACAACCAAATACACGAATCACAATATTTCCAATGACATCAATCGTTGATTATCAAAGTACATTCAACTGGGAGTAATAGCGTTCTACATGACACGCTAATGCTTGGTTGAGGGGCGAAGCGATTCCCCAGATATTCCGATAACGCCTGTGCGTCTCGCGCGCCGCACACACTGTCCGCCATTTTTTCCAACTCAAAAGTGACAATTCGAAATTCGAATGTCGCCGCTCAACCATCAAGCACCAGTGTCCTGTATTACGCCAGAGTAAACCTCATTCACTCTAATCTCACACAATTTATTCACGCGCCGTCAGATATATAAATTATGTAAGTTATTGTAAATAAATGTATATACATATAACATTAATTAGATAATGTGTAAATTTGTAAACACTTAATAAATAACTGTAAATATGAATATATTGTATATAAATACTATAGGTAGCCCACAAATTGATCTACTAGTCAAGCTCTTTCATTAGATACCCCTATTGAGGGAGGGAGGGAAATATGTATTCTGACATGTTGTGGTGGCGATCATCTTGGACCGATTTATTTCAAACATAGCTAAGAACACGCCCGACTAATATACCTTTCAAACAAAAAACACACACACACACACACACACACACACACACACACATACACACACACACACATACACACAGACACGTCAAACTTATAACACCCCGTCGTCATTGCGTCGGGGGTTAAAAAGAGACAGAACTGCATTCAAAGATTTTAGAAAACCCGCTAGACACTCCCGGTAATAAAATAAAGGAATGTTTCCTTTGAATGAAATTTTCTGTCTCCAGTATTTCGAGTGGGAAGTGCTCCAGGGGGCATGACAATCTTCCACCCTGTATGTTTGGTGAATTCGAGCACACAATCTACGCGCAGCAGGGCCTCTTTTGTCAAGCGATTTAGGTCGTAGATACGTGTCCCAAGTTAAATTAGGGTAAGTAATGATAGTCCATGATCACTGTATGAACATCAGCTAAGTACTAAGTAATCTTTAATGAAACTTCACTCACCCGGTGTAACCTGACTGTGTTCAATCCCAGAGCTGCTAGAACTCTGCAGACTGCGCTCCGTAATCGTAGTACTCGTACATATACTCGTATGTATATAGCTTCAGGTGATAACATCAGCAAGTCGGCTCGTTTTGTGTTTTTGTCATGATTTATATCATATCGTCGGACTAAAAATCAGAGTGCGTAACTCCGTTTGGGATAATTTTACACAGGCAAGAAAAAACTGATTATTTATGTTATGTATGGTAATAATTCTAATGTAACTATGTATTTAGAGGTAAAATTGATCAGGGAATTCAATTATTTGATTTATTTCGACATTTTTTAATTTATTTAATAAGATAATGGACTTACGCATTCTTCTACTATGCGCGTTTGGAGTTACGAAATGGACACGCACTTACGACTTATTATTTTTATGGTTTTATTTACCTGACATGAAGTTACGCAGTTTTACAATAAATATAGTATGCATTAGAAAAAAACTTTATTAAAAATAAAATAAATCATTCTAAAATGTACTCTGTTAGACCGACTTTAACATCAATTAAAGTTTAAACTATTCATGCTAAGCATTTATTTATGGCACATTAATCAGTCTTAGGCTTTCTTTTCTTTAGGAACATCACAATATTAGATAATATAGTTACCTAACTACTTAATTATACAAATGAAAAGTAACATTATTTGGAATCATGTTTACAGGAGTCCTAGTATTAAAGTTATTTACGGTATAACAATCAGTCTTAGACTTTCTTTTCAAACTAAGTAATTAAGTACATAACAAAATTATCTTATCTAATAAACACTATAAAAAGAAAAATAACACACTTCTGAACGAAGTCTATAGGAGTCCTAGTAATAAATTATTTGGATACCTACATAGTTTTAGCACAAGTCACTCTGAAACTTTTAACAACAATTATTATTTACCGACACTTAATATAAAATCAATAAAAAACAATAAGTATCAAAAAACAAATGGAATTCAGTTTTGAAAGTAAGGTAAGTCATCATAAAATTTATGGTAATCTTTTTCCATGGTATCCTTCAAAGACTGAAGATGCATGTACTTCTCTTTTTTTATTTTCAGCCTAGTCGAGTATAATTGAGGAATGTCATCCCATGGAACGTAACAGCTTTGTTTAATTCTAATAGGGAGCTCTTCCCAGTCAATGTTAGAGTGTCTTAACTTGTAAACAATCTTCCCATCAGGAACATACTTTAGAGCCCTTAGATTAGTTACTGTAGGATCACCAGCTCTTTTTCCGGGTCGAATAGACTTGTAGAAAGTCAACGTCTTCTCGATATCTTTAAAGAAATGATGATAAAGATATTCCACATCATACGGATTCTTTTTACAAGCTGTCTTGACCAGATATTTTTTTGTGTCTTATCGCTCTTTCTATAACGGAGTGCATACTATCGCACTCCATTTGCGTATGCCCTTTTTCAAGATACTTTTGAACAACATTTATCTTGTTTCCCATGCTAAAGTTGAGCAAGGCATTAGACAATACCACATTCCTATTTTGGTATGTGCAGCCATCACTGTACAAAATTAGTTCCTTACTATTATCTACTGAGTGTTGATTAATAAACTTTCCCAGAGCAGTGACGATAATAGTAGAAAATTCATTACTTGTTAGTCTTCCTTCGCATTCGTTCCAGATGTAACAATATCCTTTGTTTCTTTTAACATCGTATAGAGTAAAATTGTGGACTATAAGCTTTGTTTTATAGTAAAGTGCAGACACATTTGATCGTGGGCTTAAAAGCACTGACTGCAGATCCATAGTAAGCACTTCATTGCTTGACGCAGTATCTTTTACTAGTTCTTTCCGTGCTTCCTCTTTCTTTTCTAGATGTATTTTGTAATCGCATTCTGTAGTATTTCCCGTTTTAAACGACTCACAAATATCGCATAAATCCTTTTTTGGCCGAAATAGTGACAATTTAAGCTCTTCAAATACATTGGAAAATGTTGCAATGCTTAAAGGTGTAACTTTTTCTCGCAGACAGAAGTCATCTTTATAGGTCTTGTATAGTTGTAATTTTGATATCCAAAGTGGTTCCAAATACAATTTGGATGAATTTTTGCGACAGTAGTGAGATTCCAGTTTCGGCAAGGAATCAAAAAATCTTCGCAATTGTTTATGGAGTTCATCTTTGGTATTATTTTTTGGTACATTTTGAGGTATATTATGATTTCGTATAATCCATTTTTTGATAACCCATTCACCAACACTCAAGCTGTTTAGGAACATTTTCTTACATACCCGATATCTAGTCCCTTTGCTATCAGAGAGATATAACTCTACAGAATTTTCTCGCCTTGATGAAGTTCCAGCACATCTTTCTCTTTCCTTGAGCTTGCAAACAGATGACATCCGAATATACATTTTCTTTTCTTCCCAACTCATATTCCAAAATTTGTCGAAACAGTTTTTTCTTTCTTGTTCCAGTATATTATCGCATTGTAATTTTGTACCACCTTTTAAGCTTAGCTTACAGTTACATCTTTCTTTTATCTTTCTTTCACTCTTGGGCTCAATAAAATTCCATTTACCATTTACTTTTTTCTTTCCTAAATACGATTTTCCTTCTTCTCTCAGCTTCTTGCTTTTATTAGCTTGCCAATTCTGAGGTTGTCTCTTTTTGTGTCTTTTTCTTGGCGGTGGTTGACATGTTGAAGGATCTTGTTCAATTGCAGCAGTTTGGCAACTAGTTGAACATGGCGGTGACAAGTTGATGATGTTAAGAGCGGTGACACGTTGAACTGTAGTACGGTGTTCTTCAATTCGGCACAGAACCACAGATTCAGTTGGTGTTTTATTTTCTTTATCAATCTCATATGAATGTACTGGAATTTCGTCTCGTATTATGGATACACTATCTGTTGAACTGCTCATTGATTTTTTTCGAAGAGATCCATCATTGTGTATGATAATATTAGATGGAGAACCGCTGAAGCATACCGCATCAGTCTTTACTTCATCCAATAATAGTGAAGAGTCTTCTTGTAAAAGATACGATCCTGGTTGCAAAGTTGTAAGTTCTTTTGTGGCAAATGTAGGTAACGCTTCGATTCCAACAACTTGACGTACTTCTATCGCTGTTATGTCCGGCAAATCGTTTTGTGAAAATATGTATGATCCTGGATTAATATTTGAAGTAAGCTGCTGCGACTCATCATTGTCTGGAGGGATAAGCTGTTGCGACTCGTTGTAGTTTTCAGGGATAAGCTGCTGCGACTCATTATTGTCTGAAGAGATAAGCTGCTGTGATTCAATATAACCTGGAGGCTGCTGCTGCGATTCACTATAGTCAACATTTTGAAGGATTTTTAATATTCGGGAATTTTGTAACATCTTGCCTAATAAGTAGGTACCTGAAAAACAAAATGAAACAATGCTGATATTACTAATTACCTACAAGCACGACGTAGACTTTTAGTAGAAGCCGGGATTCAGTATTTATTATCTGTGCTTGCATAAACAAACGGGACACGTTTGGGAATCGAACCCACACACCTACTCACTTTACTAAATTACGAGGTGAGCTACAATACTACTCAAGTAGTATTAGATATTTTTATAGGCAAAAGCCGTTGTAGGCATAAACTAGGTAAGACATTACTAATTTAAGTAATAAAACTGCATAAAACATCGTAACTCCATAATAAACAAACGTAATTTTAAATTTAAAAAAACAAATAAAACTTCGTAACTCCTCCAAAATATTTAAAGCTTCTTTATAACATTTTGGCTCGTAATTTTTAGTTTTCTTGATAATCAATTAAGAATACAATAACACACAAATAGGTATAATTAAACACAACATCAGTTAACAACAGTTTACGTACCTTATTTTTCGAAATTGCGCGTGACCTCCCCTCGGCACAAGCGACACCGTACTGAGCTTTGGAGTTGCGTATTATGCTAATTACAAAATGGCGGCGTGGAAATAGGTGTTTTTATTATTCACTCATAACAAATTAAATAGTTTTTTGTAGGATATAAGACTTATTCCAACGGAGAGGTTACATAATTCTGCACTAGATGGCATCAAAATATTAGATATAAAATGATATACTCATATTTTCAGTTAATACGGTTTAATAAGAATAGAAAAGTTTTGTAACAATCTTTGCTCGTTATTCGACATGGCAGGAAGAGGAACAACAGAGCGAGTATATTGTTGCCATAGATAGCATGCAATGCCACAGATAATAAATATTTCCAATACCCCCGCTCAAGTTCAAGTTCTATTTTAATTAATCCAAGTATAATTCTAACAATTTAACAAAATAAACTTTAACTTGCTAAGGATACATGGCAACCCCAAATCAAAATAACTTTCTTTGAGTTATTTATATGGCAATCATTTTCACAAAAAATTTACTTTGACATTGACACATTTGACAAAATAACAAATCGATAACCTCTAAATTCTAAACAAAACAAATTAACTCTTATCATCTTAAAAATTATCTAAATCTAAAGATAAACATACATAGGTTTTTACCTAGTAAAATTATGCATTTTATCTAAACATAAACAAAGCATTAGGTATGTACCTATGTACTACAAACTGAGCCACTAATAAATCAAATTCTACATTAAAATATATATATATTTTTTTCATCAATACAAACCAAGTAAGTTGCATAAATAGTTGTGCCTGACTGCTGACAACGATTTTGTAAGTATATCAGCTCTGTTCTCATTTGAAGTTACATAATTTACTTTAATCAAACCTTTGTTTATAATGTCCTTGATAAAATGTACCTTGATGTCTATATGTTTGGTTCTTTTACTATTTTCATAGCTTTCTATCATTTTTATAGTACTCTGGTTATCAATTAGCAATGAACAACATAAGTCCTTTTCACATTGTAAGTCTTTTAACACGCCACTAATATACACTGTTTCACTTACAGTTAGTGCTGCTGCTACATACTCCGATTCAGCTGTAGACAGCGCAACAGTTGACTGCTTCTTTGAACTCCAGCTGATCAGATTGCCTCGATGGAATATAGCCGCTCCACTGATACTTTTGCGGTCATCTCGAATACCACCCCAATCTGCATCTGAAAAACTGTGTAAGTAGTTATTATCTTCTTTTCTGTAGATTAACCCTGTGTTTTTTGTTTGTTTCAGGTATCTTAGGATTCTCTTCCCAGCTTTCCACAATGTGGGTGTCGGACAATGCATGTATCTGCTGAGAAATCCAGTTGCATAAGCAATGTCTGGCCTGCTTATTGTTGCCAAATACATGAGTGATCCAACAAGTTCTCTATAAGGAACATTGGTTAAGATTTCTTCTTTTTCATGTATGTTCAAACCCATTTCCATAGGTGTACTTATGCCTTTGCAGTCTTGCATATTGAATTTTAATAAAATCTTCTCTATTATTTGTGTTTGTTTTATTTTCATTCCTTCTTCAGATCTTGATATTTCTAATCCTAGGAACTTATTAATATTGCCCATATCTTTTGCCTTGAATTCATATTTTAATTTCTCTATAATTTCCTGTCCGTCTCCAATTATTAGGATATCGTCTACAAATATTAGTATGTATATATTTGTTCCTGTGTATAGACAAAAATCACTTTTTGATTGGACAAATCCATTTTCTGATAGAAAATTGTTTAATGTGTCGTTCCAGCATCTTGGAGATTCTTTAAGACCATAAAGTGCTTTCTTCAACTTCAGTACTTTTCCTTTCTTTTGTGGTACTCCTTCTGGGTATTTTATATAAATATCTGACTTCAACTCTCCATTCAAAAATGCTGTTGGTATATCTAGTTGTCTGACTTGTAAATCTTCCTGAACTGCTTTATTTAAAAATAATCTTACAGTTGTCATTCTTGCCACTGGTGCATAGACATTTTGCGTTGTTTCTTCTTGAAAACCTTTAGCCACTAACCTAGCCTTCTTTGTATCATCTGATTTTGTTCGGAAAACCCATCTTGTGTCTATAGCCTTGTGACCGTTTGGCAATTCACATTCTTCCCATGTTTTCAGCTTTTTGTGTGCTTCCAGTTCCTTTTCTATAGCTTTTGACCAATCTCCTTCTTCAATTGCTTGTTTATAGCTTGTAGGACCTTCTGTCAGTAATGCGTAAGCTATATTTGTCATATCATAGTCTTCATATTTTTTTGGTATCTTGATTTGTCTTTTACTTCTCTGATTGTACTCCTCTCTTTCTTCTGAGCTTTCATATTCATCACTTGTCATTTCATGTGCTTCACGTGTTCTTGTTGTTTCTGTTTGTGATCTTTCTTTGGACTCTTCTGACTCATTTTCTTCTATATAAACATTTCTCACCTCATTTGCATCGTATCTGTATTTGGTCTCATCAAAGCGCACATCTCTTGATTCAATTATTTCATTTGTCTTTGGGTCCCATAATCTGTACCCTGATCCACAGTATCCAATCATAACCATTGGTTTTGCTCTAGGTTCCAGTTTGTTTTGCCTTGGCAAAATCATACACCATGCTTTTGAACCAAAAACTCTCAACTTTTCCAATTGATTCTTTCCAGGGAACATAATGTCAGCTGGTGTGTTTCCATTAAGTGCTCTTGTAGGGGATCTATTGATTGTATATGCTGCAACTCTGATTGCCTCTCCCCAAAGATACTTTGGTAAGTTTGTTTCAAGCAACATCGCTCTGACTCTATCAACTAGTGTCCGGTTCATTCTTTCACAAATACTATTTTGCTGTGGTGTATATGCACAAGTAGTTTCTTGTTTTATACCATGTTCTGTATAAAATGTTCTCAGCTCTTCATTTATAAATTCACCTCCTCTATCAGTTCTTATTCTTTTCACATATGTACCATTATTTTTCATTCTTCTTATGTATTGCATAATGTAATACTTCGCTTCATCTTTTGCTTTTAGTAGATGTACTTCTGTAAAATGTGAATAGTCATCTATTATAGTCAAATAATATTTTTCATCATTCATGGTTGTTTGTGTTACTGGACCACCAATGTCACAGTAAATCAACTCTCCAATTTGCCTTGTTCTTGGTTTCTGTGTGGGAGTGAATGAGCAGCGGGTTCCTTTAGCTTCCATGCATATGGAACAACGTTCATTTGATAATGGTAAACCAAGTATTCTCATTCCACCATAATTTAGATGTCCCATTCTTCTGTGCCACAAATTGGTATCTGTCTTGTTTGCGATTAATGCTTTTTCTTTATTGACATTCAGACTTAGAGTGAATAATTTTCCATTGTTTGGAGCTTCAACTTGAATATTTCTGTTGCTTATTTTTGACACTTTTCTATCGAATATTACTTTCAATCCTTTTTCATTTAGCTTTACCACAGATATGAGGTTATATGATAGCTTCTCTATTATTAGGCACTCTTTTATATGAATAATGTTTCCTTCTTTTGATAATCCACTAATATTACCTTTCTTTTTTGCTGATATCATATTTCCATTTGCTGTCTGAATTTTAATTTCAGGTATTTCTTGTATTTCTGTCATCCATTTTTCATATTTATCATTTACCATATGATGTGTTGCTCCAGAATCAATTACGAACTCTATTTTGTTCTCCCAATCTTTTATATTTGTTGCCGAGTGAGCTTGTTCGGCAATAAAGGATACAAACTTGCTATCATTTTCTACTTCTTTTCCAATATTAGCGCTTGAGCTACTGTTATTATTATTTTTCTTCTCTTTGTAATTTTCTCTGCCATTATAATTTCTTTTGCCCCTATAATTTCCTCGACCTCTTTGATTTTGCTGATGACCTGTCCGAGCATTACGAGGGCAATTTCTAGCAAAGTGATTTGGCTCTCCACAGTTGTAACATTTTATAGAGCTGCTTTGAAAAGCATAATCTTTAGAAGATGTTTGACTTTTCTCATTTTTCACTTTCAGCTCTGCATCGAGTAATTTACATTTCACAAATTCTACCGTTAGCTCAGTGTCTGTTGTTTCTAGAGCTGTAATCGTTGACTGATATGCATCTTCCAAGCTCAATAAAAGTTGACATACCTTTTCTTTTTCTTCCATTTTTGTACCATTTGCTTCCATGTCTCTTATTATTTTGTCGAACTTGTTAAAATGTTCTTCAACACTGTCCTGTTTTTTACATTTGAGACTCATCAATTGTCTTCTCAAATACAGGTTTGAAAGCGTACTTTTTCTCTCGAAAACTCTTTTAAGGTTTTGTATCATTTCGTAGGCTGTACTGGACGTTTTAACATATTCCAGATGTTTGTCTGGCAGTGCTTGAATAATTATATTGCGAGCCTTAGCGTCTTTACTTTTAAAATCTTTGTCTTCCTTGTCTGCCTTTTCTTTTAGCGTGTTTCGGCATCCTTTTTCATCCATCGCCATCTCAACGCGAAAAAGCCAGTTTGAGAAATTGTCCCTTTCTAATTGTGGGATATTCAATGCCTGCATCGCCATCTCTATTATTTTCTTGCTTTAGAAATATTTTTGCTAAAAGAAAACCTGTCCGTGCCTGCCTTGGTGATGGCGGCCCCTTTCACTTTTCTATTTTAACTTTGTCGATCTGACTGAAACATAAGAGCTCTGGGCCCATAACCTATTAGATATAAAATGATATACTCATATTTTCAGTTAATACGGTTTAATAAGAATAGAAAAGTTTTGTAACAATCTTTGCTCGTTATTCGACATGGCAGGAAGAGGAACAACAGAGCGAGTATATTGTTGCCATAGATAGCATGCAATGCCACAGATAATAAATATTTCCAATACAAAAGTCTATTTTTGATTTTTTTGGAGTTACGCACTCTGATTTTTAGTCCGACGATATACACTTCTTATCGGAAAAATAAACCAAAACACCTTGCAAATTTAGGTTTTCTAGGGATGTGTATATTTAGGAATATATATTATGTCAAATGTCGTATAATAATGAATAATAATATTATGTCAAATGTCGTATAATAATGAAAAATATTTTGAGGTTTATAAATTGTAATGTTAATGTTCTAGGTTCTAGGTTTCGTACTTTGTTTAACGTGCCTTTTTACTCTGTATGGAGTGTGGTGAGAAAATAAAAAAAGCATTTATTTAATAACTTGTATTCCCTTCTGGAGCTCTTATTACTGCTTCCATATGGTTTTTCATCGATCGGACGAGAGTCACGATCATTATGTTGTGGCATTTCATTCCGTTCCTCTTGGATTGCATTTTGCAGCTGCCTTAGTGTTCCTGGGGCAGGATCTCGTATACGAATTCGTCTCTTTAACGTATCCCATAGATGTGCAATGGGATTCATGTCTGGGCCTCTTGCTGGCCGTCCATAATGGAGATACCAACTTAGGCAAGATAGTCTCGTAAGACACCCGCGGTGTGCACCTTAGCATTGTCGTGCAGGAATATGAAGCCGTTGCCAATAAAATGTGCATAGAGCTCCACGTAAGGCTCAAGACACTATTCGATGTGTCAATGAGAGTTTAGTGCAGGTAGATGTGGCCCAGACATGAAGATGAAGCTTGTTTTACCGTCATCGCTGATTTCTCCCCAAACCATCCACGAACCGTCACCATAGCCGACCTTTTCTTCAATTCATTCTCATAAAAACTTACTTACTACTCGTATTTTTAGGGCTTTTTAGGGCTGTTCTCCATCCGACAGTAAACATACATCCCAGGACTATAGGCCCGCTAGATGGCAATAGGCTCACCCCCTTTTTCGTCGTGAGACCGAAAATCATAATTGGCGAAACGTGGGTACACCACAGCCTAACCCTTCGGGGATTTCCAGACGTGAGTATATGTATGTATCAATCAATCAACTACGAGATTGTTCATAGCGTGGTCGGCTGCTTCGTGCGACTGATCGGACGAATGGTTTCAAAGGAGGCGAGGATACTGGGCACATTAACTAGTTAAGTAATCTGTGGATTACCAAGTCAATGTGCACATTAACGGCTTCCGCACTCTAACGGTAACATATATCCTCTAAGTATACTTAGAATCTTTGTGCAAATCATGATTATTGAAATAGATTCAAGTTTGTGATCAACGGCAGGAGAGTTTACCGTAGCGTTGACCATTTCTTCATACACAGAAAGATGGGATAGCTTACATCTTAATTTAGCGATAAGTGACATCCACGCGGGCGGTGCCGAGGGCAACAGCTAGTTATACAATATATTACAATTGCAAGAACATTTAGTAAAAATAGTACCTAAGTTCAGTAATTACTGAATTGTTTCGTCTTAGCAAGATTAGAATCAAAAGTGTAATGAGTTCTCATAGAAGGACAGCAAAAACATTTTTAAAATACTGTGCCTCTATTTTCGTGTTAATTCCGGTTTAGTTCAAGGCCTTCAGCTCCATGCTTGATCTCAATTCGTGGAAGTCTATTTATTTTTAGTTGATCGATGATATCTAGGTAGGCATGCCCACTTTGTATACTAGTGTGTACTTTTGCATTACAATAACAATATAAGCGTGTTCAGTGTTTTCTTATCTTTTTCTTTATCTTTGCAAATGTGCACCTGATCGGAGGATAGAAGGACTTGTAATATTTAATCGCCAAAATCATTTTCAATTCTCCACCTTTCAAGCTTCTATCCCGGTTAAGTCATTAACTCCTCCTTTTCATAGATTTTACTTGCTTTTTTTTTCAGGAACGACTGCCCCCTAAACCCTCGAACCCAAAAAGGAAAGCCTTTGCCTCAGCGTCGTCCATCAGTCCTGCTGATACCAGATGATGTCGGTTTGGACTTCAACCAAAGATCTTAGTAGGACCTTGGACACTGGACACCCAACCAAACCACCGGATTCGTTTGCAGTTCAATAAACCTGGAGTATTATTCTAAATGACATTGAGGTTCAAACACACTCATAATAATTAATAAATATAAATATTCCACAACATTCCACACAACGCTTTCTAAACCCATGGTAAGCATAACTTAACTAGCTTGTGTTATGGAATCTAGAATGCGGATAAAGTTACTTAGATACTTTTTTTTGTAAATACATACCTACCATTACTATACATAGAAATAACGTGAGAAGATAGTAGATTTCGATTGATTAATGAAAAGGTTGTCACTCAGAATAAGGGACCGAGCCTGTGTCATGAGCCCTAAAACAGGCTAACAAATTGAGCGACTGTCATACTACCAACAGCATAAATACTTTTATAGTCCCATATAAATACTTAGGATTACAAAGTTACATTTGCAGTTGGAGTATGACAATAGTTCAATTATTGATATGTTTTTAGACTTCATATAATAGGTTTCACATAGGTATGATGTTAGTATGGCAATTATCATTACTGTGTTTGTAATGGATCGAGAGGACTTTCAGGTAAATTTTGCCTAAGGCGAGTATAATTTATAGTGAGCTTTTTACTTAAGAACATCATCAGTGCCTAACACATTTGTAATCGAAGTGGTTATGTATAATTGCTCTTGATTTTACTTTAGGCACTTCTATTTATGATGACGCTTGAACATGGGCGATGAGGCGTTAGAAGCTTGTCTTTCAACCGGAGATTCCAACAAACGACAAATCTTTGATGCAGATCGCATGACCATTACAGTTGCAGTTCGAATATCAGCGACCCTGCTTATGTTGTCACTGCCAGGATGAAGTGCAACGATTCGACCCATCTTCCACTTGAAGGGCGGCGAATTGTCGTCCCTGATGATTACGAGGAAGCCCACTTGTAAAGAGTTCTTGCAAGTATGCCACTCTACTCGCTGCTGAAGCTCGGAGACGTACTCTTTGCTCACTCGTCGTTTGGTCTGCACTGTGCGCGTACGTTTGCTTCTTGTGCCAGTGATTTATTTACCTACATTATTAACCGTCTTAACATCAACATAGTGAAGCGAAGGCGAACCGGACGTCGGAGGTCGCAGAACGACCTCCGTCCTCCATGAGCGCTGGCCTGGGGGTGACCGGTGGAGCCGCCTGTCACCCTAGCAGAAGCAGGGCGCGGCGGCGGCGCCAAATGCGCCTCCCCGTAACCGGGGCTAGATGGGGATACTGTGGTCACCACAACCCGAAGGGGGCCATCTCGAAAGAGATGGTCCTGGGTCTGCCGGGGTGCGAGAGATATGCTTTTGGCAATCTCACCTCCGGCAACCAAGGACCCAAGACGGCGTGCGTTTTAGTCGGTTCGAGTCCGACATAACCGCCTCCACCGGCTCCTTGGGGGTGGTATCCGTGGGGATTTTTCGCACGATAAAAAAAAAAAAAAACATCAACCTAGTGATGTAACCGTAGTCAATATTGTCCATCGATAATTTTTTTATCGTACACTATGGACAAGACATTACAAGATCTTCATCAAGCACCAGCATCAACACAAAAAGATCCACAGATGAGTAGGACTGGCGTAGTGCAAAACGCGCCGCGATTATCAAGAAAGTACACTACGATAAGACACGTGAACTACCAACTTACAACAGATATGAAGGCCTGGCTTTGGAAGGTAATGATGATGAGCATATTTCGTCAATTCACAACGCACCGTCACCTGGACGTACGTACGTATTGGACGCATTCCTTCTATAATCTTATTGCTGAACGAAAACTCAACTCGCAACGAGTTGGTTCAGTTAATTGAGTCATTTGATAAACGTTTCAACCTCCAGTATCGAGGCAACAACAAAGTTGCAATAATTTGTCCTACTTCTGAAACGCATCAATCTATTCAAGACGGTCTTCGCGGAAAAAATGTTCCCTTTCTCACTCATGAAATAATGGACGAAAAGGTTCCAAAAGTTGTCATACGGGGTTTGCCAGCTGAAGTGGGTGACAGTATTTAATACAAACTTGAAGGACTTGGCTTCAAAGTTCATTCTGTGACTATGTTAAAATCTTTTCGATCCGCAAAAAGTCCTTCTCCACCATTTCTGGTTCAACTGGCTCCTCGATCTGATGTAGCAAAATTTCGCAACACCAAATACTTATATAATTGTGTGATAACAATGGAAAAATTTAAGCCCAACCACTCAGCAGGAACTCAATGTTATAGATGCCAAAGTTTTGGACACTTGTTGAAAAATTGTAACATGCTTCCCCGCTGTGTAAATAATAAATAAAATAAAATAAAAAAGCCTTTTATTTCTTGCAACAAGTTACAATAAGTAAATCAGTACTAATCCTGTTCCTAACCTAGTTTGTATATATAAATGTAAGTTTAGTAATGTAACTTTAAATTCTTTAAAAAAAAAACATGAAAACTATGATGTTATACATCAATTTGGTCTGCAAGAACCCCTTTTCGTGTGAAGGCCTCCTCCATAGAGTTCCACTTGTCCCTGTCTTGGGCGACGTGTAGCCACAGAGAGCCAGCCGTCTTTGTTATGTCGTCGTCCCATTTCGTGTGCGGTCTACCTCTGCGACGCTTGCCAATTGGGCCGGTCCATGACGTCACTCTCTTGGTCCATCTCTCGTCTTGCAGACGCGCCACATGTCCCGCCCATTTCCATTTTAGTCTCTGGGAGTGATATAGAGCGTCTGTGGCTTTCGTTGTTTGTCTTATTTTTGAGTGACGTATTTTTTGTATCCTCCTTATATTTAGCATACTCCGCTCCATTCCTCGTTGGCAGGTAGTTATTTTATTTCTAACTTCATTTGTATACTTCCAGGTCTGACAGCCATACACTAGACACGGTAGGAGACAGGTCATCATAACTTTAGATTTAATTTGTATTGTTAAATTACTTTTAAATATTTCTCTCAGACTCCAATATTTGTTCCAAGTCAGCTGAATTCTTCTCTCTATTTCTGTAATACCGCTTCTGTTTTTAAAACCAATTTGTTTCCCAAGGTATATGTATTCTTCCGTATATTTGAGACTTTCATTGTTAACTAAAATTGTTCTTTCTGGCTGTTTGTCATTAACATGGTTTTTGAGAGGTTCATTTACAAACCTACGTGTTTGCTAGATTGGTTGAGCGAATCTATCATGTATTGTAGCTGGGTACTGGATTCTGAGAAAAGTACCACATCGTCTGCAAAGCGGAGATGACTCAGGTATTTCCCGTCGATAATTAAACCGCACTCTTTCCAATCCAGCTTCCTTATTATAGATTCAAGAATGGCAATGAACAATAGTGGAGACAACGGGTCACCCTGTCTCACATCCCTCTCTATAGGAAAAACAGGGCCGCATTTCTCTAATTTCACTCTACCTGTGCTATTACTATAAATGCTTTGGATTACTTGTATGTATTCACTTGTAAACGAGAGGTGCGGGGTTCCTTTGAAGTAAGTAGCGAAACAACAGACTTGTATACTTCTAACTATATTTACTTAAGTGCAACAAGGGATTTACAAAAGGCTATACTACTAATATCTACTAGAGTGCAATGGTTACACAATTACCACATGCGCGCCGTTAAAACTGCCTATGCGTGGCAATTGCGTAACCTGCTCGGTGGAGATGCTGCACAAGACTACCGAGGAGCGGATCTCAGGCCATCACCAAAATAGCCCCTCTCGCACCGCGCGCTTACCCCGCTTTAATTATGGTGCGCTGGCGTCGGCCACATCTGTCAATACAATAAGCGCTGGAATTGGCCACATCTGCTAATACAATAGAGACCCGTCCCTCGGTAACAAACAATGGGATCTTACTTACCTAGTAACTAAAGTTAAACTAATTATAACAAATACACGAAACTAGGTACATACATATTACTTAAAATACTGAGTAGTCGTGCGTCGTTAATATCACTATATACTCCCTGTTCTTTCAGCGTGTCCCATATGCACGTATGGGCCACGGTATCAAAAGCTTTTTTGTAGTCAATGAAGGCAATATATAGAGTTCTTTGTTGCTCTTGATATTTATCTATTAGTAATTCCAAGGTGTGGATATGGTCAATCGTAGAAAAATTCTTTCTAAATCCCGCTTGTTCAATGGGTTGTTCAGGTTTCAGTATAGCACGTATTCTTCGGTTTAAAAGAGAAGAGAATAGTTTATATATACTTGGGAGCAAACTAATAGGTCTGTAGTTTGCTATATCGCATGGGTCACCCTTTTTATAGAGCAGTATAATGTTTGACTCCGACCATTGCGAAGGCGTGCTAGCACATTTCAAAATGCCGTTGAAGAGGCGAGTTAACGGTAGAGTCAGCAAAGTTTTAGCGGTTTTGATGGCTTCATTTGTAATGTGATCAGGACCTGGGCTTTTATCCAGTTTTAGTATGTTTATTGCATCCGCGACCTCTTTGACGTCAAATGGCTCGACATACTCCGTCAACTGACTACACAAGGGGTTGCTATCGGTAGGTACGGCTGTCTCGTGATTCTGGTCGCTGTATAGAGTTTTATAGAATTCAGTTGCTATGTTTATAACGTCGTTGCGGTTATTTAGGGTCTGTCCTGCTCTATGTAAACCATCTATCCAAGTTTTATTTGTCCGTAATTCCTTAAACGCTTTATTTGAACTCCCTGTTAGTACTAAATGCTTTTCAATAGTGGTTGTCCTGTATCACAAGATACAGGACAACCACTATTGAAAAGTAGTAGTCATATTTAATGCGTTTGCTTATTAGCTTGTAAAGAGCAGATAGCTCATTTTTCATGGCTCTCGTTTTATTTTTCGTTTTTTGTAGTGCTTGCCGTCTGTTTAGGAGTGCCTTAGTGTTTTTTGATAGTATATTTTGACTTCTATTTGTACTTATGTTAGATGTTCTAGCGCATTGAAGGCTTTGCGTGATGACATTAATTATTTTTAACCCCCGACGCAAAAACGACGGGGTGTTATAAGTTTGACGTGTCTGTGTGTGTGTGTGTGTGTGTGTGTGTGTGTGTGTGTGTGTGTGTGTGTGTGTGTGTGTGTGTGTGTGTGTGTGTCTCTGTCTGTGGCATCGTAGCTCCCAAACGGATGAACCGATTTGGATGTAGTTTTATTTGTTTGAAAGGTATATTAGTCGGGAGTGTTCTTAGCTACGTTTGAAAAAAATCGACCCAAGATGGCCGCCGTCACAACATGTTGGAATACATATTTCTTCATAACTCCCTCAATATGGGTATCAAATGAAAGAGCTTGACTAGTAGATCAATATAAAAAGTATAAAATAAAAATTAAATTAAAAATTTAAAAAACCCCCGTCACAAAAAACACCTCCAAAAAGTTGAAAATAAATAAAGTTTGGCTTTTAGCTTTAACGGTTGCCATGTCGGGGGACCTTGAATTGTTCCGTCGATAAAATGGAGTGCTGAATTAGTTAGGGTCCCCCGACATGGCAACCGTTAAAGTTAAAAGCCAAACTTTATTTATTTTCAACTTTTTGGAGGTGTTTTTTGTGACGGGGGTTTTTATTGTAGTAGAGTTGTACTGAAGTATTTTCCTGGCAGTCTAGTATATCTGGAAGGTGAGACATGATGCACTCTTTATATGTGTTTATTTCTTCATAAATTTTCAAGGTAGACTTATGGTTAGTTGTAAATCCGGTTCTGCTTCTTTTTAGTTTCGTTAGTGTAAATGTAGCTCTGACTGGTCTGTGATCTGATGAGTAGTTTGGATTCAAAACTTCAATATTTTGTATCAAGTCTGGTCTGTTTGACATGATAAAATCAATCTCGTTAAGCGTTCCCTTTGGAGATCGCCAAGTCCATTTGCGGTGTGGTTTCTTCTTGAAAAAAGTATTTAAAATTGCAATTTTGTATTCAATGGCGAAATTGATTAGTCTCTGACCTCTTCCATTTCTTAGCCCATATCCATATCGTCCCATAATCAGATACTCTTCTGTTCTAGGTTGGCCAAGTTTTGCATTAAAATCGCCCATAATTATGTATGTTTTATGTGCTGAGTCGATAGCTTTATATAAATTATCATAAAAAGCGTTGATCACGTCTTCTTTAGCTTTAGATGTGGGTGCATATGCTTGTATTAGTGAGATTTTGTATCCTTGAATGTTTAGGTTTAGCAGTGCGACTCTATCACTAATCCCTGTAAAGCTTTCTATATCTTCCTTGTGGCGTGAATTGATTAATAATCCAACACCATACATTCCCTGTATTAATCCTGAATAACAGAGGATAAAGTTTTCATATTCTTCTATTTTTATACCACTTCTACGTACTTCACATAAGCCAATAATATAGAATTTTATGTTCTTTAACACTAGAAGGGCCGGGCTTCATACTATACCTTCAAAGACCGCAGCGGTCAATTTGACGGTACTATAATTGCAGTCAGAATACTTATGAAATTATTACAATATTGCAATAAAATAAATTAAAAATAATATCAATTTCTGTTTTTATTAATGATAAACAATTTTACCACTTAAACTGAGTAAAATTTGTAAAAAGTAATGGTTTTATTATATTATACATTTTTCACAAACAGCTTTTTTACAGATCAGATGGTGCAGTTTTCACACGTTTTTTTTTACAATTATGATTGACTTGACATTGCCGCCTCTTATTGTTTGTTGAACATCGTTCACTTGTTTCAGAAGTACTTTCGTGTTTTGGAGTTGCAGTTGATGTAGATTATTTTTTTCACATACTCTGCACGTAGATCGTTCACTAGTTGAAGGATAAAATCATGGCAAGAAATTTTTATTCCTGTGACTTTTTGGTATAAAATCCATGAGTTTATAGCTGCTAAATCAAGTATGGCGGCGGCGCGCTGAACAGCGCGCCTCCCTATTCCGGGGGCGAGTTTGGGACACCGTTGTCCCCCCTCCTGAGGAGGGCCAGACCGTAAGGGATGGCCCTGGGTCAGCCGGGGTGCGAGGGATATGTCTATGACAACCTCACCTCCGGCCTAGCACCAAGACCCACAGTCGGCGTGCGGTTTTAGTCGGTTCGAGTCCGACATAACCTCCCCTTCCGGCTCCGGCAGGGGGGGTATCCGAGGGGTTTTCCGCACGAAAAAAAAAAAAGCTAAATCAAGTATATTGTAAAAACTCTTGCGATGTACTTGCGTGCCATTTGATTGATGTCCACGCCAAAGGACAACCCCTGACTCTCATACAATCTTGGGCCCGCATGTACGGGGTTGAAAATTAGGCAATATTTAGACCATCTAAGGACATTTTGTTTGCCTAATTTTCACGACGATTCACAATGGCCAAGTTTGTTAAATCGAGCATTGTTCATAGGTTTTTAGGTTATGTTGTAATACATAATGCGGTCAAACAGCGTCTTATGTTGTGTTGTGTGTGATAGCTACACAAGTTATTCGCGTATCGCTTTTATTTGTAAGTAGGTTAGCAGGTTTTATTAGTATAGAAAAGGGCAGGTCATTAATATTTTTAGTCATTAATGTGGAATGGTCAACTATATGCTCAATAATAAAACTGATATCTCGAAGCAAAGACATGCTTTAGCTACTTTTTTGTTGCACAATATTAAACCTTATAGTTTTATGATATGCAACTGACATTTACTCTAAAGGTGGTAAAGCAATCCTTCCCTACCCTCACTTCAGACGGCAACATCTGAATGACATCCTTTTGCTACGGTTACCACTTTCCACAAGGCTGTATACATACTTGTTTGCTGTAGTAATATAGAATTCATTATATAAGTAGGTAATAAAATAAAACAACATTATTTTAAAGATTACTATATTTTAAAAAAGTATTTTAATCTCTATCCCGCGTATCTTCCTATTTGGCTTTAGAAATGCTTTCACTAGGACTTAGGTCTTTCCTCCCCTTTTTAAGCATCATCATACTTTATTAAAATATTGTCAAGAAACTGTGCAGGAGGTGTTCCAATTAGTCCCACCCTCCCCTTTCCTTCACAGGACGACACGTGCAGGGCTAAGATGTCATCCATTTACGGTGCAGAGTATACCTGCTAGAACCAAGCGTTTCAGAGATTCATTCCTATGCCGCACCACTAAGACCTGGAATTCCCTGCCAGCTCACGTGTTTCCTTCTTCCTACAGTCCCGGGTCCTTTAAGCGGGGCGTGAAAAGGCATCTAATGAGGCCGTCAAGCTGAGTGCCACCACTGTTAACATGGTAAATGTTTACGATGGTGACCCTCTTTCCGAGACTTTGCCTTTAGCTTAACATCAGGCGAGGTGAAGTCAAAATGACGTGTCCAGTATAAAAAAAAAAAAAAATAAGTTATATTGTCTTGGAACCGTGCCCAACCGAGATACCATATTACACTCATTATGTGGGCACAGCACCCGACTGTTCTCTTACCTACAATACAATTACAGCAATGCTGTAATATAGCATTCCTATCGCTCAAAGAACTGTCAACTAATATAATATACGTAATAAGTTCTACTACTTATATTCCTGGACTTTATTTTTCCTCATAATAACCAAGTTGTTTGAGATATTGACAGTTCTTGTAGGAGGTCTCTATCCACCTCTCTGCACACTTCAATGACATACAGAATACACACTTGTCTGTGCCCAACTGGTGATTGTGCTGGTCTGTTCTCATCCAAACATGCACATTGAGCTTGAATCCAGCAAGATTCGCAAATGATTGCATTCACCTTAAACAGAGATCATGTTATAAGCACTGAATATTCCATTAGTCATATAGGCTAGTTCTTCATGAACGTTACACGTCAAAATAAATTGTCATATACAAAAGTTGACATAATTTTCTACGGGATTAGGTAGACTCGTAGTAATTTCTATTCTATAGCAGCTATCACACAGCTTGTTAACGTTAATTATAATAACAATTTCAAAAGAGCGAGAAATAACGAATAGGTACTTACTATTTTGTGGTGCGACCCATTCACGTATACAAGCTAGTATCACTGCATCGTTCAATAAATGTCTGCCTATAATATTGCACCGATCGGTAGCGATTCCACAATTCACACAGAGACTCATTGTGATAGCTTTCAGCCGATGTGGTAAAGTCTAGTCCAGTTTTCAAGCCAAGGTCAACAAGTGTAGCGGTGTCCGGTAATCAAGCAAGCGTCAATTAGTTCGAAAATCATATACAATTTGTAGTGTATGACGGTACTTAGAAAATTATAATAATGTAACGGTTGCGGGTAGTTCATAAGTGTGTGGAATTATACGTCTAATCAAGTAAGCTGTGTTTCAGTGGCGTTCCCGAAAATTCCCAGTGTCCCTGTCTGGAACATTTCATTGGCGACGAGGTGGTTTTGCAAACATTCAGCGTGCATTTAAACATTAAAAACAATGTCGATCGGCAAGATTTCAGAATTTAATGTTAAAGATGGAGTGTGGTCATCGTACACGGACCGCCTTGAAATGTACTTCAAGGTCAATAATGTGAAGGAGGAATTAAAGGTACCTACCATGATCTCCGTCATGGGGGATGAAGCGTACGAGTTACTGGTAAACCTGGCAAGTCCAACTAAACCATCGGAATTGAGGTACGAGATGGCGACGGATTTATTGCGTCATCATTTACAACCGAGCCCGTCCGTGCTCGCAGAAAGGTACAGATTCAGACAAAGGAGACAGCTACCCAAGGAGAATGTCAGCAATTACGTGGCGGAGTTAAAGAAGCTAGCAAGAAACTGTAAATTCGGGACAAATTTGAATGAAAACCTACGGGACCAATTCGTATGCGGCTTACGTGGTGACGTCACTCGCCAACGACTTTTTGCGGAGAATGAGACGTTACAATTTTCACACGCCGTTACAGTTGCGAGTTCTTTGGAGGCGGCGGAGCGAGACGCAGCTGCGGTGGAGGCACGGGTCGTACCGGGCCCGGCAGCGGGGAGCGTCAGGGAGGCACACGCGCTGCAAGCGGGCCCGGCCCGCGCCGACCGAGCGCGCCAGCAGCGCGGCGGGCGCGGCCGCGGCGGCTCAAGCGGCGGGCCCGGCCGCAGCGGCGCCGGCGGCGGCGCCAACGCAACGCAGCGGGGAGCGGCGAGGTTCACTGCCGCGCACGACCAGAGGTCGGGAGGTAACTGCAAGGGCTGCGGAGCCGTGAGTCATGGATACGAAGATTGTCGGTTCCGGGACTACGTGTGCAGCCGGTGTGGACTACGGGGACACCTACGGCGGGTCTGTTTGTCTACAACAGGATCCGAAGGCAGGCAGGCGCGCCACAATCAAGGACTTCACTATGCGGAGGAGAACTGCGTATCCGAACAGGAGACAGAGGAGAACCTTATCGATTTACATCAACTCTGCTTGAGTGATTATAAGGCGGTGAGTTTGCCTATTCCCATTAACGGAACTATTATTCCTATGGAAATAGATACCGGTACTCCAATATCTTGTATTAGTGCAGTAACTTACAACCGATATTTTAATTCTTAATTCTTTATTGTACACAAAAAAGTACAGAGATTATACACAAAACATTTCAGATAACATGTACAAAGGCGAGCTTAACTCAAAATGAGTTCTCTACCAGCAAACCTTTGAGTGACAGAGAAGTTATGGTCGTGAAGGGGGATGTGAAGTGTACATAAAGAACAGAAAATATACATATATAAAGGAACATGAATAAGAAAGTGTACCTAAACGGGTACATTATACACAATATACACATATTATAGCATACATACTATCATATTTATTCATACATACATACATACATACATACATACATACATACATACATACATACCACCTAGACAATTATACATACACACATACATATATACAAACTATACACATACATAGACATACGTATATATACAGACTACATTATTGTGATAGGAAATGTTCCCTAGTTCTTCTCCTGAAGATGTCCAGAGTATTACTACTGCGAATGGAGTGAGGTAGTGCGTTCCAAAGACGTACTGCCCTGACCGTGAAGGATCCATCATAGCAGCTGGAACTATGTGCAGGTGTACGAAGCAGAAGAGAGGTAGAAAGACGACAGGGTTTACCCCTGGGTACAAGATACTCAAAGCGTTCCCGCAGATAAGTTGGAGCATTAGGATTATGAAGAATATTATAGAGAAGAGTAAGAATATGAAGGTTACGGCGCACAGTGGTCCGGATTTGAAAAATGAGTGATTTAGGGATCAACTTCCTCTTTTCGAATTTTTCTTTATGGCAATGGAAAGATCTTATTAACTCTAATAACAATTGTTCTAGGTAATTTTCTTAATGCTTATGGTTTGGGTAAAAAAAAATATTTCCAGTTTTCTTTGTATGGAACGGGTCATAATGAGTTCAATTGCTCCCAAGTCTTTAGCGATCCGGCTTTCAAACCTTTTTTTTCCTATTCCTTGTCCTATTTGCTATAATGTAACACTATTAACATGTACCTAAACTTGCAATTCTGTCAGATAAAGGGATCGAAAAAAGTGAAAAATATTGAATTTTGCTATGCTAATTTTTTAATTTTTTTACGTTCCTGTGGCCTATATTTGGTTTATGGGGCCCCACTAAGATTTTTAAGACCAAGCTTACTTCACCTGCTAGGCTGTACACAATGTGCACCTGCAGATTGATAGACTAGATACTGCCAAACATTATAAAATTCTACGTAGAATTCTATCTATGCCTTATTATTATGAATAACTTATCTAATTCAATTCAAATTCATTTATTACGTGAAGTATAGGTAATAGAATATACCTTCGTTATATTAGTCTAAGCTATGATCTGCCTGAGGCATACAAAATATTAAAATGATGTCAAAATTTATAAAATAGATGAATATGTCAGAATCCAATTAAGTTAATTAGGTCAGAACGTAATCGCAAAAAAAGTCCAAATCAAAATTAATCGTTTCCAAAAGTCTAGATGTCGTCAAATTGAGTAAAGCTTGCAGTTTAAAAGAAACTCCATCTTCGGTTATTATAATGTCTGCCTACTCTGGATAACACCTTAATTTTGCTTCCAATAGTTTATATATGATAAGAAGGATACAAATCAGAGCCATCTTCGCGGGCAGATTTTCTGAGGTTCATGTATTACCACTTAGATAACTTTAGTGAAACTGCTAAAGCCAGCGCTTTCTCGGGTAATTATGTACGACCTTTTCCTTTACTCTCTTTAAACAATCTTTGACTTTTTCTTAATCTTCTGGGTAACTGAGCAAATGATCCATTATTTTTTCCAATATTTTCATTTCCAGTAGATTTCAAGGTGTTTATTTTAACAAATTTTTGTTCTTCTGGCGACAACGATTTATTGAATCGCTCTAAACGTCTTCGTTTCTGTCTTAACCCTTCTTCTTCAAAACCTTTTCAGCTTCTGGTATTGATGGTGGCAGATTTTCAACATTATTAATTTCATCTTCTAATTCAGGATTCACTGATAGCCGAATTAATCCTTTAGGCCAATTTATTGAATTCTAACCACTTCTCATTTCTTCTGATAAAGTGCGACTCGATTGTTCCCATTTAGTACCTACATTTGAGCAAAACCTCTGGCAAAATTTTCAGAAAACAATATTATCTTCAATATTTAATAGTTGTTGTAGGTAAACTTCTAAAAAACGTTTTTACTGTCCGTAAACTATTTCAACTCATGTTATAAGATGACAAATAAATCCAAATTATTAACTAAACTCTCCATAATTAATAAAAGATCACTAAGTAAGAAGCAGTGCCAATAAACGAATACAAATAGTAAATTTAAATACACTGTTTTTTTATGAGCCAGTTGCGAATCTTGAGCATTATAATATTTATATTGTAGGATGTCGGTAGATCAATATTTTGCATAATACTAGTTCTAAATTTTACCCCAAACTTTATGGGAGAGTAAGATTTAACTATTTGTCTAAATTTACACCCTAGCTAGCACCATCCACGTAACTTCATGTATTTTATTTAGTAAATTATGTCATTTATTTACTAAATAAAATACATGAACAACAGTGTTTAGCATGATCAAGCTTAGTAAAGCTATTATGACGCACCTATTAATTTGAATGTATTCGCTAAATCTTAATTTGACATTTTCACCTTTTTGTGATCTAATCTGATATGTATTTGACCCTTTAAAAAATCTAAATCTTATTTCTCCCAAACTTTTTGTGTAAAATATTGAACTGGTATTGCTCATTATTTTGATCTACCCACGTACCTATATAGTATTATTGTTTTAAAGTTCTAATGTTCAGATATTAACATAACGAATTTTAAATCCTACAAAGTGAAACCGGTGAGGCTTAGGCAAACATATTGGATATTGTGAAAAGTAGCAATGACTTAATTAGTTATATTGGTTATATCAAGATTCTGTTTAGGGTTGAAGTGATTATGACGATAATTAAAGAATGACATCAAATAGGAATAATAATGCGTAAATGAAGTATTTTTTTGTAAACATATACCAGGGTTGCATCAAATTTGATATATATATGTTATAGCTAAATTTCGTAATCTTACTATTTTATACTTGAACGTATGTAAAAATTCTATGTAAAACTTTACAATGTTTGGCAGTATCTAGTCTATCAATCAGCATGTGTACATTGTGTACAGCCTAGCAGGTGAAATAAGCTTGGTCTTAAAAATCTTAGTGGGGCCCCATAAACCAAATATAGGCCACAGGAACATAAAAAAATTAAAAACTTAGCATAGCAAAATTCAATATTTTTCACTTTTTTCGATCCCTTTATCTGGCAGAATTGCAAGTTTAGGTACATGTTAATAGTGTTAAAGTATAGCAAATAGGACAAGGAATAAGAAAAAAAAGGTTTGAAAGCCGGATCGCTAAAGACTTGGGAGCAATTGAACTCATTATGACCAGTTCCATACAAAGAACACTGAAAATATTTTTTTTTACCCAAACCATAAGCATTAAGAAAATTACCTAGAACAATTATTATCAGGGTTAATAAGATCTATCCATTGCTATAAAGAAAAATTCGAAAAGAGAAAGTTGATCCCTAAGTCACTCATTTTTCAAATCCGGACCACTGTGCGGCGCTGCCGAATAGGGAGCCAGTTGAGTCTTTTGCGATATTCCGTCACATGGTCGTATTTTCGCAGACCAAAGACAAAGCGGATTCCCAAATTCTGCAGGCGCTCAAGTTTGTTTAGCAGTTCCTCCGATGCATCGAGAAAGCAGACATCAGCATAGTCTAACAGCGAGAGTAGAAGAGATTGTGCAAGAGTAACTTTAGTCTGAAGAGGTAGGAGTGTCTGGAGACGTTTGAGAGATTGAAATGAGCAGTATACTCTCCTACTCACCTCCGCGATGTGAATATCCCAGGCAAGCATGGAGTCTATGTGCACGCCTAAATTTTTTGCACTTCTGGAGTATTCAATGGCTACAGAATCATATGTTACTGGAGGCAGGGAATCATGATTCAGAAGGCGGAGCATGTATCTACCACCAACAATGAGTGCTTGAGATTTTTTTGGGTTAACAAGCAGTCCAAAGGATTGGGCCCAGATATTGATGTTTTCAAGGTCATTGTTGATGGCAGCCACAGCCCCAGTAAGTTCATCAGCTTTAAAATGTCGATATATTTGCAAGTCGTCTGCGTAGAGATGATAATGCGAGGTTAGGACCTTCGTGATGGCGTTTATAAAAACAGAGAAGAGAAGAGGAGAAAGGACACCACCCTGAGGAACACCCGCCACTAAGTCACAACAGTCGGAGGAAGCGTCATTCACTCTAACAGATTGTGAGCGTCCTTCGAGATAGGACTTGAACCAAGTACTTGCAGAGGCAGAAACATTTATGGATGAAAGAATACCTAAGAGTATGTCAAAATCAACCGAGTTAAAGGCACTGCTGAAGTCCAATAAGACCAACACTGTTAATTGTTTGTGCTCCATAGCCAATCTAATGTCATCTGTTACTTTCACTAGAGTTGTTACAGTACTATGGCCACGGCGAAAGCCAGATTGGAAAGGACTCAACAGGCCATTAGAGGAGAGATAATACGTCAGTTGATCGTGAACAATACTCTCAAGTACCTTCGACAGGATGGGAAGGATAGAAATGGGGCGGAATTGGGAGTGTGTTGTAGGATTGGGTACTTTGGGCAGAGGTATGATAGAAGCTTTTTTCCACGATGACGGAAAATAGTTAGAGTATAAGGAGTAGTTCATAATGTGGGTGAGGATAGGAAGGATCAGATCTACAATGGGGAGAAGCATTTGAAGTTGAAGGCCATCGTTACCGACCGCCCTAGTAGATATGGATTTTAAATGTTTCTTAACATCCGCTTCTGTTACCGGTTGAAATAAGAAGGGAGCATTTAAAGGTAGTGGAAGAGAAGAGAGAGAATTTAAGGTAGAAGATTTAACATGACTAGGAATAGTAGTTGGAGGGACTGAAAAATGGGCATTTAATCCATTGATGTCCATATCAGTAAGGTTATCATGGGTGACCTTACCAATCCCCAAGGATTTTAGGAACTTCCACTGTTGAGAAGTGTTAAGGTTTTCAACTGATTTGTGAATATGGTCTCGTCTCGCATCCCTACACAGACGATTGCAACGATTACGCAATTTTTTATAAAAGTTCAACGCCTCTTCAGACGGGCACTTGATATATTCACGCTTGGCCTTATCACGCTTCGTCATAATGTTTTTGATAGATGGAGAAAGCCATGGCGCAGGATGATGTCTAATTCTTACCTTTTTAAGAGGCGCATGCACATCATAAATGGCCAGCAATATGCCAGTGAAAATAGAAACTTTCCCATCCAGATCATCGCAGTCATAAACAGATGACCAGTCGGCACCATCCACATCACCACCCAAACGCTCCAGATCCATATCTTTAAAATTACGAAGAAGAAGAAATTTACTCTTGCGTTTCGGAGGACGCAGTTTATAGGAGAGGTATATAAGATCGTGGTATGAAAAGGGAGCGGATAACTGTCCGTGTGAGGCCACCTTATGAGGATTGGAGATCAGTATGAGGTCCAGTAGCGAGGGCTGAGTATTGGGAACCTTATGTGTGGCTATAAGAGGAAGAATGTGCATGTCCACAGAAGAGACAAGGGAGCAGAGTTTACGGCTGCGTGAATCTTTTTTGAGTAGACAGGTATTGAAGTCCCCGAGGATTATTCTATGCTCATACCTTGATGAGAAATTTTCCAGTTGCACTTCAAAAGCAGAGAAATAATCAATGTTGCGATCAGGACTGTAGTATACGCCAAGTAGTGCTTTGGTGTGCTTAAAGTCTATTTCGATAAAGAGATATTCTGTGAAATTTGAGTATACACCTGGGGACTGGTCAACAATCTTGTGAGAAATATCCCCACGAAGATACACTGCTACCCCGCCACCACCCTTACCAGTTCTGTCAACACGCACAAGCTTATACCCAGGTAGAGAGTACTGGGTGGAAGGGAGTGGGGGTTTAAGAAAAGATTCAGAGACAAGGACAGCATGAACACAGTCAGAATTAAAAGAGGCCAGAAGATCGGAATAATGTGCAGGAATGCTCTGAGCATTTATGTGGACAACATTAAAGTAATATGGATAAGTTGAAAAAATAGAGGACAGTTCGTTACCGAGCTGACTGGCATCATTGTTACCAGAGGCACCGGCGAAACTATCACTGGACCCAACCGAAGAAGAACAGGAATTAAAACTATCATTTGAATCTAAAGAATCGTCTGAGTCTTCAGACATACAAAAATAAATAAATAATAATAACTAATATCAGAATAATTGTATATATAAATTATATAACATATAAATAAAATAAATAATAAGTTGGCTAAAGTTGGCTTAGGACCATCCTCTATGCACTCACTAGCTGCATACACAATTATTTAATATTTATAATTTATACAAAATAAAATAAAAAAGACTACGCAAAAAAACTAATGTTCAAACAAAACTTATTGACGTTTCTGAACGAATAATACAGTTGACAGTTGATACGTCAAATGCGTCAAAGTCAATTAACACAAAAACAAATTTGTGATTTTATGTGCAACTGACCGCACATATAAAATCTCGACAAAAAAATAAAACATAAAATATAAATCCAACAAGTATGAAGGCAAAATCATCATTAAGTATCTCTACTTGCGCGGTTTCCTCTGCGATGCTGCGCCTGTACTGGCAGATGTCGACTCACCCACCGGATATCTCTGCAGAAGTTGATGCAATTCAGCCGCCGACTCGATCTTATGACGCGTGTTATCCGTGACTTGGACAACAATCTTCCCCTCGGAGGTCCAGCACTGTCTTACACCATAATGCTTCCTAGCGCTTAAAAATATATCATGTCTGGGTTTTGTGAGGAACTCGGATAAAGTTAGACCAGTGCCTTTCAGCTTGGATTTGTTGCGCCATACTTCACCACGGGTTGCACGATTCTCAAACCTCACTAATAGTGGGCGAGGTCGACCAGTGTCACTTCCTAGATGATGGCAGACAGCTATCTCTTTAGCTGTGACACTTACAGTATTCATTTTGCTTGAGAACACTTTAATGACACTGCCTGTGAGATCAGCTGTCTTATCCTCCGGGAGGCCATGCAAAAGAAGAACTTTAGCTCTTGATGCCATCTCATGCCTGTCCAAGCCCTTCACCAGTAGCTCCATCTGGGACTTAAGGGCACCCAAGGTCTTCCATACAAGGCCCTTAAAGTCAGAGAAGTCCCAAGAGAGGCTAGCTACACTCTTATGAATAGTGGACTCACCCCCAGCATTCTTCAAGTCCTCTTCATACTGTGCCATACGCCTTGTGAAAGTGGATGACAGTTCCTCCATGCATTCAAATAAGTTAGTGTAGAGATCCATTTTTGTTTATTCAAGTTGTTTGCAGTTGTGTAATAAATCAAATTTAATAAGTGAGAGGGAGCGATAGAGGATATAGAAGTTCTTTAACTGTTATATTGCATTAAATGGTAAGTTAAATATATTATTTAGATTAAAAATATGCAAGAGCTTTTTTAAAGGTTTTGACACTTCAACAGCTACCCTCCCAATCCATTTTTTTTTAGTGATCTACCTATTCAAAAGTGCGACTTAATATTAAGATTTTACGACGGTAGTACCGTGAAACCTTTAGGTTTTATAAAACCCTCCGTAATGTATAACGGATGTGATAAACAATTAGAGTTATTTGTTATACAAAAAGGAACCACTTCGTTGTTAGGGAGACAGTGGTTAATAGAATTAAATATACCTATAGGCAATTGTTCCCAAGAATCCCAAGCGTGTCATGTTATAACACCTGGTTGTAATGCAGATTCTAATGTGAAATTATTATTGGACAGATATAAACAATTGTTCGACGGCAGTCTGGGGAGGTTCACGGGCGGCAAGGCGACGTTGCGCGTGCGGGAGGGCGCTGCGCCCGTGTTCCACCGCGCGCGGCCGCTGCCGTACGCGATGCGGAGCGCGTCGACGCTGAGCTCGACGCGATGCTGCGCGCCGGCATCATTGAGCCGGTTGACTGCTCCGACTGGGCCTCGCCACTGGTTCCCGTTAACAAGTCCGATGGATCGCTCAGGGTTTGTGTTGACTATAAGGCTACTCTGAATCCGGTTTTACTGATCGATAGGTATCCCTTGCCTAGGATTGAAGATGTACTGGTCACGTTAAATGGAGCTCAATGTTTTAGTAAAATTGATTTATCACAGTCGTATAATCAAATAGAATTGGATGAGTCAAAAAAATATACAGTTATCAACACTCATCGGGGTCTTTTCCTATACAACCGTTTAGTATTTGGTTTGTCATCTAGTCCGGGAATATTTCAACGTATAATGTCCAATTTGCTACAAGGTATACCTAACGTGGCAGTTTTTATAGACGATATTATTATTGGAGGTAAAACCAAATCAGAGCATTTACAGGCCTTAGAAACGGTATTTCAAAAATTACTATCCCAGGGTCTAAGGTTAAAGAAATCAAAATGTGTATTTTTGACCCATGAAGTTACTTATTCAGGTTACGTTTTATCTAAAGAAGGTATTAGAGCAGACCCAAATAAAATTGAGGCCGTTAAAAAAATTCCACGTCCTCAAAATGTTACTGAGCTACGTTCATTTTTAGGTTTAGCTAACTTTTTCGCACCATTTGTGAAAAATTTTAGTCAAAAGTTAATTCCGTTATATAATTTACTTCGGAAAGGTGTTGAATGGAAATGGACAGAAGAGTGTGAACGCGCGTTTGTATGTATAAAAATGACTTTATTAAGTTCTGAGGTTTTAGCGCATTACCATGCAAATAAACCATTAATAGTAACTTGTGACGCGAGTGCAGCGGGGATAGGGGGGGTGTTATCGCAGCCGACAGACAAAGCGGGCGTTGAGCGCCCGGTAGCATTTGTATCCCGTACATTAACCGCGGCTGAGAAGAACTACTCTCAGATTCACAGAGAAGCGCTAGCTATCATTTTCTGTATGAAAAAATTTCATCAATATGTTTACGGGCGGCGTTTTATACTCAGAACTGACCATAAGCCGTTGGTGTCATTGTTTGGACCCAATATAGGTATTCCGACTATGACGGCGAGCCGAATGCAAAGGTGGGCTATAATAATGTCAGCCTATACCTACGACATCGAGTACGTACGCTCGGCCGATAACAGCGCGGATAGTTTGTCTCGTCTACCTACGAATAATAGCAAACCGGTTTCGCAGGCGGTCCCGGAACAAACGTATTTGCATTTCGCGCAAGATGCGTTACTTCTAGATTATAATGAAATCAAGAAAGGTACTATTAAAGATCCTATATTAGGTAGATTGTTATATTTTATTCGAAACGGTTGGCCGTCACACTGTGAAATTGATAATTTTAAACCTTATTTTAATAGGAAAAATGAAATATATGAAGAATTAGGGTGCATTATGTGGGGACATCGAGTTATTATACCGGAATGTTGTAGGGCTAAGGTTTTACAAATAATTCATGAACCGCATATGGGTATGGTAAAGTCAAAATCACTCGCACGTAGTTACGTATGGTGGCCGGGCCTGGACGAAGCGGTGGAGGCAACGTGTCGCGCCTGCGAGACATGTAACGTCCTGGCCGACGCACCACCGCGCCAGGTGCCACGTCCTTGGCCGTGGCCGACCAGACCGTGGACCCGGGTCCACTTAGATTTTATGGGACCTATATTCGGTAACATGTATTTAGTGGCTATAGACGCTATGTCCAAGTGGATAGAGGTTTTTAACGTCCCCAGCACGGCGGCAGGGAGCACTATTAAAAAACTTAGTGAGTTATGGAGCAGGTGGGGCATTCCGAAACAAATAGTAACGGATAATGGGCCACCGTTCACTAGTAGCGAATTTGCAACCGCAATGAAATGCAATGGAATCGACCAAATTTTCACGGCTCCATATCACCCGGCATCGAACAGCGCAGCCGAAAACGCTGTGAAAACTTTAAAAAGTGTAATAAAAAAGGCAAATTTAGATAAAAGGAATATAGACAACGCGTTAAACACATTTTTACTGTATTATAGGAATACCTGTCACGTGTCGACCGGTGAGAGTCCCGCCTTATTAATGTTAGGTAGACAGTTACGCACTCGGTTAGATGCATTAAGGCCGGACAGGGAAGAGAGGATGCGACTGGTTCAAAAACGTCAGATAAACGAAGCAGGCGGGTGTAATAGGGTTATGCAACCAGGTCAGGATGTTTGGTATAGACAGTATTTAAAAGGTGAAAAATGGTTACCGGGAATAATTAAGTCTAGCTTAGGTCCATCTAACTTTGAAGTGACTGATAAAGACGGCCATAGAGTACATAGACATATCGATCAGTTGAAACGGAGGTCTCGGAGTTCCTTGGCAGCACCAGGCCCGGGGCTCCCTCGGGCCGAGCGAGCACCAGTGGCTGTCGCTCGCGAGGGGGTAGAATGGGAGGTTCCAGAAAATGCTGATACCGATAAATCGTTGAGCCAGGGGTTAAGGTCGGAGCAGTCAGACGGTGGTGGGACGTCAGCAATCGTTCAAAGCCAGGCGTCGGATTTTCCAATTAAATTGAGCCAACCGCCGTCGCCGCCAGAGACCCGTGAAGCTCCTCAGACACCACAACCCGATAAAGTTCAGAGACCTATTCGTCAATGTAGATTAATTAATAAGGCTAATTATAATGTTAATATGTTGTTAATTTAGTTGTAATTTAAGTGGGGAGGAATGTAGTGTATGACGGTACTTAGAAAATTATAATAATGTAACGGTTGCGGGTAGTTCATAAGTGTGTGGAATTATACGTCTAATCAAGTAAGCTGTGTTTCAGTGGCGTTCCCGAAAATTCCCAGTGTCCCTGTCTGGAACATTTCACAATTCACAGAGTAAAAGCAGCAAAACACAATGATCTCAGGGAGCCGAAGGAAAGCGAATGCGACATTTTCAATGACAGGAATGAAAATCAGTGAAAATGACATATGATGTTACAGATTATTATGAATTCTAAATGATCGAGTATTTACATAGACTTTGAATACACTACGATTATTTACAATCGATATTTTGACTTCCATGAGGTGTCTTTCTGATTAGTGAACTGAATAACGAAAATAAAGATGCTACATAGATATTTTGAAATCATTTAATAAAGCCACGAATTTTAAATTCATAGTTATTAGTTATCGATTCGATTTCATAATCGAATCGATAAAGCAAGTATAATCATAGCGCATTTACGAAGATCGGATTAAGTATTACATTCAACGTTTACGAAGCTTGTTGATTAATGAAAATCACATTTTTAAACTTTTGTCGCACTTGGCCATTGCTGATTGTAATGAAGTCTTAACAAAATTATAACACAAAATGGACGAATTTTTTGAGGTAGGTTTGATGTCTGTGCACTCGGGCCCAAAATGGGGTATCTCCTTTTGTATCATTATAAAATTGAATTGTCTCAAATAGCTTTTTTTGATCAGATGCTCCCGTTGGGGTGCAGAGTACTCAAAATAATGTCATTTTTCACAATAAGGGTTGTATCGGTGTCGGTTTTCATATAAAAGTCTCATATCTTGTAGTACGAATACCTCTACAAATTGGTGGTACTTCTTGTCCTACACGCCGCATTGCTCCAACAATACTAGTGTTTTCGGCCATCAGGTTTTAACTAAATTTTTCTGATAAATCATCACCACTTTCATCACCTGACACATCTAGTTGTATATCCCGATAACGCAACAGTTCTTGTTCTATTTGAGAATTATTGAGACTGTGACTCATTTTTTTACAACTAATTACGACTGCTCACTAAACGAAACCAATGACTACTTAGTGTAATGTAAACGAGCTAGACAGTAACAACTTATTCAGAATTCAACATAAATAAAAACATAAGTACCTATAATAGTTTGAAGAAATCGTTGTTTACTATTCTTATCGCTGCCGTTAATACATGCCGTCAAATTGACGGTGTGCGGTCTTAGTAGGTATTTGTAAAGGAATCTCATTTACAACATATAGCTTAATATTTGTTTATATAGATATAGCCTAAGAATAGAAAATTAGGAAAAGTCACAATATATGAAAGGAAACAAATATATAGTTTGTAAAATATTTAAGAATGAAATCGTCGTGCGGTCAAATTGACCGCCTTGGTCTTTCTAGTGTTAATGAACATATCCTTGGGTTCGTCCAAGTTTACACCAAGATCGATGCATCAAGAGGCTTTTGCGTTATGTATATATATTATAGTACTTAAAATGATTAATTAATTTTACTTTTACTCAGTAAATGTCATATTTTGTCAGGTCACTGGTTTTTTATAGTGGCAAGTACATACAGCCTATTTATTTTCAATGTTACAGTGAATTATGGGTGAATTAAGTAGTTGTTACCACGTTTGTACATTCGTATCAATTACGTTTAGAAGAGCCAAATTAAGGGAGAAAATAAAAAAACTAAGCGCGTTTTGAATTTAACAAATTTGCATTTTGAATTTTCATTGATATGGCAATTTTGGCAGTATATTCCGTGAACTGACATCGATGGTGTCTACCACACCACTGAGATAATATTACCACAGTGAATTTAAGTTAGCAGACTACCATTTTTATGTCAACGACAATAGTGTGGTTGTGGTGTGGTTTCGGACTGAACACTACTTATAACTCGTGACACATATCTTGGACCTCTTTCACTAAGAAACACGTATTGTTCGTATAGATAGTAGTACATTTTACGTCCAAGATATATATCCCAAGTTATAGCAGACTTTGCAGCAATCACCAATGAAATTGAATGTTAAAGTCGGCCATGTTTGTTTATTATTTAAAGTTTAAAGTTTGGTCGAGCTCGATTAAAGTTTTGTTTCGAATAAATTCTATCACTTCTCTCAATCTCAAGCTAGTACTTACGGATTTCAATTCAATTAAATATTAACGTTCAAGCTCACAACCTAATAAGGGATATTACAGAGGATATCATCAGTAATATTTTTCCATCAGAGTAGGAATAGAAATAATGGAATTTCTAGTTCTACATAGAGTTCACATTCAGAGGATTTCTGTAACAATCTGTCAAGTAATGAACTAGAAGATCTCAAGAGTACCTTAATGTGAACGAAGAGAAGCATGTGAGAAATTGGCTATATTGAAAAACATGTATGGTTATTATTATGAACAAGTGTGACAACAATTTAACTTAAGAAGAACTAATGAAAAATACAAAGCGAACGAATGGTGCCTATGCATGGAAGAAGAGTTGAAATCATTCCAAGAAAATAGTGCATGGGACTCAGTGAACAAACCTACTGGGTCTTTAAAAATAAACTAAATACCTAGTGATAATTCAGTGTTAAACAGAGCAAGACTTGTTAAAGGGTAAAAACACAACTAAAGGGGATTTACTATAAATACATTTTCTTCTGTTCTAAAGTATTCTACATTAAAATAGTTGTTTTCTATAAGAATTATATTACTTAATCATGTTCATAAACCATATCTATTAGTGTTAACTTGACTTGAATATAACTCATTTGGATGATGTGACTTTGCTTTCCTCAATGGCCATCTCGATGAATGCACAGTGTATAAAACATGCAAATACTTCAGCATTTTTAATGTACTTAGTGATAAAACTACCTAAAAAGTTTATATGGTTATTTTTGTTGATGCTAATTGGGCAACTGATTTGTAGACAGAAATTCTACGCAGGCCCATAAGACCATTTAAGAAATTATTGTTTGAATTAGTCGGTAGAAACAATAAGGTGCCAATAACATTGTTTAATGTTAATCAGAGTGCACAGAAACTTTCAGAAAATTGTATGTATCACCATGCCGATGTAGGGTTTTGTTTTATTAGAGAAGTCGTTGCTAAGAATTTAATTATAATTATTGTTCATTTAAAACAAAATTAAATGCTTGCTGATACTTTTTACTAAAAGTCTTCGAAATGTCAAACAATTCAATTTTTTGCAGTATTTAGGCATTCCTAGTACCTAAAGTTATAGTAGGTTATTATGATAGACATGTAGTTAATTGTTTTCTGATTCTGTTATTGGATTATTTATTATTTTGTTGCATAGTGGAGTAGAAATATAAAAAGTACCAATAAGTACCTAATATAATATGTACAAATATAAACAAACTACACACGACGCAAAGGAGGGTAATGTGTTTATCAGTCTATGTATGTATGTATGTATATATGTATGTATGTATGTATGTTCGTTTCTATGTGGCGTTCTAGAGACCAAATGCATAGGCCGATTTTGATAATTCTTACGTCAATCGATTCGTCTTAACCTTGCGAGTGTCACTAAAGACATGACAGTCATTAAAATTCACCACAGCGACAACCAGACGCCATATTGTCAAAATGAAAAAGTCAATGAACTATGTCAAGTGGGGTGTCGTTGAATAGGTATTTTAAAATCAGGTTTAGGTTCCTTTTACCATTTTTCATTTTAAATAATAGGATAGGATATATAACGATTTAAAGTTGTTTAACAAAACAATCATTCTCGCTAATTTTCTTACTTACTGATTTAAGTTTTTATTTCAAGTATAAACTATTTATGTAGGTATGAAGGAAATTAGAAGGAGCTTACAAAAATATATACATGTCATTATCACAAATAAAAAGTATAAAATAAAACAAAATGATTAAAAAATCTCAAATCGTCGTAAGATGTTGATGTACAAAGTACTCAAAATGATCTTAATTTCGTTTGTCGAATGATTGTTCTGATATTTGGTACACACCTCCAGTTTGGTCAATTATACCATTTAATTCAATAAAACAATTTTATTTGCTCTTAATACGAGAGGTTTAAGATAATTTTGATGTTTCGTCGTCAAGATATTTATGACGCTGACTGTACAGTCAGCAGTAACCTTTGTGGCGATACCACATGTACCCAGCGACAGCAAGCCGAACTACTACGCCACTACTACGTCACTACGAATCCTGCATCGCGAAAGTGAAGTTCGCGCGCTGGTACAATAATACAACATCCCAACGACAATCGTTGGGCCGCGGCCCGCCAGGCGTGATCACCTTGCCTGGTCGGAGGATCCTCCCTTTGTGTTGGAGGAACATCACACCTCGTTCCTCCACAGTGGTGACCCCGACGTGATCTAATCACGTAACCTTCGCTGTGTATATCAGCAGCATTCTCATCGTCACATCCCATTCACTTCTTCCGCATAATCAAGTCTGCACCATCCAGCACTTTCGGCCCTTACATGGATACCATAGCATGCAGCGACCGCTGCAGCCTGGGGGCCAAGTCTGCTAAGTTATGTTAACGTACAAGTTTTGACGACACCATTGATATTACAATGAGATTGACATTATGAGCGGTGCGATGAGTCGTGTCATTGTGGTCTCACAATCGTCTCATCGTTGGTTCAAAGTCGTGTTCTTTCGTTTGTTTAGCCAAGATTGCCATATCAATGAAATATTAATGTCAATTTGAAATAAATTTAAAATGCATTTAGTTTTTTAATTTCTTCCTTATAATAACTCTAAACGTATTTATTGATACAAATGTACTACTCGTGCGAGTTAACATGGCACCTGGCTCAATCAAGTGATGTTTAAAGTACTGACTGCAAAAGAAATTTTGAATTTTCGAGGGCGGGTGCCATATTTTATTAGATAAATTTCTTAAATTCTTTAATATTGATTAAAATAATTAATAGATTTCTGATCGTAAGATTAAAAAATAAACAATATTCATGGCATGTTTTTCTTATAATAAGCTTGTGTTATACTTACATTGTACAAGCTGAAAGTATAACGTATTACAGGTTTATTCAATAAAATCACTGTTGGTGAAACTACTAGACATTTTTTTTATTTCTAAAAATGAAATTATTAATTTATATATGACGGCGCGTTAATAAATTGTGTGAGATTAGAGCGAATGAGGTTTACTCTGGCGTAATACAGGACACTGGTGCTCTATGGTTGAGCGGCGACATTCGAATTTCGAACTGTCACTTTTGAGTTGGAAAGAATGGCGGGCAGTGTGTGCGGCGCGCGAGACGCACAGGCGTTATCGGAATATCTGGGGAATCGCTTCGCTCCTCAACCAAGCATTAGCGTGTCATGTAGAACGCTATTAATCCCGGTTGAATATACTTTGATAATCAACGATTGATGTCATTGGAAATATTGTGATTCGTGTATTTGGTAGTGCCTTCTCCTCGCCCGTTTACCCACGCGGATTATGAGTGCTAGCTTACAATAAGGTCACCAAGATGTCAAAGACTCGAAGTATCACCCCAGTGCTTACAAATATATTGATGAAATGTTATCCCAATAAAATATTGTCATTGTTTATCTGTACAATTTTTTACAGCCTTGTATCGCACCCCTTATTATTAAACCAGGTTAAAGCTATTTTTATCGTAAAGGATATCACAGATCACAGCAGTGACTATACATGCCAAATTATAAAAGGACATAATAATTTTATTAGCGTCAGTTCCTTCAGTGGCAGTTTACTGCCTAAATTATGACAGTGCACGTGCATACTAAGAGGGAAAAAGTCCTATTCATTATTTTTATAATATTATATTGATGGATTAGTTTAGTTTTTACTACGGTGATGATTACCGCCGTTGTAATAAGATTCTATATTGATAATGAGATTTATTGAAAGTGTGGATGCATGTTTGTTAGGTATTTAATCAAACCACACAACGGTAGAACGAATCTGGATGAAATTTGGCAGAGATAGAGAATTAAAAAAAAGGAATACTTCATAATCCAATCAATTCAATTCGAAAAATCCAAGAAATCCATACTTATATTGTAAATGCAGAACATAGTAAATCTGTATGTTATAAAGTATTATGACGAAAACTCAATAAAATAAATAAATATAAATGTTCCAAATGTAACAATAACAAAACTCTACAAAATCTGATAGTAAAAACTACGATATTAAAATGTACAACAGTCACAGCTGTGATGCGGACGCTACTGCAGGACGAGAGCGGGGCATCGCGCGGAGAAGTGGGAGGAGGGTTGTTTGCAAGGCCAGATGCCATGTTAACTCGCACGAGCTGTACAAACGTGGCACTTTAATTCGAGAAACTATTGGTTAATTCGTGTAGTTTTGAAAATTACTTACCTAGTCATTCCCTTAATACTTATTTATGTACCTACCTATAGATTTTACAGTAATAATGATTAGACATAATTTTAAGGAAATTCAATGTAGATAAATAATGTAGAAGCATGCTGCGCATTCCGAGGGGGGGGAGGGGATCATGGGGGACATGACCCTCCTCCCTCAGCCTCTAGTCGCGCCTTTAAAAGTAGCATCAGATGGGGCAGAAAGGTCTGAAACTCCACCACCCCCTTGGAAACTGCCCCAGGAACCGGCGAGGGCTGTTATGTCGAACTCGAACCAACTAAATTCGTACGCTGTCTTGGGTCACCAAGTGACCCAGGGCCACCTCTGATTTCAAGATGGCCCCCTCGGGTGTGGTATCCACGGTGCCGAGTAGGGAGGGGCGCGTCCCAGCCTGCTTCTGCTAGGGTGACCGCTGAATCTGTCACACCTAAGCCCGAGCATAAGAAGAACGGAAGTCGTCGAACGACCTCTGACGCCTGAGTCGTATCCGCCATTCACGAGCTGTCTCATCCGGCCCTACTCCCTCGCCTCCTTCTCGAACACCACTAATAAGTGGGTAAACAAGTGATGAACGGTGAACGTATGAAAGGCGACAAATAGGCCTCAAACACCTACCCATCTCTTACTATACAGGGTGCTTGGTATTCTTGAAGAATCATCTTTTCTCAAAAAAATAATGGAACAAACGCCCATCTTGAGGTCAAATGTAACAAAGCATAAACCTTATTACATTTGACCTATTAAAACACAAGTGGGTTGAAAAGATAGTCATTTATTTTACATTGTTCATAAACCATACTACCACCGACAATAGATTTACAACAGAGAATAGTTTGTTTATATTTGTACATATTATATTAGGTACTTATTGGTACTTTTTATATTTCTACTCCACTATGCAACAAAATAATAAATAATCCAATAACAGAATCAGAAAACAATCAACTACATAATCAGAAAACAATTAACTACATGTTTACTGGTGGTAGAAATTTGATGGCACAAATTTGTCACTAATTTCGACCGGGTTGGTACCACCGTGCACAAGTGCGAAAAACCCTCCATAGTTATCCAATTTCGGTTGGATTGCGTTCAGGGATCAGCAAGTGCATAGCCGGGCCGAGGTGATGGTAGTCGCAGCACTAGTGGGACCGGTGGGTTTTGGCGTAGTCTAGTGGGGTGTGACGCGGGGCGCCGCGCCGAATAGGGAGACCTGTAGAAACGGTGGTGCCGCTGGCCGCCCGCGGCATAGTACAGGGGCCCAACTGGGACTAACCACCCTGGAAGGCTGCCCCACCAGGTCGCGCATAATCCCGATATGGCTCGTCGTGCCGGTTGGCGACCGGATGGGAGCCCGGCGACCATATTCGGGGGGGGTACGGGGGCCCTTCCGTTCGGCGCGTCGGCTCTCGTCATGCCGTCACAATCATAGACAAAACTAATGTCCCATGTATTGTCACACGGTGCTGCGGCGACAATCACCTCTTTTTCACGCCTTCCCATCCATTCCTTTCCATTTACCATGACAGCGCACCAAAAAGATAGAGTCAGAACAGCGGCTAAGGAGTCTCCCACAACACGACTATTTGAGGTGGAGTCCACGAACATCTGTGGGCTCCATACAAACCTCAACGCCGTCCACCATCACCTGGAGACGGCGAAACCAGCAATGCTGTTTCTGACGGAGACACAAATACGCCGCCCTGACGACACGACCTACCTGCTTTACCCCGGCTATGTTATCGAGGAAAATTTCCGAGCAAAAGCCGGGGTGTGCGTGTTTGTTAGGGCGGATATTTGCTATCGCCGCTTGCGCTGTCTAGAGGACGCATCCTTCTCCATCCTGTGGGTACACGTAGACCATGGCTCCGCAAGTCAGATCTATGTGTGCCTTTACCGCTCCCATACGGGAGATGCAGAGGTAACTCGACTCTTTGAATACCTGAGTCAGGCGGCAGATGATGCGCAGGAGCGGTTTCCGAACGCCGAATTGGTGTTTTTGGGGGACTTTAACGCCCACCACAAGATCTGGTTGGGCTCCGCCATAACAAACCATGCGGGAAGAGCCACTCACGCATTTGCCCTGGCGCATGACTTGACTCAATTGGTGCACAAGGTCACGAGGATACCAAGAGAGTCCGGCCTAGAGCCCTCTCTGCTAGACCTTCTGTTGACGAGTCGCCCGGACCAGTACAGTGTCTCGGTGAGTGCTGCTTTAGGTAACTCCGACCACTGTCTGGTCCGCTCCACCGTGCCCATTGTAGCGCCCCCACGACCCGTGCAGGGGAAGAGGCGTCTATGGCACTACTCGTCAGCGGACTGGGATGGATTGCGCGACTATTATGCGTCCATCCCGTGGGTTGAACGCTGCTTTGAGGGTAAGAACCCATCTGAGAGCGCTACTGCCGTCGCCGGTGAGATCGGTCTAGGTATGGAATACTATATCCCATACACCGATGTCACCGGAGACCGCGGAGCGCGTCCGTGGTTCGGGCGCGAGTGCGCGGAGGCTGTTGAGCATAAACAGTTTGCGTACCGCGCCTGGGTGCGGGCGCGCGCCACAAAGGTCTGCAAGAGGGCATGCGTCAGAGCGGATGCCCAGCGCATAGCACGGCTGGGCCAAGAGCTAGTGGCGCATCCCACGGGTAGCCGTGGCTACTGGCAACTGGCCAAAGCCGTGCAAGCCAACTTCTGCCAGCCCTCGCTGCCCCCGCTGAGCAATCCCGATGGATCTCTGGCCCATGAGCCGCAAGAGAAAGCAAATTTGCTGGTCAATCTCTTCGCGGCCAACTCCCGAGTCGATGATTGTGGTATGCAACCACGGACAATGCCCACTGGTGACCACGCAATGCCTGATATACGTATCAGGCAACGCGATGTCCGTGCAGTACTGCAATCACTCGATGTCCGGAAAGCCAGTGGTCCTGATGGTATTCCAGCGGTCGTACTTAAAAAATGTGCAGCGGAGTTATCTCCTATGCTAATGCGACTGTACCGACTGTCCTACAGTTCGGGTACAGTGCCTCCGGCTTGGAAGGAGGCGAATGTCCAGCCGATCCCAAGAAGGGGGATCGCTCGGACCCAGCCAACTATCGACCCATAGCCGTCACCTCAGTGCTGTGCAAGGTGTTCGAGCACATAATTAACACACAGCTCATGCGCCACCTAGAGGATCACTCCTTGCTTAGTGACCGGCAATACGGTTTCAGACCGAAACGGTCAACGGGTGATCTTCTGGCGTACATGACCCACCTTTGGGGTGAGGCTATGGAGAAGCACGGTGAGTCACTGGCAATTAGTCTTGACATCGCCAAAGCTTTCGATAGGGTATGGCACAAATCGCTTCTTTCCAAGCTACCAGCCTTCGGCCTGCCTCCTAGACTGTGTAACTGGGTTGCAAGCTTCCTGCAGGGGCGCCGTATTCGCGTCCTTTGTGATGGACGAGCTTCGGAGTTCTTGCAGGTAAATGCTGGCGTGCCGCAGGGTTCCGTCTTATCTCCCACTCTCTTTCTTCTGCATATCAATGACATGCTCTGTAACGGAAACATTCACTGCTATGCAGACGACAGCACCTTACACGGGAGTTATTACGCACATCCTGCGGCCAAGCAGTCTGATATCGCGGAAAAAAGGCAGCTTCTTGTCACTGACCTGGACCGGATCCTGGACCACATTTCTCAATGGGGCGCTAGGAACCTGGTCGAGTTTAATGCCAAGAAGACCCAGGCATGTGCGTTTACAGCAAAGGTATCTCCTTTCCTTCCCCTTCCCACTCTTCAGAGTACACCACTGCCACTGCAGGATCACCTCACTATCCTCGGTATGGATGTTCGCTGCAAACTGAATAACAAAAACTATATCGAGAGTATCATCAAATCAGCCTCGCGTAAACTCGGAGTCCTGAACAGAGTGAGACGTTTTTTCACGCCGGAGCAGCGGTGTCTTCTATATAAGACCCAAATTCGTTCCTGCGTGGAATACTGCTCACATCTCTGGGACGGCTCCGCAAAGTACTTATTAGATGCTCTCGACAGGTTGCAGCGACGTGCGGTCCGCATTATTGGGGATCCTGAGGTCACGAACACCCTCGAGCCTTTGCAGATGCGTAGAGATGTTGCGTCTTTGGCAGTTTTCTACCGTCTCTACCATGGTGAATGTTCTGACGAGCTCTTCCAATTAGTCCCACCCTCCCCTTTCCTTCACAGGACGACACGTGCAGGGCTAAGATGTCATCCATTTACGGTGCAGAGTATACCTGCTAGAACCAAGCGTTTCAGTGATTCATTCCTATGCCGCACCACTAAGGCCTGGAATTCCCTGCCAGTTCACGTGTTTCCTTCTTCCTACAGTCCTGGGTCCTTTAAGCGGGGCGTGAAAATGCATCTAATGAGGCCGTCAAGCTGAGTGCCACCACTGTTAACATGGTAAATGTTTACGATGGTGACCCTCTTTCCGAGACTTTGCCTTTAGCTTAACATCAGGCGAGGTGAAGTCAAATTGACGTGTCCTGTATAAAAAAAAAAAAAAAAAAAAATAACCTACTATAACTTTAGGTACTAGGAATGCCTAAATACTGCAAAAAATTGAATTGTTTGACATTTCGAAGACTTTTAGTAAAAAGTATCAGCAAGCATTTAATTTTGTTTTAAATGAACAATAATTATAATTAAATTCTTAGCAACGACTTCTCTAATAAAACAAAACCCTACATCGGCATGGTGATACATACAATTTTCTGAAAGTTTCTGTGCACTCTGATTAACATTAAACAATGTTATTGGCACCTTATTGTTTCTACCGACTAATTCAAACAATAATTTCTTAAATGGTCTTATGGGCCTGCGTAGAATTTCTGTCTACAAATCAGTTGCCCAATTAGCATCAACAAAAATAACCATATAAACTTTTTAGGTAGTTTTATCACTAAGTACATTAAAAATGCTGAAGTATTTGCATGTTTTATACACTGTGCATTCATCGAGATGGCCATTGAGGAAAGCAAAGTCACATCATCCAAATGAGTTATATTCAAGTCAAGTTAACACTAATAGATATGGTTTATGAACATGATTAAGTAATATAATTCTTATAGAAAACAACTATTTTAATGTAGAATACTTTAGAACAGAAGAAAATGTATTTATAGTAAATCCCCTTTAGTTGTGTTTTTACCCTTTAACAAGTCTTGCTCTGTTTAACACTGAATTATCACTAGGTATTTAGTTTATTTTTAAAGACCCAGTAGGTTTGTTCACTGAGTCCCATGCACTATTTTCTTGGAATGATTTCAACTCTTCTTCCATGCATAGGCACCATTCGTTCGCTTTGTATTTTTCATTAGTTCTTCTTAAGTTAAATTGTTGTCACACTTGTTCATAATAATAACCATACATGTTTTTCAATATAGCCAATTTCTCACATGCTTCTCTTCGTTCACATTAAGGTACTCTTGAGATCTTCTAGTTCATTACTTGACAGATTGTTACAGAAATCCTCTGAATGTGAACTCTATGTAGAACTAGAAATTCCATTATTTCTATTCCTACTCTGATGGAAAAATATTACTGATGATATCCTCTGTAATATCCCTTATTAGGTTGTGAGCTTGAACGTTAATATTTAATTGAATTGAAATCCGTAAGTACTAGCTTGAGATTGAGAGAAGTGATAGAATTTATTCGAAACAAAACTTTAATCGAGCTCGACCAAACTTTAAACTTTAAATAATAAACAAACATGGCCGACTTTAACATTCAATTTCATTGGTGATTGCTGCAAAGTCTGCTATAACTTGGGATATATATCTTGGACGTAAAATGTACTACTATCTATACGAACAATACGTGTTTCTTAGTGAAAGAGGTCCAAGATATGTGTCACGAGGTATAAGTAGTGTTCAGTTCGAAACCACACCACAACCACACTATTGTCGTTGACATAAAAATGGTAGTCTGCTAACTTAAATTCACTGTGGTAATATTATCTCAGTGGTGTGGTAGACACCATCGATGTCAGTTCACGGAATATACTGCCAAAATTGCCATATCAATGAAAATTAAAAATGCAAATTTCATAAATTCAAAACGCGCTTAGTTTTTTTATTTTCTCCCTTAATTTGGCTCTTCTAAACGTAATTGATAAGAATGTACAAACGTGGTAACAACTACTTAATTCACCCATAAATCACTGTAACATTGAAAATAAATAGGCTGTATGTACTTGCCACTATAAAAAACCAGTGACCTGACAAAATATGACATTTACTGAGTAAAAGTAAAATTAATTAATCATTTTAAGTACTATAATATTATATACATAACGCAAAAGCCTCTTGATGCATCGATCTTGGTGTAAACTTGGACGAACCCGAGGATATGTTCATTAAAGAACATAAAATTCGATATTATTGGCTTATGTGAAGTACGTAGAAGTGGTATAAAAATAGAAGAATATGAAAACTTTATCCTCTGTTATTCAAGATTAATACAGGGAATGTATGGTGTTGGATTATTAATCAATTCACGCCACAAGGAAGATATATAGAAAGCTTTACAGGGATTAGTGATAGAGTCGCACTGCTTAACCTAAACATTCAAGGATACAAAATCTCACTAATACAAGCATATGCACCCACATCTAAAGCTAAAGAAGACGTGATCAACGCTTTTTATGATAATTTATATAAAGCTATCGACTCAGCACATAAAACATACATAATTATGGGCGATTTTAATGCAAAAATTTTCCAACCTAGAACAGAAGAGTATCTGATTATGGGACGATATGGATATGGGCTAAGAAATGGAAGAGGACAGAGACTAATCAATTTCGCCATTGAATACAAAATTGCAATTTTAAATACTTTTTTTCAAGAAGAAACCACACCGCAAATGGACTTGGCGATCTCCAAAGGGAACGCTTAACGAGATTGATTTTATCATGTCAAATAGACCAGACTTGATACAAAATATTGAAGTTTTGAATCCAAACTACTCATCAGATCACAGACCAGTCAGAGCTACATTTACACTAACGAAACTAAAAAGAAGCAGAACCGGATTTACAACTAACCATAAGTCTACCTTGAAAATTGATGAAGAAATAAACACATATAGCCTTATAGATTCCCTACTACAACCCTATATAGAGAAGCTGGATTGCTAAGCGTACGTCAACTATTTATTCTTAAAACGACGATTTCAGTACATAAAGCAATTTTAACTTCAAGCGAGTATGAGTTGCTTGGTAATCGCAGAGTATACAGACTAACCACTCCACTCGTTAGCACAAGTTTTGCTCAAAGATTTGGCAGTTTCATTGGGTCACACGTCTACAACATAGTTGATAAGTGCTGCAATATCAAAGGCAAATCAATAATAGAACTGAAAAAAATAGTATATAAATGGCTGGCTTCACTTACATACCATGACACGGAAGACAAGTTACAAATTGCATGTTAATATTTATAATTTACATTACAATAATAATATTTATATTATAGCTTATAAGTATATTTGATTTGCCTTATGTATTCTTAATATTGCCATGTATACCAATTTAATATATTGTATGTTAGTGTATGTATGTATAAATGTATGTATGTGTATGCATGTATATGTGTATATGTATGTATGTGTATGTTTGTATGTGTATGTATATGTATGTGGATATGTGTGTGTGTGCATGTGTGTGCGTGTGTATGAACATGTATTATATATATTATTTATGGTAACTTTTTCTGTCTACTGGGGATCTTTTTGTATAATCTAAACTGAATACAGGCTTCCTCGATACAGGCTTTGCCTAGTGAGGAAACCATCAGATAGTTAAACCTTACCAAATCTAGTCTGCAACATTTATACATAATGTCTTACATAAACTAATGCTATACCTATTATACCTTGTAAGTCTTCTAGTTAATAAGTGTGAGCATTTTTGTATTTCATTGTGTATTGCTGCAGTAATAAATAAATTTTCATTTTTTTTCACATATAAAGAGTGCATCATGTCTCACCTTCCAGATATACTAGACTGCCAGGAAAATACTTCAGTACAACTCTACTACAATAAAATAATTAATGTCATCACGCAAAGCCTTCAATGCGCTAGAACATCTAACATAAGTACAAATAGAAGTCAAAATATACTATCAAAAAACACTAAGGCACTCCTAAACAGACGGCAAGCACTACAAAAAACGAAAAATAAAACGAGAGCCATGAAAAATGAGCTATCTGCTCTTTACAAGCTAATAAGCAAACGCATAAAATATGACTACACAAGATACAGGACAACCACTATTGAAAAGCATTTAGTACTAACAGGGAGTTCAAATAAAGCGTTTAAGGAATTACGGACAAATAAAACTTGGATAGATGGTTTAAATAGAGCAGGACAGACCCTAAATAACCGCAACGACGTTATAAACATAGCAACTGAATTTTATAAAACTCTATACAGTGACCAGAATCACGAGACAGCCGTACCTACCGATAGCAACCCCTTGTGTAGTCAGTTGACGGAGTATGTCAAGCCATTTGACGTCAAAGAGGTCGCGGATGCAATAAACATACTAAAACTGGATAAAAGCCCAGGTCCTGATCACATTACAAATGAAACCATCAAAACCGCTAAAACTTTGCTGACTCTACCGTTAACTCGCCTCTTCAACGGCATTTTGAAATGTGCTAGCCCGCCTTCGCAATGGTCGGAGTCAAACATTATACTGCTCTATAAAAAGGGTGACCCATGCGATATAGCAAACTACAGACCTATTAGTTTGCTCCCAAGTATATATAAACTATTCTCTTGTCTTTTAAACCGAAGAATACGTGCTATACTGGAACCTGAACAACCCATTGAACAAGCGGGATTTAGAAAGAATTTTTCTACGATTGACCATACCCACACCTTGGAATTACTAATAGATAAATATCAAGAGCAACAAAGAACTCTATATATTGCCTTCATTGACTACAAAAAAGCTTTTGATACCGTGGCCCATACGTGCATATGGGACACGCTGAAAGAACAGGGAGTATATAGTGAATACATACAAGTAATCCAAAGCATTTATAGTAATAGCACAGGTAGAGTGAAATTAGAGAAATGCGGCCCTGTTTTTCCTATAGAGAGGGGTGTGAGACAGGGTGACCCGTTGTCTCCACTATTGTTCATTGCCATTCTAGAATCTATAATAAGGAAGCTGGATTGGAAAGAGTGCGGTTTAATTATCGACGGGAAATACCTGAGTCATCTCCGCTTTGCAGACGATGTGGTACTTTTCTCAGAATGCAGTACCCAGCTACAATACATGATAGATTCGCTCAACCAATCTAGCAAACACGTAGGTTTGTAAATGAACCTCTCAAAAACCATGTTAATGACAAACAGCTCAGAAAGAACAATTTTAGTTAACAATGAAAGTCTCAAATATACGGAAGAATACATATACCTTGGGAAACAAATTGGTTTTAAAAACAGAAGCGGTATTACAGAAATAGAGAGAAGAATTCAGCTGACTTGGAACAAATATTGGAGTCTGAGAGAAATATTTAAAAGTAATTTAACAATACAAATTAAATCTAAAGTTATGATGACCTGTCTCCTACCGTGTCTAGTGTATGGCTGTCAGACCTGGAAGTATACAAATGAAGTTAGAAATAAAATAACTACCTGCCAACGAGGAATGGAGCGGAGTATGCTAAATATAAGGAGGATACAAAAAATACGTCACTCAAAAATAAGACAAACAACGAAAGGCACAGACGCTCTATATCACTCCCAGAGACTAAAATGGAAATGGGCGGGACATGTGGCGCGTCTGCAAGACGAGAGATGGACCAAGAGAGTGACGTCATGGACCGGCCCAATTGGCAAGCGTCGCAGAGGTAGACCGCACACGAAATGGGACGACGACATAACAAAGACGGCTGGCTCTCTGTGGCTACACGTCGCCCAAGACAGGGACAAGTGGAACTCTATGGAGGAGGCCTTCACCCGAAAAGGGGTTCTTGCAGACCAAATTGATGTATAACATCATAGTTTTCATGTTTTTTTTTTAAAAGAATTTAAAGTTACATTACTAAACTTACATTTATATATGTTACCGGAAATGTATGAAATCAAGGAATTGTATACAAATCCTAGGAAATGTGTGTTAATACATAGAATGCCTGCAGTTCCACCGGCAATGACGGTGGTTATAAAAAATGCAATCCCTTAGGCTAATGCTTCAGTCGCTTCAGTCTTCTAACCTATAATATATCCAGGTCGGGGCGCAGTGTCCACACCACGCAATTTAACTTGGATAGATTAGGTTAGAAGATTAATGCGGGAGCGGAGCGGAGCGAAGCTCCCGCATTAATCTTCGTGGTTATTTTTTTTTTAGTCATTCAAAAATATAAATTTTCCACAAAATCATCCGCAAATATAGACAATAACCCATTTATTTCACACATTGCCGGTGGAACTGCAGGCATTCTATGAATTAACACACATTTCCTAGGATTTGTATACAATTCCTTGATTTCATACATTTCCGGTAACATATATACAAACTAGGTTAGGAACAGGATTAGTACTGATTTACTTATTGTAACTTGTTGCAAGAAATAAAAGGCTTTTTTTTTAATTTTTTTTTTTATTATTGTAATACAGGGTCCAATCTTACCGCCAAGATTTACCTTGAGTCGCTGAGAGCTTTTGTGAATCCTGTGTGGAGAATACCACCATTGGCTTAGGCGGTGGAGTGGCGTTGTGGGCTTTGGTGCAGCCTGCGTGAATACCGTGCGGTGCACCACGCAGCCGACCCTGCACTGCCTCAGACTGGAAACCAGGTCATGTGCAATATTTCTTAGTATTTTTAGGCTCTCAATTGCTAAAGAGCAAATCTAGTGAACGTTGTGAGTGAGCTCAGAAGAGCCGTACAAGCCGTGGATTTCTTCTGTAAAACTTTTGTTGACTTGTTTTTGCTTGTGAGATTATAATTATAAAATTAACTGTGATAATTCTGCGTAATTAATAGTGTATTTAATCTTAGCTAAATATATGTATACAGATTGGTTGTGGAGTTTCATTGAAGGTGTTCCCACAACTGCACACACCTCTGTTTGTAAGAGGCGCCCTGGGATAGGAATTTCGTGAGTCTTGCCGCTGGGTGAGCCGGTGAGGTGACCTTTCCACCCAAAAAGGTGTGGAGGAACGAGGTGTGATGCCCTCCGTATCGGAAGGTCTATCAGGGAAATTGACGGTGATGGCAAAACAGCGACATGGTGTTTAGTTGAGGTAGGGAAGTTGACTTTAACGGCAGAACGACGTACTAGTAAAACGCCGACAATTTGAAATAGCCCACCATAGAAATAGTCAGGTACATTCATTGAAAAACACAAATACTTATTTAAATATATTTTTATCTATTTTTTTAAAACTTATAAGTACATTTTAATTAACAAATTGATAGAAATAAAAATAAATTCACTCAGCACAAACAAACTAAAATAGGTATCTATAGATAGTATACGAGGGTCAAACTGAAAGTTCTTAGAAAATCAAAAACTGATTACATTAGCCATATTAGTTTTATTATATCTTTTCAAAATATTGTCCATTCACGTCAATACACCACCGCTGCATGCGATGGAACCACTGGGAAAAGCACTTTGCCCACTCGTCCTTAGGGGTCTCTTCAATGGCATCGCGATACGCAGCCACCGCTTCTTCAGCATTCATAAACCGCTTTTCTTTAAGTTTTTCTTTAATTTTTGGAAATAAATAAAAATCACAAGGCGCGAGGTCCGGGCTATACGGTGGGTGACCCAGTAATTCAACGTTTGATGTCGCCAAATAGTCGATCGTTCGCTTGGCGGTGTGCGACGAGGCGTTGTCGTGGTGAAGGAGGATCCTACTGCGAGGTCGTTTCTCTCGAACTTTTTCCAAGACAAGTGGCAAACAATTGGTAGTGTACCATTCTGCAGAAACTGTTTTTTGATCCTCTAACACAATTGTTGCGAAATGACCTATCCTTCCAAAGAACGAGGCCACCATTTTTTTTTCCCGCACTTCGATCTCTCTTCACTTTAGTTGGCAACTCCTCGAAAGGAAACACCCACTGAGCAGATTGTCTTTTGGTTTCAGGATCATAACAGTAAATCCAGCTTTCATCACCTGTTAGTATGTCGAACACAACATTAGAGTCACCTCCGTTAAATCTTTCAATCATTTTACGGCACCAATCCACACGATGGAGTTTTTGAGCCTCAGTCAAATTATGAGGTATCCACCGGGCGCAAAGCTTCCTGACCGCTAAATGTTCGTGGAGGATTTTGTGCACTTGACTCATACCGATGCCTAAGCTTGTCCGAATCTGCTGATAGGTCACTCTTTTGTCAGTCTCTATCATACGCCGCACAACACAGATGTTATTTTCAGTCGTCGCCGTAGAAGGCCGTCCCTCACGTAAATCATCAGTGAGATTAGTGCGACCACGTTTAAACTCATTAAACCAGTTGTAAACAGTCGCACGAGATGGGGCTTCATCGTGAAAGGCCAATCGTAGTCTATCATAACTTTCTTGTTGACTTAAATGACATCGAAAGTCATAAAAAATCATTGCACGAAAATTTTCTCGTGTTAAATTCATGTTAACGTGACACAGACAATTTTCAATTTGCCGCCAAATCGTAAAACAAATGATAAATGAATGAAATATATACTCAGTAATATTGGCAAAGAGTTCTATTTTCAAATTTTAGAATTATGTTTTTATTATATTGTTTATAAGTGGCCAGTTCTAAGAACTTTCAGTTTGACCCTCGTATAGATAGTACTTATCCAAAGATAATTCTTTTCAAATGGGTCAGCCGTTGTAAGAACACAAACGGTGTAATCTCTCCCTGTAATAACTTTTCACTTTCTCTTTTATATTTTTGGTCAAAAGTTATGCCATTTTTTTTTTCGTTTCTGTGCATTAAATAATGCGCGTGTGATTTTTGATTTTGTTTGTAGTTTCGTGATTGTATCGATATCCCTTCCATAAAAGCACCTGCTTTCCCTTTTGACTATTTATGAAATGAAAAGAGTCCATTTTTTAAGTAATCGAGAATATTCGTTTAAGAAATTCTGCACCGCAAATGTAAGAAGCCTTATTGATAAAAATATTACGTTTAATGAAATGTCAATTGTAAATAAATATACATTATATTACTCATAATTAGTCATATGAAGTGGCCAGTTGTTTACTAAGAAGGTTATATCCCTGCTTAGCCTAGCGTATTCATACTCACCAATATAATAAAATCAAAGAGGTTGCATCGTCCTTTCTGCCTTTTGGAAGAGGTTTTTAAACAGTGCAAGAGAGATGTGCTCACTACGCAAAACTAAAAAATGATGATCTTGACTGTACTTTACCTTCTTGACAATTTCAAATTGTCGGCGTTTTACTAGTACGTCGTTCTGCCGTTAAAGTCAACTTCCCTACCTCAACTAAACACCATGTCGCTGTTTTGCCATCACCGTCAATTTCCCTGATAGACCTTCCGATACGGAGGGGTGATGCCCTCCGTATCGGAAGGTCTATCAGGGAAATTGACGGTGATGGCAAAACAGCGACATGGTGTTTAGTTGAGGTAGGGAAGTTGACTTTAACGGCAGAACGACGTACTAGTAAAACGCCGACAATTTGAAATAGCCCACCATAGAAATAGTCAGGTACATTCATTGAAAAACACAAATACTTATTTAAATATATTTTTATCTATTTTTTTAAAACTTATAAGTACATTTTAATTAACAAATTGATAGAAATAAAAATAAATTCACTCAGCACAAACAAACTAAAATAGGTATCTATAGATAGTATACGAGGGTCAAACTGAAAGTTCTTAGAAAATCAAAAACTGATTACATTAGCCATATTAGTTTTATTATATCTTTTCAAAATATTGTCCATTCACGTCAATACACCACCGCTGCATGCGATGGAACCACTGGGAAAAGCACTTTGCCCACTCGTCCTTAGGGGTCTCTTCAATGGCATCGCGATACGCAGCCACCGCTTCTTCAGCATTCATAAACCGCTTTTCTTTAAGTTTTTCTTTAATTTTTGGAAATAAATAAAAATCACAAGGCGCGAGGTCCGGGCTATACGGTGGGTGACCCAGTAATTCAACGTTTGATGTCGCCAAATAGTCGATCGTTCGCTTGGCGGTGTGCGACGAGGCGTTGTCGTGGTGAAGGAGGATCCTACTGCGAGGTCGTTTCTCTCGAACTTTTTCCAAGACAAGTGGCAAACAATTGGTAGTGTACCATTCTGCAGAAACTGTTTTTTGATCCTCTAACACAATTGTTGCGAAATGACCTATCCTTCCAAAGAACGAGGCCACCATTTTTTTTTCCCGCACTTCGATCTCTCTTCACTTTAGTTGGCAACTCCTCGAAAGGAAACACCCACTGAGCAGATTGTCTTTTGGTTTCAGGATCATAACAGTAAATCCAGCTTTCATCACCTGTTAGTATGTCGAACACAACATTAGAGTCACCTCCGTTAAATCTTTCAATCATTTTACGGCACCAATCCACACGATGGAGTTTTTGAGCCTCAGTCAAATTATGAGGTATCCACCGGGCGCAAAGCTTCCTGACCGCTAAATGTTCGTGGAGGATTTTGTGCACTTGACTCATACCGATGCCTAAGCTTGTCCGAATCTGCTGATAGGTCACTCTTTTGTCAGTCTCTATCATACGCCGCACAACACAGATGTTATTTTCAGTCGTCGCCGTAGAAGGCCGTCCCTCACGTAAATCATCAGTGAGATTAGTGCGACCACGTTTAAACTCATTAAACCAGTTGTAAACAGTCGCACGAGATGGGGCTTCATCGTGAAAGGCCAATCGTAGTCTATCATAACTTTCTTGTTGACTTAAATGACATCGAAAGTCATAAAAAATCATTGCACGAAAATTTTCTCGTGTTAAATTCATGTTAACGTGACACAGACAATTTTCAATTTGCCGCCAAATCGTAAAACAAATGATAAATGAATGAAATATATACTCAGTAATATTGGCAAAGAGTTCTATTTTCAAATTTTAGAATTATGTTTTTATTATATTGTTTATAAGTGGCCAGTTCTAAGAACTTTCAGTTTGACCCTCGTATAGATAGTACTTATCCAAAGATAATTCTTTTCAAATGGGTCAGCCGTTGTAAGAACACAAACGGTGTAATCTCTCCCTGTAATAACTTTTCACTTTCTCTTTTATATTTTTGGTCAAAAGTTATGCCATTTTTTTTTTCGTTTCTGTGCATTAAATAATGCGCGTGTGATTTTTGATTTTGTTTGTAGTTTCGTGATTGTATCGATATCCCTTCCATAAAAGCACCTGCTTTCCCTTTTGACTATTTATGAAATGAAAAGAGTCCATTTTTTAAGTAATCGAGAATATTCGTTTAAGAAATTCTGCACCGCAAATGTAAGAAGCCTTATTGATAAAAATATTACGTTTAATGAAATGTCAATTGTAAATAAATATACATTATATTACTCATAATTAGTCATATGAAGTGGCCAGTTGTTTACTAAGAAGGTTATATCCCTGCTTAGCCTAGCGTATTCATACTCACCAATATAATAAAATCAAAGAGGTTGCATCGTCCTTTCTGCCTTTTGGAAGAGGTTTTTAAACAGTGCAAGAGAGATGTGCTCACTACGCAAAACTAAAAAATGATGATCTTGACTGTACTTTACCTTCTTGACAATTTCAAATTGTCGGCGTTTTACTAGTACGTCGTTCTGCCGTTAAAGTCAACTTCCCTACCTCAACTAAACACCATGTCGCTGTTTTGCCATCACCGTCAATTTCCCTGATAGACCTTCCGATACGGAGGGGTGTGATGTTCCTTCAACACAAACGGAGGATCCTCTGACCAGGCAAGGTGATCACGCCTGGCGGGCCGCGGCCCAACGATTGTCGTTGGGATGTTGTATATATATTGTACCAGCGCGCGAACTTCACTTTCGCGATGCAGGATTCGTAGTGACGTAGTAGTGGCGTAGTAGTTCGGCTTGCTGTCGCTGGGTACATGTGGTATCGCCACAAAGGTTACTGCTGACTGTACAGTCAGCGTCATAAATATCTTAACGACGAAATATCAAAATTATCTTAAACCTCTCGTATTAAGAGCAAATAAAATTGTTTTATTGAATTAAATGGTATAATTGACCAAACTGAAGGTGTGTACCAAATATCAGAACAATCATTCGACAAACGAAATTAAGATCATTTTGAGTACTTTGTACATCAACATCTTACAACGATTTGAGATGTGGTCGAAGTGGGACGGAGCGGTCCTACTGTTGTCTAATGTATTGCGCCGAGCGTAGGCAGATACTTTGTGATGGTACACTGCACCTATAGTAATCTGTCATGCATTACAGCAAATATCAATAGGTAGGTTAATGAATTTAGTGTAATGTTATGATTTTTTTGTTCGATTTGTCATGTTTGTATAAAGTCATAATCAAAATACAAAAAATGGTACCTATCATTTTATCGATTACATAAACGCTAATATTACAAAATATACATCATAGTATAAAATATTGATATAAAATATCGAATCCATACTAATATTATAAATGCGAAAATAACTCGGTCTGTCTGTCTGTCTGTCTGTCTGTCTGTCTGTCTGTCTGTCTGTCTGTACGTTACGCTTTCACGCCTAAACCACTGAACCGATTTTGATGAAATTTGCTATAGGGGTAGATTAGACCATGAAAAAGGACATAGGCTATGTTTGGTCGCGATAACCGACATGCACGCGGTTGGAGCCGCGGGTAAAAGCTAGTTAAATATAATTTGGCTAGTCACTTCTACAGGTATTGTTCTGCTACTGATTGAGGCTGAGCAGATCTCTTCGGAACTGTTCACACTCGTGCCTGCCTACGGTCCATACTCAGTAAGGCGCGCTCTATGTTTAATGCACATGCTCTAAGGCTGCCACTGTCTACACCCAACATCTATAAATAATAATTACGGATAGTCACTCCTGGTTTCTCCATATTTATTTATTTATTTATTTTTATTTATAAAACTTCATGCACAAGTACATAGGCGGACTTAATGCCATAGGCATTCTCTACCAGTCAACCAAATATTTTAATACCTTAGTCTCTTAAATATAAAAAAAAACCAGGTTTCGCCACCTGCGTGGATGTCTGATCTGTTTTGATAATAATGTACCCCTATACCAAATTTTATCAAAATCGGCCTAGTGGTTTAGGCGTGAAAGCATAACATACAGTCAGACAGACAGGGTTACATTCAATAATATTAATATGGATTGGAATATACTAGTACTATTATTTGCGTTACCATTATCTTAGTCGCGGTCACATCCGTACCCATCACCTCGGAGTCCTTTGTTACCATAATGAACCCAGATATGTCATGAAAAAACATAATGGAGAATGTTCACAAATTCAGAATTCTAGCTTATTGTATTGTGTGTTGAAAACAAAAATTGCATCTTAAAGAATTATTTAGATATATCAATTATTAATTCCCAAGATATGGACTTTTAAAGTGGCCGCACGTCACGTCAACTGACTCGCTCTTGATGCGTGTGACGTTTTTTATGTAGGCCAGTCAACTTTAGTTGGCGCTGCCTTACGTTTCACCAGAAATCTCAGGAATTTAAAAATTCCAAATGTAAATATAGAAAAGAAAATGTAACGTTCTCCATTATTTCCTTGAAAATCATCCTATCACCGACTTGCAGCACCCGGCTACTTCCTGCTCTCTATACTGACGAAGTGGCCACCAACTGGTTTGAGAAAGACTTCGTACTTCACTTTCAGCGGCGCGTCTTCTGCAGTGATGTGGTAGTGACGCACCAGGTGCGCGAGAGTCGTCTTCATCGACATCATGGCGTACGTTTTTGCTGCACAAAATTGGTAAAATCAACATTACTTATGGACACTTAATTTTTTGCGTGTTGCACTCGTTGCCGCCATGTGCACAATGAAGCGGTTATATTGGAGTAGATCCAACTTAAACAGCAAGGTAGATATCCCTAACTTCATTGCTAGTGAGCATTACTTATAAGGCGTATAATACTGTTACGGGAGACGGGTAAAGGGATTGGAAGTAAACAACTTCGTATGTGAAACCGCTTTATTTTCACCCCAACAGCCAAACCTTGAACGCAACACTTCACGACGCGACTGTACTACACGTTGCACTACTGTACTTCAGTCTTACACTCACAGCGCGACTGTACTGCACGGTCACTGCACTTTACTTGTACTTTTCACTATTTTCTCACTTTTCTTCCTGTTTCCTTCTTCTTCTGTTCACTTTGAACTCCCAAACTTAACTGACCTTTCACGGCTCTGACAGCTCCTTTTATACCCTGAATTTCGATCGTCTTTTCGATATTCATTTTATTATTTCTCCAGAATTTTCTATGATCTAAACTAGAGCTAAACTATAATTTCGATCTTCATTTCGTTTCTCATTTTCATTCTTCCAGAATGTTCTGCTAATAACTAGAAGATTTTAAATATAGAATCTTCTGTTACTTTTACCAAATAAAGATTTAAATAAATTAGAAAATCACAAAAACCACATATCGTGACACCGGGATTCGAACCGTCGACCTTCTTTTTGGCAGGCGAGGTCTAAACCGCTCAGTCACAGCTGCTATTGACAATAAGTTCGAATTTATCGTTCCGATGCTTTGACATGTTACGTCACATTCGTAACACTGCCCCCAATAAGAGCAGAGGCCCATAAAGGCTCGCACCTGAGTTTTATCCTGTGGCACCGGCCAGTCTTTTACGGCGGATACTTTCGCGGGATCTGTTTCTACTCCGCCTTCCGAGATAACATGCCCCAAATAATTGACTTGTCTTTTGAAGAAGCTGCATTTCTTTAGATTCAATTTTAAGTTTGCTCACCTAATTTTACTCAGCACACTTTCTAACTTCTTAAGGTGATCGTCGAAATCTCGTCCCACAGTAATGACGTCATCGAGGTATACCAGGCAAGCTTCTCCTATTAATCCTGCAAGAACTCGCTCCATCAATCTCTCGAACGTCGCTGGCGCGTTGCAAAGGCCGAAGGGCATTACCTTGAAATGCCAGAGTCCTTAACCGGTAGAAAATGCAGTCTTTTCTTTATCTTTAGGATCCATCTCCACCTGCCAGTATCCACTTTTAAGGTCCAGCGTAGTAAACCATTTCATTCCACTCAAAGTATCTAGTGTGTCATCTATTCTTGGTAAAGGATAACTGTCCTTCTTCGTAACGTCATTCAATCGGCGGTAATCGATGCAAAACCTAGTTCTACCATCCTTCTTCTTGACTAAGACAACTGGAGAACACCAAGGACTAGAAGAAGGTTCTATCACTCCATTTCCTTCCATCTCTTTAATCATATTCCCAACTTCTTTTTCCATAGCGAATGGAATTCGTCGAGGTCGTTGGCGGATTGGCAGTGCATCGCCGGTGTTAATTTGATGTTTCACTAATCCAGTCTTCCCGATGTCCCGTTCTCCTTTAGAGAAAATGTCAGCAAAACGCCTCAACAAATTTTTAGCTTTCACTAACTGCATTGCTCCCAAATCTTCTTTACAGTCGAGAAAAACTTCAGTCAGATCTATTTTCCCTGATGAGATATTCGTCTTTTCTTGGCAACTCCTTAACCACTCCATTTCTTCAGCGACTCCAATCAGAGTGCCCCTTTTTAAGGTCTGTACGTCGCGACTTAAATTAAGCACTGGAACTAGCATGTTTTTAGACACACTGATTACCGTTCTAGCTGGTAACCACGAATTATCATCTTCTGTCTTTTCAACAACCAAATAACGCCGGCTATTGTTACTTGAATTTTTATTCATTGTTATTAGTACAAGTGTCTGAGTTCTAGGTGGAAGTCTGGTATCTTGAAGGCAGTAGACTTTACCACCACCACCTCCTTTCATAGGCACCTCAGTTACTCCACATTTGATGACTCCATTTACAATATCAATTTTGCACTGATGATATTTCATAAAGTCCAACCCAATTATACAGTGATCCACTATGTCAGCTATTACAACTTTCTGCCAAAAGAGTTTGTCACCCATCTTAATTGCCACCACTCGTTCTCCTCTCACGGGTATGTGCTGGCCGGTAGCTGTAGTCAAATGAACAGTTTCTCCCTGGATCTGACTCTTCCCACAGTTCTTCATTATCTGTGATCCAACTACCGTACGCGATGCCCCAGTGTCTAAAGTTAACTGGCATGCAGTTCCATTTATCCTTCCAGCGACGGTTAGACTATTCCCATCTGTGCTTTGGTAAATCTTAACTTTTGGGGCTTCTTGTCCACCGGCCAGCGCCCACCCCCTAAGCCTGGCCGGAACTAGTTTTCCGCCGTCTCCGACGCTTGTATTCCCGCGTCGACTCCGGTTCTTACTCTCATACGGTTCGGGCACGTATTTCTTAAGTGACCTCTTTCCCCGCATTGATAACAACGGGGAGCGAAGTTTCTTCGACCACCCTCCTGTTCAGGCGTCGTCACTCTTCGCACACGCAAACCTCCATATTCACCACGGACGGCCTCCACTTCTAGCGCATGCGCCACGGCTTCCTTAACTTCCGGATGATGGGCCAATCGTACTGCAGCTCTCACTTCCCTATCGCGGATACCATCGACGAAAGTTTGTAGCAGCATCCGGTCGATGAAAGTCGTGGGAGAGGACTGGTATGCCTTCCTCACAAGCTTTTCAACTTCCAAGGCCCACTGTTGCAGCGTCTCGGTAGGCTTCTGCACCCTGTCTCGGAGTTGGGCTCGGAATACGTGTTCAAGATGCGCATCGCCGTACCTCGATTCTAGAGCCTCAACAAGCTCCTTGTATGAAGCGTCACTTTCTATAGCCTCCAATACCGTTGCAGCCTTATCTCTCAACGCTAAGGTAAGGCCGGTCCTTGCTTGTTCTTCGCTCCAGCCGTTTAGTTGTACTACGGCTTGAAACTGTCTCTTGTATGCAGTCCAAGAAGATGTTCCATCATAAGGAGGCACCTTAAAGCTTCCTCCCGAAGAGACTACGGAAACTGGTGTTGGTGTACCGGAAGCCTTGATCTTCCGTAGGTCACCCTCGACAGATGTGATGCGCGCTTGATGGTCAGCCAGCATGCTTTCATGGCTCTCTACTGTTTTTTGAACCTCTTCTACCTTTTTGATAGTCTCCGTGACAGCAGAGAGGACTCGGTCTCCCATTGCTTGTAATTGTTCCTCTTGACGGCGCGCTTGCTCCTTCTGAAGGCGTGACTGTTCCTCATGACGACGCGCTTGCTCCTCTTGCAGAGCGCGTAGCTGCTCCTCCTGACGGCGCTCTTGTTCCTCCTGACGGCGCGCTTGCTCTTCGTTGATAGCACGCAGTTGTTGGAAGAGCGCACCTATATCCGTCAGCGAGAGCGGCGGTGCACTTACCGGTTCCTGAGTGGCTAACGCACGGGCAGGAGCTGCAGAGGTACCTTCGCCAGCCTTCTCTCGACCTCTCGCGACGTCGGCGTGTGATTCCGCCGGGTTAGCATCTCCTTGTTCCCGCGCCGCTGATCTGGAGCGCGTGTTGGGGCGCTCTCGGTCGTCTCTCGGCGTGAACGGCATCGTTTCTTCCAATCCCACTTCTGACACCAATGTTACGGGAGACGGGTAAAGGGATTGGAAGTAAACAACTTCGTATGTGAGACCGCTTTATTTTCACCCCAACAGCCAAACCTTGAACGCAACACTTCACGACGCGACTGTACCACACGTTGCACTACTGTACTTCAGTCTTACACTCACAGCGCGACTGTACTGCACGGTCACTGCACTTTACTTGTACTTTTCACTATTTTCTCACTTTTCTTCCTGTTTCCTTCTTCTTCTGTTCACTTTGAACTCCCAAACTTAACTGTCCTTTCACGGCTCTGACAGCTCCTTTTATACCCTGAATTTCGATCGTCTTTTCGATATTCATTTTATTATTTCTCCAGAATTTTCTATGATCTCCCAGAAGAGCTAAACTATAATTTCGATCTTCATTTCTTTTCTCATTTTCATTCTTCCAGAATGTTCTGCTAATAACTAGAAGATTTTAAATATAGAATCTTCTGTTACTTTTACTAAATAAAGATTTAAATAAATTAGAAAATCACAAAAACCACATATCGTGACACCGGGATTCGAACCGTCGACCTTCTTTTTGGCAGGCGAGGTCTAAACCGCTCAGTCACAGCTGCTATTGACAATAAGTTCGAATTTATCGTTCCGATGCTTTGACATGTTACGTCACATTCGTAACAATACTAAGACAATATTGTGTTAATAACACGCTCTTCATATTCATTCATTATTGGTTAAGTAATCAAATTATTTTTACTATTTTACCTTGTTAACCATTTTTTTGTATTCGTGACATATCTATATATAAAAATCAATGCCACTTTTCGTTGTTATGTTATAACTCAACAACGCCTTTACCGATTTGGCTAATTTTGGTCTTGAATTATTTGGAAGCTTTGTACGTAGAGAAAAATTCGAATAATTGCCGGGAACCGACATCCACGCGGGCGGAGCCGCGGGCAAACGCTAGTCTACTATAATGGAGAATGTTACTAGGTATGCAAAATTACTTTCATATTTGTCACAGTGTAGCTCTTCTCTTATATACATAAATACATCTGTTTATGTTATATTCAATATACCAAGCAGTTATGATTTTACAGGCATTCAAAGTTCTGAAAAATATCGAGTCCCGGACCGGCTCGATGCGTGTGACGTTATGTTATCTAGCCCAGCCACTTTCGTTGGCGCTGCTTTACGTTTCACCATCAAACTGGTAGATCCCAAGATTTGCTCAGGAACTACCAGTCTGATTTCAAAAATTCTGTTTATCAACGAAGGTTGTAGGCCAAAAACGTGAAATTGAAGGCCCATAACCTTCTTTGATAAACAGTCTATTCAAAACAAAAAGAAAATGAAATCAGACCAGTAGTTCCTGAGATTTCTGGTGAAACGCAAGGCAGCGCCAACTAAAACGACTGGGATAATGATGTCACACGCATCTAGCGCGAGCCAGTTGGCGAGCGGCCACTTTAAAAGTCCATATCTTGGAAACTAATTGATATATCGAAATAATTCTTTCACATTATTTTTTTATTTTCAACATAGAATATAATGAGCTTGAAAACAAAATTAGTGAACATTCTCCATTATATTAATTCAATTTTATTATAATTATTACATATTATATACATAATAAAAAAATTAAAAAGGTCTTGGCTTTTCTAAAAGATGAATTCATTCATCGGCTTACATTTAAATCCTACTAAATGCATTTTTTTTCTTACGATAACATTGACAGCATTTTGACAGTATCAAAATTAAAGCTTTGGCCCCAAATTTAAAACTTGTTCAAAAAGATTTAGTTATTTATTCCGCCGTAAGGTAGGGCGCCCTTAAGCCAGATGGACTGACTTAAGCCTTTAGACTCCACAATTCCACCTGTTTTTACATCATGACCTCACATTTATCCACTCCAACTTCCATCCTAATGGAGTCACTAAAAACTTCTAAATTACGTGGTTGGCCGTACTTTTTAAGGTTTTTAAGATATAACATTTTTATTTTTCTTGGAGTCCCGAAATACTTGAGGAGTATAATATAAAAAAAAAACTACCGCGGTCCCGATCCCGAAATCCCCCGATCCGCGTCGTTGATGGCGGGCATTCTGCCCTGCTAATTGTACTTGCAGTAATCGACATTTTTGAGATTTTCACTTTTTTGCAAAAATGACGTCCTGAGGATATATTCTATACGTAAAAAATATATTTACAAGTTTTTTCTTATTAAAAACGTGATTTTTATTTAACATGAAACGCAGCACTTGCACCTAAATGTTACTTTCACTAAAAAGATTTGCAGCATTTAGCATATGCTAGATGTTTATGCAGTACTTGCTACGTTTACTGCATATGCTTTTAGCACATAACATTTTTGCAACGAATATTAACTAAAGACAAACACAGTAGTCACCATTACTGCATCTGAACGTAGCAAAAATAAGATGAGCCTACTCTTGCGATGCTAAGCCTAAACGCAGTATGCTACAGTACTGCGTTAATATTTTGAGTAAAATTGAATAAGTCCCATAAGCCATAATATAAATTATGGATGAATTTTTTTATAGCATATATTATGCAAACTTTTTAGGGTGCTTTGGGGTCCCACCAAGATCTTCGGGACCCAAGCCAACCTCACCTGCAAGCCGGTGCACCTGCTGAAAAACGGACGAGGCTCTGGCGCTGGCTTTCCCTTCAGGGTTGGGAAAGGCCAAAACTTAGCCAAATCACATGATAGGCAATGTAAGGGATCGCGTGAGGGATAGGGCGCCGACGCAAAACGGCGCGCAGGAGTGTCGCCCGCCTCTTGTGACAAGTGGACGAGGGCTACCGTGCCTGAGCCGGGCACGGCTAAAGAAGATAGGCCAAAATCGCGATCTCCGTAAACTCCGCTTCACAACGTGGAACATCGGCACGTTAACTGGTCGCGCGAGGGAGTTGGCCGCCGTACTCTCCAGGCGGAGGGTGGCCGTGGCGTTCCTTCAGGAGACTCGGTGGGAGGGCAGTAGCTCCAAGCTTATTGGAGACGGCTACCAGCTGATGTACACAGGTGCTCCTGATGGGCAGGCCGGGGTGGGCGTGGTGCTCTCCCGGGAGCTTCAGGATGACGTCTTGGAGGTGAAACGCCATAGCGCCCGACTTATGGTTGTGAGGGTGCTTGTCGATGGGATTGTAACCCACCTGATAAGTGCCTACGCTCCACAGTCTGGGTGTGGCGAAGCCGAAAAGATCTCGTTCTGGAACCAACTCGGGGGTGTGGTCCGTGACATTCCGCTGTCGCAGGGGATTGTTCTGGGTGGTGACCTGAACGGTCATGTGGGTGGTGGGTGTGAGGAGTTTGGGCGTGTCCACGGTGGTTATGGATACGGTAGCCGTAACCCAGAGGGTGAGCATATCCTCAGAACGTGTGCGGCTGCTGATCTTGCCATCGTGAACACGTACTTCAAAAAGAATCACCTACAAGAGTGGGGGGCGCGCTACCCAGATCGGTGTCCTGCTTACTAGGAGGCACAGCATCAGTAGGGCAGCCAACTGCAAGGTTATACCCGGGGAGAGTCTCACTACGCAACACCGTCTCCTTGTCATGGACCTCCGCGTAAAACCCAAAGGCAAACGAGGTGAGCGCGGCCAACGCAGAATCAAGTGGTGGCTGCTTGATTGACGCAAGTGTGACAAGGACACCTGGTGGTAGAACGACACAGTCCAGAAGGAGATCAGGGTGAAGAGCGCCCTCTTTAAAAAGTGGCAAGCGTCCAAATCTCCCGAAGACCACGACGAGTACAAAGAGGCTAAACGCGCCACTAGGAGAGCCGTAGCCAGGGCCAGACGAGACCACTTGCAACCGCTATACAACAAGTTGGAATCGTCTGAGGGGCAAAAGCTCATCTACAAGTTGGCGCGCTCCAGGGCCAAAGCGGTGCAGGCTATAACCAAGTGCCGCTGCATCAAAGACCCTGGAGGAAACCTGTTGTACGATGAAGTCGCGGTGAAGGAGAGATGGCGCTCATACTTCCACCAAGTCCCAGAGTTTCGTCTCAGCTATCGGTGATAAGTGCACTAATGCTGTAGACGAACCAGTGCAAGATTGCTGGGACCAGATTCAGGCAGCTATCCTTGAGGCGGGGAAGGCAGTGCTCGGCACGTCTAAGGGTGGACGCAAGTGTGACAAGGACACCTGGTGGTAGAACGACACAGTCCAGAAGGAGATCAGGGTGAAGAGCGCCCTCTTTAAAAAGTGGCAAGCGTCCAAATCTCCCGAAGACCACGACGAGTACAAAGAGGCTAAACGCGCCACTAGGAGAGCCGTAGCCAGGGCCAGACGAGACCACTTGCAACCGCTATACAACAAGTTGGAATCGTCTGAGGGGCAAAAGCTCATCTACAAGTTGGCGCGCTCCAGGGCCAAAGCGGTGCAGGCTATAACCAAGTGCCGCTGCATCAAAGACCCTGGAGGAAACCTGTTGTACGATGAAGTCGCGGTGAAGGAGAGATGGCGCTCATACTTCCACCAAGTCCCAGAGTTTCGTCTCAGCTATCGGTGATAAGTGCACTAATGCTGTAGACGAACCAGTGCAAGATTGCTGGGACCAGATTCAGGCAGCTATCCTTGAGGCGGGGAAGGCAGTGCTCGGCACGTCTAAGGGTGGACGCAAGTGTGACAAGGACACCTGGTGGTAGAACGACACAGTCCAGAAGGAGATCAGGGTGAAGAAAGCCCTCTTTAAAAAGTGGCAAGCGTCCAAATCTCCCGAAGACCACGACGAGTACAAAGAGGCTAAACGCGCCACTAGGAGAGCCGTAGCCAGGGCCAGACGAGACCACTTGCAACCGCTATACAACAAGTTGGAATCGTCTGAGGGGCAAAAGCTCATCTACAAGTTGGCGCGCTCCAGGGCCAAAGCGGTGCAGGCTATAACCAAGTGCCGCTGCATCAAAGACCCTGGAGGAAACCTGTTGTACGATGAAGTCGCGGTGAAGGAGAGATGGTGCTCATACTTCCACGATCTGCTGAATAAGCAGCACAAAAAGGTGCAGCCACCAGATCTCCCTCCAAATCTAGGACTAGTGCCACCGATAACGCCTGCTGAAGTTCAGACTGCCATTCGTCGCATGAAGAACCGGAAAGCTGTCGGACAATGAATGCCCTCTACTAGTAGGACCAGGCATGAAAATATAAATGATTGCTAATTACAAACGCAGTAATAAGCACGTGCTAGGTAAGTTTGCAGTAATAAACACAGTTACTGTATTTAGTCTTAGTGATACTGTAATGCTCGCAAGCCCAAAAAGTTAATGAAAACGCAGTACTGAGCATTTTATCTAAATAAGACAATAAAATAAAGAAAAAAATATATCAATAGAAAGCTTGATTTTTTTACTAATTTTTAGTTACATTTTAAAAGTTATACCACGAATATTTCTCCATTAGATATGAGAAAATAGGTTTTCCGCGTTTATCTCGAAACCGCCATTTTGCAAGTACTGCGTTTGCAATAAGGAGGGCAGAATATATTGAGATGTCTAAAGTAGCATTTTGTCAGGGCGACCAATATAAACTTTAAACTTACCTGGTAGGTAAATCAGTAAATTAGTTTTGTGTTTGTGTTTTAGGGAGTTGTCAACATAGTACCAAAGGCAATTACTTCAAAAATATAATACAGTTATCAATTTTTTTCATGTAAGATCTATATGCACAGGAAGCATTAGGCTACTAATAAGAAAGTGTGCAAGTTGAGATGTCAACATTATGTCTGCCAGCTACGAATGTATCTTTTAACCAACTAGGTCAGGAGAAAGGTAAATACAAGGTGATACAGGGATCATCACGAGTGCCTAGTACGAGTGCCCAAACACTCATTTGACGTATGGTTTCCAATAATAATATTTATATAAACTATTTTATAGGGAAAATTGTGCAACAATTTCATCTTATTATCTAGTGTTAACTTGCTTGAAAAAAGCATACCTATACACATTCTCTTTCCAAGACTGAAGGCAGCAAATGCATTAGGGTTCTCTGGGAGCCGGGATGAATTCAGCCAGCGCTCAGGACTAAATTCGTTTCGGTCGGGGCCCCATATTGGATGTCGATGAGGGGTACATAGCATCAAGAAGCATGTTCGACCAGCCAATAGCGTGTAGTTTTCTGAAAATGTTCATCGATATTTCCCCCTAATCGATCAATCAAGGCTTTAAATCATTATGGCCGATGAGCTGTTGCGACACTAAACTTTTACTATAATACTGCCGTATTACGGAGAAAAGGCTTAACTAAAAATTTTTTCAAAGTTGAGTTATATACATATTCGGATTCAGGAGAAAAAGGCGCATCTACCCAAATTTTTGTGTAATTTTATCTCTAGAATCTACGAATACATTAAGCCCGAAAGGCACATCTAACAGCTAAATTGTTATTGAATAAATTGAAAAGACTTATTTGACACCGATTAAGAAGAAACAACATAAATACGTAGGTACTTATTACTTGAAAGTATTATAAAGAGAAGTCACAAGTGACCAGTTGTGCCTTTTCTTTAAGACGCCAGTAAGGTAGGTAAGGAATGTGGGGGTGTACTTGCGCTCATCATTGCGCCAATGTTTTCAATGTAAGGTAAACGCAAGCTGATTTATTGGTAAGCAATGTTGTTTCTTTCATTGTAAAATCTTAAATTAAGTTATGATTATGTAATCAGATGTTTTTGCTTAGATAATCATAACTTTTCAAATTCATTCTGATAACTCAAATAGGTAAACATATAACAGTAGTATGAACAGAGGGTAGGCTGAAAATATTAACTTGACAAAAAAATGTTAATATTTTAAAATATGTCATCCAATTTTTGGAAAATTGAGTACTATTTTCAACCTACCCTCTACGCACGCGCCTGTTAGGTGCCTACCAGCGCGCGCTTACGACGACGTATATTATAAGTAAATAGTACTTAACAGTCACTAAAGCTAAAGTCTCTAGTTTTTGTGCCGGATATGTGAAGTTGTGTGTCTAAATCTATTTGAACGCAATGGACGAAAAGTCTTATTATATTAAAAATTTATAACTCAAAGAAATAAACAATTGTTGACAATGGAGTTGTTTAACAATTTAATTAGTTTATTTTGAAATTTTTGTTTGCTTTGAGTCCGGCCCCGTAGAATTAGATTATGTTCCAAAATCAGAGATAATACGGTGGTTTAAAAAGTGTAACGTCAAATTTATCATTTTATTTGAAATAAAGAGTTTTGATTACCAATTTTTTGTTATTTGTTCAATGTTCATAATTAAAAAGTAAGTGAAAAAGTCAATAATTTTAAAAGTAACAATTTTATGTAAAATTTATACTCTTTTAAACTCGCAATGAACCTTTATGATTACGTTACAAAGACATAATTACATAAAGCATGTGTCCTTTCATTTTAATACTGAATTGTTTTAAAAAGAAAAGATTTATCTGGTTAGTTGTGCCTTTAAAATGATAAAAAGATATTTTATTTGTAATTATTTTGTTAAGATGAAAGGGAAAATTGGGATTATCTGTATAAAAAATAAATAAATAAATATATTCCTATACATGGTTGGATAGGTATTTCGATTGTATAGCTTAATTAATAACTTGTTTCTCCCAATAATACGCAAAGGATTTTTTCTGCTAAAAAAACCTTAAAAAATTTCAAACTCGAATATCTTACATTTTTGTTTTTGTTGGTTATGCCTTTTTACAATAAGACGGCAGAATAATATAGATGACATATTATATCTTCCATCTTCTCTATCTGGTAGTACCTTACACAAATTGATCTTGTTATGAGCCCGTAAATTGTATGCCAAATCTAAATACTCACTGAGTTTAACATCTTTATCGAGCTTTCTAGCGACTAGCGGCGCAATAGTATAAAATCTTAGGCTTTCCTTGATTACAGCCTCTAAGTACACAAGCTGCGGCAGATCCTGTTTCGTCACATCTCTATCTTCATCACCCAGAACTTTTTTTATCCTGAAAAACAAAATGCTATTGTAGCATCGTTGTACAGTCGCGAACAGACAATGTTTACCACCATATGCATCACAATGGAGAATGTTACTAGGTGCTAAATCACTTGAAAGTTTGTTACAGTGAAGCTTTTTAATGTCATTCAAAATTTAGTTCATTCAAAAATACTAAGTGGTAATGATTTTACAGGCATTCAGAGTTCTCAAAGATATCGAGTCCCGCGAGTCTCCCACACGCGCTAGTTGCATGTGACGCATTGTTATGTAGACCACACTGGCCAGACAGTTTTAGTTGGTGCTGCCTTGCGTTTCACCAGAAATCTCAGGAACTGAACACTGGAACAGGTCTGATTTCAAAGTATATATTTTAAATTAATTAATTACAAACACAGACTCAATACCAATTTTTACTCATATATATTTTTAAGTTACACTGTTACTAACAAAATATGGATTCATTTGCTATCCGAAATAAATGTTTTTTATTTTTATTATTAAAACGAAAATTCAATACAAAAATGATAATGAAGACAAAATGATGATGTGCGTTCAACCCGGTGAGAACACCGTGCCAAGCCAGAATACCAGAGTTGCTAGAGTACTGCCGGTGTCGCTTGCTGCTGTTTCAGGACGTTAATGCGATCCGTCAGTTACTGTGATAGTACACTGGTTACTTAACAATAAGGAATTAATAAACTGAAATAGGTACATCTGCAATGCATTAGTAATTCGGTATTTATGAGCAGTCGTCCACTTAATAGCCGTCTGGCTCTGGCGCCTTGTTAAAAATTCCCCAAATGAGATAGACACTTAAACTTTGCAAGAAAAGGACGTGGTTTTGCTATACAAATGTAAAGCCAGACATGTGCAAATCATAAAACACTACAAATAATGGCCTATGGGTCAAACCTATTGAACAATGTCCCTAAGTGCGAGGAATTCGGGGTTATTTATGATGAGAGCGCCACTCGGAACGACAAGCACGCATAAAAACGATCGACTTGGTAAAAAAAAGGGGCTGTGAACTAAAAAGGATGGATAGTGGGGTTCACTCGCGATAGCACGGAATCGGGGCATTCGGGTTTAGATAAGAGACCAGGGCGGTTGACGAGTTGGTGTGGAATACGGGAGTTAGGCGCGGAAGACTTGAGTAAGTTACAAGTGTGACATTATTAAGACTACAGACGTGGTGAGTTGATTTCATACTATCTATTTATTACTGTTATACTTTGTGTAACATAGTTTTGTGCTATTTATATATTGTATGTGTATTCCTATCCTGGGCTGAGTAATTTATATGAGTAAGTTAATAATTAATTCTCTTGATATGTTGCGTCGCGTGTCCGTTGATGTATGTTACGTGGTACCGTAAACGGGATAGCTGTGAGAGCGTCACATGTAATGAGTCAGGCGGCAGACCAGAGACTTGTCATAGCAGAGACCGAGGATACCTTCAATAGGATAGCCTCCAGTCGTTGATGCTCATCTCCCCTGTAATCTGTGATACGATGGCGGCTTTACATGATGATGGCGTATGAGGAACATCGTGCTTATAGATTAGGAACAAGTTATCGTACCGAGACCGCAACCTATTTGTCGTATAATGTCATTACAACCGTCTGGGATAACTATGGCCGGGTGAGGTTCGATTCCCACGGGGGACCTAGCGTCGAAGTGCAGCTCCCTCAAGTACAGAGGTCGGTGCAACCAGATATGTCAGATGGAAGATCAGGAATTACAACTCCTGCGGTACGGGAACCGGTCTGTGAAGTACAGTAACTTGTAAACCGAATTTATACGTACGATTGAATATATGTGAAACAAGTAACTGACATCAGCGTATTCGTTTGTTGTTACATTCTCTGTATTTATTGAAAGGCTAAAGCCAGTGGAGAAATTACTGTCTCTGGATGAATTTCACAATATCAGTGCGGTCGGAGGGGCACTAATATCTCCCGCCACTGGGCGGGGGCTGGCACCTTCGGCATAGTTTCATGTCGATTATAAGAAAAACGAAAATTACTCAGCTTTGACTAGGCGCTGTACCGTTGCAAATGGTGCCTGTGGACCAGGATCCTCGTCAGAAAATGCATTGATTCAGTTCATTGCAACGAGGTTGAACTAAAATGGGTTACTACAAATAACACAACGTAGAATAATTTAATATAACATAACATAGTCGGTCCCATAATGGTCCGTAGTGTAAACGGACAATGTTATTAAGATATCTTGTAATGCAGTCTACATTCAAACAAAGGCCAAATTCGACTGTTATGACATAATACTTTGTGTTTTAAATATATATACAAATATATATATTTTAAAAACACGTGCTTACGTTACGTTACGTACGGTTTATCTACAAAACCGCATGGTAATAGCTGCTTAAGGGGCTGGAAGGTCAGACGGCAGTTGCTCCCGTAAAAGCCGTTAATGGCTCACCCGAAATAACATGTGGACGCCGCGCTCATAAAGTAATTCATACTTTGGACGCGACTAGGAAATGGCTATGAGAATGATGATCATATGTAATTGGTTGTACTTACCTACTGTACAGTACTTAGTTGCTGAAAGTAATAATGTGAAATGACTTATGGAGTCTAACTAAATGCTTAAGGTGTTTCGAGAATGACCTTAGGGTCCTAATGATATTGCCTAAAATGGCATATCTGCATGAGTTGCTTGGGTTCGAATCCTAAACTTGTATTTGTATTGGTAAAAGATGTATTTTATGGTTCTTTCTTATTTTACTTGAAGTAAATTAATAGTCTCTGTTACAGATTATATTATTATAACAAATAATAAAGTACTGGGTTCGAGTCCCAGATTGACGTTGTTTGTATTGCATAAAACATTGAATGAATGGCTCTTGGATTTACTATAATAGTAGATCATTTTGAGTTGACGGTTTTTTTATTGATTTATAGCATTGTATGCTTGTGACACAGTTTTAGCGACACAGCTCAATTTAAGAATTTTCTCATGTAGAAAGTTCGCTGTATGTCTTATCCTGAAACAAGACTAATAGCGGGTTCGAATCCCGAAGTTTCAGAATACGGCAAAATATTCAGGTGTTGTAAACTAAAGGTTTGTCCTGGTGGGATAGCAGTGCTTCAACTATTCAAGGGTTCGATACCCAGATCGGAGATTAAGTTGTTCGATTCTCCGAGACAAGACCAAAGATACCGTTCAAGAAAGGCTCACCTCTTACTTACAAGGAAAATACAGATTCATTTCTGCCCACCCTTTCTGGCATGAACTGGCGTGAGCATATAAAACATTTAAAATAGATAGTAAAGGATTCTTGAGCAGATGGTAGTTTAAAGCTGAATGGAGACAGTGTTAACAAAATATCCCATAAAAAAAGGGTCTAGCCATTGTCTAACCATCTGGCGGCTATTGTTGGTTCGAAACCGAAAAATAACAATAAAATCATGTTAAAAGTTATTGACTACTATTAAGACTATGGTGGCTAGCTGTTAGTAACATCAGTTATTAAGAGATAATGGGTTGAAAATACATTATATAAGTATACATGGATTAACGAGATAGTGGTCCGATGACTGGATTCTCTTGCAACAGATTCTCTGCTCGTGTGCTATAACATTCCAGTGATACCGGACTTCGAGTTTGCTGACGTGACGTCGAGGGCTGTTGGAAGACTCATCGCTTCGTGAATATGAAAATCCAGCGTTGGGCAGTATCGAGAGAGCGCAGCGTGCTTCGACTTGCAGAGCAACAGAGTAGCTGAACACCGTGGCCGCGGGAAACTTTACACTAGAGATAACTAGTCGGTGACCAAATCACCCGATATCTGGTATAAACACGTAAATCAGATATGTTGAGGTATTTAAACTCTATATTATTATGTTGAGGTATTTGTACCTATGAACAAAGCTTCGTTACATCGATGGAAGAAAGCGTATTGTGGAGCTAAGTAGGCACCTGTGTTTAGAATTTAATCATAATCTATTTTGCAAAATCTAACATGCAATTATAAGCTGACTGTTTGACAACCTAAGAGGACTAATTTAGTAAGTCAAAGTCAAGTGACGCCGTCGTCAACCCTCAGTATGTGGACAGAAGGTTTATTTTTACCTACAGCTATAATAGCTAAGAAAGGAATTATCACTTACTAGCTGACCCGTACCGGCTTCGCCCGGGAAGGTTTCGTATTATCTATGTATGTATGGTGACCTGAATGACGAACTTTCCATGCAGGCGTTTATCGCACGTTCTGCCCTGTTAGTAGTTAAATTTTGTTCCTTTGTTTTTAAAAGGACACAAATTTATGAGATTTGATACGTCTGGCTTTGGAAGTGACGGATTTTTGTGCAAGCTTCCGTTCCTTATTCTGCCCTTTGGTGGCAGAGTTTCAAGGAATCCTGTCTTGGTGGATGCTTTCAATAAGGGATACATCTGCTGTCGAAATTTCAAATTTGTGGGTTCGGCGGTTTGGGCTTTGCATTGATGAATCAGTCGGTCAGTCAGTCGGGAAAAGTCATTTTATTATCACTTATTTAGAGAAGCATCGTGTCTGTTGAGTAGTGACTATTGTAAAAAATTTACTGTTTATTGGGATTGAGTTGTGGTTGGGTCCAATTCAAATATGTAATGAATTCACGAGATAAAACCATCCGTTTTAGACGATTAGTTATCAATTAATGTGTAATGGCTAGTAGACTTGAGTATGTATGACGTATGTCAGCATCTGATTATGAGGGGGGAATTGCATTTTATAAATAAGGAGTATCACAAACAATGTAATGCCATGGAAGTCAAAATGGTGTTTGTGATGGGCCGCAATTGAATGTTAGTTCACTCACAAAGGTTTATCTATATCTTCAGAATTATAATAAGCGGACTGACTTCCTCTTTTGGTTAAAATGTACAACTCATCAAGTAATGAGCGGACGAATACCTGTAGAAATTTATGGTTTAAGCTTCTGCCTAGAATCTCTTATTAGCTACACTAAGATATGAATATTGACATGGTTGAAATATCAAATAAGATAATTATTAATATATCTTATTAGTTACTACAGTACCTAAGACGTGGCAGCTGGAATTATCAAATAAGATTCTTATTAGAAAACCTTATTAGTTATCTACTACGGTATTATGATGACCTGTGAGATGTCAGCTTGGGATATCAAATATGATTCCTAATGGTAATTATTATAATATGACTGATACTATAATAATCCGAATTGCAGCTTTGTGCTGCAACAGTGATTCTGAATCACGAGCTGCGGGTTCGATTCTCACTCGGTGCGATTCTTTGTGTGATTGATTAGTTGCTGAAGTTTATTTAAGATGTGTCTGAGTGTACCTGATTCTGGGGTATGGGTGAAATCTCATACTCGATGCTACCATCAATATCTTCAAATATCGTGGATTGTGGGTTCGATTCCCACTCGGTACGATTCTTTGCGTAACTGAGTGATTGGTTGCTGAAGTTAATTTAAGATGTCTCTGGGTGTACTATACCTGATTCTGGGGTATGAGTGAAATCTCATACTCGATGCTATCATCAATATCTTCGAGTCTGAATTTCAGGGGGGAATATGTGATAGTACACTGGTTACTTAACAATAAGGAATTAATAAACTGAAATAGGTACATCTGCAATGCATTAGTAATTCGGTATTTATGAGCAGTCGTCCACTTAATAGCCGTCTGGCTCTGGCGCCTTGTTAAAAATTCCCCAAATGAGATAGACACTTAAACTTTGCAAGAAAAGGACATGGTTTTGCTATACAAATGTAAAGCCAGACATGTGCAAATCATAAAACACTACAAATAATGGCCTATGGGTCAAACCTATTGAACAATGTCCCTAAGTGCGAGGAATTCGGGGTTATTTATGATGAGAGCGCCACTCGGAACGACAAGCGCGCATAAAAACGATCGACTTGGTAAAAAAAAGGGGCTGTGAACTAAAAAGGATGGATAGTGGGGTTCACTCGCGATAGCACGGAATCGGGGCATTCGGGTTTAGACAAGAGACCAGGGCGGTTGACGAGTTGGTGTGGAATACGGGAGTTAGGCGCGGAAGACTTGAGTAAGTTACAAGTGTGACATTATTAAGACTACAGACGTGGTGAGTTGATTTCATACTATCTATTATTACTGTTATACTTTGTGTCACATAGTTTTGTGCTATTTATATATTGTATGTGTATTCCTATCCCGGGCTGAGTAATTTATATGAGTAAGTTAATAATTAATTCTCTTGATATGTTGCGTCGCGTGTCCGTTGATGTATGTTACGTGGTACCGTAAACGGGATGGCTGTGAGAGCGTCACATGTAATGAGTCAGGCGGCAGACCAGAGACTTGTCATAGCAGAGACCGAGGATACCTTCAATAGGATAGCCTCCAGTCGTTGATGCTCATCTCCCCTGTAATCTGTGATACGATGGCGGCTTTACATGATGATGGCGTATGAGGAACATCGTGCTTATAGATTAGGAACAAGTTATCGTACCGAGACCGCAACCTATTTGTCGTATAATGTCATTACAACCGTCTGGGATAACTATGGCCGGGTGAGGTTCGATTCCCACGGGGGACCTAGCGTCGAAGTGCAGCTCCCTCAAGTACAGAGGTCGGTGCAACCAGATATGTCAGATGGAAGATCAGGAATTACAACTCCTGCGGTACGGGAACCGGTCTGTGAAGTACAGTAACTTGTAAACCGAATTTATACGTACGATTGAATATATGTGAAACAAGTAACTGACATCAGCGTATTCGTTTGTTGTTACATTCTCTGTATTTATTGAAAGGCTAAAGCCAGTGGAGAAATTACTGTCTCTGGATGAATTTCACAATATCAGTGCGGTCGGAGGGGCACTAATATCTCCCGCCAATGGGCGGGGGCTGGCACCTTCGGCATAGTTTCATGTCGATTATAAGAAAAACGAAAATTACTCAGCTTTGACTAGGCGCTGTACCGTCACAGTTACTGAGCGTTTGGTACTGCAGAACTACGTCACACCTAGCAAATTTCTCATTCATCAATTCGTGCATTCATTAATTATTCAACTTTTTTTCAATACTTACTCGGCAAAGACTTTTTCTTGTACATCTGGATGCGCTCCCAACAATATCATAATATACATGAGGGTATAAGCAGTAGTGTCTGTACCACCAGCTACCATGGTAATCACGTGTGCCCTGATTTCTTCGTCATTTAAAATATTTTTCTCAAGTGAAAGTTCTAGCAAGAGGTCCATGACAGTTTTAATTCGGGTACCTGGATAAATGAAACGAAAATCAAAATACGTACTGTGCAAATACCGCACCAAGTATCTATATGCAACTCGTGCAAGTTAACATGGCACCTGGCCTTGAAAACGGGTCCGTAACTAAACTTCGAGAGTCATATGTTCGATGAATGGAAAGTCGACAGAACGTTTGATCGAATATTGCTATTTCGAATGAACTTTTTATCGCCAAACGCAACTTCGACTGAACGTTTTATCGAATATTTTTTAATCGATTGATTGCTGTTTCAAATGAGATTTAGACATGAAATTTCATGAAAAAAAAAGATAATAAAGCACAACTGAAACTAAGTGAAAAATGTTTATTAAAATAAGAAATTAAAAAACTATTATGTAAAAATTAATTCAAGCTTACATCGACGATTACTTGGCATAATCGCGATAAGCCCGTTATTTTATACGTAACTAGCTTTTGCCCGCGGATCCGCTCGCGTGGATGTCGGTTCCCGGCAATTATTCGAATTTTTCTCAACGTACAAATCTTCCCTGGACTTTCACAAATAATTCAAGACCAAAATTAGCCAAATCGGTTAGTGCGTTCTGGATTTAGCGTCAGGAAGGAAAACCCGACTTATTTTTATATCATCATCCACATAGAGACGTTAGTCCTGATTGCATCCGAGGTCACGGTGCCCTCGGAGCTCAGGGTCCGCCTTCCGGCTTTTCCTCCTCCACTTCGCACGATCTTGGGCGTCCAAGGTAGTGAGACCGTTTTCACGCATGTCACCCTCCACGACGCCAAGCCAGCACTTCTTGGGCCTACCCCTTCTACCTGGACCGGGTGGGGGCGCCATTGCCAGGCATTTGTTACCCACGTAGCTGGGCGGTTTCCGCAAGACGTGGCCGCACCAGCGGAGGCGGCTCTCTTGCATTTTATCTGCGATGTCACGGACATGAAGGCTGGCGCGGATGCGCGAGTTCCTCACGCGATCTTTACGTGTGACTCCACACATCCACCGCAGCATTTTCATCTCGGTGACACGCAGCATCTGCTTGTGTCGCTCCAACAGCGGCCACGCCTCACAGCCGTGTAAGAGGACAGGTCTAATGATTGTTTTATAGACCTGCCCCTTCAGCCTGACTGGCATTTTAGTGTCGCAAGTGACGCCAGTCATTTCCCGCCACTTAGCCCACGCGGCGGCAATACGTGCCTTGACGTCGTGGTCGATGTCACCAGTAACGTGAAGTACAGATCCCAGGTACTTAACCAGATCCGTGCGCTCGACCAAGTTCTCGCCTATGCGAATGGGTGTGGGATCTGTTGAGTTTAACGCCAAGTACTCTGTCTTCGCCACATTTAGCTTCAGACCGCCGTTCTCAAGCGCCTCCTTCCACACTTTCACACGTCGCACCAATCTGTTCCTGTCTGCGTCCATCAGCGCAATGTCATCGGCATACATAAGCAACCATGGAGGCTGCTCATGTGAGTCTCTGATACTGTCCGACAAAACGTCTAACACCAAGCTGAACAGGTAGGGACTAAGTACGGATCCTTGGTGTACCCCGACGGTGATGGGGAAGGTTTTCGTGTCGCCAACAGCGGTCCGAACCACGGAACCGGAATCTTGGTACATGTCTCGGATGGTGTCGATGTAAGCCTCTGGGACTCCTTTGGACCGCAGTGCCCACCAGATCATCGCGCGAGGCACACAGTCGAAGGCCTTCTGCATGTCTAGGAATAGACAGTACAGGGGCGTGTTCCTCGCCCTGTATCTCTCCGCGACTATCCTTAGGGCGAACGACGGATCCATAGTCCCGTGTCCGGGGCGGAATCCATACTGGCACTCCGAGAGGGTACTCTCCTGTCGGATCCGGGAATCGATTATCCGCTCGTAAAGCTTCATGGTGTGGGACATTATCTTTATACCTCGGTAACTACCACACTCTTGCACCGATCCCTTGCCCTTGAAGACTGGCGTAATAACACTCAGCCTCCACTGGTTTGGGATTTTACCGGTGAGGAGGATACGGTTATAAAGATTAGCGAGGATGCCCACACCACGGGCACCCATTGCCTTCCAAGCCTCGATGGGGACTTCGTCGGGTCCGACAGCTTTCCGGTTCTTCATGCGACGAATGGCAGTCTGGACTTCAGCAGGCGTTATCGGTGGCACTAGTCCTTGATTTGGAGGGAGATCTGGTGGCTGCACCTCTTTATGCTGCTTATTCAGCAGATCGTGGAAGTATGAGCGCCATCTCTCCTTCACCGCGACTTCCTCGTACAACAGGTTTCCTCCAGGGTCTTTGATGCAGCGGCACTTGATTATAGCCTGCACCGCTTTGGCCCTGGAGCGCGCCAACTTGTAGATGAGCTTTTGCCCCTCAGACGATTCCAACTTGTTGTATAGCGGTTGCAAGTGGTCTCGTCTGGCCCTGGCTACGGCTCTCCTAGTGGCGCGTTTAGCCTGTTTGTACTCGTCGTGGTCTTCGGGAGATTTGGACGCTTGCCACTTTTTAAAGAGGGCTTTCTTCACCCTGATCTCCTTCTGGACTGTGTCGTTCCACCACCAGATGTCCTTGTCACACTTGCGTCCACCCTTAGACGTGCCGAGCACTGCCTTCCCCGCCTCAAGGATAGCTGCCTGAATCTTGTCCCAGCAATCTTGCACTGGTTCGTCTACAGCATTAGTGCACTTATCACCGATAGCTGAGACGAAACTCTGGGACTTGGCTTCATCAAGCAGCCACCACTTGATTCTGCGTTGGCCGCGCTCAACTCGTTTGCCTTTGGGTTTTACGCGGAGGTCCATGACAAGGAGACGGTGTTGCGCAGTGAGACTCTCCCCGGGTATAACTTATTTTTATATAGTAGATTATAATTATATGTTAACTAATGTTTGACATTATAGAGGTTGATTGAAATGTTATAAAGAGGAAAGATTCCACCATAATTTCCAATGGAGATATGGTCTATCCTCGGTCGCACTTCAGTTGTGCTTTATTATAGATTAAGACTGTTTAGTTGTAGTATGACAGGGATACCAGGTTAAGCGCAGCAGCGCCACCCTCAATTTTCATGACTTTCTTGACGGGTTATATCTTCCTTTTCATGACATTTCATGTCTAAATCCATCGATTAATAAATATTCGATAAAACGTTCAGTCGAAGTTGCGTTTGGCGATAAACGGTTCATTCGAAATAGCAATATTCGATCAAACGTTCTGTCGACTTTCCATTCATCGAACATATGACTCTCGAAGTTTAGTTACGGACCCCTTGAAAACAACCCTCTTCCCGCTTCTCTGCGCAATGCCCCGCTCTCGTCCTGCAGTAGCGTGCGCATCACAGTGACCGTTGCACATTTGAGTTTCGTAGTTTTTACCATCGGATTTCTGTTAAGTTTTGTTATTATTACGTTTGGAACATTTATATTTATTTATTTTATAGATTTTTTGCTAAAATACTTTGTAACACACAGATTTACTTTCACATTTATAATTAATATTAGTATGGATTTCTTGATTTTTTTAAATTGAATGTATTGGATTAGGAAGGATTCCTTTTATTTTCTCTATCTCATCCAAATTCGTTCTGCTTTTGTGTGGCTTGATTGAGTACAAAACAAACATACCTCCAAGCTTTCAATAAATGCCATTATGAATATATATTAGAATGTTATTACAATGGCGGTAATCATCCCTATGCGGCATATTAATTTTATCTCTCAACATCTTATAAAAATAATGAATGGGACTTTTTCCGTCTTGATATGCACGTGTACTATCATAATTCAGGCAGTAAACTACCACAGTTTACTGCCTGAATTATGAAAGGAGCTGAAGACAATAACAATATTATATCCTCTTTGAATGGCATGTTTAGTCACTGCTGTGATTTCTTTTGATATCCTTTCCAATATTTACAATAATTGGGGATCGAACCCACGCCTCTTGCGTAGTAGCGCAGATTACCTAGTTGGAACAGATGACTCACTGTCTAGAAAAAATATCGTTACGAATATGACGTAACATGACACAGCATCACAAGAATAATTTCGAACGCATTGTAAAATAGCAGTGGTGGCTGAACGGCTCTGACTACGGCCTTCTGGTACCGATGGTTTATTTTTATAGTGCGCAATATCCCCACGGATACCACTCCCACGGAGCCGGTGGAAGCGGTTATGTCGGACTCGAACCGACTAAAACTGCACGCCGACTGAGGGTCGTGGTGCTAGGCCGGAGGTGCGGTTGTCTTAACCTAACCTACTAACGCGAGCTCACTGCGAAGCACCCAGTCGTATCCGATGTTCGGCCCCAGGACCGATCCCTGTAGAGCCTATATGTTAACTTTAAGGGATGTTTTTCGGCCACGCCACGAAAATTTTGCGTTGGGTACTTGGTTGCCGGAGGTGAAATTGCCGAAAGTATATCTATCGCACCCCGGCAGACTGATACCGATGGTTGGTGGTTCGAATCCTGCTGTACGATATGTGTTTTTCTAATCTATATATCGAGGGTTGAGTGTTCAAACCCGTTAAGTGCGAAAAATTTACTTTCGAGACAATCGATGTTAAAGTTTGCTGGCAATAAAAAATAGGTAAATATAATAAATTGATGCAAATTACTTAGTAATTTAGCAAAATTATATATCCATAATACTATATGTTATGATTTTTGTCATGTTTAATAATAAACTTTTGAATAAAATTGTAATTAGTAAATTAGGGGGCTGACTTATTGGGTTTTACCCCAAAATTAAAATGATGTTTCTATTAATTATTAGCTTTATTATTTGAACAAAAATCAAGTGAATCACGATAATCCTTTTATTATAGGTAATTATTCAGATTCAGATATGTTTTCAGGCTGTGGATCCACCCATGAAATTCCTCGGGAATGATTTCTTTTTTGCACATCGTTCCTAGATCTTTTTTTTTTGACAATACTGATCGGTATCTATCTTTGGTATAATTGCTCCAGCTGTTCTGATAGTTGCACGTTGGTTGAAAATCGCTTTACCCTCGTTTCAGGTGTGTTTTGAGTAGTACTAAAAATGTCTCATCATCATCATCCACATAAAGACGTTAGTCCTGATTGCATTCGAGGCCACGGTGCCCTCGGAGGTCAGGGTCCGCCTTCCGGCTCTTCCTCCTCTACTTCGCACGATCTTGGGCGTCCAAGGTAGTGAGATCGTTTGCACGCATGTCACCCTCCACGACGCCAAGCCAGCACTTCTTGGGCCTACCCCTTCTACCTGAACCCGGTGGGGGCGCCATTGCCAGGCATTTGTTACCCACGTAGCTGGGCGGTTGCCGCACGACGGTGACGCACCAGCGGAGGTGGCTCTCTCTCGTTTTATAGACCTGCCCCTCAGCCTAACTGGCATTTTAGCATCTCATGTGACGCCAGTCATTTCTCGCCACTTAGCCCACGCGGCAGCAATACGTGCCTTGACGTCGTAGTCGATGTCACCAGAAACGTGAAGTACAGATCCCAGGTACTTAACCTGATCCGTGCACTCGACCAAGTGATCGCCTGTGCGGACGGGTATGGGATCTGTGGAGTTTAACGCCAAATATTCAGTCTTCGCCACATTAAGCTTCAGACCGGCGCTGTTCTCAAGTGCCTCCTTCCACACTTTCACTCGTCAAACCAATCTGTTCCTGTCTGCGTCCATCAGCGCAGTGTCATCAGCATACATAAGCAACCACGGAGGCTGCTCATGTGAGTCTCCGATGCTGTCCGACAAAACGTCTAATACCAAGCTGAACAGGTATGGGACTAACTACGGATCCTTGGTGTACCCCGACGGTGGTGGGGAAGGTTTTCGTGTCGCCAACAGCGGTCCAAAGCACGGAACCGGAATCTCGGTAAAGTCTCGGATGGTGTCGATGTAAGCCTCTGGGACTCCTTTGGACCTCAATGCCCACAAGATCATCGCGCGAGGCACACAGTCGAAGGCTTTCTGCATGTCTAGGAATAGAAAGTGCAGGGGCGTGTTCCTCGCCCTGTATCTTTCCGCGACGATCCTTAGGGCGAACGCCGGTACCATAGTCCCGTGTACGGAGCGGAACCCATACTGACACTCCGAGAGGCTACTCTTCTGTTGGATCCGGGAATCGATTATCCGCTCGTAAAGCTTCATGGTCTTTCATGGTGGACATTATCTTTATACCTCGGTAACTACCACACTCCTTCACCGAAGACCGCCCTTGAAGACTGGCGTAATGACACTCAGCCTCCACTGGTTTGGGATTTTACCGGTGAGGAGGACACGGTTATAAAGGTTAGCGAGGATGCCCACACCACGGGCCCCTCTTTCTTTCTTTTCTTTTTCTTTCATGCGACGAATGACAGTCTGGACTTCTGCAGGCGTTATCGGCGGCACTAGTCCTTGATTTGGAGGGAGTTCTGTTGGCTGCACCTCTTGATGCTGCTTATTCAGCAGCTCGTGGAAGTATGAGCGCCATCTCTCCTTCACCGCGACTTCCTCGTACAACAGATTGTCCCCAGGGCCTTTGATGCAGCGGCACTTGGTTATAGCCTGCGCCGCTTCAGCCCTGGAGCGCGCCAACTTATAGATGAGCTTTTGTCCCTCAAACGATTCCAACTTGATGTATAGCGGTTGCAAGTGGTCTCGTCTGACCCTGGCTACGGCTCTCCTAGTGGCGCGTTCATTATTAACGTTTATTATTATTCGTTCGCTTTTGTACTTGTCGCAGTCTTCGGGAGATTTGGACGCTTGCCACTTTCTAAAGAGGGCTTTCTTCACCCTGATCTCCTTCTGGACTGTGTCGTTCAACCACCAGGTGTCCTTGCCACACTTGCGTCCACCTTTGGGCGTGCCGAGCACTGCCTTCCCCGCCTCAATATTAACTGCCTGAATCTCGTCCCAGCAATCTTGCACGGGTTCGTCTACAGCATTAGCGCACTTATAGCATATTATAACGCACTTATATATATATATTAGCGCACCGATAGCTGAGACGAAACTCTGGGACTTGGTTTCATCAAGCAGCCACCACTTGGTTCTGCGTTGGCCGCGCTCAACACGTTTACCTTTGGATTTTACGCGGAGGGCCATGACAAGGACACGGTGTTGCGTAGTGAGACTCTCTCCGGGTATAAGCGGAGGTTATAACCTTACCTATTATACATTTCATAGGAAATAAAAAAATATTTACCTTGTTTTACGTTGACAAACATTCTATTTTTACGCTACAGTTCAGGTATAAAATGCCAATAAATATATTTTATTGTATTTTATATATTCGTATTACGTGTATTCATGATAAATCATCTAGAGCTAAAACCCATTAATTCATTTATACTGATTTTAATTTTCGATTTTTTTGTTTTGTATTGAATTACTTTTCGTGTTAAAATCCGTTACACAAAATTATGTGCTTTTATCTTTTGTATTAGTGTGATTGACGTGGTTATCCTTAAGATTTCAATACCAATAAATACATTTTATCGGGTTCTCTCGTAAAACAAAATTTGAAATGTTTAAGTATAACTAGCTTTAGAGTATTTTCAACTAAAATTATTATTTAGTAATGCACTTACTGGGTTATTTGGTTAGTACATTACTATGTTACACTCTAAAATAGGGTTATCTGGAAATATCACTAGGAAGAGCAAAAAATTCTGATTCTAGTGGGCTAATAAAACTAATTTCGCTTTTTTTTCACTTATCGGGTTTTAACACCCAACCCTCGATATATAAAATCACTTGTCCCGACTGACATGAATCAACGCAGAGCCTAAACCGCTGGACCTACAAACTTGAAATTTTGACAGTAGTTGCATTTTATGATGTAAACATCCACTAAGAAAGGATTTTTGAAAATTCTGCTACTAAAGGGGTAAAATAAGGGATGGAAGTTTGTATGAAAGTCCGTCATTTTCAGAGCTAGATGCACTAAATTTCATAACCCTGTGTCTTTTAAGAAATAAATGAACACCTGTATCAGCGTTTTTCAAAATTTAACTACTAAGACGGTAAAATAGGTGATCGAATAATTGCCGGGAAATGCCTAAAAACAGCAAATCTTTTTGACAGAACGAAGTCTGTCGGGTCCGCTAGTTTATGTATATACCTAAATCTTTTTTTTTTAGCTATTAGCAGAACATTCTAGAAGAATAATAAAATGAGAAAAGAAATGAAGATCACATTATATTTCTAGTTAATTGTAGAATATTCTAGAGAAATAATAAAATAAATATCAAAAATCGAAATCAAATCGAAATAAGAGGGGCTACCAGAGCGGTGAAAGGACAGTTTAAGTCTTCAAAGTAAAAAGAATAAGAAGTAGAAGATAAAAGTAAGAAAAAGAGTGAATTGAAGTACAAGTAAAGAGAAGTGACACGGTGCGGTGCTGTCTCGGTGTTCGATTTCTTATTGAATAAAATGTACTACAGCGTAAGAAAATTTCTGGATGACAAAATTCATTCATGAATGTATTTATTTATTTAGGATTTATGACATTACAAATATATTTTATTGACATGAATCGTTTTCATGCTATGGAAGGAATCACGAATCCTGTGGACTACTAAACATTTCTGAGAAAGTTATTCGATCGGTTTGAATGGCATATAATTGGGCATTTGAGTGACCGATCAGTCGGTACGTCGAAATCGTAACAAGTCGTTATTATTTGGTTTATAATATTAGTTGACAGCAAAAATACTACATTAAAATAATCACTTCTTTATTATTATTAAGTAGATAGATAAAGTACTCTTTATACGGGATAAAGATAATTTTACTCAAAGGAATCATTTTCTTATTTTTGAAAAGAAATAGAATATTTAAAGAAAAATCGCTTGGCACCCCCCAGTAATCGAACCGACTAAAATCCGAAAAAATAACACCCTGTATTTTTAATGCATATGCAAAACAAAAAAAACCTGGCAAATTAAATAACGTTAAATCCATGAAATAGAAGGTTGAGGAAGATTTTAGTCGTTTGACTACCGGGTGTGGCATTTTCGGAGTTAAGTTTCTTTTTATATGAAGGAATGTTCCCTTTGAGTGGAATTCGCTATCGCCAGTATTTGGAGTACCTTACCTACAAATACGGTCGAAAATTCCATCCTGTATAGTTGCATCCCGATCATAGGTAGCTTAGAGAAGTTTGTCCATAGCAATTTTTGATCACTTTATGTTGAACTTTCATATCTATATATATAAAAATCAATGCCACTTTTCGTTGTAATGTTATAACTCAACATCGCCTTTACCGATTTGGCTAATTTTGGTCTTGAATTATTCGTGGAAGACCAGGGAAGGTTTGTACGTAGAGAAAAATTCGAATAATTGCCGGAAACCGACATCCACGCGGGCGGAGCCGCGGGCAAAAGCTAGTAAGGTATATATGATTTTCTACTACGCCACCTTTACCCAACACCCTTGGATTATCTCTCCGGTTTTCCACTCACCTGGTACAACACTCCGCTGAGCACCAACAAGTTCGGCCTTTCGTTTTTGAAGCACCTGTAATGTTTAAATGAATAATTACGATAACATACCATATCGATGGGGGCTATTCTTATTTCCCCAAGTTACCGTTTCCCCCCGGAAATTTATCAGTTTTATAATAGCGTTTTATCAAGGCGACACAGTCGATGGCAAAAGTGTTACTTATATTTTCATCTATATTTTTATTACTCGATTGCTCGACGCAAGGGCGGGTAATGTGTTTATTAGTCTATGTATGTATGTATGTATGTATGTATGTATGTATGTATGTATGTATGTATGTATGTATGTTTGTTTCTATGTGGCGTTCTAGAGACCAAATGCGTAGGCCGATTTTGATAATTCTTACGTCAATCGATTCGTGTTAACCCTGCGAGAGTCACTCAAGACATTACAGTAATCAAAATCCACCACAGCGACAACCAGACGCCATATAGTAAAAAATGAATAAAAAAAAAGTCGATGAACTATGTCAAGTATCGTTGAAAAGGTATTATAAAATTATCTTTAGGTTCCTTTTATCATTTTCCATTTTAAATAATAGTTTAGGATATATATAACGATTTAAAGTTGTTTATCAAAACAATCATTCTCGCTAATTTTCTTATTTATTGATTAAAGTTTTTATTTGAAGTATAAACTGTATGAAGGAAATTACAAAAAGATATACCTACATGTCATATCATAACTAAAAAGGTGCTAAAAAGTATAAAATACTAGCAGTTGCCTGCGGCTCCGCCCGCGTGGACGTCGATTATCGACCGGATCTATTGAAATTTATGAATATTACTCCGCTCCCTTGGATGGTAGCGTGATGATACATAGCCTATGTTCACCGGGAATAGTTTAGCTTTTTAACGGTGAAAGAATTATTGAAATCGGTTCAGTAGTTTTGGAGCCTATTCGTTACAAACAAACAAACAACAAACAAATCTTTCCTCTTTATAATATTAGTGTAGATGTAGATATCTCCACTTAAAAAAAACATCAATTCGTCACTCCGTTTTGCCGCGAAAGATGGACAAACGACATCATCATTATCCACAGGCTGCATAGATTGTCTTTATGAGGATGTTAAAGTTATTAATGATGAAAATATTTAAATGTAATTAATACTAAGTTTTCACTTCTGCCGGGAGTCCCGAAGTGTACCCCGGTTGTTTTAGGATATAGATAAATAAAGCGATTATTGTAGAGCTTCTCTATAAACAACATTTGACGTTAAATTATTTTCTGGTAACAAAATATACTGATGGTCGGGAGCCCCGACCCGTGATAGGGCAACGTAAAGTTGCCCATGCGTAAAACATTCTTTTCGTAAATCAATTCCTACTAATTTGAATGTTTGGCCCTGGGATTTGTTTATCGTTAGTGCGAAAGAAATTTTTACTGGAAATTGGAGCCTTTTGAAGGGTATAGGCAAATCAGTAGGAATCATGGGTATTCTTGTTATATGAGCTAATTCACCAGCTGCAGGGCCGGTGATAATCTTCGCTACTATTAAATTATCTTTGAGCTCCTTTATAAGAAGTCTCGTGCCATTACACATGTAAGGGGGGTTTAAATTTCTGAGAAGCATTATCGGTGTGCCTACTTTTAACGACAGTTCATGAGGTGGTAGCCCAGCGGGGTTCAGAGAATTTAAAAATTCCTGGGGATAGTGTACTGCGTCCTCGATGTTAGTGACGGTGTCTATGGATTTATAGCATTTAACTTCACCCGGTACTTTCTGCATAATTAAATTGTTTATTTCGTTGACTGTTTCATTCCTGGGAGAAACTATTCCTTTACAACACAGCCAACGAAAATCATTTTGATGTAAGTTTTCGATGTCAGGATATATAGCATCTATCAGACTATCTAAATTATGGACTATTTGGCCTAGAGACTCATCTAAAGTAACTGCATAATTGGTGCCCAAATTTAAAAATGGAAAAATTCCTTCTCCAAGTTTCAGCAGCTGTTGTGGAAAATTGCTATGCGTATTTCCATGTAAGTGAGCTCTCATGTTGGTGCGCAAATACAAATGTTGAACGGATGTCCAAAGTTGAGACGATTTTAAACATGCCTTCATAATATCTGCTCGCGTACCTCTGTTGACGACTGGAAGCGTTTGTCGGAAATCTCCAGCAAATACAAAAGTGATACCACCCATAACATTAGCAGAGCTTCGGAGGTCTTTTAAAGTACGGTCCACGGCCTCCACATGAGCTCTATGACTCGTGGTGCATTCATCCCATATTACCAACGACGCGTCTTGCAGTAACTTACCAAGAGGCCCATTTTTCCGAATAGAGCACGTAGACCGTTGATCTAAAGATACGGATAGCGGGAGTTTAAACTTAGAGTGAGCAGTTTTTCCTTCGTTCAAGAGAGTTGCAGCAATTCCTGACGAAGCAACTGCAATCGCTATCTTCCCTGATTGCCGTATCTTAGCAAGTATCAATATGATTATTCAGAACGGTCTGTAATTCGCGAATTAAATCCATTTTTAAGGTTGGTGCGATGCTTGATCGCAGCGATAACTGGTCTGCATCCGAAATAAAATAAATTTGCAAGAACTGTGGGTTTTGGCCTGATGGTGGTAAAAGGCTACCAATGAGATGATACACCTGTCCTTCAATTTTAAAAGTTGGCATAAAATGACCTTCCCTGATTTCTTTAGCCCCAAAAGAAGTCATTTGAAAAAGACTATTGTATTTACGTGTATTTGTTAAAAAATGACCAGATAATGGATGGTTATTAGTTAAAAGATTTTTTATTATTTGTGGCGGCTCCTGAAGGTTAGGAAGACAAACTTTACCTGAAGCACAGCACATACCATTAGGTTCGTCCGCCCATTTCTTGGCAGAGCAGTTAGAGCAGATCTTATTCATGACTCCGATTTGGACGGACGCTTGTTGTGCATAATCAACCTGCGGATCATATCTGAAAGCCAGTCTGTTGCTGTTAGCTAAACTTCGATTGCGAACTCTATTTGTGGACAACTGCTGTCTCTCTGCCTGAGCTCTAAGTCGCTGCAAACGCTCGACATTCGACTCGCTTTCGCGCAACTGAGTGGTCCTTATATTTTGTTCAAGAAGACGTTGGGAACGCTCCAGCCTCGACTCTTGAGCGCGTAGCTCGGAGGTTCTCAGACTTTGTTCGGCAAGGCGTTGCGAACGCTCGACACTTGACTCTAACTCGCGTAAGTCAGATGTCCTTACATTGTCTTCATGAAGACGTTGGGAACGCTCCAGCCTCGACTCTCGTGCACGTAACTCAGAGGTTCTCAGATTTTGTTGTGCAAGGCGTTGCGAACGTTCGACACTCGACTCTCGTGCGCGAGCCTGAGAGTTTCTCTGATGTTGTTCAGCAAGGCGTTGTGAACGTTCAGGCGAAGATTCTCCCATACGACGTATTCTTGCTGCCCGTGCTTGAGAACTATGGTTAGAAAGTTGGGACGTGGCTCTCTTAGGCATTTTCAAATGTTTAAGAAAATGTTAATAGCCTGTAATATTCTAGCTCTGAAAAGAACTGTTGTTTAGCTCTGAGAAGAACTTTTGCGTAGGTGTAGTTTTAAGAATGAAGTCTAATAAAAATCGAACGAAAATGATTAGACTTCGCGCACGACCGCTGCGTAGGGAGCCGACCGCGCGACTGAGCCGCGCGGGTACCTTACTCATAGACCTATACTCCCCTCACGCACGCGCACCACCGCCTTGGTGACGCTCACTTCGCAACGCAGAAATAGTAATATTTTAATTTCGCCATAACTTCAAAACCAAACGTCCAATTTTAATCTTTTACATACCAAATATTATCTACATAAACTGTACTTAGTGATGAAATAATTTATTTTGATAAGGATTAATAGCATGAGTAAAATAAATGCGTTTAAATGTAGTCCAAAAAAAAATTAAGATTTTTAAATAAAAAAATGGTTGTTGTGCCTCACTCGACATAGATAGGTATAGTGTGTCGCGGACTTTTATGTATATATTTATAAGATCTCCAATTAATTAGAACATTTTATGGTTCTATCTTTTATAGTTTAGGCAGCGTACGCAAAATAAGTAACTTTTCTGGTTGATTTATTACACCTTGTGTCCGAAAAACCCAAATATTTTACGGATCCCTATTTTTTTCCAAAATAAAATTTAGCCTATGTTACTCGTGGATAATGTAGCTTTCGAATGGTGAAAGAATTTTTAAAAACGGTCCAGTAGTTTTTGAGCCTATTCATTACAACCAAACAGACAAACAAACAAAGTTTTCCTCTTTATAATATTAGTGTAGAAAACAAATGATTAAAAAATAAAAAAACCCTGCCACTGAAAAAACCGAAATAAGTTTGGTACCCATTTGCCAATCATAAACCGAAAGAAAATTAATGGGTACCACCTGCTATCAAACTTATTTCGGTCTTTTCAGTGGTAGTCGGTTTTTTTTATTTTTTAATCATTTGTTTTTTTACTTAGGTGACAGACAAGCACACGGTCCACGTGATGGAAAGTGGTTATTTATTGAAATGATCATCAATTACATTATTTTGTTATAATCAATTAAATCTAGCTTAGTGCTGAAGAAGTCAGCCTTATGATCAAGAGGTCTCAGGTTCGAATCCTGGCCATTACACTTTTTTAGTAGGCTTGTATATACAAATCTATTCATTGTAATAATATTTCTTTACTTATAGTAGTTATATTAGTTATATTACATTATTATTGTACATGAGGCCAAATGCAATCCCCTAAAAACAACAATACTTTCTGTTCAAAAAACCAAGTCCCACAATAAAGTCGGGTACTTTTTACGTTAGACGTAAAAAGTTGTGAGATCCACGAAGTACCAAGTCGGTTATTGCATTATTCAATCCCTACTAATTTGACAATTCAGTCTTAAGTTGTTACGTAATTATTTATACCGAGCTACCGAGATTAATAAATATTGATTCACTTCACTTCACTTTTACTTCCTTTTCCAAGCCGGATCTTTCTTACGCACCTTACGCCAAAGGTTGAGAGATATATCACGCGTTATAGAGTATGCCCTCAAGTACTTGCAGAAGTGACTTAGCAATCAACTGAACCCTCAAATATGGGATTGGAAGTGAGGAGTCAATGGAAACTTGGAGCCAATAGAGTATTTGACTAATTTTTTTTTAGATTTTGAAAAGTTACCACTTTCTTATAATATAATGAACTGTAAAAGTAAAATTTTCGTACGACAGATAGTTTTGAAGATATTTGATTTTGAAAAATTCAATTTGTCGCGCGCCGCCCGAAACGCTCCATACAAAATCGTACGAAATTGTGACGTCACGCTTCTGTAGCGCGTAGTGCAAATGTATGGAGTGCAAGAGAATATCGCATTTATCTCGGTCTACGTTGCGTTTACACATATATAGTTCATAGTAAAAGTTATTTAATAAGGAATCTAAAAAGTTATATATTTGAATTGAATTTGATTGTTTATATTTTGACTTTTTATGGGAATTTCAACTAATGAAAAGTCATAGTTTCAGTTTAGATATGCAATATTTTCTTTTGCTAGGCATATTTTTTCAGAACAAGCTGTCATATTAAGCAGTATAGGGAAGAATCGACGACTTAGTCAAATAGCCTATTACGAGATCAGATCCTCCTGCTCCAGACGTGTTTCTACCGATGTATGAGAGGTTCCACTGGCCCAAATACTCTATTTATAAAACTAGGATCTTTGGATTAAAAAAATAGTAGAACAAGCGCCGATCGCTCTGTGGCCTAACTAAGTTGATTTTGTCACGGATTGTAAATTCTCATACAATTAGCCTCTCGTAACCCTACAGTAATAATGTCTGTGCATAAATGTACAGGAACTTTAATGTAGATAAATAATGTAATATACAAACACAAGACTGAAAATTCCCCTCCCTTCCCCACCGCCAGCTCGTGTCCCACACGCAGGGACTTTTAGTATATTCTTCTGGGTGCCTTAGGGAATAATCGTACCAACTTTCTAAACTGCACAAATTATTATGTCTGATTTTCTTAATCTCCTCGTGATACTACACATAAGGAGCCTACCTATGGATGTTGTAAAAGGGCGAACGGCAGCGTTCACCGGTTTATGTGGGTATGATCATTAGTTCTGTCTATTAACGCCGACCCCGACTGTGTTTTGAAAGGGATTAGAGAATGACTATGGAAATTATCCTTACTGTGTCGGATGCTGTATGCGATATTTTAATCAAACCATCTTGTTTCTTCTTGAGGGTACTAAAACGAAAAGTGTACGAGCTGTGCAGCCAAATCTTTTTTAACCGTTCCACTACACTACTCCAGACGTGCTCCAACGTGTCCATGATTAACTCTTTGTTCAGTAATGAGTCGGTAAAATCAACTCCTAGGACTGTCACTGAAATTAAATAATTATTTTAAGTTTGTGGGCTTACATGAGCTGATTAATGAATGACTCTCAATGTTCTCAACTCCAAGTTAAAAATGATTACTTCAGATTTCGTAAAAGCTTGTTTTTAAAAAGTTATTTTTTATTCTTTATAATTTTCCACTTGTTAGTTTTCGTAATATTATTGTAGCACTAGAGTGCTTACCAAAACCAGCCCAACAAACCCAAACACAACTAGTATATCTTGTTAATCTTAGAAATGCCCATGACTATCTACTATCCAGCTCCATCGTCAGATCATGCTTACCATCTTGGACTAAAGTACTCGTCAAAACGAATTCATTTGATGTAACACGATGTAAAGTGACTGACATCATACTTTTGAGAATGCCGTGAGGCGAAACTGGTCAGGTGAAAAATAAAATATAGTAGAAAAGTACAAAGTGTCTTACTCCATATGTGGAGTCATTCATTAACTCGCGGGCAATAATGTGAGTAGCAGATTCCACCAAGTGCCATCAATCAACACTATAAACGATTTATAAAAAATACTTACAAAAAGTAGTCTCTAAGGCAACACTCTTGGTGTATGCCTCGTGATCAAAGAACCCTTTGCCAGCCTCCTTATTCAGGTCGTTGACCATTTTCCTGGCTTGGCTGTTGAAAATTCCCATAAACGAGTCCAGTGTAACCTGGCTGAATGCCGGCATAAGCAGCTTGCGATGCTTTTTCCATATCGATGCTAATAACATAATAAGAAAATATTTGTTAGAAACACAAAATGGACAAATGAGAAGGTGAAACAGAAAAAAGGCAAAGTGAGGTTAATAAGCTCTCTAAACTTAAAAAGTTCATAAATAAAGAAGTTGTCACTTAAAAAAACAATAACCAAGAACCCATTGATTTTGAAAAAAAATCCCTATTATACACCCCTAGTTTTTAAATACCAGAGAAACTACAGGAACATGGAACGTTTACACTTACATAAATATCCAAATAATACATAATATGGGTTCGAAAAACATCGGAAAAAATGAAATGCTCAAGAGAGACTTGAACTCACGACCTTTCTTCCCTTACAGGGGGAATGCTCTTCCAACTGAGCTATTGAGCCACACCTGAATCATTTCAAATTTAAAGGCGGCGACCCGCACTTGGTCCGATAGTCGTTGTTATATATTTATTCTCGATGTGAATACGACACGGTTAATTTTAATGAAATAACGGGTCTAATCCAAGTTTCATTTTCTGGTAATATGGGTTTGTTATTTAAATCTTCTTGGAGAAATTTGCGACAGATATTATTATTATTATTTCTTTTATTTCAGTAAATAACATATAAATTACATTTTTAAATATATCCTAAAAACAACAAAATATATTTAAAAATATAAAAAACAGTGTCCCACCAGCATCGAGTACAGGGACCAAACTACCGGTGGTCAGGGCTCCAGAGAGAGGAACTTCCTCACTATGCGCACCGTGTCGAGGAGTACTGCCTTCTATATCAGGCACTTGATCCAGCTGCCCAGCGCGAGCCTCCTTAGGTGTTGGTCGAGGCTCTTGGCTATAAGTCCATTTACGGTTATAACTATTGGAACAATGATTGCCGAGTCCACCTCCCACATGTCGACAATCTCGTGAGCTAAATCAAGATACTTAATTTGTTTATCTTTTTCAGCTTTCACGAGATTCTCGTCATGAGGGATTGTGACATCAACAATCATTGCGCGCCGCTCAGACCGGTCTATTACCACGATATCAGGTTTGTTGGCAACAACAGTCCTGTCCGTGATGATAGATCGGTCCCAGTACAATGTGATATGACCATTTTCGAGAACTGGTTCAGCAACATACCTGTAGTACGGCACCTCAGCGTCCACAGGTTAGCATAACAGAGCAAGCTGCTGATGGATGAGCCTGGCTACTTGGTTGTGCCTGTGCAAGTACTCGCTGTTAGCAAGACGAGAACAACCGGACACAATATGCCTGAGGGACTCACCGGGTTGGTGGCACGCGCGACATATATCGACCGTGCCGTCCCTCAGGATATATTTAAGGTAGTTCTTCGTCATGATAACCTCATCTGCAATTGCACAGGCAAAACCCTCGGTTTCTCCAAAGAGATCACCGAAACGTAGCCAGGCCACGGAGGCTAATAGGTCCACATCGGACCCATGAAGAGCGCGATAGAACCTACCGTGAAGCTCCTTACTCTGCCATACCTCCTGCCGATCACTGATGCTTAGCACCACAGGTTTGCACCAGTTCTCTTTAGCCAACTTGAGCGGTGTGAGAGAGACGTCCACTGCAACAACATCGCGATGCATATCCTCATTCACTCGGAGAAAATATTCTCTAAGGTTGTACACCTCGCGGTTGTGGAGGTTATTAGCATTTAAAAAGCCTCGGCCTCCACATTTCCGCGGGATGTACACCCTCATCACCGATGAACGAGGATGGTGCATTCGATATGCCGTTAACAGTGTACGAACTCTTCTGTCTATAGCGTCCAATTCAGTCTGAGTCCACTTGAGTATGCCGAAGGAGTACATCAGAAACGGCATGACCCAGCCATTGTAGGCGCGCACCTTGTTGCCGCCGGTAAAAGGCAGTTTAATACCTTTTTCAGGCGACCAAAGAAACGTTCCCGCAATGACTGTTTCATGTCAGCCTCATTGATGCCCAGCGCCTGTGACATACCCAAGTACTTATAGGTGTCGGTTACGAGGAGTGATTTCAGATGAATGGAATCAAAGAGTTGAATACCTTCTGATTCCACTGTCCGTCCTCGCTTTACATGCATGACTGCACATTTATCCACACCAAACTCCATTTTGATGGAATCACTAAAGTTTTTGGTTATCTTTAGTAAATCCACCAATTGTGAGCTTGATGTGGCAAACAATTTTAAGTCATCCATGTTAAGCAAGTGTGATATTATCTGACCTCCTCCTCGTAACCTGTAGCCTAGCCCTGAATTCCTCAGTAAGGTACTGAGAGGATTCAGTGCTAAGCAGAACCAAAGGGGACTCAAACTGTCACCTTGGAAAATGCCTCGCTCAATATTTATTGGTTCGCCGATACTGCACACCCCTCGACATCCTGGATAGCTAAGAACTGTTCTCCATTGCCTCATACATGACGCCAAAAAGATGCCCAGAGTTGTATTTACTTTATACAACTCTAACACCCTCAGGAGCCATGTATGGGGCACAGAGTCGAACGCTTTCTTATAGTCTATCCAGCATGTCGATAGATTCTTACGGCCACGGCGAACTTGTTGACTAATGGCCATATCAATGAGGAGGAGCTCCTTAGTGCCTCGGGCCCCACTCCTACATCCATTCTGAGAGGCACTCATAACAGTGTTTGTAGAAATGTGCTTTGTTATTTTATCTCTCAGAATAGATGTAAGAAGTTTATAGACCGATGGTAAACACGTGATCGGTCTATAGTTACTGGGGTTCGAGGTACTTCCTGTCTTATGAAGCAGGTGGGTAACACCAGTGGTCATAAAAATTGACAACGACCCTGACTCGATAGCAGCCTGAAACTGAGATGCCAAACGAGCATGTGAACTATGTAGCCACTTAATCCAGAAATTGTGCAATCCGTCCGGCTCTGGGGATTCCCAATTAGAAAGTGGACGGACTGCACTGGCCACGTCTGAATCTTCTATATTGACACATTCCATGTCTGGAATTCCTTCACATGCTCGCTCGACATCACGGGTCCAGTCGCCTTCGACATGAACAACGGGCGCTGACCAGATGCTGCGCCAAAACATATTAGTTTCGTCAGCACCGGGTAGGCACCCGCTACTCACATCTTTGTTAGGCCGATCCCAATTTCTATAGACCCACCTCTGGTCCCTTTGGAATGTACGATTTACGCTAAATCGATCCACACGCTTTATTATTATGTTTCTCTGTTCCATGACTCTCGGGACTATGGAGTCCCGGATCTTTGGAAGGCGTGCGTCGGGCCGAAGCCAAGACGTAGAGGCCCTTTTAAGAGAGTTTAATATGCTAGGGATAGACACACATGGCGGATACCACCCCCGAGCGCACAATATGATACACCCGGGGATGGTCCCCGCCAGGTGCAGAGACTATTGGAATAATGGAAACTAGATTATGGGCTATGGGGTTGAGTATTGGATGGACTGGTGAATGGGCTATGGGGGAGACTAACGGACGCCTGCCATGACAATAAGTCTCAAAATTGTTAAAAAGGCAGGTGGTGACTCGCCAGCTCATTGCATGGGCCCCATTAAAATAGCCACGCATAGTGCGGCCATGGAGCAACACCCGTTGAGCGGCTAAGGTTGTCGAGAGGTGAGTCTGCGGGGTGCAAGATCGCGAAACAGAAGACGGTCAGCAGGCCCCCGGCGTTATGACATTTTACACTTCCAACCTGGAGCATAGGTTCCGCTCTTGCGACTCCACTCTTGGCCGGCCAATAAAGGCAAGCACAAGAGGCGGGGCGGAATAAATTCCAACCCTCGGGAGAATCAGGGTACGTGGTGTCGCCACTCACCAACAGCTCGCCACAAGCTGCCCCTGCGGACCATGATTATTATTATTATTATTATTCCTCTTTATTAAATTATTAAACCTTATAAATTATGATATTTTCTAAAGTTTACGCGAATGTCACTCATTGAAATAAAACCACTTTTTACGGATCTAAAGTATAGTAAAAATACCATGAGAAAGGAAGATTTGGAAGCTATACGCCAGGATGTTTCATCGGTCTTGCGTCGAAGCAAAGCTCCCAAGCCGAACCTTTCCAAAGACGAATTTATCGCATTGAAGAACTTGCGAGCTAGGCCAGGATATTACAGTGCTCCGTGCAGACAAAGGAAACGGATCGTCATGGATACGTCGGACTACAAACAAAAAATCGAAGATCTTTTATCGGATGAGACCACATATAAACAGGTCAAAACAGACCCTACTAATAAAATACTCAAACAAACTCGAGTTATTATTAGTTAATACTCCGAAAAATTACAGTTCGACGTCAAAACACTAATACCGGCCTGCCCAAAACCTCCGAAACTGTATGGTCTACCAAAAACACACAAGGAAAATGCTCCCCTACGTCCTATTGTGAGTCAGATCGACACACCAACCTACAGACTGGCTCAGCACGTAGCAAAGATACTCTCACCACTCGGAGGTAACACAACAGCGTATGTTAGAGATTCATACCATTTTGTTAGTGAAATTAAACATCTACATCTCACTAACAATGAAACAATGGTCAGTTTTGATGTACAGTCCTTATTTACACGTATACCTGTACATGACTGCATAGACATCGTTAGGAGCAAACTAATAGAGAATACTATGCCTGAGGAATATGCCGACATACTAAAACATTGTCTAACAACTGGCTATCTGTTGTGGGACAACAAGTTCTACCTACAAATCGATGGTGTGGCGATGGGCTCTCCAGTCTCGCCTGTCGTAGCTGATATATATATGGAAGCCTTTGAGGCCCGAGCCTTGCAGACGGCCGCCTTCACACCACGGATTTACGAACAGTACGTAGATGACACTTTCACAATACTACCAACAGATAGTGTAAATACATTCCTGAACCATCTTAATTCCATTAATAACAAAATTCATTTCACTATGGAATCAGAGGCAAATAATTCATTAGCTTTCCTAGATGTTCTTGTTATCAGAAATCTTAATAATACCTTGAGCCACACTGTGTATAGGAAAAAGACTCATACTGATAGGTACTTAAACGGTGAATCTCACCACCACCCTAAACAGTTAGCTACCGTAGGAATGTCTTTGTTTCAGAGAGCCCGTGGGATCTGTGACAAGAAACACCTGAACGCTGAGCTTCAACATGTCAACACCGCCCCTGGACCCGACGGCATTCCAGGCCGAGCATGGGGCCTGGCTCTCGAAGAACTTGGGCCTCGACTTATAGGGCTCTTTAGCGCATGCCTCGAAAAAGGCCAGTTCCCCAAGGTCTGGAAGACAGGGAAACTGGTCTTAATCCGAAAGGCGGGGCGGCCGGCAAATTCCCCATCAGGGTACCGGCCGATCGTGTTGCTCGACGAGGTGTGCAAGCTCTTTGAGCGCATTATTGCACAACGCCTCGTCAAGCATCTCATACGCGTGGGGCCTGATCTGTCGGATAGCCAGTTTGGCTTCCGCGCATTAGATGCCTGACGGAGGAAGCAGTCTCATAGGGTGAGGTGGTGGTGGCGGTGTCTCTTGACATCGCCAACGCCTTCAACACCCTGCCCTGGAGTTGCATTAGGGAGGCGCTTATCTACCATAGAGTGCCTCCATACCTCCGTCGAATTGTCGGGGCCTATCTCTCCGAGAGGGCCATTACTTACCCGAGTTGGCTAGGGCCGGGTCGGCCGGATGTGTCGTGCGGTGTTCCACAGGGATCGGTATTAGGGCCACTCCTGTGGAACATCGGCTACGATTGGGTGCTGCGTGGTCCGTTGCTCAGAGGGGTCACCGTAACGTGTTACGCCGATGACACCCTCGTTACGGCGCGGGGAGCAACGCACCGAGATGCAGCACTAAAGGCCACGGCAGGGGTTGCTCAAGTCGTGGGTCGGATACGGCGGCTGGGTCTCGAGGTCGCCCTTCACAAGTCCGAGGCTCTGTGCTTCCACGGACCTCGGATAGGGCCATCTGCGGGATCCAGCCTACAGGTAGGGGGCGTCAGCATCGACATCGAGCCCTCGATGAAGTGTCTGGGACTCGTGCTCGATGGCCGGTGGAACTTCGGACATCACTTCAGAAGTTTGGTCCCAAAACTGAGGGGGGCGTCAGCTGCACTCGCGCGGCTGATGCCCAATATCAGGGGACCCAACGCCCCCTGCAGGAGACTGTACCTGGGGATCGTGCGAAGTATGGCCCTATACGGGGCCCCTGTATGGGCAGAGAACCTGACGGCCAGTAATGTGGCTAGATTGCTGAGCCCACAGAGGGCGATGGCCGTCAGGGTGATAAGGGGATACCGCACGATCTCAGGTGAGGCGGCATGCCTCCTAGCCGGGACCCCTCCATGGGACCTGGAAGCGAGAGCCCTTGCGTCCCTATTTATATGGCGCAAGGAGGCGCTGGAGCGGGGCCAATGGCCTGCGTCTCGAGGAATCGATGCCCAGCGGTCCCAGCTCTACCAGGAAACCGTGGAGACATGGAAGGTGCGACTTGAGCAACCAAAGGGGGGATTCGCCACAATTGCGGCCGTCAGACCGGTCATGGACGAGTGGCTGGAGAGGAGACACGGTGCTCTCTCCTACCGGTTGTCACAGATACTTACCGGGCATGGTAGCTTCGGTAGGAATCTGTGGCGAAGACACCGGGAAACCACGGCCGAGTGTCAGCACTGCGAGGACCGCAGCGATGACACAGAGCTCCACACGCTGGTGGAGTGCACGGCGTGGGCGCAACAGCGCCAGGTCCTCGTGGTGGGTCTGGGCGTGGGCACCCTCTCGCTTGAGATCATGGTGCGAGCCATGGTCTCCAGCGGGAGTACGGATAGCACCCGAACCACGCCCGAGACGAGGCCGCAATTGTAGCCGTAGGTCTGATGGGAGTCCTGGGACATCCTTCCGAGGGCTTACCCGGGGCTCCCATCCATAGGCTTCTGGGCGTTACCGTGGGGGTTTTTAGTCGGTAGGAGTCCGGCATAACATCCATGAAGGATTTTCCCCCACGGTTAAAAAAAAAAAACCCTAAACAGTTAGCTACCGTAGGAACGTCTTTGTTTCAGAGAGCCCGTGGGATCTGTGACAAGAAACACCCGAACGCTGAGCTTCAATATGTCAAGCAAGTACTGCAAGACAACAAGCTCAAACCACCGCGCCTGAGTCACAGATCCCGAGAAAAACCAGCCACGGTCGAACGCCAGCCTGCTGTACTACTGTATGTACGAGGGGTCACTGACAAGATTGGCTACATCTAGAAGTGAGCTTCAATCAACACATACTACAAGCCGCCAACGAAGATAAGTCAATTTTTACCATCTGTCAAGTGCCAACTACCTTTACAAGATGCAGGGGTCTACAAAATAGACTATGACTGTGGGCTCTAATATATTGGTCAAACCAAGCGAAGCATTGGCACTCGGGTCAAAGAACACATAGCTGACATAAAACACCAACGCTCAACAAAGTCAGCTGGATGTGAACACGCGCAAAAAGGCACCAAACATTACCTAAGGTTTGATAATACCACAGATACTCGCCAAAGAACATCGATATATTCCTAGAATGATCCGCGAGGCTATTGAAATTAAAAAACACCCAAATTTTAATAGAGAGGATGGATGGAACGTACCACCAGCTTGGGACCCAGTCATACACTTAATCAAACCCAGTAAGCAGCAAAATCCAGCAAGACTTAACAACACAGTGAGCTCATTCTGCGTAAATGCGAACACCAATAATTCACCATGATTCGGGTATTTTGAGATAACTTATACTGCAAACTATGTGACAACTACCATCGTGAGTCACACCGCGAACATGACTGCTGCAAAGCAGCCGAAACGTCGGGTTAAAAAGTAATAATAACAAATATATCGCGATAGAATCCGTAAAAAGTGGTCTTATAAATTATATTTTTAAATACACATTAAATAAAAAGAAAACATTCACTTAAAAATATAATAAATTGTATCCCACCAGCATCGGGTATTATTATTATAAAATATTAAAAAATAAGATTTAAAAAAATTGTTGACTAAAACGAAGTAATAATTTTCTGCAAGGGCTATGCTTATTGCAAAAGCTTGTAGTGCAAACAAAAAACAGAGAAAGAACTTGCGCGATACAAGAATTTGAAATCATCAAACCCCTTGCAGAAAAACACAGATTTTTTAAAAGCTTGTTCTTAAAAAGTTTGTGTCAATAACTTTTTAATTAAGTACGTGGTTACGAGTTTAGAATTGAATACCGTTCACCTTTCTGCCTCTCTGAAATTAAAAACTATTGCATAGTATCGCTAATCTCTAACAATATAATAAACCGACATAATTTGTTATTTTTAAACTATCGCGGCGTATACTCATGTTTTATAATAGTTCGGGACTTCACCCGATAAACTTTGGAAAACTTACTTTTGCCGACGTTTCTTGCGCGTGAAGCTATTGAAATTAAAAAATATAAAAATTTCAATAGGTAAGATGGATTCAAACTATCCGGGACCTGGAATCCAGTGACCAAAACAGTAAAACCCAAAAACACAGTGCCGATGTCGTTTAAAACTGACATAGTGAGTGTGGTGTGTCGCCAGCCTTACATTTAATGTAAAAGTAATGGAGGGTAGGCGCACAAAAAATGTTTCCCGCACACCGCGCGACGCTCGCAGGCCAGTCAAGTCATGTCGTGACCACGGGTGCTGTAACGCACTAGAAACGTCGGCAAAAGTATGTTTTCCAAAGTTTAGCGCGTGAAGTCCTGAACTATTATAAAACGCGACGTAATTTGTATTTTTGTATATACTTACCGAATTTATAAACTTTAAATCTACTGGACTGATTTTAAAAATTCTTTCACGATATAATGCCACAGTATCTCTAACTTTGGCTACTTTTATCTGAATTCGAGAGATCAGAACTTGATGTTAAAAATAAATACTACAATAAGTTTACCTTCTGCGGTGAATAAACCTTCGGGTGCCAAAGGTTTTACGAAGTCGTAACATCCATCCTTTTCTAGACACGCGTTAGCCACCGTTAACATGTCGTTGGGATCCGTTACGACTGCAATTAATGCACTTTTATTATTTTTTAACCTGTATATTTTGAACTTAAAATATGACGAAATAAAGGAATTTTCTGAACGAAATCTTAAAGCCATTAGGTATATCTACAATTCCACATTCGTAACAGATAAGCTACGAATATTAGCTTCCTTATCATGAAAATTCTTTCGCGAGAGAAAATCGCATTCGTATATGAGAGCGCATATGAATGCGGTTCGACACATCGCTCGTTCTTAGGGGCGCGGGCGGTGCGTCCAGGATTGTGCGGTGAAGTGCACGTGCGCATAACCGCGTACCGTGCGGATGTGAGAGAAAGAGAGGTAAAGAGCGTTCAACGCTTCTCTCGCAGTGGTCGTGCGCGCGCAATTGCGGCTTTTGCATCGCGCGATTTTTACCACGCGAAATATTCCATAAACTTTGAATTTCAAAAGATAATCGCGAACGATTATGCGTAAGAGCGATTTGCTGTACGATTCTGGACGCTCGATGACTATTCTATTAGTATGCTCACTTTTACTAGGAATGGAAATATCGCCTTAAGACATTTAAAATCCAATCACCATGGAGTAGGCATTTTAGTAAGAAATAAGTTAAGGAAATATGTTTCCAACGTTATCCACTATTCAAACAGATGTATGATACTTTAAATCAATGCTCATCCATTCAACCTATGTAAATATAATACAAGTTTATGCTTCAAAATGTGACAGCGATGACCAGGAAATGGAATAATTCTATGAAGGCATTAATGAATTACTAAAGTCGTTAAAATCCCAAGACATTAATATAATCTTAGGAGATCTTAATGCAAAAGAGGGGCAGGGTGAAGACGGAAAAATTGTGAGAAAGTTTGGCTTGGTAGTAAGGAATGAAAGAGGAGACAGGCTCGTAGAATTCTGCTCATTACATAACCTGATAATATCAAATACATGGTTTGAACATCCTGCAAGACATGGTGCTCGCCAGCTCATACACCATCACAATATATATTATTAATAAATGATTTTAAAAAATTGAACCGACTTCAAAACCAAATAGGGAAAAAATGTTTAAAATAACAGAATTTAGAGAGAGAATTTAGAGATTTTCGATCTGTTAGAAATTGGTGCCAACTTTGTTTGCTGTGCCTGACCTGCTATAATGTCATTAATGTAGGTATAATGACTTGTTGAGGTAGGGTTGGCCTGTCATACTTAGCTATATTATTTTACCTGTTTGACTTGATACCGACTTTTGTATTGAAATGATCGATATTTCATTTAAATGCATCATGGCAGGTAATTCAGGTACAGCAAAGCACCAGCAAACAAAGTTGGCACCGACTTCTAACAGATCGAAAATCTCTAAATTCTGTTATTTTAAACATTTTTTTCCTATTTGGTTTTGAAATCGGTTCAATTTTTTTTAAAATCATTTATTTTTTCCTTTTTAGTGGGCCAAGGTTTGCTTTCGTTATCCAAGTTTAATCCAGTCCAGCTTGCAATTAACCACAGTTTTCGTCTTTTGGGAGCATAATACTCCCAATAAGTTAAGGGAACTGGAACTTATATATGAAAGACGGCGAGTTGAACAGGTTGGTGATTTTGCAGATGGGGCTGCAGTTAGAATTTTCTTTTTGTTAGAATTGGCACTAGATTGAAAGGTGGTGACAGCTTAGTTGCAATTGCAACAAAAGGCTATGGGGATGTGGAAAAAAGAATCCGTTAATCTTGAACTGGGCTGTAACGGTTCATAAGCTTCAAGGCACCACATTAAATAAAGCGGTAATTGACTTAGAAAATATTTATTTTGCTAAGGTCAAGTGTATGTTGCTTTAAGTGGACAAGACAAGTGGAGCCACCTGTCACCCAAGCAGAAGCAGGCCACGGCAGCAGCGCGCGTAGGCACGCCTCCCTGCCGAGGAGTGCCAGACCGTAAGGGATGGCCCTGGGCCAGCCGGGGTGCAAGGGATATTTCGAAGACAACCTCACCTCCGGTTTAGCACTACGACCCTCAGTCGGCGTACGGTTTTAGTCGGTTCGAGTCTGACATAAACCGTTCCCTTCCGGCTCCGGCGGGGGAATCCGAGGGGATAAAAAGATACGATACAAAAGACCACCTCAGGAGTAGATATACCCTTTTATAAACATACTTATTATTATTATTAATTGAGGAATTGTCTCGGTTTCACTCTGAAATTCCGTGATTATCTCAGGAGTAGCACCAACCCTTACGAGTATCACGTTAGCCCTACATACTACTACCTAGTTTCCAACGATCAATTGCAGTACTGTCCCCTAACTCCTAACCGTTAAGGAGTTCTATAGCTTCACTATCAACACTGCAGCATCAGAAGTTGATTCAAGCATATCTCACAAGCAACACGTTGCCCTATTTAGTAGTATACTAAATATTTATCATCCATCAATGGCAGTACTGTCTCCCAACTCCTAACCGTTAAGGAGTTCCGTAGCTTCATCATCAGCACAACAGCATCAGATGTTGACACCCTGAAGCATATACCTGAGTAAGACATTATTACGTAACAAAAGCACCATACGCAACCGTTAAGGAGTTCTGTAGCTTCATTATCAACAGAGCAGCATCAGAAGTTGATTCAAGCATATCTCACAAGCAACACGTTAGCCCTACATACTACTCAATATTCATCATCCACCAATGGCAGTACTGTCTCCCAACTCCTAACCGTTAAGAAATTCAGTAGCTTCATCATCAGCACAGCAGCATCAGATATTGACACCCTGAAGTATATACCTGAGTAAGACATTATTACGTAACAAAAGTACCATACGACCATACAATTTTCGATGGTTGCCCTCGATTTCTCCTGGATCCCATCATCAGATCCTGACCTGGTGAAAATGGGACAACCTCAGAAGTGAACCCTATCAAACAAAAAAATAAAACTTGAAATCCGTCTATAATTGGTGGAGATATCGGTGAACATACATAAAAAAAAAAAATATATGTATACAGACGAATTGAGAACCTCCTCCTTTTTCGAAGTCGGTTAAAAACCAAATCGACTTCATCATTTTTTTTTTATTTAGTTACACAGACCTCACACTATCATTACAGGTTGTAGTCACCTAATGCGATAGCGTGGCTAAACTATTACTAAAATATAAAATTAACATATAATACAACAACAAACATAACAGAAAAAATGGTAAGTTACAACTAAAAATTATAGATATTTAACCTTTGTAGGCAATATTATAAATAAAAGAACCTTTGCGAATTCACTCCTATTGCACGAGAAGATATCGATCTGCTGGTTAACCTCATTTATGACCCGGAAACTACGCGTAAGAGGTGCTTTCGCCAGTAGATCGGTCCTGGCCACAGGTACGGCGAGCAGCTGCGGGCGTCGCCGCCTCCAAACGTACCGATCGGGCACGGCGAGGCTCATGTTACACAGAACGCTCGGGTTGTGGGCAACTCCACGCAGAACCTTCACTAAGTATGCAGCGAGCATAAAGTCCCGCCGCACCCTGAGCTGATTGCAACCTACCATACCCAGTACAAAGAGTGTAGGGTACATTAGCGGGTAGAATGGGTAAACCCCGTACAGCTTACAGTACAAGTGACGTGTGAATTTATTTTGGACACGCTCCAACATCACTTCGTACTTCTCTTCATGCGGGGACCATATGGCTGCAATATGTTCTAGGTGACTACGAACTAATGCGTCATATAACGCCCTTAGAGTGGTAACATTTGTGAAGCCCTGTGATTGTCTTAGTACAAAACCCAGTTTCCTATAGGCCTTTTTACATATTTCAATAATATGCTCTCTAAATATTAACGTTGAAGTGAAGTGTACCCCTAGATCGCGCACTTGTGATGTCCGCTGCATGGGTGTCTCTTCAACCTTATACTCGAACTCTATAAAGGAACGCGCACGAGAGAACGTCATTACCGAGCATTTTGAGGCATTTAAGAAGAGTTTATTTTCCTGACTCCACTCTACAACCCGATTAATATCTTCTTGCAGACGTTCGCAATATGATTTGTCCCTCACTTCCAGGAGCAGTTTAAGGTCATCCGCATACAGAAAACATGATCCATGTCTAACAACTTCCGGTAAATTGTTTACCATAATGATGAACTGCAGAGGCCCTAAATTGCTACCCTGACTCACGCCGAACCTGGTGTAGTAGGGCTCGGATTCGCACCCATTATAGTCCACATACTGTTGTCTGTCTTCCATGTAGCTAACGAAGAATTGCAGCAGATGTGGGGTACATCCTATGTCTGCCAGTTTCCTAAGTAATACATCATTGTCAACAGTGTCAAAAGCCTTTCGGAAATCGAAGTATGCAGTATCTACCTGTACACCTGCATCGACTGATGGTACTACCTTGACCATAAAATTGAGTAGATTTGTCACCGTACTGCGCCCTGGTCTAAATCCGTGTTGCGCATCAGACAGCTGCGCGGCTACTTGTCTCTGTAAGCTTTGCTGAATCGCATACTCGAAAACTTTTGCAGGTGTAGACAGCACTGCCACTGGTCTATAACCACATACGTGTGGACCTGCCGTTCCCTTAGGGACCGGTATCACTCTCGTTATCTTCCATCGAGATGGAAATACTGCCTGTTCTAAACATATGTTAAAAATATGACGTAACGGTTCTTCCAATATACTGCTGCAATCTCGGAATAGAAATGCAGGTATACCGTCTGGGCCCGATGAACGTTTGGGCTTAAGGTTTAAAAGCGCTTTCTTTACATCTTGACGAGTGAGCATGTCAATGTGTACCCGTGCACTCGTCGCACCCACCTCGGCGGACACCGCGCCCGCGTCTAGGTGTGGTCGTTGCGTACTGTATACGGACTCAAAAAACTCGGCAAATTCTCTAGCACAGTCTTCATTGGAAAGGTGTTGACCATCTTTTATGATACTCTGGTTATTAACCCGGCTACGCTTCGATCTTATATACTGCCAAAATGATTTTGGGTCTTTCGCGAATTGGCTTTGAATTTTATTAATGTGATCCTTGTGGGCAATTTCTATGGACTTCTTAATACGGGCTCTGCACTCAGAAAATTTATGATAATCACTATCGAGCTTTGTTTTCTTAAAGGTCTTATGGAATCTAGCTTTAGTCTGTAAGTCTTTAATAATAGTCCTAGTGTACCATTCGGGATATATGTAGCGCGAATTAACACGTTGAGGCTTTTTGCGTGGCACACACAAATCCAATATATAATTAAATTTATCATAAAAGATTCATAATAAATGAGAGCTTCAGAAACATAACTAACATCAAGATATTCCCCGGAGCAGATATAAAATTGGATCACAATCCTCTTGTAGCAAACATGCGAGTAAAGCTGAAACTTACTACCCAAATCTGTTAGTAAAAAAGTCTCATTGGACCGTCTAAAAGATGAGGCCGTTAAAAGATCCTTGAGTGTAAAACTTAACTAAATTTTTTTATGTTTTGACATAGCTAATATCCATTTAGGTAAACTCACAGGATAACAATTGTATTGTATGCCACTATTAATCATGGAGTATATTGAACAAATCTATTAATCTGAAAGTCTCAGTGGCAAGAGAGCAATGGTTGTCAAATAAATGTGACGAAATAGAATTATTACAGAAAAAGCATGATAGTTTTCAGCTACATAAACGAGTAAAAGAGTTTACAAATACTAACAAAAGCAAATAAAAAGTATCCTTGTGAACAAAAATGGTAACATTGTTGTTGATGATGAAGAAGCCAATGAGGTCTGGGAAGAATATGAACTTTTCAAGGACAATCGGAAACAGGTGGAGCCACATAGTGAAATTAATCTACAAAGCCCAAACATATTAATATCTGAGGTTATCTCATCTATTCAACGTATGAAGGGTGGAAAAGCCTTGGGCCCCGATGGAATTGCTGTGGAAGTATTAAAACTGATTCACGACTACAACATCGAAGGTTTAGTGACACTTCAATACATTTTATGAATGTGACAATGTGCTCCCTGAAGACTGGCTCTTGTGCGTTTTTACACCTTTACCAAAGAAGCTCAATGCCAAAAGTTGCAGCGACCACAGGATGATAAGTGTGATGAGCCATTTTTGAAGATATTTCTAAAAATCATCCAATTCCGAATATAGAAGAAAATATAAGTGAAACACAATTTGGATTCAGAGCAGGATTAGGCACTAGAGATGCTTTAGTAGCAGTACAAGTTTTGATGCAAAGATGCTTAGATGCATAAAATGTGCTTTATTGATTTTGGAAAAGTATTTGTCAACGTCAAACATGATAAATTAATAACAATATTAAAATCGATTGGTTAAGACAAAAATGATATTAAATTTATAGAAAAGTTGTATTGCAACCAAAAAGCTGAAATAAAAATTTATCACACCCTCAACAACTTGATCTGGACATCCGCCTAAATGGTAAACTAATACAAAATATTCGCTACGCCGACGATACCGTCTTATCGGCCTCTAACTCTGAAGACCTTCAAATTATGCTACAGAAGCTAAATGATGCTTTATCAGACTATGGCTTAAAAATTAACATTTACAAAACAAAACACATGATCGTCAGTAAAAATCCAACTGTCACATCTCCAATACTTTTGAATGGCAAAGTCATAGTAAGAGTAAAAAGTTACAAGTAAGTATTTGGGTTGTTGCTTAAATGAAGATTGAGAATTTGAGCAAGAGATCCGTATAAGGATCGAGTTAGCCAGGAACACCTTCCAGAAAATGAAGAAACTGTTATCTAACAGGAAAATCAATCTAAAACTAAGGTGGAGGATGGCGAAATGTTACATTCTTCCTATACTAATGTACGGCTCTGAAAGGTGGACCCTAAAACAAAACTTAATCAAAAACTCGATGCTTTTGAAATGTGGATCTACAAATGAATGCTCAAAATTAAATGGACAGATAAAGTATCCAATGTAAAGGTTTTAGAAATGATGAGGATGGAAATAGTGACTACAATTAAAAGAAGAAAAGCAGCATATTTTGGCCAAATTTACAGAAACGATAAATATAACCTACTAAAATTAAGGGTAGTGAACACAAGCGCTACGCAGGAGGTGTGGGTTCGAACCCGGCTTAGTGAAAATATGAGAGCATGTTAAGCCGTTGGTCCCGGTTGCCATATAAACATGTATGACAGTCGTTATGGGCGAAATGAGTGAAATGGCATACACAAAAAGACTGATACCCGTCTGGTCAACGGCGTCCCCACTGGCAGTAGTAGTAGTTGTAGGACCCAGGACAAATACTAGCAGCTCTGAGTCTTCCCCCAAAATGAAGCTAGAGCGAATTCAAAGACGCGAATGCAATGCGCGCGAAGATTGACTTTGTTTATAATAAAATGATACTTTGGCAACCACCGCCGCGTCATATTCGCGCGAAGATATCAAACCAACTGATCGCGTTCTGAGGGCAATCTGCGTAAATGTATTACGTAATCTGCATAATCACTAATCAGTCGATACTTATTGAAGTACCCTATTCAATAAGTATTGATATCGTTTATTGTTTTCGCGCCCCATTGTCCCGCTACGCGTTCGCCTCAAAATCGTTCATAAGGAAATCGCATTAGGTGGTGTCCTACGTAGGCGCTGCCAAGCGAACAGTCATTCGATACGATTTCACGCGAATCTACGCGTTAATTTGCTCAAACTAAAAAAAAATATCAAACAAACGTTCGTTTAACCGCGTCGCGCTGCAGAGTGCCCAGCGCATACAACACATATCGCTTGTTAATTGTTTCCGCGCCGCGTCAAGCTGCTTCGCGTTCGCTTCACAATCTCTCACGTAGGACGCTGCATAAGAATGTCCTTCTGGCGAGCGGCGCTACTTGTGTGCGATATAACTATGGAAAGGGGAAATTACCTAATGATATTCTGCCCTGCGTGAAAATAACAGAATGCGGTTTACGGCCACGCCGTCATTTCCGGAATATGCTATAAAGTGAAATATTGAAAACAAGTTGTAGTTAAATAATGATGAAATAATTGTTTACTATACGCTCTCTTCGGACCCATATGCACAAATCCCACTCCACCCGCGGAATGGGCCCGCTCAGCCCACTGGCGAAAGGCGTCCCATACATCTGAAATAATAAAACAAGGAAACAGTTACTAAAACAAACTTTGCTATAGCCAAAAGTCAGAGTAAAAAAAATTAAATATTTATTCTGTAGAGTCCATATTAAAATGGCGCCTTTAGTCGCTGTATATCATATTCTCAAAATACCACATTCGTAAAACATCACATTCGCAAAACGCGATATTCGCAAAACATGATGTTCTCATAATATCATATTCTGAAAACATCATACTAGCAAAATATTATATTTGTAAGAAACCATATTTGCTATAATATGATATTCTCAAATTACCACGTTTTTATTTAAAAAGTAACATCAGGGAAAAAAATTTAAACTATTCTTGATATATTATCTATGTAGGTAAGTAATTCATATTATTTATGAAACTATGATACTAGCTAACCATGTATTTTCCTTATCTAAGGTTATGAATAATGAAGACAGTATATATACATCAGGCTTGATTTATTACGTTATTGATTTGCGAGCCATGTGCAAATTAGTATTAGTGGGTGAAAATGGACCAACCTAATTCGAATAACAACGAAATGAACCGTAAACATCGGAAAAAGTGAATCTTCTTGAGCGGGACTCGAACCCGCGATCTTTACCCTAGAGGGGGAATGCCTTTACCAACTAGGCTACCGAGACACACCCGATATGACTCGAATTTTCTTTCTAAATTTATCCGTCTATAAGGTAACGGTGGAGTTATCTACCGATGTTCTTACCATTCGGAAATAATGAATAATTTTACAATCATTTTATAACATTGATTTTTGGTTACTCCACCCAAATATTTTATACGACAGATGTTGTTTTTTAGTTTTTATGTTTATAATAACATTAAGTATTCTCAGACAATTTTATTAGGTATGTTTATTTATAATAAAAATAAATATTCTAATATATCTAATATGTTTAATTTCTAAAAACAACAGAACTGTGGTGTGGTGTAGGTATTAGTCATTTATTGTTTGCCTGACTGTACTCAGAATAGAGTATTTTGCGTTTATCATTGTTATTATTTATATCGAAATCCTATTAACATTTTATTATCATGTAAACACTAGCGCCCTCCTTTGTGGCAATATATAAAAGTAGCTAATTATAGACACATCAAGTTGGTCTATGTTTAGTTTTTGCTTAATGATATCTTGTCTATGGAATACTTTTATTCTCTGTATTATTTCCTGTTCTAATAAAGCTGTGTAAGTAAGCACATCGTTTTTGCTTTAATTTAATAATAGGTTATGGGCCCAGACCAGCGTGTCAATTTAGCGAGTAATTAGGGACAGTTGTAATTTCCAGTTTTAGCTCAGTTTTTTAGCGTAGGTCGCGAGTGATAACCTAAAATAATATCATGTCGACGAACTATATGGTAAATGTACCGAAGCTGAAGGGGCGAGAAAATTACACGGAATGGTGCTTCGCCGCGGAGAATTTTCTGATCTTGGAAAACATGGAGCATTGTATAAAACCTGTTACCAAGACCATAGAAGCCGCTGATGATGCGAGGACTAAGGCTAAATTGATTCTCACTATCGACTCGAGCTTGTACGTACACATAAAGGAGGTTAAAACGTCGTTGGAGCTGTGGAACAAGCTCAAGGCTTTATTTGACGACTCCGGTTTCACTAGACGCATCAGTTTATTGAGAAATCTTATTTCGATTCGTCTCGAAAATTGCAGTTCTATGACCAGTTATGTGACACAGCTAGTGGAAACAGGACAAAAGCTGAGTGGAACGGGATTCCAAATTAGTGATGAGTGGATCGGCTGTCTTTTGCTGGCTGGTTTAAGCGAAAAATATGCACCAATGATAATGGCGATTGAGCATTCGGGGATCGCCATCACCACCGACGCCATTAAATCTAAGTTGATGGATTTGGATGAAAAAAATGGCGGCGACGCAAACGGGGCATTTGCAAGCTTTAGAAAAAACAAGGTTGGCAGCACTGATCGTGGCGGAAATAAAGATAACGGACATTCGCAAGCGTCAACGTCAATGTCAAAGTCAAAGAAATTACCGCGGTGTTACAGATGTAAACAAATCGGACACTATCGGAATCAATGTACTGTTGACAAAGATTCTTCAAATACTAAATCGAGTGAACGTAAACAGACAAACGCATTCAATGCAGCTTTCTTGAATAGCAGTTTTTCGAGAAATGATTGGTATGTTGACTCAGGAGCGAGCACCCGCTTAACCTCAAACGAAAATTGGATTAAAAATGTCTCAACCGAATTTTCTACTAAAGAAATTGTTGTTGCTAACGAAGAAAAGCTCATCGTGAAGTGCTCGGGTGATGTGCAAATTGCTACGGTTACTGACGACAGTGAATACGACGTGATTGTCAAAGGGGTGTTGTGCGTGCCAAAGTTAACCACAAACTTATTATCTGTCAGTCAATTGGTTAAAAATGGTAACCGAGTTGTGTTTACTACCAGTGGATGTAACATTTATAACAGAAATGAGCAGTTGGTGGCCATGGCGTTATTGACAAATGGTGTTTACAAATTGAGAACTTCTGAAAGCACACTGGCTTCAATGTTTGTATCTGTGGATACATGGCATCGCAGATTAGGCCATGTAAACAGCATGTATTTAAACAAGATGCCTGATGCAGTGAGTGGCATGGAACTGGAGAAGAAAAGTGACATTTCCCAGTCATCATGTATTGTTTGTTGTGAAGGCAAACAGTCACGCCTTCCTTTTGGACATGCTGGCTCAAGAAGTAGTGAATTATTGGGTATAATTCACAGCGATGTATGTGGTCCTATGGAAAATACTTCGATTGGTGGTTCCAGGTATTTCATCTTATTTATTGATGATTACAGTCGGATGACCTACATATATTTCATGAAGCAGAAAAGTGAAGCATTTCAATGTTTCCAGGATTATAAGGCCAAAGTAGAGAACCAGTTGAACAGGAAAATTAAAACACTTCGTAGTGACAATGGAAAGGAATTTTGCTGCAGAAGTTTTGATGATTATTTGAAGAAAAATGGCATTTTACACCAAAAGTCGAATCCTTACACGCCAGAACAAAATGGATTAGCGGAGCGTTCTAATCGTACAATTGTCGAGAAGGCAAAGTGTTTATTATTTGATGCCAAGCTGAGCAAAGAATTTTGGGCTGAAGCATCAAATACAGCTGTCTACCTGCATAATCGTACTGTTCTTCCAGTGCTGAATGATAAAACTCCTTATGAGATTTGGTCAGGACGTAAGCCAGACATAGGTCATTTAAGAATTTTTGGCAGTCATGTGATGGTGCATGTGGCAAAGGAAAAGCGCCTAAAATGGGACAAAAAGTCAGAGAAAAAGATACTTGTGGGCTACCCAGAAGACATAAAAGGGTATAGAGTTTATTGTCCCATCACTAAAAAGGTCAGTACCAGTAGAGACGTTATTATAATGGAAGAAGCATCTATACCTGTGACAGAACACAAAGAATGTAATGAAGAGAGTCTTGGTTCAGTGGGGGACAAATCTTCGAGAGACTTGGAAGATAAATGGATGAAACTTCTGAGTCTAAGTCTGATGTGACATATATACCCAGTGAGTATGAAAGTGCTTCATCGTCTGAATCAGGAGAATCGGAGCATGATGAAAAAGTTGTCAGGTTGCGGAAGAAACCAGAGCGATATGGATATTTAAACATGTGTGCTGATTATAATGTGAAGGCATGGGATGATGCTAACGATGCTGGTGATCTGACAGTACAGGAAGCATTGGTAGGACCGGAGAAAGAGCTGTGGTTAAGTGCAATTAGGGAAGAACTAAAGTGTTTTAGTGAAAATGATGCATGGGAGTTGGTAGATGCTCCAAGTACAGGTACGGTAGTGAAGTGCAAATGGGTACTTAAAAAGAAATACTGTGACGAACAAGTGAGATATCGTGCACGATTAGTTGCGAAGGGATTTACACAAAGACCTGGTGTGGATTATTATGAGACTTTTTCTCCTGTTATAAGACATTCAACTTTGCGTTATCTATTTGCATTGAGTGTACAGTTAAACATGGACATTACTCACCTGGATGTCACTACAGCATTTCTAAATGGTCATTTAAAAGAGACCATATTCATGCAGTTACCTGAATGTTTTCCTAATGTTAATTGTAACAAGGTTCTTAGATTAAAAAAGGCTATTTATGGCCTGAAACAGGCTTCTCTTGCCTGGTATGATAGAGTAAATGAAACGTTATGTAATTTGGGTTATGTCAAGAGTAAAGTTGAGCTTTGTGTATTTTTAAAGGATTGTCAAAATAATGGAAAGGTAATAGTTGGTCTTTATGTCGACGACTTCCTTATTTTTTCAAATGTGAAGTCTGAAACTGATAAGTTAATTGAAGCTTTAAATACTAAATTTAAAATCAAAAATCTTGGTGATGTCAAACAGTACCTAGGCATGCGTGTTGATGTTGATAGAAAAAACTGTGTTGTTACCCTTGATCAGGAACAGTATATAGAGCAATTGATGCACAAGTTTAACATGTCAGACTGTCACACAGCAGAAACACCTATTGAATGTAAATTAAATATTGAAAAATCTAGTGTGTGTAAAGATAATATTCCATATCAACAGTTAATAGGGTGTTTAATGTACCTTGCAGTGTTGACTAGGCCAGACATAGCATATTCTGTCAGTTACTTATCTCAGTTCAATAATTACCATTCAGATGTTCATTTTTCTTATGCTAAAAGAGTGCTAAGATACCTGTATAAAACTAAACATTATTGTTTGAAGTACTCCCAAGGAACAGCAGATTTGGTCGGTTATGTAGACGCCGATTGGGCAAGTGACACGTCAGATAGAAGGTCATATACTGGTTTTTGTTTTATGAAAAGTGGGTCTGCTATTGCCTGGGAGAGTAGAAAACAACGCACAGTGGCGTTGAGTAGCTGTGAAGCAGAATACATGGCTTTATCGGAAGCGTGTCGAGAGGCCATACATTTGCGTAGACTAGAAATAGAAATAGTTGGACTTTGTAATAAAGTAATATTGTTTAATGATAGCCAAAGTGCTTTAAAACTTGCCAATAGTCATCAGTCATACAAGAGGTCCAAACACATAGATGTGCGTTACAATTTTATAAAAAAGTCATTGATAATGAGATTGTTGAAACTAAATATGTGGGGACTTCTGAGATGCCTGCTGATTTATTGACAAAAGGTTTGCCCAGAGCAAAACATTATAAATTCATGGAGATTTTGGGACTCCTTAAAATTTAGTTTTGTTGTTATGCCTATATATATTTTTCTGGTTATGTATTTCGATATAGTGGGGGTGTTATTATTTATATCGAAATCCTATTAACATTTTATTATCATGTAAACACTAGCGCCCTCCTTTGTGGCAATATATAAAAGTAGCTAATTATAGACACATCAAGTTGGTCCATGTTTAGTGTTTGCTTAATGATATCTTGTCTATGGAATACTTTTATTCTCTGTATTATTTCCTGTTCTAATAAAGCTGTGTAAGTAAGCACATCGTTTTTGCTTTAATTTAATAATAATCATGTTTCACGAATGTCACATTTGCTATAGTATCCGCAATACGAACTGGCACTTTAGGCACTTACTGTAGGGGTGAACCATGTCGATAAAATATTTAAGAATTAGTCGATATGTCGTAATCTGATATTAAGTGGGTAATTTGCTTTTAGTTGTAAATATGATATTAATAGCGAATAAGATTTTCTTAAATAATTAGCAACAACAACAAATAACAAATAATGTGAGGGTAGACAAATAATGCGTTTTTATTTAGATGAAACTTGGATCAACCAAAATCACTCTCGCAAGCGAAAATGGCTAGACAGTAAAGACAACGGAGGATTTAATACCCCAGTTGGAAAAGGTGGAAGATTAATTGTGTGTCATGGTGGATCAGCCAAAACGGTATTTATTTCAGAAGCCAAATTAATATTCAAAGCCATTAAATCGACGAATGCTGATTACCATTCAGAAATGAACGCTGAAACCCTTTAGTCTCAGTAGTCCGGTTGCTAGTCCGGTTGACCGGACTACTGCGACTATTCAGTAGCAGTAGTCCGGTTGTCAAACGGCCTCGAACTATTGTCAGTACATGAAGTGGTTTGAAGGATTTTTAAAATTATTGGGAGAGCCGTCGGTAATTATATTAGATAATGCCAGCTACCACACAAAAGTATTACACCCGATCCCTAATAGAACATGGCTGAAAAAAGATATTCAACAGTGGTTGAACAAAAAGGAAATTGAGTTCTTAGCAACGGATTTTGTAGAGAAACTTTTAGAAAGAGTGAAGTTAAGTAACTCAAAAAAAATATACGAAGTCGATCAACTGGCAAATGAATACGGTCATGAAGTGATTCGACTACCCCCTACCACTGCCAGTATAACCCTATAGAGTTAATATGGGCTCAAATCAAAGGAGAAGTTTCTACAAAAAATTCCACCTTTAAAATGGCAGATGTTGAGAAGTTGCTGCATGAAGCTATCGACCACGTGACTGGACTAATTGTGACTGAATGTGTGAACAGAAGACTGGATTAATTGTGTTCGCCACGCTGAAAATCTCCAGAATGAAGACCTGGCTAAAGCTCACTTCATTGACACTCACCGTATTGTCTTGTTATAAATCTACAAGACGACAGTGATAGTGAAGACGAGTATTAAAGCCATACCTGATAGTTTATTGATTTTTTTGATTAGTTTTAATATTATTTTGATGAGAGCTATGTAAATTTGTTTTTTTTTTAGTTAGTAATTCACCTACTCAACCTACTTATTTTAATATATTTATTTAATTTAATACATTTGTCTTATTTAAAATAAATAAGATAAATGTATGAAATTATATGCTGATATAAAAATAAATAAATCATATTTAAATTTTTGTTTACATAACTTTTGTCGATACTATTATGGAATACGTAAAAGATTATTTGCACAGCACTGGTGGGTGCGAAAGAGATGGCATGAATCCGATGAGCCCCACTCACGCGCCATTACACCGAGGAGATACCCGATGTCGAACAGTGCGAGATACAGGCGGCTCTCAGGCAACTGAAGAGCAACAGGTGCCCTGGTGATGACGAAATTACTACTGAGCTCTTGAAAGCAGGCGGGATTCCTATACTGAAAGAGCTAGCGAGCCTGTTTAGTTCCATCATCCAGCAGGGCCTTACACCTCCCCATGGAGCGGGACTGCGGTGGTACTATTCTTCAAAAAAGGTGATAAAGCCTTGCTGAAGAACTACAGGCCCTTCTCACTCCAGAATCATGTCTACAAATTCAAGAGTCGTCACAAATCGCCTCGCGTGTAAGCTCGACTCGGAACAAGCCATGTTTCGAAAAGGCTCTAGACCACATCCATACTGTTCGGCAGATCGTAGAAAAGACCCAAGAGTACAATCAGCCGCTGTGTATAGCGTTTGTGGACTATGAAAAAGCCTTCGACTCCATCGAAACCTGGGTAGTTCTGGATGTCCTGCAGCGGAGTCGTGTCGATTGTTGATACATCGAGGTGCTGAGATGCTTGTATGCCACCGCCACAATGTCCGTCCAGCTCCAAGACCAGAACCCATAAGCCTCCAGCGTGGAGGCATGGGGATTTTACATTCCCCTTGTAAGATAAAATTCGAAACGAGGTCATCCGACAAGCGGATGACAACTATACCTATGGCATACGACACAGCTTGCAGAATAAGTAAGTTGAAATGGCAGTGGGCTGGCCACATCTGCCAAAGGACCGACGTTCGACGGCCGTTGGACCAACGAGTCCCTAAAGTTGAGACCGCGAAAAGGTAAACGGAAGCTGAGGCGCCCTTTAGCCCGACGTGGACTGACGACCTAAAAAGTGGCTGGGACAGACTGGATGTGGAAGGCGGAGGATTGTGAATCACAATGTTATGAGCAATAACACACTTTCCTTATTTTTCTTTTAGAATTTTAACCTTTTTAGTTATTTTAATAAAGACGTGATGTCCTGTAAAATTGAGTCGTTATTACTTCTATCATGTTGTGTTATCCTTATTCTTTTTATGTTTAGCTAAGATTGATTTTATTGGTTTTTCGAGAAAAATATTCATCAAACATCTTTCGTTATGTGGTATTTTATTAAAATAAATATGCAGAGATTCAACACTCATTTTTATAAGCAAAACGGACTCAAGTGATATTATACTTTCGTAGATGCAAGCTGCTGAAATTAGTTAGTATTACATTAATAAAGCTCTAAAATACGCATCGAATGATATATAACACATATATGTAGCACTTATAGATTGTTAAAAAATTAAAAATATCGCGGCGAATTTTGGCTCTCCTGTAAAATTTACCTTTTCCGTAATGTGGCCCTTTGGCATTTAACCAGCGATATAAGTATGTTTATCCGCATTCTAGATTCCATAACCATAGCCAAATACACGCGAAAGGCATACAGTGCCCTCCGTGTCCAATTTAATAATGCATTTAGGGTGATGGTGGGGCTACCTCGAGCCTGCAGCGCATCGGGTATGTTTGCGGCGGCGAACACCGACTGCTTTCGCGCGTGTATGCGCAAAAGAGCAGCCTCTCTGGTGCGCAGGGTACGGGATAGCTCCAACATTGTCCTGGCAATGATTGCCGATAGGCTGGACTGCCCTTACATCAGGCACTGCTGTCAGAGACATGTCCTGCAGTGCCGGGTGGAAAGGCAACTGTAAGTTGACAAGAATCCCTAAATTGTATTGACTGATATCTAATATTTTTTTAATGACTGACTGATCATCTATTCCATTTATTTGTAATCTTTTGACCATATCTGTTAAATTTATTGAATTGAAAATTTATTAATTATTGTAATCTAATTATCTTATTTGTATTCTAGTTATTTCAAATTTAAATTAATCATTATTGACATTTGTAAACAAAACATTTTTTTTCTGACATTTCAATATCAAGTTACAATATACAGTCCCACCAACGTATCTGTGAAATGCCAAAAGTAGGAACTACGGCCGCCATGTTGAAATGTCATTCGATTTCGATTCGATTATGCCGAAAGCGATTAAAAGTGATGCTCGAAGCATTATTCTAAAGGTTAAATCCTTTTCTGAAGAAGAAGCTCGGGCGGAGGCTCCGATTATACCATTTAATCAAATATACAAACGAATTTCGGCAGCTACAGGTTAGTGTTCCCAACTTTCTTTTTGTAAATTTCCCGATATTTATGAATTTGATTGATGTAAGAGTCAACTAACCCGCAACAAGAAATAGGTACATATCTACTGATATTTACTTTTAATATTGCCACTATTCACTCGTACTTACATATAGCAAACATTGTGTGTGTGACGTTAAGGGGTTGATGATGATAATGTGTTATTTATTTCAGGTGTGAGTCAAGGGCTCATTTCTAAAATAATAAAAGAAGGGCATGTAGCAGAAGAGACTGGTACAAAAATTCGGACCCCAAGCAAGGAGAGGCAGCGTAAAACGTGGAAATAGGAGGTATATTTCCTCACAGCCTGGATGAAGTTGGGCGTGCAGGTTGTTTAAAAGACCATAATTATTGTAAACCTGGTTTCAATAAATGAATTATTCTAAAACTCATGTTTTATTATATCCAATTGCTAGGTCAGCTCCTGTATCTATCCTGTAGATATGAAACTAGCCGACCACCAGCGACCTCGTCCACTTACAACTTTGTCTGCCCTATCCCGTCGCTCCTATTGGTCGCAGCGTGATGTTATATAGCCTAAAGCCTTCCTCTAAAAATGGACTGTCCAACAGCAGCTAACATGAATTTTAGGTTACAGTTACAGGTTATCTACCCCTAATCAATTCATCTTTGCCATTTTTCGAATATTTTTTACACACTTAATGAATGTATTAATGTATAGACATAGATAATAAAGTACTAATTATATAAATTACCTTAATAACGTATCTAATTTATTACTACGCTAAATACTAGGCAAATATGCCCAATTCTGGGAAATCTATATTAACTTGCAACACTATGTCGATGGTGTCGCCGCCACTCAGTTCACAGATAAGTTGGTGGGACTGTAATTCTGTATTAATATGGGTTTTGTGATACCTGAAATAAATGAATTTTAATTTTAATTTTAAAATTTTAATTTAATAACACAAGCTATAAAAGCTTACCATGGGTCTAGATAGCGTGTAGAATGTTGTGCAATATTTATTTATTTATTATTTATTTATTGTCCACGAAGTAATTAATGGTGTGTTATAATGCGGACGCGTAGTTCCACCCACGTACAAAACAAATAAATTTTGTATCAAGAAATCGACTCCTACAGAAAGACTCCCGGTAAGGAGTCATTTGCGAGAGTTTCAGACACCATTTTCTTGAAATTTTTCTCCGATAGCGCAAAAATATCGAGGTCAACAAAATGTGCGCACAGAGGTGCCCGCTCCCCCGCGTTTGTTCTACACTTTGCTGTGTAAAACAATCTGGGCACGCACACCTCCCATCGAACAACTGTCCTAGGGACCACATAACACAGTTTATTAGTGAGTTCAATGCAATTGAATTTATTATGGCATATGCCGTACAGCATCATAACCATCAGCAATTTACGTTGTGCTCCAAGCTCCAAATTGTGTAATAATTTAACAGTTCTGTGTAAGGAATCCTAGTATGAAAACATTTGTAATGGTTAGTACGAAGGAATTTTTTTTGCACCATTTCAATTCTATGCGTGTATTTTAGGTAAAAAGGACTCCAAATAGGCACTGTATATTCAACTTGAGAACGAATTAAGTTTTTATATAGGAAGAGGAATGTAGAAGGGTTTTTGAAATCATTACAAGACCGCATGACGAATCCGTACATCTTAAAGCCTTTGTTAATGATGTAATCAATGTGCATGTCTAGATGTAATTTAGAGTCTAGTAGGACACCATGATCCCTCACGTTTTCTGTCCTATTCAATACTGTGCCGTTAAGAGAGTATGTAGAATGTATAATACATTTATGTTTTTCGTAAACGATATAATATGACATTTAGGCAGACTCAAATTAAGCTTATTGGCAGTACAATAATTTGAAAGCCTTTTCAGATCCTCTTGTAGAAGGATGCAATTCTGGTTGCTCGTACAGGTCTTGTAGATTTTTAAGTCGTCTGCGTACATTAAAAGCTTAGAGTTAAGGAAGCAAGACTTTATATCGTTTATGTAGAGGATAAAGAGCAAAGGGCCCAAAACTGACCCCTGGGGCACACCAGACTCAACGACCACATAATCGGACTCATGTCCATTCGCAACAACTTTCTGTATCCTACGAAATATGTAAGATGCCAACCGCCTTAGCAAATTCCCTCTTATGCCGTTAAAGGCTATTTTATCATTTTATTTTTTCAGATTAATATATTTTAGCTACTTTCAAAGCGTTATGTCGTATGGTCTGATGCTATGGGGCTCAGCTGCCGATATTGAGACTATTTTCATATTACAGAAACGTGCGATACAAGCAATATAGCCCCAGACCCCGTGACTCGCTGAAAGAAGTTTTTAAAGAAATTCATATTTTAACAGTTGCTTCTCAATACATTTATGATAAGATCTTATATGTACGCAAGAACCAAGATCTTAAAAAAAAAACTCTGACCAACATAATTATAATACTAGGAATAAAAATAAACGCCCCGATAAAAGGACCAGGGACTGTAGGAAGAAGGAAACAAGTTCAAGAACACTAATGTATACTCACCGCTGTTGGGCTTAACAAATGGCAGTATATGCCCCACAAAGGGCCAAGCCCCAGGCAGCACCGGGGGCTCGTCCGACCTGGTGTGGTATTGTTTCCAAAGCAGGTAAGTGGCGCAGATGATACATATCAACGCTATGGTTATCATCTTTGATTATAATTCTGCAACTAAAAAAAACATCTCTGTTCAACGACTTACATTTGACATGGTTATTATCATAGAGTATATTGAATAAATAAGATGAGTTATTATGACAATGACATTAAAGTGAAAGTCGCTACTGTCTTTTAATACGAAGTGTATTTTTCCCAATTTCAAAACTACGAGAAATAGCGAAAATAGCTCGAAGTAACTTGTGGTCTTTTTACCCGACTGCGTGACGCAAAGGAGGGTTATGTCTTTATCAGTCTATGTATGTATGGATGTATGTTTGTTTCTATGTGGCGTTCTGGAGACCAAATGCGTAGGCCGATTTTGATAATTCTTACGTCAATCGATTCGTCTTAACCTTGCGAGACCTAAAGACATGACAGTAATCAAAATTCACCACAGCGACAACCAGACGCTATTGTCAAAATGAAAAAAAAAAAGTCGAACTATGTCAAGTGGGGTGTCGTTGAATAGGTATTTTAAAATCATCTTTAAATTCCTTCTATTATTTTTCATTTTAAATTATAGTTTAGGATATAAATTATAACGATTTTAAGTTGTTTAACAAAACAATAATTCTCGCTAATTTTCTTATTATTGATTAAGGTTTTATTTCAAGTATAAACGATATGAAGGAAATTACAAAAAGATATACCTACATGTTATATCATAACTAAAAAGTATAAAATAAAATAAATGATTGAAAAATAAAAAAACCCGACTGCCACTGAAAAGACTGAAATAAGTTTGATAGCAGGCGGTACCCATATGCCAATCATAAACCGAAAGAAAATTAATGGGTACCGCCTGCTATCAAACTTATTTCAGTCTTTTCAGTGGCAGTCGGGTTTTTTTATTTTTTTTAGCGTGGAAGATTTTCATGCCCCCTAAAGAGGAAGTACTAGAAATACTGGAGTTAGCGAATTTCACTCAAAGGAAACATTCCTTTATTTTTAACAAAAACACCTCCAAAAAGTTTAAAATATATGAAGTTTGCTTTTTTTCGATATACCTAGTAATATGATATTTTCTAAAGTTTACGCGAATGTCACTCATTGAAATAAAAATTAAGTTTAATAAAAATAAAAAAAGTTTAAAAAGTAATAATTACAAATATATCGCGATAGAATCGGTAAAAAGTGGTTTTATTTCAATACCTAGTAATATTTTGATTCAACGGTTGCCATGTCGGGGGACCCTAACTGGTTAACCACTCTGTTATGTAATCGGAGCAATTCCAGGTCTCCCGACATGGCAACCGTTGAATCAAAATATTACTAGGTATATCAAAAGTTAAAAGGCAAACTCCATTTATTTTCAACTTTTTGGAGGTGTTTTTTTGTGACGGGAGTTTTTTAAATTTTTAATTTAATTTTGATTTTATACTTTTTAAATTTGTAGAATGGTTCTGCAGTAGGTACTCGGGTGACCAAATTAAAAGTCTACTCACAGTTTGTAAGGGTACATATATTCGGGTCACACACAACACAGTAGGTACATACACAGAACACAAGATTTAGTTCAGAAGGAGAAAGTTTATATAGCACAGCACAGAAGAATTTATACGCCACAATTAGATACAGATGAAGACAGAAAGATAGATAGAATATTGTAAAGCGTAAACTAATAATATTACAAACTTTTTCAAAAGTATTTATAAAATTACAACTGCGGGTCAGTAACTAATTTCTATGAATGCTAAACCGAGAGTGTCTAACATAGATCATTCGTAAACGTTCACCGCATACCGCCACTGAACGAACATATTGTATTTTCAATACACACTACAGCGTCAACCGGTACATATCTAATTTATAAAGTTTTGAAAAGTTTTGTGTATATCTAATTTATGGTTTATTAAGGTGTATGAATTTATTAGATATAGAAATTATCTAAGTTATTGTAAATAAATGTATATACATATAACATTAATTAGATAATGTGTAAATATGTAAATACTTAATAAATAACTGTAAATATGAATATATTGTATATAAATACTATAAGGTAGCCCACAAATTGATCTACTAGTCAAGCTCTTTCATTAGATACCCCTATTGAGGGAGTTATGAAGAAATAATTATGTATTCCGACATGTTGTGGCGGCGGCGGTCATCTTGGACCGATTTATTTCAAACATAGCTAAGAACACTCCCGAATAATATACCTTTCAAACAAACAAAAAAAACACACACACACACACACAGACACGTCAAACTTATAACACCCCGTCGTCATTGCGTTGGGGGTTAAAAAGAGACAGAATTGCATTCAAAGATTTTAGAAAACCCGCTAGACACTCCCGGTAATAAAATAAAGGAATGTTTCCTTTGAATGAAATTTTCTGTCTCCAGTATTTCGAGTGGGAAGTACTCCAGGGGGCATGACAATCTTCCACCCTGTATGTTTGGTGAATTCGAGCACACAATCTACGCGCAGCAGGGCCTCTTTTGTCAAGCGATTTAGGTCGTAGATACGTGTCCCAAGTTAAATTAAGTTAAGTAATGATAGTCCATGATCACTGTATGAACATCAGCTAAGTACTAAGTAATCTTTAATGAAACTTCACTCACCCGGTGTAACCTGACTGTGTTCAATCCCAGAGCTGCTAGAACTCTGCAGACTGCGCTCCGTAATCGTAGTACTCGTACATATACTCGTATGTATATAGCTTCAGGTGATAACATCAGCAAGTCGGCTCGTTTTGTGTTTTTGTCATGATTTATATCATATACACTTCTTATCGGAAAAATAAACCAAAACACCTTGCAAATTTAGGTTTTCTAGGGATGTGTATATTTAGGAATATATATTATGTCAAATGTCGTATAATAATGAATAATAATATTATGTCAAATGTCGTATAATAATGAAAAATATTTTGAGGTTTATAAATTGTAATGTTAATGTTCTAGGTTCTAGGTTTCGTACTTTGTTTAACGTGCCTTTTTACTCTGTATGGAGTGTGGTGAGAAAATAAAAAAAGCATTTATTTAATAACTTGTATTCCCTTCTGGAGCTCTTATTACTGCTTCCATATGGTTTTTCATCGATCGGACGAGAGTCACGATCATTATGTTGTGGCATTTCATTCTGTTCCTCTTGGATTGCATTTTGCAGCTGCCTTAGTGTTCCTGGGGCAGGATCTCGTATACGAATTCGTCTCTTTAACGTATCCCATAGATGTGCAATGGGATTCATGTCTGGGCCTCTTGCTGGCCGTCCATAATGGAGATACCAACTTAGGCAAGATAGTCTCGTAAGACACCCGCGGTGTGCACCTTAGCATTGTCGTGCAGGAATATGAAGCCGTTGCCAATAAAATGTGCATAGAGCTCCACGTAAGGCTCAAGACACTATTCGATGTGTCAATGAGAGTTTAGTGCAGGTAGATGTGGCCCAGACATGAAGATGAAGCTTGTCTTACCGTCATCGCTGATTTCTCCCCAAACCATCCACGAACCGTCACCATAGCCGACCTTTTCTTCAATTCATTCTCATAAAAACTTACTTACTACTCGTATTTTTAGGGCTTTTTAGGGCTGTTCTCCATCCGACAGTAAACATACATCCCAGGACTATAGGCCCGCTAGATGGCAATAGGCTCACCCCCTTTTTCGTCGTGAGACCGAAAATCATAATTGGCGAAACGTGGGTACACCACAGCCTAACCCTTCGGGGATTTCCAGACGTGAGTATATGTATGTATCAATCAATCAACTACGAGATTGTTCATAGCGTGGTCGGCTGCTTCGTGCGACTGATCGGACGAATGGTTTCAAAGGAGGCGAGGATACTGGGCACATTAACTAGTTAAGTAATCTGTGGATTACCAAGTCAATGTGCACATTAACGGCTTCCGCACTCTAACGGTAACATATATCCTCTAAGTATACTTAGAATCTTTGTGCAAATCATGATTATTGAAATAGATTCAAGTTTGTGATCAACGGCAGGAGACTTTACCGTAGCGTTGACCATTTCTTCATACACAGAAAGATGGGATAGCTTACATCTTAATTTAGCGATAAGTGACATCCACGCGGGCGGTGCCGAGGGCAACAGCTAGTTATATAATATATTACAATTGCAAGAACATTTAGTAAAAATAGTACCTAAGTTCAGTAATTACTGAATTGTTTCGTCTTAGCAAGATTAGAATCAAAAGTGTAATGAGTTCTCATAGAAGGACAGCAAAAACATTTTTAAAATACTGTGCCTCTATTTTCGTGTTAATTCCGGTTTAGTTCAAGGCCTTCAGCTCCATGCTTGATCTCAATTCGTGGAAGTCTATTTATTTTTAGTTGATCGATGATATCTAGGTAGGCATGCCCACTTTGTATACTAGTGTGTACTTTTGCATTACAATAACAATATAAGCGTGTTCAGTGTTTTCTTATCTTTTTCTTTATCTTTGCAAATGTGCACCTGATCGGAGGATAGAAGGACTTGTAATATATAATCGCCAAAATCATTTTCAATTCTCCACCTTTCAAGCTTCTATCCCGGTTAAGTCATTAACTCCTCCTTTTCATAGATTTTACTTGCTTTTTTTTTCAGGAACGACTGCCCCCTAAACCCTCGAACCCAAAAAGGAAAGCCTTTGCCTCAGCGTCGTCCATCAGTCCTGCTGATACCAGATGATGTCGGTTTGGACTTCAACCAAAGATCTTAGTAGGACCTTGGACACTGGACACCCAACCAAACCACCGGATTCGTTTGCAGTTCAATAAACCTGGAGTATTATTCTAAATGACATTGAGGTTCAAACACACTCATAATAATTAGTAAATATAAATATTCCACAACATTCCACACAACGCTTTCTAAACCCATGGTAAGCATAACTTAACTAGCTTGTGTTATGGAATCTAGAATGCGGATAAAGTTACTTAGATACTTTTTTTTGTAAATACATACCTACCATTACTATACATAGAAATAACGTGAGAAGATAGTAGATTTCGATTGATTAATGAAAAGGTTGTCACTCAGAATAAGGGACCGAGCCTGTGTCATGAGCCCTAAAACAGGCTAACAAATTGAGCGACTGTCATACTACCAACAGCATAAATACTTTTATAGTCCCATATAAATACTTAGGATTACAAAGTTACATTTGCAGTTGGAGTATGACAATAGTTCAATTATTGATATGTTTTTAGACTTCATATAATAGGTTTCACATAGGTATGATGTTAGTATGGCAATTATCATTACTGTGTTTGTAATGGATCGAGAGGACTTTCAGGTAAATTTTGCCTAAGGCGAGTATAATTTATAGTGAGCTTTTTACTTAAGAACATCATCAGTGCCTAACACATTTGTAATCGAAGTGGTTATGTATAATTGCTCTTGATTTTACTTTAGGCACTTCTATTTATGATGACGCTTGAACATGGGCGATGAGGCGTTAGAAGCTTGTCTTTCAACCGGAGATTCCAACAAACGACAAATCTTTGATGCAGATCGCATGACCATTACAGTTGCAGTTCGAATATCAGCGACCCTGCTTATGTTGTCACTGCCAGGATGAAGTGCAACGATTCGACCCATCTTCCACTTGAAGGGCGGCGAATTGTCGTCCCTGATGATTACGAGGAAGCCCACTTGTAAAGAGTTCTTGCAAGTATGCCACTCTACTCGCTGCTGAAGCTCGGAGACGTACTCTTTGCTCACTCGTCGTTTGGTCTGCACTGTGCGCGTACGTTTGCTTCTTGTGCCAGTGATTTATTTACCTACATTATTAACCGTCTTAACATCAACATAGTGAAGCGAAGGCGAACCGGACGTCGGAGGTCGCAGAACGACCTCCGTCCTCCATGAGCGCTGGCCTGGGGGTGACCGGTGGAGCCGCCTGTCACCCTAGCAGAAGCAGGGCGCGGCGGCGGCGCCAAATGCGCCTCCCCGTAACCGGGGCTAGATGGGGATACTGTGGTCACCACAACCCGAAGGGGGCCATCTCGAAAGAGATGGTCCTGGGTCTGCCGGGGTGCGAGAGATATGCTTTTGGCAATCTCACCTCCGGCAACCAAGGACCCAAGACGGCGTGCGTTTTAGTCGGTTCGAGTCCGACATAACCGCCTCCACCGGCTCCTTGGGGGTGGTATCCGTGGGGATTTTTCGCACGATAAAAAAAAAAAAAAACATCAACCTAGTGATGTAACCGTAGTCAATATTGTCCATCGATAATTTTTTTATCGTACACTATGGACAAGACATTACAAGATCTTCATCAAGCACCAGCATCAACACAAAAAGATCCACAGATGAGTAGGACTGGCGTAGTGCAAAACGCGCCGCGATTATCAAGAAAGTACACTACGATAAGACACGTGAACTACCAACTTACAACAGATATGAAGGCCTGGCTTTGGAAGGTAATGATGATGAGCATATTTCGTCAATTCACAACGCACCGTCACCTGGACGTACGTACGTATTGGACGCATTCCTTCTATAATCTTATTGCTGAACGAAAACTCAACTCGCAACGAGTTGGTTCAGTTAATTGAGTCATTTGATAAACGTTTCAACCTCCAGTATCGAGGCAACAACAAAGTTGCAATAATTTGTCCTACTTCTGAAACGCATCAATCTATTCAAGACGGTCTTCGCGGAAAAAATGTTCCCTTTCTCACTCATGAAATAATGGACGAAAAGGTTCCAAAAGTTGTCATACGGGGTTTGCCAGCTGAAGTGGGTGACAGTATTTAATACAAACTTGAAGAACTTGGCTTCAAAGTTCATTCTGTGACTATGTTAAAATCTTTTCGATCCGCAAAAAGTCCTTCTCCACCATTTCTGGTTCAACTGGCTCCTCGATCTGATGTAGCAAAATTTCGCAACACCAAATACTTATATAATTGTGTGATAACAATGGAAAAATTTAAGCCCAACCACTCAGCAGGAACTCAATGTTATAGATGCCAAAGTTTTGGACACTTGTTGAAAAATTGTAACATGCTTCCCCGCTGTGTAAATAATAAATAAAATAAAATAAAAAAGCCTTTTATTTCTTGCAACAAGTTACAATAAGTAAATCAGTACTAATCCTGTTCCTAACCTAGTTTGTATATATAAATGTAAGTTTAGTAATGTAACTTTAAATTCTTTAAAAAAAAAACATGAAAACTATGATGTTATACATCAATTTGGTCTGCAAGAACCCCTTTTCGTGTGAAGGCCTCCTCCATAGAGTTCCACTTGTCCCTGTCTTGGGCGACGTGTAGCCACAGAGAGCCAGCCGTCTTTGTTATGTCGTCGTCCCATTTCGTGTGCGGTCTACCTCTGCGACGCTTGCCAATTGGGCCGGTCCATGACGTCACTCTCTTGGTCCATCTCTCGTCTTGCAGACGCGCCACATGTCCCGCCCATTTCCATTTTAGTCTCTGGGAGTGATATAGAGCGTCTGTGGCTTTCGTTGTTTGTCTTATTTTTGAGTGACGTATTTTTTGTATCCTCCTTATATTTAGCATACTCCGCTCCATTCCTCGTTGGCAGGTAGTTATTTTATTTCTAACTTCTTTTGTATACTTCCAGGTCTGACAGCCATACAATAGACACGGTAGGAGACAAGTCATCATAACTTTAGATTTAATTTGTATTGTTAAATTACTTTTAAATATTTCTCTCAGACTCCAATATTTGTTCCAAGTCAGCTGAATTCTTCTCTCTATTTCTGTAATACCGCTTCTGTTTTTAAAACCAATTTGTTTCCCAAGGTATATGTATTCTTCCGTATATTTGAGACTTTCATTGTTAACTAAAATTGTTCTTTCTGAGCTGTTTGTCATTAACATGGTTTTTGAGAGGTTCATTTCCAAACCTACGTGTTTGCTAGATTGGTTCAGCGAATCTATCATGTATTGTAGCTGGGTACTGGATTCTGAGAAAAGTACCACATCGTCTGCAAAGCGGAGATGACTCAGGTATTTCTCGTCGATAATTAAACCGCACTCTTTCCAATCCAGCTTCCTTATTATAGATTCAAGAATGGCAATGAACAATAGTGGAGACAACGGGTCACCCTGTCTCACACCCCTCTCTATAGGAAAAACAGGGCCGCATTTCTCTAATTTCACTCTACCTGTGCTATTACTATAAATGCTTTGGATTACTTGTATGTATTCACTATATACTCCCTGTTCTTTCAGCGTGTCCCATATGCACGTATGGGCCACGGTATCAAAAGCTTTTTTGTAGTCAATGAAGGCAATATATAGAGTTCTTTGTTGTTCTTGATATTTATCTATTAGTAATTCCAAGGTGTGGATATGGTCAATCGTAGAAAAATTCTTTCTAAATCCCGCTTGTTCAATGGGTTGTTCAGGTTCCAGTATAGCACGTATTCTTGGGTTTAAAAGAGAAGAGAATAGTTTATATATACTTGGGAGCAAATTAATAGGTCTGTAGTTTGCTATATCGCATGGGTCACCCTTTTTATAGAGCAGTATAATGTTTGACTCCGACCATTGCGAAGGCGTGCTAGCACATTTCAAAATGCCGTTGAAGAGGCGAGTTAACGGTAGAGTAAGCAAAGTTTTAGCGGTTTTGATGGCTTCATTTGTAATGTGATCAGGACCTGGGCTTTTATCCAGTTTTAGTATGTTTATTGCATCCGCGACCTCTTTGACGTCAAATGGCTCGACATACTCCGTCAACTGACTACACAAGGGGTTGCTATCGGTAGGTACGGCTGTCTCGTGATTCTGGTCGCTGTATAGAGTTTTATAGAATTCAGTTGCTATGTTTATAACGTGTAAAGTGCACTGAAAAACATGCTACTTCTGAATGTTTCAAAAAAGTTCGTATTGAACCGGCTCATTGTTGTAATTGTGGACAAGACCACCCAGCCAACTTTCGTGAATGCACGTCTAGTGTGGCATGCTTGGAAAGTCTTTGTAGAAGATTACAAGAGCGAAAACAGGTCACATTATCATTCAAAAAGCCTCAAAATATGCTACCAACTAAGCTTCCTTCAAGTAGTGTACAGACTTCAAGGTCAGATCTCAAAACCTGGTCGTCCTTATTTAAAAACCCACTAAAATATGATTCCAACGAACAGCACCCATTCATAACACTGAGCAATGAAAACGGCGGCAATGTGAATTTATCCGTGGATGGCGTAACCAAGTAAATCCTCGATATCATGGAGATTATTAAGAAGATCAGAACACAATTTCAATCTTGTACTTCCATGTTTGACAAAGTCATGTTAATCCTTCAGTATCTCGGTCAATATATTTAGCTCAGAGCAACTAAATCTTATTTGATGGAACGCTGATGGCATACAAAACAAAACCTTTGAGTTACTTGACTTAGCGGTGAGTCTATTTGTCGATGTAATTGCTCTATGTGAGACTAAATTAACTAAAAATATTATTGCTAACACTCCGGGCTTTATTTTCTACCGTAACGACAAGAATCTAAATGGTCGTGGCCAGGGTATTGCCATCTTGATTAAAAAGAAAATTTATCATTCTCTTGTTCGGATCCCGAACATGGCGAACATGGAGGCTGTGGCTGTAAAGGTTAATGTCTCTGGTAATGATTTAACAATTGTGTTTATTTATCAATCACCCAATCTGCACCTCTTATCTTCAGACTTGGATAAACTCTTTAAACTAGGCCCAAATGTCCTAATATGTGATGATTTCAATGCTAACCATAAGTATTGGAATAGCTTTTACACTAACACTAAAGGAAGATGTCTTTTTAGACACATGCTTGCTAACGACTACTTTATAAATGCACCTCTCACATCAACCCAGTTAAACTATCCTACGGATTTAAATCTCATACTTACGTCTAATCCAAAATTGATAGATTATCTGTATGCCATAACAGCTTTATCATCCAACCATTTGCCTTTATTTTGCAGAGTTAGCGGTTCAGTTTTTCTAATTAACAACGCTAAGTTTTTTCGTTATCATCAAACCAACTGGAAAAAAAAGATTTATTCTTGTCTAAACGTCCTTTGTACTCTTCCCACTCCCGAAATGTTTTTGAGTCTAATTTTTGACTAATTAAATTAATTAGTAATGTATCCCAGCTCGTGACAGGCTCACCTAAAGAACTTAAAGCTCGAATATTTTTATTGATTTTATCAATTATTCGTTTTAAAGAGGCTGAGGACTCTGTACGAGGCAACAATAAATGCAAGCATCGTACAGTGGTATTGCGCGTGGTCATCAGTTTACGCCGATCCGCGCTATTTCACCATTACATACATTTAGTATCATTGCGACAATCAATCAGTTCGGGTGTACTCACTATTCTATCACTATCAATCATAGCATTATATCATTTTGGATTAAGTTGAGTCACAGTTGATATTAACTTCATGATCGCGCCTCGCGCTGAGTTGTTCTTCAGGTTGAATGAAATGACTTTGTTGGTGTTAATATTTTTTACTTCTTGAAACTTTGATTACAAATTGTATAATATATTGATTTAGTTTGTTACAACGCAAGGTTAAAGATCGCGAATGGCCGGCCGTCCGGCCGGTGCCGATTCCCCCGCCACTTCCCGTTGGCGCGTCAACGACGTTCGGATACATCTCCAACATCCTCGCCCCCCTCGAGAACCCTGGGGGGTTTTTGAGCAGCTTCTTCCATGGTAATACCGCTGGGCAGGAGGCAGAGTTTGTGAACAGCCCGTCGAATTGTTCCCTTCGTAGTCCTGACGTCGACAACTCTGGTAACTTCATCTGGGCCAGGGTACAATTCACAAATGCGGCCCATTCGCCAGTTAAGAGGTGGCAGATTTGAGTCCTTGATAACTACTAAATCCCCCACCCTGAAGCCATCTTGGTTGATTTTCCATTTAGTTTTTTGCTGGAGCTCACACAGGTATTCGCCACGCCAACGTTTCCAGAAACACTGCCTCAGTTGCTCCAATCTTTCGTAGCGGTTAAGTATGTTTGGGTTTGCATCCACGTAGCAAGACGAAGGCAGAGAAGTCAATTTCCTTCCGATTAAGAAGTGCCCAGGGGTAAGGGGCTCCAAGTCGTTAGGATCAGATGAAAGAGGAGTTAAGGGACGCGAGTTAAAGATAGCCTCTATTTGCGTCAAAAGCGTCGACAACTCTTCAAATGTCAAATGCTGATTGCCTAATGTTCTGGTTAAATGAAATTTGCATGATTTAACAGCTGATTCCCAAATACCACCGAAGTGCGGTGAGTAAGCCGGTGAAAATTTAAAGTTTATACCTTCACTTGCCGTGAAGCCAGATATGTCATCATTGGTTGCCTTTAAGAATTTGATAAATTCATTATTTGCGCCCACATAATTTGTACCATTGTCGCAATATAAATCAACTGGCTTTCCTCTTCGGGAAATAAATCGTTTTAAGCTTAAGATAAACGCATTAGTAGTGAGATCACTAACTAGTTCTAAGTGCAAGGCCTTCGTGGCAAAACAAACAAATAAACACAAGTAAGCCTTCGTTATTTTGCAACCACGGCCCTTGCATAAAGAATGGACCGGCGAAGTCGGCACCAGTGACCTGGAATGGAAGACTCGGAGTGACTCTAGGAGCAGGTAAAGTACCCATGATGGGTGCCTTGAACTCAGCTTTAAGGATTTTGCACATTTTACAGTTATTCACTGTTGTCCTTGCCAACACTCTGCCACGAATGGGCCAAAATTCATTTCGTATATTACTTAGTAATAGTTGAGGACCACAGTGTAAGATTTTTTTGTGATAATGCATGAACATTAATTTTGTAAAAATGTGATTGGGAGATAATAATATTGGATGCATTTTATTTTTAGGTTCAGAAGAATTTTGCAGACGACCACCGACACACAAAATCAATTCTTCGTTTACAAATGGAGTTAGAGAAAGAATAGAAGAGTTTGAAGGTAAGCTTCTTTGTTTACGTAATAAATTTAATTCATTTGGAAAATATTCTGCCTGATGTTGTTTTATTAGTAACCTTAATGAACATTTTAGTTCATCGACAGTTAAATGACCTGTTAATTTATTACCTTTGTTTTTCGCGTTATGAATAAAGCGAAGTGCGTATGCTACAGATCTTTGTAAAGTGGTCAGCTTCGAGAACCTTTAAAAATTTACAATGTTGCATGGGACTAATGAAAAATTGGTATTGTCACATGATGTATCTTTGTTATGTAGGCTAGTTAAAGTAATAAGGTTAAGTTTAGTATGGTTTTTCAACTCAGGTAAGTCTGACTTAATTTTAGCACAGGTTGTTTCAGGCCAGTCGAGCTCCTCTCTCAACAAGAATGGAGGACCATTCCACCACCGGGTGCAAGACTGAACTGACTTAGGATTTACACCTCGCGATGCTAAGTTGGCTGGGTTCATTTCTCCAGGTACATGTCTCCATGAAGAAGGAGAAGTTGTATCCTGTATTTCGGCTATACGATTAGCCACAAACTGTTTCATATCCCTTGGTTCGGAGTTTATCCAGCCCAATACAATTGACGAATCAGACCAATAGACCGTTCTTTGGATTTCGCAGCGAAGAGCCCCTTGAACCTTTTTACTAAGACGCGCTGCAAGTAACGCTCCACATAGTTCCAACCTTGGAATAGTTGTAGGTTTTACTGGCGCTACCTTTGTTTTAGCACACAGAAGACGCACTAAAACTTGTCCCTCCTTGTTAGTTGAACGAATATAGATGACAGCAGCAAAAGCCCTTTCAGGTGCATCTGAAAAGCAATGCAATTCAATACCTGTCATGTCAGGTATAATGGCACAGCGAGGAATTTCAATTTTGGACAAACAGTTTAGTTCTGTAAAGAAATTGTACCACTCCCGTTGCAAGGTCGGTGCAACTGCATCATCCCAATCCAATTTTGATAGCCATAATTCTTGTAACATAATTTTAGGAATGATTGTTGTCAAGCTGAGCAAACCTAAAGGATCAAATTACTTTGCCGAATTGGACAGAATTGTTCTTTTTGTGACGTTTGGGTTGCAAAACGTCCTCTGATTTTAATCCAAGTACACTCGACTGTGCAGACAAGTCGAGACTTTTGGGCGACTGATTAGACATTACATCATTTTCAAATGTTACCGCAGCGTTAGTACGAAATTTACGCAAAGGGAAACAAGCTGAATTTAGCGCAGATACAACCGAAGTTACAATGGAATATAAATCACTTTCAGTTTCAGCACCAGCTAAGAAATCGTCGACATAGAAATTGCAAGCATGTTAAGGAATCAAACGTCTGTCGTTGAAGCCGAATATAACCTGTTAAAAAGGACAGAAAACATCATGTCTATCCAGCACAAAACGATAAACAAACACCTTAACGCATTGGATGAAGCAATCAATCACGTCCAGGAAAAGATGATAAGTATCAGCGAAGTGCAAGACTTCACGCTATCAGCCATGACTACGAGCAATCTTATTCAAAACTTGAAACGGATTCAGGATAATTTGCTGGATACCGTGACCGATATTTACCAAGGAAAGTTCAATACCCATTTGCTAACCCCTGACCAATTACGTAATGAATTACAAGTCATTTCGAGTCAGCTAACTAAGGATATTAAACTGCCCATAGAAAACATTCAAACCGATCTCAGATATATTTACAACCTACTGAAGATCAAAGGTAAGGTATTGCGAGATTATTTCATCATCGAAATCACATTTCCGTTGACTAGCAGGGAAACTTACAATCTCTACAAAACTATCCCAATTCTGCATCAGACCGCCAGTAATAACATGATCACAGTCCACCCAATTAACGAATACATAGCAGTTAATCTGGGAAAGGACAGCTACTTGACCTTGTCTGCAACTGAACTGCAAGCGTGTTTATATAATGAATACAGCTATTTATGCCATATCACCACGCCGATTCACTATCTGTCGGTAAACGAAAACTTTTGCACGCTGAAGGGAAGCAAGGATCAATGCACTGTAAACAAATCTACGTGCAACCATGTGTGGCATGAATAAAATGAGCTATCAAAATATTTTTATTTTTGTTGCAACACGTGCGCATTACGTATTATATGTAAGGATCGAGTTACATCGGAACAGCTGTCTGGAGCGGGCATTATAAATCTCGGGTCGAATTGCATTATCAAAGGTGAGAACTTTGCACTGTATGCACGATCAAGGTCAGGGCATACCTTAGCCTTGAACCCGGAAATAGTTACTCCGAACATAGCAGATTTAAATCATATGATAAATATATCTTTGGGTCAGTATATTGAACCGAAAGAAGACCAGGTTAATCAAACGCTGGAGGATCTTGGGAAGCAGATCCAGCACTTAAAATCGGCGGCCACTGATCCATCTTATGATATACTTTCCACACACGACATTCATCAGTATGTCATCACTTACGTCCTGATGGGAGCGATGGTGTTAACAGCTGCGGTGTTCCTCTGGCGTAGGAGGCGGGCCAGTGCAAAAGTCAGCTGTGCTCAGACTGCAGTGCCAAGTGTAGTGTTTTCGCGTCATCAATATACGGCTGACCGTCAGCCTAGTGAAGGGTCAGTAGAATCGATACGAGCGCGCAGTGTTAACTTAAGAGACCAAGCATCTTCTCCTATACCTAGGAAGTGTATTTATCAAAGGGACATCCCAGAAATTCATGGTTCTTTTGGCCCGGGAGGATGTTCGGAACCGAAGCATACGCCAAAATAGAGACAGTAATTTACGATATAAGTACTAACACAGTTTATTGTTTATCACCTTGTCTCACATCATTCACACCCATTCAGCATCATTATCCACCTCCTCGCGAGGTGGGAGCATGTACGAGGCAACAATAAATGCAAGCATCGTACAGTGGTATTGCGCGTGGTCAGCAGTTTACGCCGATCCGCGCTATTTCACCATTACATTCATTTAGTATCATTACGACAATCAATCAGTTCGGGTGTACTCACTATTCTATCACTATCAATCATAGCATATCATTTTGGATTAAGTTGAGTCAATATACAGTTGATATTAACTTCATCTTTTATTTATCATCTCGGTACGAGTAGCAGCTCGTACAGACTCCTTCGTAACGGTTTCGAGGTTAAAAGAGGCTGATACGTGATTATGTATCAGTAAACGTTTGTTGTCGAACCTCTCACACAGAAGATCCCACGCTAATACATAATTTTGAACTGAAAACTCGATTGATTGTATGACTACAGCGGCAGATCCATCCAGTGATGTTTGTAAATAGTGAAACTTTTTTACCTTGTTAATATCGTCATTGTCGTGGAACAGACTAGAAAAAGTGTCTCGAAACTCGAGCCAAGTATCATAAGAACCGGAAAACCTAGGTAGGTTAATAGTGGGTAATTTTACGAGCTTTGCAATTATGAACAGGATAATTTTGTTCAGAATGTGTTTGCGATTGATCGGGGGTTGTAATACCTTTTGCAAATAACAGTTCGTTCGGTTATTTCGACGTCGATGTCATCACACACACATTGTATCTGTAATTGAACATCATTAAATTCCTCGTAAGCAATTTCTAACCTATTTGTGCGCAATTGTAGCTCCGTTACCTGATAGGATATTCATTTAGAATCCAATAAAGGAGATAAATAATTTCCAAATGAAGTCAATCTCCCCTTGAAACTGCTACGTTTCCGTTTAAGTTGGTTAATATCAAACATTCTGGGAGACGAGTGTACTGTCGATCTGCAAAGGAGATGGAAAACGGTGGGCCCAAAACGTAATAAGTTGAGATATGATCTAAAAAATTAGTCATATTTTTGTATCTTAGAATATGAAAAATCACCTCAATTCTCAATCTGGATGCGGAGAAATATGAGAAAATAGTTTTCGTGAGTTTATCAATTGAGTAATCGATTACACTAAAACATTTGCAGTAAATAATTAACTCAAAGTAATTAAATGCACTATTATATACTTACATGCAATATAGTGCATATAATTACAGTCATATTATTAAATCCAATTAAATCAAATATCAATTAATTACTGAAAAACCAATATTAATGATTATCAATTTCATATCGATTCAAATCTCTTTTATATTTGTAGTCTATGTCACTGACATGACACCTGACTAAAATTGACACTATACTCCGTCCATTATATTATTGTATGTTAGACAGCTCACTGTCAGTGGTCGGTATAACTTTGTTCTAGCGTCAACACCTGAAAATCCTAACAAAAATTAGGCGCCAACACGTCATTTTTCATTGACATCGTCACGTCAGCCAGAAAGCAATTTTAGGGATGTAGTTAGTCAATCGACAGTGTTTTTATTATAATAACTTGAAAATGTCACAATTGATATCGACTACAGAAAATATATTTTTTAAAACATTACATAACTGGCGATTTTTAACTGATTTCTAAACAACAATTCGGATGTTTATAATTATTTATATTTGTATGATTTATACGGAAAAATGTTTTTTGTAACTCCGTCATTTGTGGACGGATTGTCAAAATTCTTTTTTTGTTTGAAAGAGGTTTATTCCAAAATGGTCCCATTTAAATTTCATAAAGATCTGATGATGGATTTCAGAGACAGGCCACGGAACTCTTCAATAAATACCAGGAAATCAGCATGCTGGAATATTCTTCTAGAAGTCAGTTGTTTTGTTTTGGAGATTAGCGTATGCGTTATGGCCCACAATCGTTTTCTATTACATTTGTAAACTGTACAGACACGAAATATCTAAGTACTACTTTATTATTATGTTTAGAAAGATAATAGATTTTAGTTCCACATGAAATCATTTATAACATTTATCATAATATTTTCATGTATCGATTTTTTTTATCGATATTTTAAATTATCATGCAATCACTACTTTCATCTGTCTAAAATACAATAATATGATGGACGGGGTATAAAAGACAGTTGCTGACTGTTTTGTTTGCTCACTCGTTTCGTGTTTTCCGATGCGTTTTGAGTGCTTTCCCGATTATTCGTCATTTTTTACGACAACTGCTTTGTACTTTACGGATTCTGACCCTGCCTACCTTGTACGACCCTTGCTTTCACCTTGGACACCGAAAAGCGCTCACACGTTTGACTTAGAATTGTTATTTTGGATTTTACCGCCGGCTTGTGGATTGGATATTAATGAAACTGTGTGAATTGTGGGATATCCACTGGTCACTGCAATATACTGGGCCAACGGCCCTCACACGATGAAACAATTCTGTCAGTGATTCGGCAATGGCTTGCACCTCAGTCTGTAAGTAAATACCTATAATCTCATCTAACTAGCTACCATCCTGGCAGGTTTAAAATGTAAAATGTGTTTAATAGAAGGCGAATAAAACACTACCTATATTAAACGATTTTTTATTTTATTTTAGACATCCTTTCCCTATCTTCTTACCTGTTGCCTACCTATCGCTTGAAGTCGTCGACGTTCATTCATATGATTTTTCAAACGTTTTCTAGTAAATAAATAATAACTATTAGTGCAAAAGAACACATTTTGCACTTCAGGAATCAGCTGTTAGTTAAAGATTGTCACATAACCTCACTTTTACATAATCTCTTATATCTCTGTTCTCAGATTGACAAAATCCGCAGAATTTTCAGTGAAAGGTTGATAATATATAAGCTATTAATTGACACCACTTTCATCTTCTTACAACTAGGCCCAAGATTGTATGTAATCATTTCAGTCTCCTTTACAATTATAAGATAACCACTTATATAATTATTATGTATATTATATCTACTGATTCAATTAAAAAATGTTTAACTATGTAGGTACCTATGTACTGTACGAAACTTAAAAGCTTTTATTTTTACAATTGTTGAAATTTAAATTAATTAAAACTGATTTAATTAACAATGTCACTATTTTGTGTATATTATTTAAAAGGATACAAAGAAAATTACCTAATATTAATAGTAAGTATTAATATATATAAGTATTAATATAGTAAGTATTATTAAACATTAGTAAGAGAAAAAATAATACAATTACTAACTATAGGTCAGCCACGGCAAGTGGTTAATTATTACAATAATTAATATTACCTGAGCGAGTGTTGGGTACACTTTAAATAAATAATATATTATTGAATTTCTTGGTTTTATTTAAAACACTAAAGTTTCAACCACTTGTGTTCACCTTCTCACTCCGCAACGTGGTACAATTTTTATATTCACTGTTGTCGTTCACTGTTGTTGACGTGTCCTGTATAAAAAAAAAAAACCTTATTTATTCCTTTTCGATTTGTAATAATTACTTGCGCTGGTAATAATTTATTGTATACTAGCTTTTTCCCGCGGCTCCGCCCGCGTGGATGTCGGTTATCGTGACCAAACATAGCCTATGTCCTTTCTCATGGTCTAATCTACCCCTATACCAAATTTCATCAAAATCGGTGCAGTGGTTTAGGCGTGAAAGCGTAACATACAGACAGACAGACAGACAGACAGAGTTACTTTCGCATTTATAATATTAAGTATGGATCTGGATCGTGGGACCATTTAATGGATCGAGAGGACTTTCAGGTAAATTTTAGAAAATAAAAACGTAATGCTGAACTTTGCCTAAGGCGAGTATAATTTAAAGAACATCATCAGCGCCTAACACATATTTTGTAATCGAAGTGTTTATATATAATTGCTCTTGATTTTACTGTAGGCACTTCTAATTATGATGACGCTTGAACAGTGTTGGATATTTTTTTAATTATTTATTTAACTTCATGTACATTGGCGGACTTAATTCCGTAGGCATTCTCTACCATAGGGTGGTGCAGAGCTAACGAGGCAGGCACAAAAGAAGTCTACATAATGTTAATGTATGCATTATTGTAATCCAATCATCTTGTTTCTTCTTGAGGGTACTAAAACGGAATGCGTAGGGGCTGTGCCACCAAAACTTCAGGAATCGTTACAACGCGCTGTGCCAGAGCTGCTCCATCATCTCTATTATTAACTCTTTACTTAGTAATGAATCGGTGTAATCGACTAGGACTGTTACTAAAAAGGAAGATTATTTTAATTGAAACAAAGCCTCAATAGATAAAAATCTATTTCACTGGAAAAAAGTTGTACTGGGAATCTGGATGACGACAAAATCCTTGAATTGTATTATTAATAAACTTCCAACAAGGTGTCTCCAAGACATTAACTGCGGTGTAATGCTAGTGGTCAAAGAACCCTTTACCAGTCTCGCTACTTAGGTTGCGGTAGCCTATTGGTATGTAATGGACTGCTGAGACGAGGTCTCGGGTTCGATCCCAGGTTTACCATGGCACACCCCAAAGACTTTTCGATGCTTTTCGAAGTTATGTGTGTATATATCGCAGGTTTATAAGTGCCCGGTTAATGCCAATAGGCTCGCCACCTATTCACCGATCCACCGCCGCCCGCGTGGATGTCGCTTATTGCGTAGTGTTGTAAATTTTAGCGCTAAGAGTCGAGTATTGAGCGCTGAGTAGATACTCTACTCGCCTCTCTATTCGTCTCTATACTCACGTCTCTATTCGTATCTCTACTTGACTCTCTACTCGCCTCTCTATTCAACTCTCTACTTGACTCCGTATTCCACTCTGTACTCGACTCTATACATGAACCTCTAATCATCTCTGTATTCCACTCTCTTCTCGACACTTTACTCTACTCTGTGCTGGGCTCTCTACTTGACAGTCTACTCGCCTCTCTATTTACCACTCAAGGAATAACGCAAGATGTCTTATAACTTATTGGTGCCAGGACCACGTATTGAAGCCAACGTAGAGGTTACCCAACCTAGCATCTCAAATGCGATGTCGGGTAACCTCTGCCTTGGCTTCCCTGTTTTTTAACCTCGATCCTGAAGATTAGAAGTGCACCATGCACAGCGGTTTATAGACTCGAGAGATCCTGTCTGACAACCCAAGCAGCCCTGGTATTAATCTAAAATATTCTTAATTCTTTATTGTAAATTATACACCATACACACATATTATAGCATACATAATCATAGTCATATATACATACATATACCTAATCATAACCATACATACACATATACATGTACCTACATATATACAAACTATACACATACATAGACATAGATAAATACGTAAATATATAGATATAAACAGACTACATTATTGTGACAGGAAATGTTCCCTAGTTCTTCTCCTGAAGATGTCCAGAGTATTGCTATCGCGAATGGAGTGAGGAAGCGCGTTCCAAAGCCGCACCGCCCGGACCGTAAAGGATCCATCATAGCAACTGGAACTATGTGCTGGTGTACGAAGCAGAAGAGAGATAGAAACTCGACAGGGTTTAGCCCTGGGTACAAGATACTCAAAGCGTTCCCGCAGATAAGTTGGAGCATAAGGATTATGAAGAATATTATAGAGAAGAGTAAGAATGTGAAGATTACGGCGCTGCCGAATAGAGAGCCAGTTCAGACTTTTGCGATATTCCGTCACATGATCGTACTTTCGCAGACCAAAGACAAAGTGGATTCCCAAATTCTGCAGGCGCTCAAGTTTGTCTAGCAGTTCCTCCGATGCATCGAGAAAGCAGACATCAACATAGTCTAACAGCGAGAGTAGAAGAGATTGTGCAAGAGTAACTTTAGTCTGAAGAGGTAGGAGTGTCTGGAGACGTTTGAGAGATTGAAATGAGCAGTATACTCTACTACTCACCTCCGCGATGTGAACATCCCAGGCAAGCATGGAGTCTATGTGCACGCCTAAATTTTTAGCACTTTTGGAGTATTAAATGGCTACAGAATCATACGTTACTGGAGGCAGGGCATCATTATTCAGAAGGCGGAGCATGTATCTACCACCAACAATGAGTGCTTGAGATTTTTTTGGGTTAACAAGCAGTCCAAAGGATTGGGCCCAGGTATGGATGTTTACAAGGTCATTGTTGACGGCAGCCACAGCCCCAGTTAGTTCATCAGCTTTAAAATGTCGATATTTTTATTTTTATTTTTTTTATTTATTTATTTATTTAAGTACATTGTTATCTTATGAGCTAATACATTGTCCCACAAAACCGTACAAACGGTTTGACTGTAGGATCATGAAGAGTTACAACTAGTTACTACATCAAATTAATTCAGTACATAGATATAGTGTAAAATTATGGTAGTGAGTCCAATAAGTGCTTTTTTAATTTAATTTTAAACATATTTTTCCTGTTTTCCTTTCTTATTTCTTCGGGTAAGCTATTTAGTATGTAAGGTATTCTTTTATTTAGCGTCCTATCGCCATATATATTATTGACCCTGGGCACTACAAATTTGCCCACCGTCATTGCTCGTGTGTTGTACCTGTTATCTACATGACAAGTCTGCGTTGGATTATGCTCTCGACTGCCGTGGTTGATGGTTGCAAGTAGGTATTTATGTTTAACACTGACCGGTAATATTTTACATATTTTAAATAATTTAAAGTAATCGTTTTGGTAATTATCTTTGATTTTTTTATCAACTAATAGTTTAATAAATCTTATTTGCATGTTTTCTAATTTATCTATGTGTGTCTTATATGTAAGCCCATAGCAGTTTAGCGCATAATCCAGGATAGACTCCACCAAACTACTATAGAGGAGTTTTAGAGTACCACGAGGAACTTTGTAACTTAGGTGATGGAACTTGAGCAACACAGCTCTGAGCTTGTCACATATGAAGTGTACATGCTCTGTCCAGGAGAAGTGTTCGTCAATTTTCACCCCCAAATAGGTTACACAATTTACTCTCTCTATCGGTTTGCAGCCACAGTTGACCAGATTATTGTGAAAGCATTCATATGAATGAGTGATCAGTGAATAAGGGAAGTCTGTTACTGGTAGATAGGGCGAATGTATGATCATTAGTTTTGTTTTGTCCGAATTAAGCACTATGCCATTATCGTGTGACCACTTTACAACTGCATCTACGTCCTGTTGAACTAGTCGACACGTATCGGCCAAGTCGGTGCCCGCGCGTAGCACGCATAGGTCGTCTGCGAACATATGCGCTGTGCAATACTGCAATGTTCTGCATAAGCTATTTACATGCATTAAATAGCACACAGGTCCACATCCGGAGCCTTGCGGAACGCCGCACCGCACCTGCCTGTCATCACTGAGCGTGCTTCCGACCTTTACTCGGTAGGAGCGTGAAGTGAGATAGTCACTGAACCATTCGTTCAGTGGCTTCTCTACTCCACATTCCTTTATTGCCTGCAATAATGTATTTATTTCTAAAGTGTCGAATGCTTTTTTATAGTCGAAAAAGTAGAGATGATAATGCGAGGTTAGGACCTTCGTGATGGCGTTTATAAAACAGAGAAGAGAAGAGGAGAAAGGACGCCACTGAGGAACGCCTGCTGCTAATTCACAACAATCGGAGAAAGCGTCATTCACTCTAACAGGTTGTGAGCGTCCCTCGAGATAGGACTTGAACCAAGTAATTGCTGAGTCAGAAACATTGATGGATGAAAGAATACCTAAGAGTATGTCAAAATCAACAGAGTTGAAGGCATGCTGAAGTCCAATAAGACCATCACTGTTAATTTTTTGTGCTCCATGGCCAATCTAATGTCATCTGTTACTTTGACTAGAGTTGTTACAGTACTATGGCCACGGCGAAAGCCAGACTGGAAAGGACTCAACAGGCCATTAGAGGAGAGGTAATAGGTCAGTTGATCGTGAACAATACTCTCAAGTACCTTCGACAAAATGGGAAGGATAGAAATGGGGCGGAATTGGGAGTGTGTTGTAGGATTGGTTACTTTGGGCAGAGGTATAACAGATTCTTTTTTCCACGATGACGAAAAAAAGTTAGAGTATAAGGAGTAGTTCATAATGTGGGTGAGGATAGGAAAGAATCAGATCTACAATTACTAATTACTAATTTTGAGCAGCATTTGAAGTTGAAGGCCATCATCACCGACCACCTTCGTGGATATGGATTTTAAATGTTTTTTAATATCCGCTTCTGTTACTGGTTGAAATGAGAAGGGAGCATTCAAAGGTAGTGGAAGAGAAGAGAGAGAAATTAAGGTAGAAGATTTAACGGCACTAGTAATAGTAGTTGGAGGTTTTGTTTCGGAGGATGCAGTTTATAGGAGAGGTATAGAAGATCGTGGTAAGAAAAGGGAGCGGATAACTGTCCGTGTGAGGCCACCTTTTGAGGGTTGGAGATTAGTATGAGATCCAGTAGCGAGGGCTGAGTATTGGGAACCTTATGTGTGGCTCTAAGGGGAAGAATGTGCATGTCCACAGAAGAGACAAGGGAGCAGAGTTTACGGCTGCGTGAATCATTTTTTAGCAAGCAGGTATTGAAGTCTCCGAGGATAATTCTGTGCTCATACATTGACGAAAAATTTTCCAGTTGTATTTCAAAAGCAGAAAAGTAGGTAGTCAATGTTGCTACCAGGGCTGTAGTATACGCCAAGTAGCGCCTTGGTGTGTTTAAAATCAATTTCTATTAAATCAATCAATCAATCAATCTCTGTAAAATTGGAGTATACACCTGGAGACTGGTCAACAATTTTATGAGAGATATCCCCACGAAGATACACAGCAACTCCACCGCCACCCTTACCAATTCTGTCAACACGCACAAGCTTATACCCAAGTAGAGAGTACTGGGTGGAAGGGAGTGGAGGCTTAAGGAAGATTCAGAGACAAGGACAGCATGTACGAAGTCAGAATTAAAAGAAACTAGAAGGTCGGAATAGTGTGCAGGAATGCTTTGAGCATTTATGTGCACAACATTAAAATAATAAGGGAAGGCTGAAAAAGTAGAGGACAGTTCGTTACACAGCTGAACAGCATCATTATTACCAGATGCACTGGTGAAACTGTCACTGAACCCAACCGAAGAAGAACAGGAAGCAAAACTATCATCTGAGTCTGAAGTATCGTCTGAATCTACAGACATACAAAAATAAATAAATAATAATAATTTATATCTGAATACTATTAAAGGAATAATTTAATATAAATAATAAGTCTCAAAGTATAAATATTAGTGTGGGCATACTGGGTGTATAAGTTCTTCGCCTTTGGCTTCGTCCAGAAATAGGAACTACGATCTGATATAGACTAACGTTCGGACAAGCCGCAAGCCTAACCCAGGACAGGAATGGTTGCTCCTAAGGAAGAAAATCTCTATAAAAAAATACCCAGGGGCGGACGAACACAATATAGTGCCGTCCCGGCCGTCCCGGCCGTAATCCTGAACGGATAGGAACGGTGGATAAATTATATAGGTCACACTACCCGACACGGAGGTTGGGTCCGCAACCATGACGACAACGAAGAAGAAATCCAACGTAGGCAAATGATGAACGATGGATCTGTCATAAACTTATAATAGCGTCCCACTTGGGCGCTTCTTTTTCTCGATGTCTTTCGAACTTAAAAAATTAGCATAAAAAATGCTCTTAAAAATTTCATTCAAACTTATAACTCACTGAAAGGAGTAAATAAATAAAATTTAAAAAGTAAAACCGAGGTCAAGAAAAAAGAGAGGCACTGAAAAGAGAATAATAACGGAACTTACAGATTTACTGATCTGTTAAATGTCGCTGGTAGGTGGTAGATGGAAATATATTCCCCAGTATGGCTCTACTGGGGAATATACTCCCTATCAGAGCCACTTAGAACACGTAGTTGAGTACGAGTCATTGTGTTCTTATGAAAGCCGTTGTACGAAACAACGGCTTTCACAACAACACAAGATAATTATATTGATTAATACGTTTGTGCTGTAAAATATAATTACTGGGCTGTATATTATAAAATTTTACTATACTGAAATTTTAATAGATAGCGCCTGCGCATTTGTTTTTTTTTTTTGAAAACGATGCGACATTATACGAATGATTGCTAACGTAACTAAAGTCTAACTTTTTATTAGCTGCAGAAAAATGACGTTTCTAAATGTCATTCCGTAAAATAATGTTGACAGCTTAATCTCAATAGTGATGTGATTCAGTTCACAAAAGTTTACGGAATATCTAATCGTTCCATAATTTGCCTCATAATGATCATGCTAAATTCTATTTAATATTAATGTAAATAAAAGGCTGTATAAACGTTGATCCTTTTACGCATTAAGCAAGATAACACTCAAGCAACCGCTCTCTCAAGTTGGTAGTACTGATTTTTGGTTATGGTGCTAAATGGCGATACGACATTATACCGAAGACATTCCGGACATCAGCCTGTACGAGATTAGAATGGCCCTCAAACAGCTAAAAAATAACAAAGCGGCGGGTGAGGACGGAATTACAGCAGAGCTTCTGAAAGCGGGCGGAACGCCGGTACTAAAGGTCCTTCAGGGGCTCTTTAATTCCGTCCTACACGAAGGCATAACGCCGGAAGCGTGGAACGGGGGCGTGGTGGTCCTTTTCTTCAAGAAAGGCGACAATACCTTGTTGAAGAATTATAGGCCCATCACGCTCCTGAGTCACATTTACAAGCTGTTCTCGAGGGTTATTACGAACCGTCTCGCCAACAGGCTCGATGACTTCCAACCTCCCGAACAAGCCGGATTCCGAAAAGGCTACAGTACCATAGACCACATCCACACGCTGCGACAGGTTATACAGAAGACCAAAGAGTATAACCGGCCTCTCTGCTTAGGATTCGTGGACTATGAGAAAGCCTTCGATTCGATCGAAATATGGGCCGTGTTGCAGTCTCTCCAGCGGTGCCGGATAGATCACCGGTATATCGAAGTTTTGAAGTGTTTATACCAGAACGCCACTATGTCGGTCCGAGTACAGGAACAGAGCACGAGGCCAATCCCACTGAAAAGGGGCGTTAGACAGGGAGACGTTATCTCTCCGAAACTGTTTACCGCTGCCTTGGAAGACGTCTTCAAGCTACTGAACTGGAAAGGACGTGGCATCAACATAAACGGCGAGTATATCACTCACCTTCGGTTTGCCGATGATATTGTCATCATGGCAGAATCGCTGGAAGATTTAAACAACATGCTCGAAGACCTCAATAGAGTATCCCAACAGGTGGGCCTTAAGATGAACATGGACAAGACGAAGGTTATGTCAAATGTCCATGTTGCGCCTCTACCGGTGCATGTTGGGAACTCAGTCTTAGAAGCTGTTGACAAGTACGTCTACTTGGGTCAACTGATCCAGGTAGGCAATTCCAGCTTCGAAGACGAGGTAAATCGACGAATCCGACTCGGCTGGGCAGCGTTCGGGAAGCTACGAGATGTCTTCCCGTCCGACATACCTCAGTACCTAAAGACGAAAGTCTTTAACCAATGTGTGTTACCAGTGATGACTTACGGATCTGAAACGTGGTCCCTCACTATAGGTCTCCTACAAAAGCTCAGAGTCGCTCAACGAGCTATAGAGAGGGCTATGCTCGGTATTTCCCTACGTGATCGCGTCAGAAATGATGATATCCGTAGGAGAACAAAAGTAACCGACGTAGCCCAGCGGATTAGCTCGTTGAAGTGGCAGTGGGCGGGACGCATAGCGCGCAGAACAGATGGCCGATGGAGCAAAAAAGTTCTGGAATGGCGACCGCGTACGGGCAAACGTAGTGTGGGACGCCCAACGGCCAGGTGGAAGGACGACCTCATCAAGGTCGCCGGGAAGCGCTGGATGCGGGCTGCTTCAGATCGGTCATTCTGGAGGTCTATGGGAGAGGCCTATGTCCAGCAGTGGACTATGTGTGGCTGATATGATGATGATGCTACGATGACGCTTGGCCGCCATTTTGTTTCGGTTGTCATTCGCTCATTCGGCTTCTAACTTCTGTTTTGAGTACACGAATAATTTTGATTTGCCCACTGCGCGTTGTTTTTGTTATCATTATTGTTAAGTTTATGTTACGTTGTGTTTGTTTTTCATTGCCTGTTTTCGTTAATAGTTTTAGTTTTTTTTGTTTGATACATCAAAGACATGGATGCTCTGCCGGGCACATCGCAAGATGGAGACACGTTTTTATCTCCTAAGAAAAAGAGGCCACGTGCTCGAGCTCTAAGTGCAACAGAAAAACTTTGGGTCAGAAACGTTTACAAATATGTGTTTGAAGTGAAATGTTCAGAACCAAACATTGAATTACCAAAAACAAGTGAATGCGTTGACAAGGTGGCTGAAGTCTTGGGAATATCCGTCCGCACTGTTTATTCTGTTTTAAAGGAGCACAAGGAGAACGACAGCGAATCACCAAAACCTCCCGAAAAAACTGGCCCAAAACTTACCTTTAAAGATAAACTTGATAATTTCACATTCACTGCAATTAGACGAATTGTACATCAGGTCTTTCATAGAAATGAAATACCCACCATCGCAAAGGTTAGTTTACATGTCGTCACTCATCTTTTTGTTATACGTTATGTATGTTTTCTCCTATCCCATGTGTAATATTAACTAATTAGGTAATAACTATATTATTTTTTAGGTGCTGCAAGTTGTAAATGATGAACCAGGATTGCCCAACTTCTCGAAAGAGACACTGAGAAAAATTATGAAACATCTCAATTTCGAATTCGTTACTCGATCACGCAAGAGTGTGCTTATTGATAGACAAGATATCATATCATGGCGCCAGCGCTACCTGCGTTTAATTAAACAATATCGCAGGGAGGGAAAATATATATATATTATCAAGACGAGACCTGGGTCAATGCTGGTACGTGATTTTTTATTTTTTTTATTTATTTATTTACAAATAATGGTTACATAATAATATTACAAATAATATCTCGCCAAACTAAAAAGTTTAAGTGTCAACTCTTAGTTTCTTATATTTGTACCATTTTTGTTTTGCTATCGAAACTTATGATTTTTCTTGTTCTTTTCAGGTCATACTATAAAAAAAGCCTGGATTGATGGAAGCATTACCTCTTCTCGACATGCATTTTTAGACGGCCTGACTACGGGATTAAAAAATCCCACAGGAAAGGGAAAACGACTAATAATTAGTCACATAGGTGGAGAAGAAGGCTTCCTGGACGACGGACTTCTTATGTTTGAAGCAAAGAAAGGTGCAGAAGACTACCATGACGAGATGAATGCAGAGTGTTTCGAAACCAAACCAAACCAAATGCAGTAGTCGTAATGGACAATGCGCCCTATCACTCTAGGAAGATCCAAACAATCCCGAAGATGTCGTGGACAAAACCACGAATTCAAGAGTGGCTGACTAATAAAAATATTGTATTTGAACCAAATATGGTAAAGGCCACTCTAATAGATATTGTGATACAGCAAAATTTTACTGAGAAATATGCCGTAGACGAGATGGCTGCACATAAAGGCATCACAGTTTTAAGATTGCCCCCTTATCACTGTGAGCTGAACCCCATTGAGTTGGTATGGGCGCAGGTAAAGGGTCACGTTGCAAATAATAATAATAAAAAGACGTATAAAATGCAAGAAGTTAAAAATTTATTTCAAGAAGGTATAAACAAAGTGACACCGGCTAAGTGGAGTGACTGTGTGTCTCACACTATAAAAGTGGAAGACAAAATGTGCCACCTCGATCATATTATAGATGAAGTGACAGATAGATTTATTATTAGTGTTACCGAAAGCGACAGTGACAGTAATTCCGAAAAAGATTGATTAAAGTACATTATTATGGCATTTTTGTTTCTGATGTTTCAGCAAGATCTATTTCACATTTTATTATGAAGGTAGTCAACACTGAGGATACACTTTAGATAATCGTTGTTAAATGCCTGGATTCCAACCCGAAATCCCCCAGTATTCATTCACACCAAAATAATAGCCTAATAACTTCGTTATAATGAGAACCGTTCACATAACTTAAACGCAATTAACTGACTATCAAAAACCTATACAAATTCGATTCTACCTACATAGCCGACGTCCTATATTTCCGCGAGAAGAATGTGTACCTATTCCTTCTACCTATAAAGACTATATATGTGTTTTAACCCCAATAAACTCCTCCCTTTAGTTAATTCTAAACGTGTGGTGTGTAATGTACCTACTCCTATTCTGTAAGGGAACAAGCTAGTCAGACTTGATTTTGTATGACCTATGACTGTGTGCTTGCCTTAGTTAACGGCCGAAGCCAGGGATGTTAACTAAAGCCCTAACGAGATATATAATTGTGTGTATAAATAAATATATAAATAAAGACTGAGCTATCAGCTCCAACGACACCGATACTTCGGGCCACTGGTCACCGATACCCAGAAGGCTTTATTCGACCCTGAGACAGGTAAAATCGAATAGCTGCTCGCCTTAACTTGATCAGCTCCCTAGCTAGACAGAGGACAAGGGCTTCGTTGGCACCGTTAGGTGTTCCACCCAAGACCGATCACTTCGATTGGCTTTCCTAAGGGACTCCTAGCTAAAACCCCCCCATCACTGCTGCTTGTATGTTATCTACTGATTCTACCCACTTCAGAATCCCTAATCTCCATTCCCATCCTGCCTTGTTTCATGAAGTCACGGGGAAGACTCTCCCAAGCGTGAGTAACTACTCCATATGAGCCCTTCAGCCCATACTTCGCAGTCACAGAAATGGTGTCCTATCTCAGCATAAATCAAGGCGGGTTTATATAATATTCACTAATACCCCAATTCGATATTCAAAATCCTAACAATCCACTCGACAGGTAGATTTCCAAATCTCCGTTCCCATCCTGCATTGTTTCATGAAGTCACGGGGAAGACTCTCCCAGGCGTGAGTAACTACTCCATATGAGCCCTTCAGCCCATACTTCGCAATCACAGAAAAGGTGTCCTATCTCAGCATGAAACGATGCGAGTTTTATATATTCTCAACACTTGAAGTTACGTTAAGATTCTCAAATAATTTCAAACGCGAATAAAATTAATGTACAACGGAATTTTAACACAGTAACCTCTCAGTACCCTCTTAACACAATTTATAAAACGCGAAATGACCCACCAGACTTTCTACTCCTGACCACCTCTCTTCAGCAGCTCCCAACAATTAATAATCCTTCCTGTCCTCAACTATCCTCACCCCAACCGCAATGATCCCTACTTCTCGAAACAAAATATCGTACGATTCCAACCAGCCAATCGTAGCGCTGTTTGAAATCATTGTCAAATCAATATATCCACAATTAATTCTAATTTGGATTTATCTTCCTAGAATTCGTTCAAACTATAACTTAAAATTATTGTATTTATTTTCAAATTAACTGCGATCAATTAATATCGACAGAATCTTATCCATTTAGTATTTTTGCTTAAATATGTAACGAATATCTCTGATATTCGACCAGAACTTCCTTCACATACGAATTTCGTTCAAAAACTTAAAGTTAAATAAAACACGGCATTTGAATATTCAAATAAATAACTGATTTATAAATGTCCTTATTTGTTTAATTAATCTTTAAAACCAAATTATTGTAATAATTTATCACGTAATTTTATATTCAAAATTGTTTTTCTTCATATCTCATATAAATAAACATAATTTATATTAACGCCATCTGTGTGATTAAGAATGTACTTCTACTACATCAGATGACAGATTTCGTTCCGTTAGGCGATTGGCACACTGCGACGCGTGACGCGGCGTCGAGCGTTGTAGCGTCGACGCGGCGTCGCGCTCGTCGCCTCTACGGAGCTCATTTTGTATAGAAAAACGCGGGGTGCCGCACACTGACAACGCAATCACGCGCGTTGCCGCAGAATACGCGCGTACAAGCAGAAAACGCGAGGTATGGCACACTGAAATCTGCCATCACGCGCGTGTTTTTCGAGGGATTTTTAGTCCGAGAGCTGTTAAAAATTTCTGTGTAGGAACGAATTTTAAATGAATATTATTGCAATGCAACATGACTATTTAACGGCAAATTTAGAGCGCTTTCACATCAACTGACGTCCGATATCCAATATCCGACATCCGAGATCGGAGGAAGTCAAATATCGATGCCCAATATCGGGTATTGGAGCCGACACCACTGTTTTGGCTCGTTATCGGAACACGCAGAGACTGCAAGCGACTTTCAACCTAAATGGCAGATGACGCTGATTACGAATTTAAGAAAAAAATTTAGTTACTATAAGTCGAAAATAGCTTGCATTGCTAATCATTTTCTTTTCATCTCTAGCGTTCTTAATATAGTCTGGGCTATTTAGCTAATGGTCGGATGGCTTTACTTTACTTTTCTCAAAATTTTAGATTACTTCACACACCTACCTACCAAAAAAAATCTAATATCTCTCGGACTATACTAGCTCTCCCGCGCCACGCGCGTCGACGCGCGACGCCGCGTCGAGCGTTGCAGTGTGCCAATCGCCTTAGGCGATTGGCACACTGCGACGCGCGACGCGGCGTCGAGCGTTGTTGCGTCGACGCGGCGCGGCGCGGCGTCACGCTCGTCGCCTCTACGGCGCCCATTTTGTATAGAAAAACGCGGGGTGCCACACACTGACAACGCAATCACGCGCGTTGCCGCAGAATACGCGCGTACAAGCAGAAAACGCGAGGTATGGCACACTGAAATCTGCCATCACGCGCGTGTTTTTCGAGGGATTTTTAGTCCGAGAGCTGTTAGAAATTTGTGTAGGTATTTGAAACGAATTGTAAATTAATATAATTGCAATGCAACATGACTATTTAACGGCAAATTTAGAGCGCTTTCACATCAACTGACGACCGATATCCAATATCGATATTTGACTTCCTCCGATCTCGGAGATCGGAGGAAGTCAAATATCGATGCCCAATATCGGGTATTGGAGCCGACACCACTGTTTTGGCTCGTTATCGGAACACGCAGAGACTGCAAGCGACTTTCAACCTAAATGGCATTTTCTTAGTTACGTCTCTTTTCGCGTTAATAGATGACGCTGATCACGAATATAAGAAAAAAAATAGTTACTATGTCATGTCAATAAGTCGAAAATAGCTTGCACTTCTAATCATTTTCTTTTCATCTCTAGCGTTCTAATATAGTCTGGGCTATCGAGCTAATTGCCGGAAGGCTTTACTTTACTTTTCTCAAAATTTTAGATTACTTCACACACCTACCTACCAAAAAAATTCTAATATCTCTCGGACTATACTAGCTCTCTCGCGCCAACGCGCGTCGACGCTCGACGCCGCGTCGCGCGTCGTAGTGTGCACACTGCGACGCGCGACGCGGCGTCGAGCGTTGTTGCGTCGACGCGGCGTCGCGCTCGTCGCCTCTACGGAGCTCATTTTGTATAGAAAAACGCGGGGTCCCACACACTGACAACGCAATCACGCGCGTTGCCGCAGAATACGCTAGGACAAGCAGAAAACGCGAGGTATGGCACACTGAAATCTGCAATCACGCGCGTGATTTTCGAGGGAGTTTTAGTCCGAGAGCTGTTAGAAATTTCTGTGTAGGTATTTGAGACGAATTTTAAATTAATATTTTTGTAATGCAACATGACTATGTAACGTCAAATTGAAGAGCGCTTTCACATCAACTGACGTCCGATATCCAATATCCGACATCCGAGATCGGAGGAAGTCAAATATCGATGCCCAATATCGGGTATTGGAGCCGACACCACTGTTTTGGCTCGTTATCGGAACACGCAGAGACTGCAAGCGACTTTCAACCTAAATGGCATTTTCTTAGTTCCGTCTCTTTTCGCGTTAATAGATGACGCTGATCACGAATATAAGAAAAAAAAATAGTTACCTACTATGTCATGTCATTCATTTTCTTTTGATCTCTAGCGTTCTTAATATAGTCTGGGCTATCGAGCTAATGGTCAGATGGCTTTACTTTACTTTTCTCAAAATTTTAGATTACTTCACACACCTACCTACCAAAAAAATTCTAATATCTCTCGGACTATACTAGCTCTCTCGCGTCCACGCGCGTCGACGAACGACGCCGCGTCGAGCGTTGCAGTGTGCCAATCGCCTTAGATCGGCAGTATTCACATAGTACCGAAAATAGACGAGAAGGTATTTCCATACAACAAATTATTGAAATTAGATTTAAATAACATTATTTCGTGTTTACAGGGAACAAGTATTTTAATGTCATCTGCGGTAACAGCAGTGGAGTCAGTATTTTACTATATTTTAAATGAAAAAAAAAAACCTACTGTATATTTTATTATATTTATTACAAATACGAACCCAAACATATTTAAAAAATACATCTAATATTATTCGTCTCTTAAAAAATGAAGTAATCGGCTAAGTCCTCCTCTCTATACTGACGAAGTGTCCACTAACTGGTTTGATAAAGGCTTCGTACTTCACTTTCAGCGGCGCGTCTTCTGCAGTGATGCGGTAGTGACGCACCAGGGGCGCAATAGTCGTCTTCATCGACATCATGGCGTACGTCTTTGCTGCACAAAATTTGTATATATTGTGTTAGGGAGCGCCTTATTTCGTAGAAAGAAATTTCATAGAATTTCATTTTACAGATAATGTTTCATATAATATTTGGTTCTTATATTTTTATTTCGAATATTATTGTTTCAAAGACAATTTACCACAATGAATCACTTTTCACAGAAACACAATTTAATGATTTTTTTTTCACATATTTTTGTTTAACATACTTATCAAACTGTAGAATTATTATTTAAGGAATCTTAAAAACAACCACTAACCACCATCTATTTCAAACAGTAAAATTTAGATACATTTTTTTTCCCGATTGCTTGTAGTAATTTAATTAGATAATACCCTGACTCGGATAGGTTAGGTTAGAAGGCTAAGGCGAGAGCGAAGCGAAGCGGAGCTCTCGCCTTAGCCTTCGTGGTTATTTTTTTTTAAACCACCCAGAAAATATCTTTGCGCAAATAAGTTTTATATGAAATAACCAATATAAAAAAGAAGAATATTTGATTTGTTATTCTATGAAATGATTATTCTAACATGAAAATTTATGTGAAACAAAAGTCAATGATTTAAAAATCTTTAAAGTAAGTATTATGTATATTGATTATTCTATGAAACGAAATTATGCGAAACATTTTCTGTAAAACGAAATTATATGAAACGTTTGTCTATAAAACAACGCACACCCATTGTGTTATTAAAATACTGTTTATGTGGACACAATTTATCACTCCTTCTGGTCACTTAGAACGAATTCCATGTAGGACGGATTCCATTCCGGACGAGTTCCACTTTGAGCGGAAACAGTACAATCATGTTTAAATCATTTTATTAGATTCTGCAAATAGTTGTCCTATTACAGCAAAATAACACCTTTTTTACCTTTGGCAATACTGCTTGGGACTAGCAGTAAGTAGTGTCATAGGTAATTCTACTTTCCCATGATATTACGTAAAGCTACAATAGT